>CM036323.1:7664030-8264030 GCA_020567845.1 Rhododendron henanense subsp. lingbaoense
CTTGGTTCTCTCTTCACCTCTTTCCCCCCGGTTGTTTTTGTCGTTATGATATGCAAGACTGTTAAAGTCCTAATTGTTTGATTATCTATGCAAATGAATGTTTTGTGGCTAATAAGCATGGACATGAACACGACATAGACATGCTGACATGGAATTTTGAAAGGAAAATCTTGAGGCACTACATATTGATGACATGTTGATAGAAAATTATTTATAATAACATGATGTTTTCCTTAAAAGTACATTCTAATAAGGGAAATTGTTGTTTATCGCATGAAAATTTTAATAAATCCGTTAAAGCAATCTTTATGCTACAAAAGAAGCGTGAACTGATAGGCATTCTATCCGTTTCAGATTTGTTCACAGACAAATTAGAATTTTCGAGATTTGCCTAAAATTGAAAATTCTGGAGCTTTAATAGGGTATAAAGTAAACGCGCATTTTGATGTTGTCATTAGTTTTGCTTTTCAAACTAGTTATGTGTATAATGTGTGTTCAAGTTTCTGAAGTGTGTGGTCTACCATATGAGAACAAATAACTGGACACTTTAGACTAGTGTCTAGCCATGTTGGGGATGTCCAAGGGACACGTCCCTGTGCCTTAGGGTTGAGTGTATATTTTTGATTGCATGGATATGTACAGGGTGGCATGGATCCTTTTGAACACTCAAGGAAGCGCAAGTCTTCAACCATGGGGTGGTGCCGCATTTGTAAAGTTGATTGTGAAACTGTGGAAGGGTTAGATCTGCATTCACAAACAAGGGACCACCAAAAGATGGCTATGGATATGGTTCTAACAATAAAGCAACAGAACAAGAAGAGGCAGAAGTGAGTTGTCATCGACTCATCAGTTTATAGAGTGTATGGTACACATTTTTAGAAACCTAAAGTTCTGCTGTCTTTGTTCTGTAGAACATCCCATGACAAATCTCCTGCTGAGGAGCCAAGCAAGTTGAGAGGTTCTGGTACTGAGGCCCGTGGCAATAAGCCTTGAGTCATCTTCGTTTGCTGCAAGCTGGACTGAAGAATCCTGTATATTGCCTTGGCCAAGTCGTTTCTCGGTATTGCATTTAGCAATATAGGTGATTCACCCTTCTCTGTCTCTCTTCATCAGTCAGGGCGTTTTATGCTAGTCTTGTCCTTTCAGGTTGCTGTTCTTTTAGTGGAGATGGTATTTTGGAACTGAAGTTTCAGTCGCAGTTAAGTTTGTTTTGATTTGGTTTGACGTACTTATTTAGAACTGGTTTATATTCTGTCCAATGAGTACTTTAGGTAAAAGTGAATTGTGGTATCGACTGTTGGAGCTGTTTTTGGCTGAAATGTGATGCATTATGTATGCCTTTGTCACATTTGCTTCCTAACTAGCATAGGTGCTTTTTGCTTGGAGCTTTCGTGGTGTTTTTTGATGCCTGGAACTTGCTTGTCTTTCTGTCATCTTTTGGTATGGGTGGCCCATTACTGAAGCTTATGTCAATTTCTCCTTTGAAAATGGAATTCACTTGCCTGAATTAACTTGATTCTCTCGTTAACCTTCCCTTCCGTTTCTCATGGACAAATGTGTTCTGTTCAAAAGTGGATTTAGGACATTTGAGACCCTTGTATTATGCTTAAACTTTCTGCAGTATTTGAGGCTAAGAAATGAAATCTTGTCGGTAACCTATTAAAATGCCATTGATTACTGGTTGAAATGAGACAGTATAGGGTCAATGCGTTTTGGGAAGGGAAAGTAGCAAGTGTGCCAAAACTCAAATGAGTTGGCTTGTGATTTTGCCATCAAATGTTCATTTGAAAGGTCTAAAGTTTTCAGAGGCGAAGTCATGTGCGCATCTGGTTGAGGGGAATCGAAACACACTAATGCGTTAAAGTTTAGGCTGTGAACACAATGGGCGTACGCTTTGGCAGCCAGGGTCGTCTGCTTTGGTGCGCCTTGTGCGCCTATTAGGCATAAAATGTTGAGATGTTCGCTTCAGACGACATAGAAAGAGAAGGGTTTTGCATAAGACGGGACCAATCACTGTTCCATTCCGAGTGACCTAGGTTTGAAACGAATATTCCAGTAACAAAGGACCTAAACTGTTTTTTTCTGTTTGCGGTTGGTGGGTTTGAAAGGAATTGTTCTGCTGATGGCTTTTCAAACTGTGATAAGTGCTGTTATCTTTCTCTCTCTCTCTCTCTCTCTCTCCCCCCCTCTCCCCCCTCTCTCTCTCTGTGTGTATATATTCCGTTCTCTCTTTCTGAAGATTGCTAAGGTTTTTTTTCCCTTAGTTTTTGGTTACTCTGTTTTTTTAGTTTGCTTGTTTATACTTAACTACTCTCTTTCTTCCCACGGACTTTGGATATACTCTGTTCTCTCTGTCAAATATTTGCTCTTTTAGCTCTTTCTCCTGCATTTGTATTGTGTAGGCTTGTAGTAATGAATAATTTAAGCATTCAGAATGAGATATGGATATGGATATGCAATGAATAATTTGTAGTAATGAATAATTTGTATTGTGCGGCATACGTTGGTTATCCTAGGAGTATGGATATGGGTGCATGCAATACCATGAATGTAAGATGTGGAATGGCACAAACACAATGAGTTGCCAATGTCTGCAAGACACGACGAAACTTTGTAACTACACTATCAAAGGGACTGTCACAAAGTTCAATGCAGCAGTGAAAATGCTATGCATTTCTACGCCAGAAAATGTGACAGAAGGAAGCCCTGATGCCCCCGAATAGCCCTCTTTTTTTGTTTGTGTAAGACATTGTATAAAATAGATTTCTACGCCAGAAAATCTGACTCAAACGTGTTACTCAAGGAGGCCTGAGCTGGGTGCATGGGCTTGGATTTACTTGGAGGTTAATTTAATTTACCTTGAGGTCTATGATTTCACATTCAATCATACTTGACTGCTTTTAAGGGGTATTGGTTAAAAGGAAAGTTCTAGTAATCCTAGGAATTGTACAAAAGCAGGGGAGAAGCAACATTCATTACTTAAAAGTTTGATTGGAATCAAATACCGTCTTATATGTGAAATTTTCTTATAGAGTGGTTTTTGTTGGTTATGAGGGAGATTGAGATCACGACGTTTTTCTGATAACATTCAAGTATTTTTTAGTGGAAATTTAAGGTTGTTCTAGGAAGTGTGTAATCAGCACTGTTAGTTTAATGTTGTGCCTATTTTATGTCAGTTACTTGTGATGAACCTGCTATAAAAACAGTAGGGCAAGTGAACCATTCCTGTAGAGTGATGTCATGTATTCTTTGTTAGAACAGAAAATCAGGGAAAAATGGTGTTTAAGCTTCCATGGATTTGATACCAAACACACAACCACGAAGGAGGTACAACCACACGAGCTTGCGTTTCCATCCTTGGAAAAATCAATGATGTGAGATTGGATTTATTTGACTTGACCTGTCTTTCTATTCTATTGATGCTATTTAGTTTGGTTATATGTGGTTATGTATAGTTTGCCGAGTGGAGATAATCTTATGGCAAATATTCTATTTTTTTCGTTTGTGAAAACAAAATGAGCAAGAACTTCATTGACAAGATTATCAACAGTTTGTGGAGTATGCCGCGTACCAGTATCAACTACCACACAAGATCTGGCGACATTACATAAATTAAGTTCCTTTCTCCATTTAAAATCGAAACATTAGATAACATATTCCCAATTGTCCCCTTTCGATCAAACTATTCCCAACTATGAAGCAAACAAGTATTGCTACGGAAATCAATACGGCTATATGTAAGAAATTAGTCAAATAGACCACTTGAGTTGCCAATTTAATGCCAGAAGTAAGGTACAAACTATTTGACCTTGACAACAGTAAAGAACCTTCCAACCAAACTCGACAGTGAGCATGGAAAAGTATAGTAAAAAGATGTATATTGTGTGTACCTTTTGTGTATGATAAAAGCTAAGCAAAAAGATGGATATGAGTTTCATGTGCCTAATGCATGCAAATGTATGTTGCAAAGTACCGGTACCCTATGTGGTTAAAATCTTATGATACGGGATACGTATCCTACGACTTCGTATATTTAGAGGCAAATTGGAAACACATCTCTTAACGGATCTTATGTGTTATTAATCTAAAGGTAGCATACAATGCAATACGTATCTTGCCTTTGGGTACTTCTAGAGATAAATCATAAATCTGATACATATCCTTAAATGTATCATATGTTTCAAGTAAATTTTCGTGTGATACCCACACGATCGATGATGGGATACACGATACAGTTTCTTATTAGATTATGTTATATATTCTAAACATGAAATTTTGCATCATCAAAACTTGTATTTGATATGTGCTGCAAATTTTGCATTTTATATTGGTTAGAGGTATTTTCAAGCTTATATTTTAGAGGTATGAATCTCAATGTGATTCATAACACGAACAAAACAAAACCGATACATACCTATAAAGGTACAAATTACAAAATGTTTTCTAAAGTACTGATGGTTTCAAAATTCCCAAACTCAATGCCTTTAGCAGTTCGAGTTCATATAAGCCTAAAGGTTTTTAAGAATTCAGACAAGTCTTCATGTTTTCCCTCTGCGGGACAACGTGCAATCCTTGCCATCCAGAGTGGCAATCAGTTATGATGTCATTAATTGCCTTGGACTCTTTAGAAAAGAACCTTCTCCATGGTGTGGTAAAACGGGGTTTAACATTAAATGATGAACCATCAATCTTTGTTTTCTAGCTTAGTGTGAAATGAAATGATACTTTTGTCTTATTGTATTAATACTTTTGTCTTATTGTATTAACATTTGAATAGCTGGACCCCACTTTTACCCAAACCTTTTATCCTGATGTGATGCATTCTAACTAAATTGAACCATTGGCCTGGGGAAAGGGTGGGAGTTGTCTTAGATAATGCAATACGTGACTGATTAGACAACTTGCCGTTGCTGTAACAAATAAACTGGCTGAGATGGGAACAGTCATTATGCTAATAGCAGATCAACCATGACAAAGATAACATTGAATCTCCGCCATCCTCTTCGGGGAAGGCATCTTCACTTCAATGTGATAATGAAGTGCAAAACATGGCTATCGGCAATGGTGGACCGGTCTGAAAAATCATAAGTACTAGTGGTGCCTCATTTAGGCTTCGAATGACGTATATGTTGTAAACCTCATCCTGTTGTACACTAATGAGCCAAGGTAAATAAAAAACCTACTTAACTATAGAAACCATGGTTAACTATGGAAACCATGAAGAACCAAATATATGTGAATCAGATTTGGGGATTGGGACTGATAGAATAGACATATCCCTGCATTTGAAGTCAAAGGTGTTGCTGCGCTAGGTTTTAATGGTTTTAAATTGTATTTCGGAGACAAAGTCGCTTCTATAGTTGGATATAAGACCATCATTATTTTGTAGCGCTTTCTTAGTTCCAAATGGTTTGGGTTTGACATAGGACCATGACATCACTTACTTTAAATGTCCAAGTCCAAGTAAAGATAGTACCAAACTTTCTTCTAAATCTTGCTTGATGGAGTATATAAAAGAAGAGAGTACAAAACAGACCCTGAAGTTTGAGAGCATTTAGAGTGTAGTATTTTTGCTCTAGAGTCTAGATAATATTGTCATTCTGTAACAAGTATTACGAGACAGTCACAAGGGCGATGGTAATAAATGAATAAAGAAGCGAGGGGGAACGAAAATGATGAGATACATCAAGAGCGGTAACTCAAAATGGGTGTAGATGGTAGAATGGTTAATGGTATCAATGCTTCCTGTTGAAGAGAATGGATATTGAGTAGATTGATTATGTACCTTCATCCAGTTAATAATGGATAATATGTGAAGTTATGTGACAGGAATCCTAGGAACTGAAAAATACAGAATCTCATACTTCGACAACTTTTAGTTCACCAGTAAAAAAAGAATCATGGTTGAGGTGTATCCTATTTTTCTAGTGGGAATGTTGGCCTTGTTTTTTCTTTGTTTGTTGATCTGCATGTCATAGGGGTGCTTCTGCCCATTTACTGGGGGACATCAAGTCACCTTGAGTGGTGTTGCTTATTTTTAGTTTGTGTGCTTCTATTTGTTACGGAAAACTAGTAACTAAGGGTTTTAAGAGGAAGGAGTCTGACGTAGGATTTGAAAGGTGGACTAGTTTGGCTTGGTTTGCAAAGGAAGAGTTTCTGCATTGTTGTTTTTATGCTTGCTGGTAAATATTGGACTGCAAACAATGGGTTTTGCTGTCCTCCTTAGGTTAAGAAGAGAAGTTTAAGGTTCATTGACCAGTTGAGTATTGAGCTGATGAGAATTTGGCCTTTTGTCACTCAGAGAGAGGAGAAAGGATGGCCTGCTTCTTTTGCTTGATGTTTTGTATTCAGAAGAACAAGTGTACACATGAGAGCATCAGACTGACTTCATGGGAATGATCTAGAGGGCCCCATAACTTGTCTTACGAACATTTGAAACTGTGCCTTGTGAAAACAACAATGAGAGTAAACTTATATGAAGATGTGAAAGAATACCATGAGATGCACTGCTGGTAGTTGAGCATTCTGCCCCCTAATGTCGGCGGCTTATGTTTGACTTCTCAAGTGGCTTTAGGTTGTTAATGGTTGAAATTATTTGCCTTAATCTAACACCAGCATAGCTTTGCAGAAGAGGCTTCTAATTTTAATGTCCTGTAGACTCCACTAAAACAAAATTCTGAAAGTGCCTTGGAAATTGTAATCAACATATATTAAGTTGTTTCAAGAGCACAAATGGAAAATAAAAGTTGGATAAGAACTGCAGCAACTGCTAACCACGAAAATTATAGGACTTTATGACTAGGGCGTGTCAGCTCCAAATAGGTTTGACATATTACAACTTGAAATAAGACTTGTCTCCAAAACCAGGAAAGTCTAGGGCTTCATATTGACGTGTAAGAAAACAGATTGCCTTAGGCTTGGTCTTTCTGGGAGAGTTTTTTTCCATCTCTTTTGTTAGATTCATTGAAGAAGGTTAACTTTCTGTTGTTTCGTATTTTAGTTGTTACAGTATTAGAACTCAAGTCAGGAGCGATATTCAATTTGATCCTAATTAAGTTAAAACTGTTGAGGCTAGTCTTTGAACTTGATTTTATCTTTTCGGTTGAATTTTTTGTTTTGTATAATAGATCTTTACAACTCAACGTGTCTTTTATCGGAGAAGCAGAGGACTAAAGGCTAAAAGTTCGGCAGAAAGGCTTACTCTCGAATATTTTATATGGTAAGATAAGTTCAATGTTTCAATTCTTAACAAAAAAATTTTGTTGTAGTTTTGTAATGAGATTTTTTTTGTTACATTTATTGCTAAGTATTCTTGTGTAGAATTTTTTGGGTTAATTTTTGTTGTCCTAGGAATTAGAAGCACGAGTCGTCGTTTATTATGTGTCCATTTGTTTGGTTGTACGGCTCGACATTGGCATGTCTGCCTGCCACCTCGTGTATTTGGGACTAATGGGTTCTTTGCCCTTTACTTCATCAACCAAGGCCGAGGTTGAACACCATCAGTCTTTTAACAATTCCATGGGTATTTCCCTAAAATGCATAATTGGTCCAATGATTAGTTCTATCTGATGATTAAATTTGCTTAGGGTGCATTTTGAAGTAGACTAAAAGTTATGTGCTGGGAAGAAGGTATTCTTTTAGAGATCCATATCCATCTCCTTGAATAACACAATATTGGTGCCTCTTTTTTGTTGGTAATTTGGGGAGACTCGAAGTTGGAGTAGGCTGGTTTGGTGCTGCGCTATGCCAAGTTAGGGTGAATTTTGCATGTGGATATGGACCCAGTTATAATGTTGACAACCAAGTAAAGTCTGTGATGCTGCCTTTTAGAGATTCTAAAGTGAAATCCTCATGTGTGGTATGAGCTGATAGATTTTCTGACATCATAAGAGTTAAGTGGATATTGATATAGAAGAGCAGATTGTCAGGTAGTCTTTTCAAAGTTGCCCCTTCTTCTCCAAAACAATTTGAACAAACCCCTTCTACCTCCCTCACGGATGTGTCATTTCCCGTTTTCTTGTCCTTGATTAATGATGGTCGAACTTTGTCTTATTTTTTCCCCTCTATACCATGAAAAAATTGACATCTGTAGAAGACTACCTAAAAAGTCACTTTAAAGTTTTACCACCGTTAGCTTAACCTCTACCTTAGATTCGCTACATGAGTTAGTCTAGGTTGTTGACTACTCATTTTGTGGATGAATAAGGATTTGATAAAATTGACGCAATCTTAATTATTGCACATAAGTTTTAGGTGCTTTCTTTTCCATGAAAGAACTCTAAAAGTTTGCAAAGCATAAAAGTTAATTCAAAATTAGAAAACTTGACAATTTAGCCAAGTGTGATAGGATGATTATGGGCCAGAAAAAAGAAAATGAAGTTCTCGAGTTTAGAGTAGTGATGAATTGCGTTTTTCATTTGGACTTTTGTACCTCAACAATATCCGTATGAGTCGTGCATCAAACATTTGTTGACCCCCTTAGGGCGAAATATGCCCTTAGATAGTCTAGGGTGGCTCTGCAATAGATTTCTTGACCTACTGTAGGAATCACCTAAATAAGTGTCTTGAGTTATTCTTCTTGTCTATTAATAGAAATTATGGAAACAACCCAAGAATTGAGAAATTTACAGTTGTAGGAGTCTCTGTGTTTTCTCAACCTTTCTTTACCTTTAATTTGCTGCCTAAGGTGTAATGTTAAAAGCCAATGACTTTAATTGCAACTTTACAGAATCGAAAACTTTGTATATCTTTTCTTTTGTTTAAGGTATACCGTGTTTCCCAAAGCTTATTATCCAAGGATGTAGTGGTTACTGGTTAGTCATTTGATTTCTTATGTACGGTGCTCATGGAATTGTGGAATATTGTATGTAAGTTAGACCATCCTTGTGTTGATTCCATTTGTCATACTAGAGCTTGCGTGCATGGTTTTTTCCACTTTGGGTCTACCGCTATCCTAACTGTTGCGTCCATACGCATCGAAAGTTTGCTGCACAAGAGGGGCCAGAGCTATAGTTATATCAAGGTTCAGATGTTCTCCCAAGCATTGGGGGACGTCATTTGGTATCATGTTGATGGATTATAAGATTTACAGCCCCTTTGGATGGTGAGAAAGGGTGAGATAAGAAAGGGGAGCCATTTCTCACAAAATCTCACCATTTTTGGTGAGATTGGGTGAGAAAGGGGAGAAGCCCGTCAAAACATTTCATTTCTGTACTTTTCTCTCCATTTCTCACCAAAATAGTCAATCCAAACTAATGATTTGGCTAGAAACCAAAACCCTTTCTTTTCTTTTCTCTTGAAATCACTCCATCCAAATGGGCTGTTAGTGTTTAAGAGATTCGATGCTTAGACACACCCGGATGGGCCAGACCAGATGATCACTCAGCAGAGTTCGTAGCTGGACACTTTACCGGCCTCAGAGTAGAGCATAAGTGGCACGTGTCTTGGGATAAATGAACCTGAGCACATAGTTGTGCTCCTTTTCTTGCTTAGCGTGCTCTCGGTGGGTATGGGCACGCATAAGGCCAAATACTTTAGAACTGGCGGGCCCATAATGGACGATACTGTCCACTTGATGCGGGATATTAGATATATGTAGAACTGTACTGAACATAAAATTATATTTTAGATATATGTAGAACTGTACTGAACTTAAAATTATATTTAGTGAAAGATAAATTATCTCTAATTCTAGAAGATAAAAATAATATGTACAAGATTCAAATTATATCCAAGGCCTTGCAATTCTTACTCTTTGGAATCATGTTGATGGATTATAAGATTTAGTGTTTACGAGATTGGATGCTAGGACACACCCTGATGGGCCACACCAGATGATCACTCAGCAGACTCGGTTGCTGTGAAACAACTTTCATCTTCCCTCTATACTATTTCGTAACATCTTCGTTGAGGATTGTGATGCTATATCTATTGGATGATTTTCTCCTTTATGGTGTTCTTAATATTCAGTAGGATTGCATTTGTATAGATTTAGTTTGGATATTGAATAATCTCTCTAGTGGATAATGGGTGACTACTCAAAATACCATTGCGGAGTAATGAGTGAGGGGAGAGTAGATTACGAAAAGGTTTAGAAATAAATGATGATTTAATTATGAGTGGAAGGGTTGAGTATGAATCTGGTTTGAGTCTTTGTTACCCAACCGATTTGCAAAAGTATAGTTCTATGGCTGCAATACCACAAGTATCGATTGTATTTCCTTTTCAATGTCACTCTTGAGTGACTTAATTGTAACTAGAGGGATATGTTGTGCTTCTACAACTCATCTGCTGCATTTCGTTTGTCTCGTAACGGTATGGAAGCTTCGGGGTAGGCTTTACTTTCTTGGATGGCAAATCTTGGACTTCAAACACTTCTCCTTCGGTGTGTTTTAACCAGGTTTGCAGTATTTTCTGTGTTATGGACGTTGGCTTGCATCAGTTTTTAACTTCAATTCTTGTTGTTTTGTCGCATTCTGTGAAATTTCTTCTCTAATTGCTAAGATGCCTGATCTTCTCTTTCACTAATTTGTGGTCTTTAGCTTAGGAAAGCCCTCCTTATGGATGGTATAACTTGATAACTGAGGAGGTGATTTTTCTTGTACATATGGGTAGCATGGTGCTTTAAAATGATTTGGAAATTCACCAATAAAAAAGATCATGATTCCGCCTATTACTTCGAAGGACCTCTATTTAGAAAAAGGATTTAGGGAGACGTGCATACACACATCCATGTCTTTTTTATATTTATTTAAGGATAGGTACACATACATATAAAAACAGTAGATTTCAAAGGTTAGAAAGTACGAATTTCTGCACATTGGGACTAATATTTGGTTTTTGGGTAGTTTTGAAATATGCTTGTGAAGGTTATAGGTGTGTAGGGTAGGACGGAGAGGGTAGGGGAGGTAGGAGAAGGTTAAAGAAGCAATGGGAGCTTATTGAGGTCAATTTACATTTAGTTAAAAACCAGATGGTTGTAAAATAGCTAGTTTTGAAAAGCCAGGTGTAAAGGCTCACAGGCTTATCCAGACGGTGGTAAAATGGTGTTTGACCTAATGCTTATGATGTTTGTATTGGTTGTAAAGAGCCAGATGTTGTCAACTAATTCATTGAGTGTGTGGGTGTGTGAATAGTCGTCGTCACTACTTAGAACTAGGTTTTCCTGGATATCATGCAACAAGATGCCCTCGATAGACAATGGTGACAACAATTCATGTAGCCGACCCCAATTGATTGGGACTCAAGGCTTGGCTTGGTTTGGTTTGGCTTGGCTTGGTTATGGAGGTCACTACTTGTTTCCAAACTTCTACTGTCAAGATTTTTACCGTTTCCATCTTTTCCTTTCTTATCTGGGTGTCTCGATATCTATATGTACATTGTGATTTGAGTTGTAAGTCGTGTGGGCCTTCTTCCTAAGGAGGTTAGTCTGTCAACTAAGAGAGCTGGATACAAATGAATACATTCTTGTGAACCTACTAGGATGGAGTGATCAAGTAAAATGTGACAAACCATAGATGCAGATGGTCAACAGTTGGGGTAATGTTCAGTGGTAGAAAAAATAATTATTGCGGTGTGATGTCCTAATTAGATGAGACATATTCGAGGTTTACGAGCATATATTACATGGACAGCTGTAGTGTAACAGAGTACATGATAATTTGGATACAGTATGGTGGTTGTAGTTTTTAGAGTTGCCAAAATTGACTTGAACACATTTCATATGATCTGGAACTATGATCTGATCTTTCTAGTTTGAATTTTTTTTTCACTTCTCAATGTTCCGTTGTGCTCTTTTCTTTAGACTTGGAGATTTTGTTATTTTCTGAACGCAGACTTCCCCCCTTGTCTAGTATAGTGGTTTTTAACATATTGAAGACTTAAAGCTGGTCGTGAAAGCCTTTGTGTTTATTCTCAGTTCTGAATCCCCATGCTTCATAGATGTATGTTGATTTTTGCACCAGTGGTTGTGAAATGAGCAAACAAACACATTGAATATCCCTTCGTTTGGATAATAACATCTTCGAGAATGAACGATCTCAGAAACTTTGTCCATATGCTAAGGAAAGCTACGGGTAGGATTTTGTACAAGTGGTTTTGTATGATTCACTCACCGAGTTTCTAGCAGTTTGTACCACGGACAATTCACTCTACTGTAGTAATCGGGTTGGTTAGAATGTAAAGACAAGATCAGATGATGTTCGGTAGGGTTTGACTAAGTTCTTTATGTCATTTGCTTCAACATTTGCATTGCTGCAGTAATCTGGGTGGGATTTTTGTATATTACCCGTATGTAGATGCTAATGTGGTTGTGGCTTCCCATGTAATAATTTGGATTATAGAGGTTTTCCCTTTTGTTTTCCTGTCTTTCTTTATTATAATTTCTGCAGCTTTGCTCATTAAAAAATATGATCTGGTTGCTCTACGGACAGAGCTTTCTTTTTCCTTGATAGCTTATGATAGATGTCAGGCCTCGAATCATAGTTCCTAGATTAGGAAGTAGAAGCTGGAATCAGCAAGTGGACGAGGAAAAACAATGCGAATAATATAGGGGGAATGGGAAGCTAGGAAAGGATAAAAAATCACATGAGAAATACTGATTTCTTCATAACGGAATGAAACATAGAAATAAAATCCAAGATGCATGTTGGACGATTGATTGAAACTAGAGAACTGAAAGTCCTTGTGGTTAGTAAGTTCATAATAAATGTCATGGGTTGACACTCTTAACTAGTGTGCCACAGAGCTTAGAGTTGGGCTAAGGCATGGTGGATTTCCTCCTACATATTTTTGAAGTGTCTGGGCAATTTTTTGGAGAAAATCCATTTCCGGTCGCTTAAGCCTATGTCAGAATTTAAGTTCTCAATATTACTACTATTGCGTTCCATTGAAGGTTTTAGTGGGGGGTTATGATTTTTCAGAAGGTATCTCTAATTCTTAGCGGATTAGTTTTAAGAGTAGTTTCTAATGTTCTTGCATTAGGCTGGAAACACAAATCTTTAATCGCATTTTAGGTTAGAAATGTTGAAGGTCTCCTTTTTCTTTGATAGAGACTTCTTTTTATTTTTCTAACCCAACCGTCTGCTTACGCTAATGCCATTTCGAAGTGCTTCAGTGTTGTGCCGGCGAGTTTTCTTTTTGTCATTGTAGGATCTTCAGGTGGTGCGTCTGTCTTGTGTTGGAAGAGTATTTGTAAGACACCCTGAGTATTTGTAAGACACCCTGAAGTGGTTTTTCTCTTTTTGCTCTGGTGAAGCCTCGTTTTCACATTTTCGGGCAGCCGCATGTTTGGTTTTCTGATGTATGTATGGGATTCAAATTTTAGTTGTGCTTGTGTATTGTTGATACAAGGCTAAAAAGTTCAAGCCATATTCGCTTCAAAATCAATTTTCTACAACTCCTATTGCTTTCTCTCTTTAGTTGTGACGCGTGTTCGTCTCTCTTTGTATAATGGTGGCAAAAGAATGACAGGAAAGCTCAGAAAGTGGCTTTCTTTCTTTTTCTTTCTTTTTTTTTTTTTTTTCCCTTCAAGATCATATCATATAGTAATTATTTGACGTAAAATTGCGCCATAAGGTCTCTCTTATTGAAATGATGAGACATAAAGCAATGAACAAATAAATGACTTCCACTTTCCCTAAAAAAAGGGAAAACCAACAGCCGCTTCGGAATATTGTTTAGTCGTCACTTAAAACTTTTTTGCATGTTACTTTTGTGTCAATTTATTTTTTTGGTTGAGAATTGGTTCTTCTCGAGGAGAGAAATTCTAAAAATATAAAATTATGTTTGAATTTTTTTTTTAATAAAAACCGAAAATTCCCAATAATTGACTTTGAAATTATCAAATATGAAAAAAAATTGAATAAAGACTAAAATATTCCACAAGGATTATCAGCCAAACATAGCCTTATTTGAGTGGAAATGAAGAAAATTTGAAGTTAAAATTTATTGATGATAAATATAATGGGAAATTGATTTTGTCACTTCTATTTTTGTTAATGTTATTTCCACTCTTCCACGAAATAAATCATCTTATATGGACACAAAGATGAGTGACATTAATAAAAAGTGGCGTGGCAAAATCACTTTCCATATAATGTTTGGAAACAATGTCTTTTTTTTCGGTCAAATGGAAATTTCGGAAACAATATATCGAGTGACAGCCCACGAGTAAAAAAATTATTCAATAACTTTGGGTCAGCATCACATGATGTTATAATTCAATCTTTCATCATACATTATGGTTCAATGACCGTCGGCCTTTTTTTTCCCTTTAAACTGTCGTACCTTTTGTATCAAGATTATAAAATAGAGTACTTTTCTTTTCGTATTTTTTGATCTTTTTTGCACTAGTGTATATATAAGTTGGAGTAGTTAAAGTAATTTAGAACGGAGAGAGCAATCGATTCGAAAATTTTGCAAAAACGTAAATAAATCAAGAAATGAAATTCAAAAAAAGAAAAGAAAAGAACAAACAGTAAGAGCCAGAAGTTACCAACCACTGAGATCTCATTTTACAATTCAAAATTTGAGATTTGGGAGATCACAGCCAACAGTGCATCCAGCTGTCTCTCTCCATTTCAAAATTTTTTCCATTCAAATTTCCACCCTCGAATCTCGCACACCCACTAGTTCTCATTCCACTCCTCTCGAAAAAAATTCAAAATTCAAACCTGCAAACAAATATACAAAGCCGTTACTCATCACACACCCCCCACAATATAAAAACCTCCGTATATATAACACATCACTACCTCCCCCAACCCTACTCTGCCTCCCTCATTTCCATACGCTCCCCTCTCTCTCTCTCTCCTCCTCCTAACCCTAAAATCTCCGTCCTCTCTCTCTCTCTCTCTCTCTCTCTCTTCCACAGCCCGAAAATGCGTGAGATCCTCCACATCCAGGGCGGCCAATGCGGCAACCAGATCGGGTCCAAGTTCTGGGAAGTGGTCTGCGCCGAGCACGGCATCGACCCCACCGGCCGCTACCACGGCGACTCCGACATCCAGCTCGAGCGGGTCAATGTTTACTTCAACGAGGCGAGTTCCAGCCGGTTCGTGCCCCGGGCGGTGCTCATGGATCTGGAACCCGGGACCATGGACAGCATCAGATCCGGCCCGTACGGGCAGATCTTCAGGCCAGATAACTTCGTCTTCGGCCAGTCAGGGGCCGGGAACAACTGGGCCAAGGGGCATTACACGGAGGGCGCGGAGCTGATCGATTCGGTGCTCGATGTCGTCAGGAAGGAGGCGGAGAATTGCGACTGCTTGCAGGGTATTTGTTTTGCTTGTTTTTTTAATCATGTTTTTGATACAGATTTCGAAACTCTAGCACACGCACACAAAACGTATGATTTGGGGGTTTCTTAATTCACGCCGTGTTTTTTGATAGGGATTATGAAACCCTAGCGCGAACCATGCGATTTGGGACTTTACTGTTTAGACTGTGGTTTTTGGTACAGATGTTGGAAACCCTAGCATGACAAGCATGTGCGCATCGTAGGATTTGGGGGTTTTCTGATTCAGACTGTTTTTTGATAGGGATTCTGAAACCCTAGCGCGAACCCTAAGAGATTTTTGGGCTTTCTTATTTAGGCTTTGTTTTTAAAAAGAAAGAAAGAAAAGGAAACCCTAGCTTTTGTGTTTCAACTATGTTTCTTTTTCTCTAAATATTGTGGAAACCCTAGAGTGACCAGCGCATACGCCTGGTAGGATTTGGGGGTTTTGTGATTTAAACTGTACGATTCAAGGCTTTTCTATTTCGACCA
Source organism: Rhododendron henanense subsp. lingbaoense (assembly GCA_020567845.1). Lineage (NCBI taxonomy): Eukaryota > Viridiplantae > Streptophyta > Magnoliopsida > Ericales > Ericaceae > Rhododendron > Rhododendron henanense. The sequence continues at coordinate 7,679,797 of CM036323.1, forward strand.
TGTTTTTTCCTAAATACAGATTAGGGAAGCTCTAGCAGAAACACCTTCTAATGAAAACCATGTTATTTTCATTCTTAAAATGAGAGACTTATATGCAGTGTGTTTGTATGGAATCTCTTTAGAGCATGTTGTATAAGTACATGTTCCTCTGTTTGGATCTTCACCTATAGCAGAAATGAGATTTGAACCAGGAGCCTGGGTTCGGCAATATAGAATAATTGAGTTTTTCTGATTTGCAGGTTTTCAGGTGTGCCACTCCCTAGGTGGAGGGACAGGGTCTGGAATGGGGACGCTCTTAATTTCCAAGATCAGGGAAGAGTACCCAGATAGGATGATGCTCACTTTCTCTGTGTTTCCCTCTCCAAAGGTCTCTGATACTGTTGTGGAGCCTTACAATGCTACCTTGTCTGTTCATCAACTTGTGGAAAATGCAGATGAGTGCATGGTTCTTGATAATGAGGCTTTGTATGACATTTGCTTTCGAACCCTGAAGCTCACTACTCCCAGTTGTAAGTCTTCTTGAGCTCTAAAAGCGATGAATGATCTTTGTTTGGTATCAGAACCTTGGGATCCACTGTCTAGTTTAAGCATTTCATAGTTCCTTGGTAATATATTGGCAATGGCATATATATTATATGATCTTCTATGTATGATTTTGAATTGGTTTTGTGGTTTGAAAAATTTGCTTGAACATGTTCCTAGTGGTCTGTACTCTACTCATGTGTCATCTATGAATGAAACTTTGTTGTTCGATGGTTGTTTGTAGAGCACTTTTTCCTGTAAGTTAAACATGACAGGTTTTGCATAGCATCAGACAATGTCGTTTGTCAGTGTATGTGTGGTTTTGAAAGTGCCCTTGTTGGATTAGTTGACCTTTTTGGTTTTTCAAAAAGAAAAAAACAATTCTGTGAAACTTGTGATTTTGGTTGGAAGGATGATGTTATAAGCTGCTGCTTTATACGATAAGCATAATTCATAACGATCATTATTGCTTCTCTTTCTTTCAACAGTTGGCGATCTGAATCATTTGATATCTGCAACCATGTCCGGGGTCACCTGCTGCCTCAGGTTCCCTGGCCAGCTCAATTCTGATCTTCGCAAACTTGCAGTAAACCTCATTCCATTCCCCCGCCTTCACTTCTTTATGGTTGGTTTTGCTCCGCTCACCTCTCGCGGATCCCAGCAATACCGAAACCTGACCGTCCCGGAGCTCACCCAGCAAATGTGGGATTCCAAGAACATGATGTGCGCGGCAGATCCAAGACACGGCCGTTACTTGACTGCCTCTGCCATGTTCAGAGGAAAAATGAGCACCAAAGAAGTGGATGAGCAGATGCTGAATGTTCAAAACAAGAACTCTTCCTACTTTGTGGAGTGGATTCCAAACAATGTCAAGTCAACCGTGTGTGACATTCCACCGACCGGTCTGAAAATGGCGTCTACCTTCATTGGTAACTCGACGTCGATTCAGGAAATGTTTAGGCGTGTGAGCGAGCAGTTTACTGCCATGTTCAGGAGGAAGGCTTTCTTGCATTGGTATACCGGGGAAGGGATGGACGAGATGGAGTTCACTGAGGCTGAGAGCAACATGAATGATTTGGTGTCTGAGTACCAGCAGTACCAGGATGCAACAGCCGACGAGGAGGGAGAGTATGAGGAGGAAGAGGAGGAATATCAGGAGTAGTGGTGATTATGGGGTAATTGGGGACACTTCTGTTTAAGGGGAAGCAGGAGTTATTTTGTGTTACAATGCTGTTGTAACCTCAACTGCCAGTATTTTGATTTCGTAGGGTGATATTTTGTTATTTGCGGGAAGGAAACTATTCGGACACAATTATGTTTTGCTATGAATTCTATGGTCTATATCATCCATTGCAGTGGTATTTTTCTGTCTCGCTATAAGTTTTTTGTTGCAAGTGTGAATCATGCTTCTTGATTGATTGCATTATAGCTCTTTGTGGTAGCATGACTTCACTTGGCGTGGAATTCAACCATCATTCATATCAAGGCACTGTTTGGTTGGTTTTTACAAGGATTTATTGTACTGATTAAATGTTTTTTCTCGTAAAATACGAGTAAAAAGCTTTGTGGAGTGGCAATCTTTCAAGTACGTGAAAATCGTGTGATGGTTCCATTGAAACACGAGTGTGCTGGAGTCTATTTGTATTTGTAAGCATTTTCTCAATTTTCACAGTATTACTGCATAGTACTAAATTATTTTGAATTATATCTGTTCGACCCTACATATAAACGATTAATTACTCCTACTATTAAGTGCCCTTGATGCCCCAAAGTCCTTCAAAACCACATATTTACATGGGACCTATAGACTTAGTAAATGTGTTGTTGGGACTCAGGTAAATGTGTGACATTGATTAAATTTTCTGTAAGAACATTTGGAGGAGGATCCTTACAACAATTCCGTTGAGGGCTATTGTGAGCCGGCCATTTCATAGCCTATTTTGATGAGCGATTTTGTTCACTTTTGAGATCTTGTCGGAACGTTAACTATATCAAAAATCAAACCATTAATACTACTTTCAATAAATATTCGTTTTGAGGTAAAAATATTCAGATTCAGCATTAACAAATTTACCTTAGATAAATGATGAACACCATTGATCATTTAAATGGACCCTAAAGAGCTCAGTAGCCCTCAATGGAGATGGGATCCCCATAAGAGCTTGAATAAAATGTATTTATTTTTATTAAAAATGGTATAAAAATACAAATATCTGAATCACATCAAACGGAATATATACACACAATCACTTACCTTAACTTAGAAAAATGTTGGAGATCATTTCAAGGAAATGACGACTATGAACACAGAAATAATGAGGTAGGATTTGTTTGAAACTTATGAAAAAGAAAGGAAAAGTTAAAAAAATTTCCCTGCCCTTGTTTAGGTTAGAAAGAAAGTGAGTGGAAATTAATAGCAAAATTGTTAGGAAAACCATGTGTTGAGTATAGTACATTTTCCTCCCTGTTTCCTTCTTCACCATTTTCCTTTCATTTCCTTTTCTTTTCATAAGTTCCAAACATACCCTTAGAAAATCTACAACAGTTGTGCTATTGACACAGATTTGCCATGCACAAATCGTGATGTGGGGCCTACTACGGGTTCCGACACAAATAATATGAGTCGTTCATCAAATTTAAAATATTTTTTCAAAGGCCTCAACAAAAAACCAGCTCAATTCGATACCTATAAATCCTCAATCCAATCATCTATCTGATTGAACTGATTTTTCCCGTGGTATATTGAAAAAAATATTTTAAATTTAATGAACAACTTGAATCGTTTATGTGAGACCCATAATGGGCCCCACAACACGATATGTGCACGATCTGTGCATTGGAAATCTGTGTGGACAGACTTATTGAATCCACAAATAAAATGGGCCGATAATCAGATAACTAGAATAGTGAGGCTGCATCGTAAAAGTGCGGAAAATTACGAGGGTAAAACTCAACGCACTGCGAGCCGAAATCAGGGCACTGTGTGTGTGTGAGAGAGAGAGAGAGGAGGCATCGGAAAATGGCGAGCACTCTCGCAAGCAGAGCAGCTTCAGCGGAGAGAACAGCTAGCTTGTGGAGGATATCGATTACTAGTTTCCTCAGGAACTTAAGCACTTCTTCTTCCACTCCAAATGCAACAAACCCTACTACATCAGCTCCGTCGGCGGCGAACAAGTCCAAGCGCAAGAAGAAGAAGAACTTGTTCGAGGTGGCTCAGTTTCTCCCCAATTGGGGAGTCGGATTCCATATGGCCAAGACCCACTGGTACAACGTCTCTTACGAGATCACCAAGATCAATCTATACAAGGTCCTTCTCTCTCTCTCTCTAAGAACACACACGTATACATATGTATCTACTAGATGCCCGGGCACACACGATGCATATACAAATCTCGATTTGAAATTAAGGTAATTTATGAAGGAAAATGCTAGCAAAGAGGTATATTGATATCAGCAAAAAATGCATAGATATTCCCCAAACTGCATTGATATATGTGAAAGCTGTATTGGAGTTCTAAGTGTTATGTCTTTTTTTGTATTATCCCGTGCTCAATGGGCTCACGTTAGCCGGACCCATTTATGAAATCTGGATGTGAAAGTAGAAAAGAGGGGAGGAGAAATTTGGGATGGCCGTATTTTTTCTTCTTCTTGGCAGCTTGCAGTTTCTTTAGGTAGTTTAAAGGAGTAGTTTGAGATAAAATACGTGAGCCAGCCTCTTTAATAAATATGTGTTTGCTTATTGTTGGTTGTGTTTTTTTGTTCTTTCCAGGATGGTAGGCATGGCAAGGCTTGGGGAATCGCTTATAAAGACGGTGAGTTTCACTTCCGATTTCTATGACATCATAAGTTTTGTCTTTTGAGAAAATGGAGGAAGTGAAGAAACATGAAAATTTTGATGATTATTAGTTATGGTTGTTCTTGTTTTTTATTCCCCTCCCACATTCAATTAAAATGCCCCACCAAAAGATAGTAAAAAGAAAGGAAAAGAAGCATTAAGGGAATCAGGAGAAAAATTGACCACCAGACAAAACGGTTGTATTGAAATACAAGAACTTCAATTTCTCATCAAAAGATGGACATAAACAAATAGAGCAAGCCGAAGAATAAGGTTCTGTTAGGCTTAGTCAATTTTTGTAGTCTCAACTTAGATGTCAAGACTTGATTATGTTCCTTTCTCCATCTTTGCTATCAATAGAGCAGTAATCATGGGAGTACCCATCTTGATTATGTTCCTTTCTCCATCTTTATTGGCTTTGTGGGATATGAGTTCTATGATGATCAAATATCATAATGTGCTAACTGAGATATGAAGAATGACGGGAGTGTCTATGGCTTGTGTTAATAGTTATGCAGTGCAAGTCCACCTTTTTAATTTGGTTGATAAGGTTTGTAGCATACTTAATTGGATGCAATCATTGAGTGTTGTTGTCTTATTGCTCAGTTGAATATAAAGTGAGGGGGATGTTGTCTCATAATACTTTTATATTTTTGTTTCTCTTCTTGCACTATTTTATTACTTTTTAGCTGAGGTTTTAAGTAATCTAAAGATCAACTCAGTGTGGGAAATCGGATTGAAAGCAGTGCCTTACAATTGGTTGTTCACATAACACAAGAGAATGGTCGAGGTCGACAAACAATGTATTGCATTGTGGGACTACCAACAGATCCTGGCAACCTTCTGCGTATAATGCGTTTTTTTTTTGGCAGTAACCGGTGTCAGTTTTATCATTACGCATTTTTTATTTTGTTGCTGGTTAATTTTTTTATTTTTACTTTTTCCCATGGGGCTCTGTCTATGTGATCTCTCTCTCTCTCTCTCTCTTGTATTTCTATTCTGTGCATGAGTTTCTTTTCTTGTGTGAAAGAATTAGAATTGCCATTTATCCTTCCTCCCCATAATTCTTGTTAATCAACCCACATTTTTGTATAATTCACCTTTATTAGTTTTCGTTCGTTTTGCTGTTTGGATAACATTGAGACCTCAATATCTGCTTCGTAGTCTGCAATCAGTGGCGGACACGGGTGGTGGGTAGGGGCCCTGGCACCCAACTTCAACAATTTCTCACTAGACGACATTAGTTTTGGTATATACATGTAAATTAGCATTTTGGTATCCCCAAAATCCTAATAAAGTTTTCCTTGCCCCTCCAAAATCTTAATAACTTTACATTGGCCCTCCCTAGTTTGCAGAAGTCCAGTCCTCTACTACCTGCAAAGGGTCACCCATCAGCTAGAATTGCTTTTGAAGAGTTTTAGGCTTTGGTTCGATGGAGGAAACGAATAGTTTGTTAGATTACTAGAAGCAAGGTTATGAAGGTGCTACATAATACATACTATCTGTACCAAGGCTTACCAACAGAAATATTATAGGTAATGGCTCTCTCATACTATAGATTGCAAGGATTGTTGGAAAGGTACCTACATATCGTGAGTTTAGTGGCTATCATATGGTTGGGGCCACTAAACTAGAGTCTAGATTCTTGGATCATTTTAATTTCCTTAAAAGATGAGGATGACTGTTGCTTTGAGAAAACTATTATGTTGGGGGGATCCAGTTTGGGAGTTGGCTCAACTTTTGTGGATTAGTGTTTAAGAGAGAGGGAATTGGAATAGTTTATAAAGGAATGGAAAACGGTGATGGAAGCGTTAAACACCAGATTGCCCTTCAAGTGCAACTTGGACATGGTTTTTCACGAGCTTAAAACTTGATCTGCTTTCATCTTGTTGAAATGGAGACGCAAAGTATCGAATAATTCTTTGACATAAGAAGTTTCCTAAGCATCTAGGAGTATCTACCAGGAATTCTATGTTTTTCAGTTGCCTCTTTAATACTACTACTTATTAGTGACTATGTTTTGACTTTGTTTCTCTTGTAACTACTGTATAGAGAGGTTCCTGATTTGAACTCTAGCATCCTTCGTAAGTTCTATTCCCAATGTGTTAGTCTAGTAAGTGATCAAAAAACAGCCCCTCACTTGATTTTACAAATTTAGGAAGGGCCATAAGTATTTGGTGGTGATACACTACAGAGGGGGAAGCAGTCCTGTGTAATTTACACTATTTTTTACTGGGATTCTACGTGAGAATATGTGGGTTGTTTGCTCTTTTGATTTTCTGTTATTTGTATCTATTAGGTTTACTAATTAAGAACCGAGTTCTCTTTCAGCAAGTTTTTGGGTGACTTTGGTAGTGAGTAGTGACTAAACTTCCATTTTTGTTTCTTTAGTTAGAGGCTATACTAAAAGACGGCTGAATAAGTACAATGATAAAAAAACAATAAAAAAAATTGTAGTTTTGAATTTTGTTCACCTTGTGCAGCTGTGCCCCATATTAATGCTAAGTGAATTATGCAGGTTCACCAGCTGCACCTGCCAAGAAAATAAGTGGAGTTCACAAGCGCTGTTGGAGATACATTCCAAACTCCAAGAAAATTGAAGAAGGCACCTCAAAGCCAGAAGTTCAATCGGCTTGATGTCATTTCTGTATTCTAAAAAGCTACCATCTTGGCCTCTGTCTCGGAATTCCATACATTTCGTTGAAGGTTGATGCTGTTGACTTCAGTCGGTGGGATAGTTTAGGTTATGGAGGTTGTATTCGTCTGCAGGTTTTTTGCTTAACTTAGTATCTTGTGTTTCGGAAGTGGAGACATGATCTTGTACCGAAGCAAATTGAGATGCATTTCATTTTTGAAAATGTTGATCATGATGGTTCTTAGGTTTCTGGAAGTCCTTTAGTATGGTTTCCCAGGTTTACCTGAGTTTCATTTACCCATAAAGGTGTTATCTGTCGATCAAGTATGTGGAAATGGATTATCAAACAATGTTTCCGGTGTGTCCTTCATTCATACACAGATTCAGGCATTAGTTGGAAGGGTATCCAATTGATTGACGTAGTTGCCTTTTCTGTTATATATTTTCTTTTTCTTGTTTCCGTTTTCTTGCTGGACCTTCTGTTGAAGCTATCTCAATTAACGCTTTACAGGTTAACCAAGATTTTCGGAAATACTGTGCCTCATGCGCATTATCCTTGACCTTGCCTTAAAGGTGCGTTGAGCCTATTGGCTCATGTAAGCGTTGATAAGCCATTTTGGCCATGTTCTCCCGAAAATGCCCCTCTTCCTCTTGTCTTGTCTGTAGTGATTTGTCCTTGGTAGAGGGTTGAGGGTTTATTGAGTAATTTTGTTGTATTCCCAGATTACCATTTTGACCTTGTTAGACTTTCATGTTATCCGTTTGTGTCTTATGAATGTGTGCGGGTTTTTGTCCGAATGTGTAGGGGCTTTTTTAGGTAGAACACAATTAATAGGAAGGAATCAGAATCAAATTCTTATCATAATCAGAATCACAATCACAATCAAGTCATCCGAAAATCAATTAAACAGGTGAGAACCCAATTGTGAGAACCCAATTGTGTAGTGTGAACACAATTAATTCCGACCACATGCAGAGAGAGAGAGAGAAGGAAAGAATTGGAAGGAAAGAATCAAAATCAAATCTTTATCAGAATCTGAATTTTGTGAGGCAGGTGAGAGAGAGGGTAGATGGGGAGAAGAGGGAATGCACGTGAGTTGTCAGGCGTTTTAATTGTGTTCACACTACACAAATGTGTTCTCAATGAACACGACGTGCAAGAAAGTCGCACCTTTATCTAGTCTAGCTAAACATGCCTTGGCTAATTTTATCTAGTGTCTAGTTGCAAGAACATCTCAGACTTTTTGTGATAGTCTTGATGGAGACGGAGCGGTTAATAGCACACCGCACCTAGTATGCCTTGTCCTAGGCTTTAGTCTATTTTCAGCTGGTTTTTGTTTCATTCTTAGGCAAAACTCTTTATTATGATCTGCGATTTTTCTTCCTTCTCTTAAAAATACCAGTATCTATTTCTGTCGCATAAATAGCACGCGGTAGTAGATGAGATCAACTAACAAAGAATCAACATTAAATCAAACTCCAAGAAGCAACAATTCAGAATCTGAATTAGGCTCGTCTCGTATGAAAAATCGTGGAAGACAATCAAGTCCGCTTCCAAGCCAGTCGACATTGGAAGCAGGAAAGAGTCACTCTCCGGAGAAGACAACATTGGATAAAGGATTTTCAAGAGGGCACTATATATTGAATAAGATGAACGGAATCTGGAGATTATGGGAAAGCAGAAGGCACCTTTCCCTTGTTGGTTTTACCTTCCAAATTCCTTTTCAAAGGGGTATTATGATTTTATGGCCTACTACGGATCCTAACCAATTAAGAATCCTCAGCATGCCTAGTCAAAGTACCCAATTTGTACCATAAATTCCATAGGCACAAAATCCAGGTAAACTAGGAAACTAAGTAAATGCAGAATCAACCTAAGTCGGTATGGTTGAGATTCATTCACATTTTCCACATTCTTTTGTTTTGATTTTGGCCAATCTCTCCTCTATATAAACACCACCTTCTATACACATAATGTGCCATACCCATAACACCAAATTCTTCCCCCGGAAAATGGCAATGATCCTTTTCCTTGTTTTCTCTCTTTTCTTGCAAGGAGCTCTTGGTAACCCACAACTCCAACTCCTATATATCCTACTGCTTTTCCCTCCAAATTAGTGTCACTAGTTCTTTTCTTTTTTTTACCATTCTAAGCCGAGATGCAGGCCGGAAACTGACCTAGGCGGTCGGTGTTGCTTGGTTCGTCTGTGAAACCCACAACAGCGATGACCAGATAAAGCTAACACATTAGTCTGTTTCGCCTACATCTCGGCTTGACGAGCGATTCTTTCTTTCTTGTTTTTTGAAACTTTAAACTTGGTGGTATTTTCTGCGTAGGTGAAATTATATGCGAGGAGTTGTCGGTTGGAATGTGCTCCTTCTCAGTCGCGTCTTCCGGGAAGCGATGCGTTTTGGAAACTACAGCCTCGAGTGAAGGAAATGGGGCCTTCCAGTGCAAGACGTCCGAGGTGGTGGCGATGACCGTGCGCGAATGGATTGAGAGTGATGCGTGCATTGGTGCATGCGGCGTTGATAGATACTCCATCGGTATCTCATCCGATTCCCTCCTCGAGCCCCAATTCACTGCTAAGCTCTGCTCACCGGCTTGTTTCCATAATTGCCCCAACATCGTTAATCTATACTACAATGTCGCCTTGGGAGAAGGTGATGCTTTTCTCTTCGACTTGTCATACCATCTATAGTACTAGTAGTCCATGCTTGGTATCTTACGTGGTGTTTTGTTTACCGTGTGCAGGAGTATTTTTGCCCGAGTTGTGCAAGGCTAAGCAGACCAATCGGCGGCAGTCAATGAGTCAAATCCTAAGTTCTGGGGCGGCAGCAGCAGCAGCAGCAGCTTCTGGTTCTGTCTATGCTCCAGCCGATGCTCCAGCTTATGCTCCTGTTGCTGCCTAACCTGAAGATGCTGCTGGTCCTGCCTCTAGTGAAATCACCCGATTCGTTACTCTTCTTCTCCTGCTTCATTCTGATAAATTGTCATAGTATCACTTGGGCTCATCTATCATATGGTCACATATATACCGGGAATTTTCGTATGAAAATCAGGATAGTACGATCATTGTATTAGAATTACAGTGCCCTTTACTCATATGGTTGAAAGAAGATTATCTACTGTTACTAGATGAGATAATTGCATCCCTAGCTACCACTTTTGTTGGTAGTCAAAATGACTATTTGATGTATGACAGATTTGGAATAGGTCTAAATATGATCAGACACAAGAAAAATGACTGTTTTGGGGGCTGTGATTAGTAGACGTGAACAGTAAAAGAGAAGAGAAGAGAAGAAGAAGAAGGGTTTAAAGAATATAGATCTAGGCCTCACACCTAGGTTACCAAAGGCAGCCTCTTTAGCATCACACCAAAACTAAATTTTCGATTCATTCATTCAATCATAATTCAAGCTTTTGAGATTACATCACTTATATATATATTTTTGAAAATACATCACGTATATTGACTCCATAACACTTGTGAATGCAAGTAACTATTTCTATTCCCAATATATTCGGGTAGAATGAATGTGTAAATGCAAATAACTATTCCTATTCCTTAGATGGATAGATAGGATGAATGTATTACATACTGGTTGAATGCATTAAATATGTAGTCGAACTTCCCTAAATGAAAAGACAATACTCATGAAAAGTCAGTTTTTAATGTTCTAGTCAATGTCTAGTAAATATCCTAAGTAGGCCCCACATCATCCAACATATGCCAAATTAAGGCTTGAGCATTAGAACCATCCAATCCATGCCATTTATAGAATTTTATTGGGTGTTTCCATAGTTGTCAAAATCGCACGATTCACGATTCTCACAAAAACGATATGAATCTATAGGTGAATCAAGGTTTATATAGAATCGATGGTGAATCGTACGATTCACGATTCAATTCGTGATTCGATTGACGATTTACGCCAAAACGATACGAATCTATAGGTGAATTAAGATTTATCACAATTGTTGCATTTGACTAATATGAAACCATGTTTGCAATTTCGCCTTAGTTTTCTCTTAGGAAAGCAAGAATATAAGTAATATATTGTTGAGTATGAAATTTTTATTCCCATGCAAAATTTGTTAGCATTGGTATTTATTTTAAATTCTTGTATCTTCTGAATTATAGTAGACTGGAACAAGGCTCAGAGCCTCAACCGAAAACTTTACTATAGATTTTACCTTATATTTTAATTTTACGATGTATCTTTAATATGTAGGTATATAGATACATTTTTCAATGTATTTTTTAAATTTAGACCGAATCGTTACAATTCACAATTCGATTCGATTTCCAATTCAGAAAAAGGTCAATCCAATTCTCGATTCGATTAATGATTTGACAACCTTTGATGCTGCCATTTTCCATCACTACGGCAAATTCCAGTTACGTATCAAAATGAATATAACTTCTACACAAACATTACTGTCACAAAAACAAGCAAAATATTCACCTGTCAAGGGACATAACCAAGAACGATAACACTTTCAGCCCCATGTCTGGATCTAACCACCAGACTGAACGAATCAAAATTATATGCAGAATTCTTAAAGAGCGACGGCTCATCAGTATTTTATCGGAATATTTCAGAAAGACAACTTTACTACTACCATAGTTTATCTTAGAGACTGGCAAACTGAGTTCTTGAAACGAAACATGTGAAAGTCAGATGACACAGTTCTTTAATCTTTAATACTCATTGTTTCCAGGTCTTGCGCGGTTTTATGATCTTTTGCCCCTTCAAGTTCTTGGGTCTTTTTAAAATCAGCAACAACCTGGTCAAAGGTGCTCCTAACATGCTGGCACACGAGCATCAGATCCTGGCATGCATCTTTGAATACCTCGCTTGCTGGATCACCTGCAAAATTTCAGCAGCAGCCGAAACATTAAAAAAAATTGCGAAGTGGAATAGTCGGGAATTGTGATAAAGATGAAGACAAATTCATGAAATTTCAAGAACTACCAAAGCATCAAATGAGAAAGTAACCTCAGCAGTCCGTTTTCAAGTGCGTTAAGCTATAAACCATTATACGACTTGTCACTTCTCTCAAGAGAGAGCACATAGCTTCTAAAATAACGCATCGAACACATCCACATGCGGGCTCAATGAAGTAACTATTTTCCCTAGTGTCAAATTGGCCATAAGAAGAAACACATTCTATTGCAAGACAATACTATGCTTCTGCTTAGCACTGTAATTTGGGGTATTCAATCAATCAATGGGAGAGCTAAAATGTATCTTACTTAATGCTACTGGAGCTCTCTAATCATTGTTGAAAGGAAAGAAGGGAAAAAAAGGCGTATCAAACAACAAAAATGGCCTAACAAGTAAATCAAACACACAATTTTCAAAATCCAACACTTCTATATCTTTTCTGATGGAAAACTGAATTTGAATGAAGATACATAAATCGATCAAATTTTTGCTGATTTCTAGCTATAGAGAAGTTTGAGATCGAATTAGAGGAATCATGCCAAGGGAGAAATGTAATTCTACATACTAGTACACTTGTATGTTGCTAGAGAAAAAAGAAGAAGAAGCTTTACCAGTTGTCTGGACTCTTATATTTACTCGAGCATCTGCAGGATGAGGGATGCTGTACCCGCAGACTGTTACTCTTGGACTGCAACATACCATTACATGAGCTCAGTGATTGTTGGACAGGCACTTATAAACCCAACTAAACATCGAAATCAAACACAAATCCCCTTTGCAATTTGGATACGGATGCCAATACAGGAATAAGAACAAGAAACTAAAAAGAAATTCGCAGCAGACTAAAAAAATTAACTCATCAGTATGATAGAAAGGCTTTCACACGATCATATATATTAAACAAGGACTAAGACTTTTCTCCAGCTTGGTCTACACTCTTTCATAGTTTACGAATTCCAACTCATAAAGGTTACTAACTTCCATAGTTCCACTAAGGTTCTTATCCTCCAAAAAATAGCACTCTCTAAACTCAACTTTAATCATCAGATGAATTAAATTTTCGACTACCATAACTATTATGCAATAGAAAAGAAATTATGCAAAATCACGTTGCCATTACATCAACTTTCACATGTCAAACCGTGTGCACGGAGCAAGAGCGGAACGGGGGAGCTGGCAAATATAGAAGCTCCGAAGGTTGGGAGCGTGAAAGGAACGTGCACATACATCACAAAACTAATGTAGCATAGAATATACACTTTAAAAGTACAATCCTTTTAGGGAGTAAAAATATGAGTCAAGTCCACCACAAGTATAAGAAATGGGCTAGTGTTGCAATACGTGCTTTTCTTTTCAATATATCATGACTTGAGCTTGATATATAAGTTCATCAAGGACCAATTAATAAAGCCAAGTGATAAATCCGTATTTTTGTCTACAAGGATCGTACTATAGCTCTAATCTTTGTGAGGAGCGTGCTCCCAACTCAGTGGGAGATTGCTCCCGTCAAGCTCCTTAGTTGGGAGTACAAGAGCGCGCTCCTAAGGGGGGAGTGGCACCACTTTAGAGCTCCCTGCTACAAAGTGTCAAACAACAAAAGGCCATGAACTCTAGTCCCGGTGGAAAGATAGTTCCCCATGGATCAAATAATCACTTGTTAGTTTATTTTGCAATTATTTCTTCTCTTCCCGTTTTTCTTCACAACTATGACCAATTGCACACGACCATGCAAACTTCATAAGAGAATACTTGCTTGAAATTCAGCTAGTATTGCCTTGGCAATAGTAGTTTCCCTAAGTTTCGTTTGATGAAACAGAAAGATCATCTACTTTACAGCTAGAAGACAGAAAATTTTCTTTGCAGGATATTATGGAGCTTCAGCAAAAAACCAAAACAAAACAAAACAAAAAATACCACAAAGTGACAATGTTTCTTTACAAATCCTATTAAGACATTATAGACACAAATATATTTAGGAGCCACATCAGAATTAGTTCACCATTCATACAAAAGATGAAAAGAATTGAGCCTCAAAAGCATATGTTATGACAAGTCGTCCAAAGAATAAAGATCATATATAGACTATGGCTGCAGCGACTCCGATGACCTTACCCCGGATCACTATCTGTCTATCTTTGCTGACAGCTAATGACCAACCATCCTAGCTAACCAAGGGAATATAACTCCTACTCTCTCTCACCCTTCTCCTTCTATTTCACAATGAAAGCAGGCTCCCATTCATGAACGGTCTGGGCTACCGAACTGGGACAAGACGTAGAGGAGAATGGGAAATAGCAGTCGCGTCAATGGTAGCCAGGGTAGTGAGTGTCGTTGGCTGGTGGATAAGTTTTATAAACCTCTCATCTTCCGCCCTCCTAGGGTTGTAATGAGAGCAAGAGTTAAGGATCTTTTGTGCTCCTTGTTTGGCCAGCCCTCACAATTGGTTGGTTGCTGTTACTGGTTTAAATGGTTCTTCTAACAATTCAGCTTTCTTATTTTCCCATAAAATAAAGTGCAGAATATGGTGGCTTAAATGTTTCAAAATCAATACGAACCCAAGCAAATCACAAAAATCACAGTCCGGATCAAGTGTCGACATTTCCATAGCGCAATAGGGCTAGAGATACTGGAAACAACAGAAATTTCTTAAAACAGAACATAATTAAGATACTTAAAAAAAGATTTAAAGAGCATACTCTTGGTTCAGAGCGAATCTGAGGGAATTCGCGAGTGTATGATCCTCATCGGCCAACGAGAATGTCGATGCCGTCTGGTCCTGGAATGACCCGTGTTCCATCAGTACAGGAAATAATGCTGGAGAAAAAAACAATATCACCAAGTTAATCACAAAATCTAGACTCCGAATTAGCACCACAGCTCCGCTTTAACTCTTAATTAAAATACTTGCTACGTATACGGTATTCGGGTAGCTCTTTCTATCGAAGTACTGACAGGCACGATTTTAAGAACGTCGAAATCAAATCACCAAAGAACATGAATCAAATGCTTCAAGAAGCCAAAGAATGAGTATCAGGTATGTATACGTAATACCACAAAATAGAACAGCAACCGCACATAGAAGAGAGAGAGAGAGAGAGAGAGTTAACCTGTCTGCCAGTCGGCGGGGAGCCGGTTTACCGTTTAGCTATACGGGAGAGACAGCGGTTTATGGTTTAGTAGCAAAACCAAAACCCTGGTACACTCTTTTATTTTTGGGCTAGTTACAACTCGCCCCCCAAACTATCATACTTCTATCAATTACCTCCTTGACTACAAAGTCCTAGACTAGACTACCTCTAACTATGTAACCCTTCAACTTGACCTACTGTTAGTCTTTAATTGCATAACTAGAGACCGTGGTGCGTATGCAAGTCAAATTTTGCGTATTTAGCAAGTCGTATTATGCACAATAGCTTTCCCACTATTGTTTGATCCAATTTTGACAAAAAATTATTTTGCATGCGCATTGCGGAAATTTAATTTGAATACATACTTCCATATACAATGCAGAAATTAGAATAGAAATGCAAATGGTAAAAGTAAAATACCATATCAGAATATGTAACCATAAACAACCCATAACTGTTGAGGAAAAAGAAAAAGCAAGCATCAGGTAAAAGAAAAAGCAAGCATCAGGTAAAGAAAGAAGTGGACAAAAAGTGAAAGACCTCTTAAAGGAGTAGGTGGTTCTTCTGTTTTGTATATCACCTACATACAGCCTAGGCCAATGAAAGTGATTGGTGGGTCGTACACACAAAATGAATTTTACTCCTAGCATTTTACCAAAAGTAAAATGGAAGACGACAACATACTTGTGTGAAAGAGGAGATTTCGCAGGTTATTGGTTTGAAAGTGGCAGTTTTTTGTGTGAAGAAGAAACTTGTAGGGGACATGGGGTTATGGCAATGGCAGTTGAGGTAATGGAGTATGACATTCTCACTGATGATAGTAAAAACTTTTTATGATAGGGATATTAAGGTAATCACTTTTGTGACACAGTTTCGAAAAAGTGTTCATGCTAAAAGCTCCTCTCCCTTTATATATTGGAATAGATGACCGTTGAAGAGCCTCGAATAGTGTGTAGTTTCTCTCAGAATATGAAGAAAACATGGGAATGGCAACAGGGGCAGATTGGGATAGTTATTGGGATAATTGTACGAGATAGCAACAATTTTTGATGTACTCGAATCCGCCTCCATAACCGCTAGGGATGGGATAACTTGTGCCATAACCGTATCCGATGGGATTTGGGTATTACCCGAATCGACTAGATTTGTGGGTTTGCTTTTGCTGAATTGAACCCACCACCGACTCAAAACACTATTTTTATTGCACATTTATAACAGAAACTATAAAATTCACACGAGGGTGTTTACTTTGTATCTCTTCCAAAAACCTTGGAGCCGTAATTAAAGCAAAGGTGTACAGCACTATGCCTAAATTGCTTGAAATTTTAATAACTTTCTTGCAGCTTAGCTTTCAAAAGATACCCTATGAGCACGTATCTCGGTTAGCAAAAGAATATGATCCAATAAAAAACCTAAGTATTACAACAATTAATTAAATTTTTTTGAAAAATGAAGCCTTAATTTATTTTGAGAAATGCAAATATAAATAGATATACGAACTAGTAAATGATCAACATACTTCAGTCTATCAAATATTTCACTGCTATAGACTTCAGTAAAAGATCAAATAAACTTATAAACTAGACACGAAATGATTCATTGCTGAAAATATAAGTAGATATATGTGTGAATACATACCAATGTCTATAGAATTGACGAGAAGGGAGAGAGGGATAATAAAAATGGATATTACAAACAGAGACCAACGGCTTGAAAAGAGTGAATGCTTTCACGGAGAACCAGATCGGTCGACAAGAATCAGGATGGCGGCACGACACCAATAGTCATATAAATCTCTCCCTAAGTGAATGCGGTCCAAACAAAGCTTCTTTAATTAATTAATTAATTTTTAAAAAAACCCCTCAGGTATGGTCTTTAGTTTTGCTAAATGTGCATTGCTGTGGGGGATTCTCCTTACATGAAAAACAACACTCAGGACTGAAGACTAAACCGGAGGGCCAAGTTTTTAGATAGTTAAAGGTGGTCGACTGTAGGATCTTGTAGTTAAGGAGGTAACTTGTTTAGGTATGATAGTTTGAGGGGCAAGTTGTAATCAATCTAAAACTAAAAATCTCCCCATAGAAGCCGCTTCCGCTTTCGTTACCCTAAAACCCTATATCAGAGTGCATCAGTCATCGTAGGATCTAGGGTTTCGGAAATCGCCGGTGAATGCTATATTTTTGACGTTCAATTACAATAGTTGTCATCCTCTTCTTCTCAACCCGCAGAGGGTAAGATTTCTGAAAGATTATTGCAAATTCTGTTTGGTATTTTCTTTTCCAAGTTCAATGATTTCATTGCTATTTCAGGTACAATTGCTATAACTATGGCTGCCACCAATAATACCCCAACCCAACTGGACAAAGACCAGGTTTTTATAGCCTTTTTACGTCTATACATATTTTTGTATATGAACTCATGTGTCTCCTAAGTGCTTTAGGAGGTTTTTGTTTTGTTCTAATGGGTCTGTTTTGGTTTGAAAACAAAAAAAGATTTTCTGTAGATTGGGATATTTTGTTTAATTTGGGAATTGGTAAGTGGGACTTGACTTCAGATGACTCTTGATGATATTTCAGATCTTTGGTATGGCAGAAAAAGAGATGGAGTACAGAGTTGAAATGTTCAACAAGTAGGTTACTCGATTTCTTAAATGTCACCACATGGTAGCGGGCATTATCTATTTTCTGATTTATGCTTGCAATTCGTGAACATATTGCATGTGTGATGATTTCATAGGAAGATCAAGCCATCAAGGTTTGAAAAGAAACAGATCCATGGCAGAATTTGTAAAAATAGTTTTGTAGGCATGGCAATGCTTGTTTGGACCTATATGACACATTTTATTGTCGGCTGCATCCATTATGCCTTTTGTTTAAACTCGGCGTACTTTTCTTCGAGACAATGTGATTGACACGTAGAGATGTTGACCGAAAAAAGGTAAGTATTGCATGTAGACATTAAGTTGGAACCTTTGCGTGCTATCTAATAGGTTTATGAGGATTGGTAATTGGATGTTCAAGAATGCATCACATAGAGATGTTATCTGAGAAAAAGGCAAGTATTGCATGGAGATGTCAATCTTCTTAAAGTGTGCCACCTTGTGAAAACATTTCTGTCATGTTGATTTGTCATCTACTGCGGGGTTCTTAAATGTGATGCTATGTCTCAAATATGTTGAACTTTGGATTTCAATTTTGTATTGATTATGAGGTTAGCTTTTTTGTTTTGGAAAAACATGTGCTTTATACCCTGTCCCATATTTAATAGTAATGTAATTGTCAGTCCCTAAGGTTACATATTCTAACAGTGAATGGTCCAACTGATTCTTGCTATCTTTGCAACATTTTTTGATGCTGGTTTTCGTCAATTAAACTGTTCTACTTTTTTCCAGGCTAACCCACACATGTTTCAACAAGTGCGTTGAGAAAAGGTTTGCAGATTTAAACTTTTTCTTT
Source organism: Rhododendron henanense subsp. lingbaoense (assembly GCA_020567845.1). Classification (NCBI taxonomy): domain Eukaryota; kingdom Viridiplantae; phylum Streptophyta; class Magnoliopsida; order Ericales; family Ericaceae; genus Rhododendron; species Rhododendron henanense. The sequence continues at coordinate 7,698,325 of CM036323.1, forward strand.
AAACTCTGTTGTGTTTGAATTATGGGGTGTAGCTTTCTGGTTGTTGAGAAAAGGGTGCTGTATAATGGTGTGAATCTGGCTTCAAAATCTGAGGATTTTGATTATCACTTTGAAGATGATTTTCTTTGCATTATAAGTGTCATTTAGCTATTTCTTTTTCTGAGAGATCAGAATGTGTCCTGTTTTTTTTTTTTTCCAGGTACAAGGAAGCGGAGCTAAACATGGGTGAAAATAGCTGCATTGATCGCTGTGTTTCGAAGTACTGGCAGGTAAGCTGTTGATTTTCTCCGTACATACACTCATTACTATTTGATTTCAAATTAGATAGAGTGCTTTTAGGAATCCCTGCTGTCCTTCTATGACCAAAAAGCAGTTGAAACATCTATATGTTCTAGAATCTAATGGAATTATGCTGTCTTACAAAGTATGCTCTAGCAGTACAAGTGCTTCTGTGACCTTGTATAGCTCGAGGCTTACATGCTAAGAACTGATGCACACTTCCCCTCAGGTTTAGGTATAAAATTCTTTTGTTCTTAATGATGCATTGTGGCTGCTTAACGGAAAGGCCCTCGAGAAGCTTCCATAAAGGGGTTGACCCAAGGTTAATAGTCAAAGTGGGGTTTTGGGGGAGGGAAGTGAGGAGGGTGCTAGCTGTATTGGAGATAGAGTGACATTGATGGCTTTGGTCTGTTGATGGATTTTTAGTGGGTAGATCTTGGATTTTTGTTTTGTTCTCTAGTGGTGAAAATCTGTCACTTCGCCCTCGTAGGTTATGATTCGCCTACTATGGTTTTGGACTTTTGGTTCTGTCAGCTACCAAACGTAGCTGGGAAGTTTGTTTCCCTTCATAAAGATCTCTCTTATGACATGTTACTTAACTCATTTTTTGTCCCTTGAGAAGAAAAGTGAAAGGGATAAAAAGAAATTAGTTGACATTGTGTGAGTTGTGTTTTATTCAGGTGACCAATCTCATTGGGCAATTGCTCGGTTCCAATCGGCCTCCAATGTGAATTTTGTACATGCTCATCCAATCAGCAAGCAAATGCCATGGGAGACCTGGAGATTTTGTTTACCTGTTTCATTCGTGCCTTGCCTACATTTTCTTAGCGGATGGTAGTTTGTTGTTTACAAATTTTCTGATGGAATATAAACTAATGTCATTGTTTCAACATGCTTACATGGGTGTAACTTGAGCCTTTTATATTATTAAAGTTAAGGCTATTAGACATCATGGCTGTTTTGTATCTTGAGACATCGAATGAAATAAACGCTACCATGGGAGACCTGGAGTTTTTTGTTTATTCTGGTTCATTCGTGCCTTGCCTACATTTTCCTTAGTGTTTGTAGTTTACAAATTTACATATCGAACTATAAATTAATGTCACTGTTTCAACATCCTTTCCATGGGTATAACTTAAGGTTTTTTTTTTTTTTTGGGTTAATAAAGTTAAGGCTGTTAGGCATTATGCCGTTTTGTATCTTGCAACATCGAATGAAATAATCACTGATTGCCAATTTTAAATTTTGTCCAAGCTCATTGACCCTCACAAGCAGCCCCCTTTATTGCAAGCATGCATTTAAGGATTACTCAAAGGTGGAAAACAGAAAAACATCAAAATGTAGCTCATTAAAACTGGGTTTTTTTTTTTTTTTGGGTAGCTTTTTAAAGTTAATTTTTTTATTGCGAAATATTTTAAGTGTACCAAAGCCAACACAGTTGGAGACAAAGCAAAGGTAATAGTTGCGGGTTAATAGGCTCTAAATACAAACATGGTAATCATTCTTACAATTGCAACTTGAAGTTAAGATGAGGGTGAAACTCTGAAACTGAAAATGGGTTTCTACTGAGAAAGTACAACAAAACTCCTCCAATTTTGGAGAGAACTAAAACCATTCAGACCTACAAATTGATGTTGCAAGGACTGCAGAAACTCTAATGGCAAAGTAAAAACACAATGGAATGGATAGATACAAGGAGTATTCCTTGGTTAGACAAAAATGAAAAGGAAAAACCTATACACTTTCAATTTCTTTTCCTTTTGGCATCCAATAATGAGCCGTCTTTGAGTGTTTCTCTCGCATCATTGTCCATCCCCAGCTTGAACAGGGCAGCTGCTTGAAGATAGAATGCAGCAGGCCAATCAGGAGATATTACCTGGGCTTGCATAGCATCTCCAAGGGCTTCTTGTGGCATATTATTCATCAGATAACATAAGCAGCGCCTTGCAAAGACTGTTGGTGATATCATGGTTCCCCCATCGATGAACTACACACGACAGAAACAGGAATGATTTACACCTTGCCGCAAATAACAAATGTACGAGGAAAAACAGTTTCTAGCAAGAAGTGACTAGTTTTATGGAACTTGGTGCTTCTGACTTTGTGGCCCAAAAAAAAAATTTATACATCAGAGTGCCCAAGGTCATCAGAGTGGATCATTTTCGACTAATTTGATGTCAATATGGAAATGCCAAGAACATGAATTGGACTATTGTGAAAGCTGGGGCTTCACTTGTGAGAAAGCTTTTAGTGATACAATGCTGTGTTCCAGACTTCCAGATAAATGACTTACTTCTGTATAAGAGTCAATGGCAGTACTGAAGTCTTTAGCTCGAAAAGCAGCATCACCGCGTTTCTTTCCATTCAGGGTCTCCTGTATTTGGCTTGTCCACATTTGGAAAGAAAGCTGCAAAAGAAAAATAAATGGGATGAACTTGGCAATTAAGCGAGAGTGCCAACATAGAAATTGAGTTCCAGGTCTGTAAAAGATGATCACACTAAGCATATGCACTGTTTTGCAGAGCAAAAAAGACAGGCATTTTATAAAAAGAATAATGCGGAGGATATACTATGAGCCAAAGAAGTATTTTTGTTACTCCCTGCATGTATCTGTGCATGCGCATGGGTCTGTAATATTTGTTCATCCTTCGTTTGGCCCTGTTCTGAACTAGAGTGTGACGTTTATTATGAGCCAGAGTATATCATTCGGAATAGAATGCCAGGTCTATTACTAACCTCATTTGCAACGCCCTCGTCATCCTTGTATCCAAGATTTTCCAAGATTTCATGTATAGCTGTTAGATCCGTTCTTGAGCAAGCTTCACCCAGAGGTGTTAATACTGATGTTGATGCAGAGGATGACGTTTCATGAGAAATACCCATCAAAACATGAGATGGTACCTGTCAAGTACCACTGAATCACATGATCTCATAGAGTCGTAACTTCACGATTGTGTCGATCAGCATTTGACAACAGTAAAGTCAGTGCTGACTACTGGCCAATTGGCCATCAGTAGATAAAGTAGAAAATCATATTCCAAATTGAGAATCCCAATGTGTGCATTGATGAAAAAAATAAAGTATCAAGGTAAATATTTTGCATCTCAAGGGCCAATTTCATGCCTATTTTAGAAGAAACATAACAATGCTAAAAACTACCAGTTACTTCCAATTAGATTGTGCAGATTTGGTACATACCTCAGTTTCTTTCTGAAGAGGAGCAAGGGCAATCACAAGAGACCTAGCATTTGGCCTCTCGCGAGGTTCATATTGTAAGCAACGTGAAGCTAACCGCACTAATTCAGTCCCATCGTTGTTTGAGAAATGACCCTCCAAACAAGAGTCCATCAGCATCAGAAAATTCTTGCCACGTATCAGGTCAAGTGCCTGCCAAAAAAGGTACATATAAAATGCAAATTGGACTTAAGCTGAAATTGCGTAGTTTTGAACTACAGGTGGAACCCAGAATTCCCTCAGTATTTGAGAGGGAGAAGAGAGAGGGAAGTCCACATGAGTTAGAAGTAAACAATATGTTGGCCTTAAGCAAAGCCCAGATGTTCTTTAAAACTGGATATTTGGATGCATCTACAATCGAATTGAGGTACACATTAAAATAAAACAAGCAATAGATAAAACACCTAGAATCTTGGACACGTGTGAATTATTCATTTAATCTAACCACATGGCATGGCTGCCAAGCCTTGCACTAGAAATTATGTGACAACCATAGAGTCAATCAAATTATGGCCTTTGAGACCAATAAGTTTATGTTCTAGTTTCTACCTGCTAGGCCATCAAAAATCTTAATTCAGTCATATATCTGCATAAAATCTACCACAAAAGAACATTATTGCCAGAAGTTCAGTTTCTAAAGACAACACGTGCTGACAGCAGACAGCAGAATGTTCACTAAAGTCAATGTATACGTTGCAACACAACTTTATCTCAGATAAGAAGCAATCTATCGATAAGATCACATAAAATAGTTTATTGGCACAAGAACTGCAGCAGTTGACACTACTAATAGTACTGGAAAGCCCCATTAGTTTTCTCTTATAGTTGCAACTTGCAACATGCATCTGCGCAACTCTACTAAAGTAACTTCAGTCCATAAGAAAGGAAAATTTACATGGCTTGGCGGAATATGTTTTCCACTGAGAAGATCAAGCAATAGGGTACCAAAACTGTAAACAACACTCTCTGGCGTCACTCTACCTGCCAAATTGAAACAAGTAAATGAGCTAAATTTAGCAACACTAAATATGGAAATGATGCACAACTAATGCCCCTAGCAATGTATGCTTCATGCATGAAGAATATTTTGAAAAGGGAAATGAATGGACACACACACACAGAGAAGCAGGTATCCTAAACCTACAGCATATACACTACGTAACCCACAAGTCTAAGTTTTGACTTATATATGATATGGATACTCATTGTCAAAGTGGACCAAGAAGATTAACATACAAAACAGAACAATCTTATATTTGAAGAGGACCAAATGATTAGATACTAGTTGAGGAGTTGATGCACCTGTCCTCAAGTACTCTGGAGGGGTGAAAGCCAAGTTCGTACTATAGCTCTTTCCATCTCTGCTATTCTTCATTAGGCCAAAGCATGAGAGCCTGGGATTACCATCCTGTCAAATGCTTCCTCACAATAAGAACTACACAACAAAACATAGCTGACTTTTGAACATGACTACAATAGGTGATTTTTACCTGATCAAACAACACCCTATAAGCATTGAGGTCATGATACAGTGCCCGCCCTTTACTGCTGCAGTAATCGAGTGCTTGTGCCAAGTAGAAAGCCACTCTTAACCTCATTGCCCATTTCATGGGCTGCGCATCCCCTAAATCAGTCCAACAAACACAATTACCGATTGTGGAATATTGCCCTTAAGTTTCTTTCTTTCTTTCTTTTTTAACTCATAACTAAGCTCCAAACACATAATCACGAGTCAAAACATAGTCAATTCTTTGACTATGTTTGTCCTTCCTGATTACGCCCTTTTTATTTCCAATGAATGAGAAACCCAAATCAACTTAGTCAAACAGCTGAATTCAGCTCAGTTGAGCATAGGGTTCTCTTCCAAGGTCCCAAAAGCAAGAATCTAACAGTTAAAAAGGACTTTAACTTCTATTTTCTCAATAATTTATCAGCAACCAGAGTGAGCAAACGTTGTATGCAGCTCCTCACATACAAGATGATGTAATGCTAGTTATATCATACCAAACTCTGCATTAAGCACACTACTTCGCATTGGAATGCAGAGAAAAACGTTAACAACAATGGGAGAAAATATATAGGACTTTACAATGGAAAAGATGCTTTGAGAGAGTCTCATGAGGCATGAATTCGGCAACAAGCAATCTCTCATGGCCTTCGCAGCAACAGCCAATCAAGTTAGCCAGCCGCTCACTCCGCAGCTCCCCCACCAATCTCGCTTCATCCTGATACCAAATCACATCATTTTCAACATTAAGGTACACAATTCCCACATCACAACGGGCTAATTTATAATACTATGTTCATCAAACTACGGTTAACTACCCAATGAGCCAAATCCAGACTACACAACTATCAACATCAGAGTAAAGTCAACACAGGTAAAATCACGATGAACTAATTAACCATAGAATTGGCATCAAAGCAAAATTACAAAACCATGAATTGACGAGTATCGGGCCAGGCGGACTTGTTGAAACGCTTGACGGCGATCCAACGGCCATCTTCGAGCATTCCTTTGTACACAACATTGGGAGCTTTCTCGCCGTGTTCCGATACAATGTGGTCCACCGAGAATCCTGAGGTCGCAGCCCTCAGCTCATCCAAACTGTATTCTCTGAAACTTGGCACTGACAGCTTCTCATACTCGCGGTCTAGCCACAAATTAAAAAAAAAAAAAATGAGAAGAAAAATCACAACGGGCACAACAAAATTGCTAGTATGAGATTGCAGAGAAGATCTAAGGCAGTGTATCAATTCATTCGATTGATGCTAGAGCAGAACAATCTTTCCCGTACAGCCGTACTTGATTTGCTAAATGCACACAACAAGTCAGATCACCATTCAATCTGAACCTAAGCACGCACGTGAGTGAGCGGGACCGAGCAAAAGTACTAAATTCGTGAGAGAGAGGATTGACTTTTACCAAAGATCTGAACTAATGAACTCTCTAGAACCATTCCAGCTAAACAAACAGTTTAGTTAAGGATTTGAGAGAGAGCAGAAAATGGGAGTAGTTTTACCGAGATCGGATGAATGAGGGAGGTTGGATTTGAGGTTGGAGGGCCACCAGCAGAGACCGAATCTGGAGCAGCGGCCTCCCATTGTTTGGTTCCAGAGAGAGAGAGAGAGAGAGAAAGAGAAGCTGAAGGGCGTGTCTCTTTCTCTCACTAGGGGGTTTTAGAGTGTTTCATTGGAAAGAGAAAGTGAGAGGAAAAGACCAAACCAGATGGAAAAGAAAGTAGAAAATGGAAAAGAAAATAGAGGAATAATTGTTTACTACTATTTGGAGAGAGAGAGAGAGTGTAAGTGTGTGTGAGAGTGAGCGAGAGAGAGGGGGAGAGAGAAGCAGAAAAGGGGTGAGCCTTTTTGGATCCAAGGTTTCTCACTCCTCTCTCTGTTTCTCTCTCTCTATAGTGGCACGATTTCACGTTTCCGGCTAACCAAGTCATCATTCCCTCGTTTCTTGAGTTTTTATCTTTTTCCGAGTGAATGAATGAATGAAGAGTGGTGTTCTGAAATTTCTGTTGCGAGAACTGCCAAAAAACTCTACCCACGCCACGCTCTGTCTTTTTAAAGTAGTCCACTCCTACGTTGCTTTCGACCGCGAGATTTGATCTAAACTTTCCTCGGCTGCATGTGCCGTGCGCTGCTGTTCCACCGAAATGGTTTGTCAATGGATAAGGACAAGGAGTACACTCCCATTTGGCTTTGAGTTCTGGTCTCTGTACTAACTTAAGGGTCATCATTTATTCCGAAGGCCCGTCCAGTTCATCGGGTTTTTACCCAGTTCAAATCTGTGAAATGGGCCGCCTGGCTCGGCCCGTAGTTTGTAATGAACGGGCTTGGGCTTATGAATTTTTACTTGGCCTGCCCGTAGGCCCGGTCCGTGAGCCAGTCCGTGGTACCCGCCCAATAGCCCGAAATCCCACAAAATTCTTTCTTTTTTCTCTTGCCCAAGGAAATTTAAGCCCACCCATTGCCCTGCCCGCCAGCCGGTCAATTGGGCTAGCCCGTGGGCTGGGCCTGAGCTTCAATTTATGATAGGTAGCCTGGCCCGCAAAAAAGAAAAAGTCCGATCGACCTGGCCCGTGGGCAGATTTGGGTAGTGACTTGGCGGGCTGGGCCGACCCGGCCTGGCCTGGCCCAATGATGACCCTTACTAACCATTGGGAAAAATGGTGATAATGTTCGAAAGTCGAAACTGCACGTGATGGGACTTTAACTTCTACTCCGGCCACGATGCGATAAGATCTCTTGCAGATGGTTATGCGATGTCGAGAGCAGTGGCAGGAACCAGAAATTTTAATATGGGATGCCAAAAATTAAAAGTTCAATTGTAAATCTTACTACACTAGTGCTTATATAGGATTTGGGGAGAAATTTTTCAGTGCTGGGTGGGCACGGCCACGTGGTGCTCGTGCACGCATCTTAGCCGTCCAACCGTGTTTTGGACGGCCCAGATTTGTTTGGGTAATTTTTTTTAATGCAAAATTATCAAAACACTCCCTCAAACCAAAACAAATTTGGGCCGTTCAAAACACGTTTGGACGGCCGAGATGTGTGGACGGGCACCGCATGGCCGTGTGCACCGGCAGATACTTGATTATTAAAGTTCTAGAGAGAAATATAAATTATGATCCTTTAAAATAATAAGATCTCCGCATTGGTTCAAACGGATTGTGCATTTATTTTTTTAATATATAAACAGTCTAAAAAAATGCTCCAATTTTTTCAAAAAAAATAATTGCTCCAATTTTTAATCCGTTTGAACCAGTGCGAAGATCTTATTATTATGATCATATTATTCTAAAGAGTCATAATTTAATTTTGTTTCTAAGATTTTAATAATTAAGTATCTGTTCCACAGAGTCCTAAATGAAAGTCGTAGAGACAAAAAATATTTATGAATCTTCAGAACAATATAATAAGATCTTTGCACAGATTCAAACAAATCAAAAATCAAAAAATTTAATTTTTTAATCATATTTTTTTGGTACTTCACAGCTGTTTTTCAAAAAATTAAAAATTAAAGCAATTTGATTGACGTGTAGGAGGGTCAGTTGGATGGTTAGGGAGAGGTGGGTTGCCCCACTTATGAATGAGGTGGCTTGTTCTTATTGGATAGGAGGGAATTGGCTTGTACACGGACCTCCGTGTATAATTTAATCTCTTTCACGACACGGGCACTGATAAAAATCGAAAATGAAGAAACTGAACCCATGGGAGAAATCAGAATGAGCAATTGTCTCACTCGACCCGAAATTGTGATTAACATCTCGGAGGTGTTTCCACTTACAATTTCGGGCCACAACTTATTGCATTTTGACAAGTCGTTCATACTAACTCATAACTTACGGATTAGTGAAAACAACTTGACATTTTCAACAACAAGAAGTGGTATTGCTAACAATTTTGGACTACAACTTATTGCATTTTGACAAGTCGTCCACACTAATAACTCATAACTTATCTTATGATTTAATGAAAACAATTTAACGTTTTTGAATAATAAGAACAAGAAGTGGTGCATAAGTTATTGCCTAAGGGCGCACCCTTAAGAGTACAACAATATGGATTATATTTTGCATAATACTACTTATTTCTATTTATTTGGCTTTGTGGCAGCGCATAAATAACAAGATTAATAATTTAATGAGCTAAGCTCAACACACATCCCATTTCCTTCTGATCTGATAATGGGGCTCCTACGCGCATACAAGTTGCGTGGAACAAATTGCAATTAGTTTCTCATTTTAATAAGGAGGTTTTTTTTTCTTCTAATATTATATACATCAACCGGGGTTATGGAGAATTAGTAGGTTAGTTCTCGCCCCCTCGAAAAGTTTCAGAGGCTATTCATAGCCCATCCACGATGAGGCTCAAATCCCAACCTCCGGCAAAGAAAGGATATGGAGATGCCAACTTTTAATAACGTTAGCAAAAATGTAGTAGAGTACTGTAGTACACCATTTATTGTCAGAATTAGGCCAACTTTCGGCTGAGTCAAAATAAAAAAAAAAAGGAAAAGAAGAGACAACTAGATTGCCTATACAATTGCGTTATGCGTTTAGTAGTACTAATTGGGGCTGCTGTCACTTGAAGAGACAGCAGCATGCTGTTCTGGCTGAGGGGGCCCTGCTCTAGTCTTGCTTTGATGATCGAAAATGTTCACTTCGTAGAGCTCATCGAGTTGAACAAATATCCAAAAAATCAGTTTGATCAGATATCATTAAGTGCCTAATCGGAACACATATAACTTGTCAATAATGGGTTCTAATAGATTTGATTCAGTGTTTCGGATTCATTCTTTTTAAGACAAAAAGGTTTCGATTAGGCACTTAATGATATCCGATCGAGCTGATTTTTTACATCCTAGTCCAACTCGACGAGCTCTACGAAGTGAACATTTCTGATCATTGAAGCAAGACCGGAGCACGACCCCCTTGGCCGAGATAGCAGGCTGCTGTCCCTTTAAGGGACAACAGCTCCCCCAACTCCCTAATAAATGACTCTGGTTTAGGTAAAGTTGCTTTAAATTTTGTACTCAAACGCCACAGTCCTTATCATTATCCACTTCAAAGGCACGTGGATACTATAAAATTGATGAGTAATACAATACATGACACTCGGAACATGAAAATATTTATGAAAGACACCATTCGTTTCTTTTTATAGACATTTTCATGGTCCGTGAGTCACGTGTCCAAACATTTTTTATACTGATTTGACAGTCCAAAAACCACAAATAATCTGATTTCCTTGACTTTTTTGATTTTTTTTCAGAGCTTCACCCTACTAATCTAACGTTGTGCATGTTCGATACACGGGCCAAAAAAAATATTTAGATTTGTGGTTGAAAACAAAAATTCTAATAACTTGCATTTTAGTTTGATAAAATTGATCAAATTAACTAGTACGAGGTCCTCACATGCTACAAAAGGCTCCTAACACAGTTGTTTTGTGTTTTAAAGGTTGTGTATAGCATGGCTCTTATATCGTATGTGTTACATATATGTATGCACATGTGTGTGTGAGAGAGAGAGAGATGTGTGTGTGTGTGTGAGAGAGAGAGAGAGTAGTAGTAGTGTGGTGGCATTGTAAGATACAAGCATCAGAGCACATGTATTGGGTCCTCCACTGGATCTAATATCCAAAAGCCTGCAGAAGACGAAAGGTAGCTAGTAATCAAAATACTACTTAATACTATATATTCGGCCCAAAATGATGGAGAAAAAGCCTTTGTCATAACTTTGATGGTCCTCTGCTTGCTCATTGGCTGACTTTTCCAGCTCGAATTTACAACCTCTCCTTTTTTTCAGTCTGTTGACACATACTTTTGATACACAGATGGTGCACAGATTATTATGTGGGGTCTACTACGGATTCCACACAAATGATCCAAGTCGTTCATTAAATATAAAACATTTTTTCAAGGGCTCCCTAGAAAAACAGCTTAATCCAATACCTAGAAGAACTCAATTCAACCATCTAACTTTTCATTGTCCTAAAATCTGGAAAAAAAAAACTTAGATGATTGGATCGAACAACTATAGGTATCGGAATTTGCTGATTTTTTGCGAGGACCCTCGAAAAAATGTATTACAATTAATGAACAGCTTGGATTGTTTGTCTGGAATCCATAGTGGACTCCACAGTGCACGCAATCTGTGTTTATATGCCGTGTGAGTATCAGCGTTCCCTTTTTTTGGTCATCGAGAGACCCCTTTTGAATCAGGTTTGACTCAAAAATGGTGCATGGGCCACAATGCTATGATCAACATTTTTGGTGCCTGCACCATATGTTCCAGTCTTCCAGAACCCTGCTGTCTCCATGCCTTTCTTTCCCCACTTTTTCTTTCTCAGTACATTTTAGTGATCTCCTGATGCAGAAAAAATAATGGCGCAACAAGAATCGAAGAGTTACTTTTATCTTATCTTTTAATTTATAGTCTAAGTATTCATTCATACAATTTTTAGTGTCATTTGTTGGTTCAAAGAGTCATTGAGTTGTTCATGGAGTCTACCTAGTTTTATGTAGTCAAATCTTTGTCATTATTTAATTTTAGCTTTGAAAATGCAAGTGTCATTTCCTATTCTTGGAGGGTTGTCTGTTCCAAGTAGTCTATAAATTAGGTTGCTATGAATGAAATCATTAGAGAGTGTGTTTGAATTAAAATAGCCTTTGGCTTGTGAGAAGATAATTCTTCTTGTGACTCTTATCCTTCGGTGGATTCATCCACCGATAGGTTGTGAGTTCTCCGTTTCTGTATCTCTTAGATGGATTCCTTAGAGTGGTGAGCGGTTTCCTAACTCTGTATCTCATTGGTTCCCTAACTTGAGTGGTGAGCTTTATCCTTCTTCTTTTTTCTTCCTTTTATCCTCTTTTTACCTTACTTCCGTCTCATTTGCAAAATCCGGCATCATCTCCTGCCTCTGTATTTGAAGACTTAGGGAAAAACCTAGCCCACATGGACAAACAAATTTCTATTTTCCATCCAGCAAGTCTTTCTTCCACCTATTTGAGTGGTCCGGACTCGTACGGTCGAGTCCAGGGAATATGGTCAACCATAAATTATTGTGCTCGCGATTCTTCATCCTCCAACGCAAAAAATGCATATTGTTCATTAAGAGGAGCAACCGGAAAACTTGTTTGAGAGAGAGAGAGAGGAGCAATTGAACCCTCATCAGAAAGCAATTATCCCCAAAATTCACACACCGCCCAAACACTTGCTGACAAACTTTATGTAAGACTAGCCGAGCCGAATACTACATGGTCTCTCAAGTGCCACAAACGAAGAAAATGCATTAGGACACTGTATCAAACCTAAAATCTTCAATTGTTTATGAAGTCGGTAAGGCCATAAGGCAGGGATTTGGAAAATCCTTTGTGGGGTTGGAAGGAGGCATGTGACTAGAGAGGAGCGTCACATGATCAAGCATTTGTAGGACTATAAATACACTATTTATTAGGCAAAAAAGCCTTATCCTAAAGAAGATGCTGCTGCTATTCCTACAGATTCCTTACATGTATAGAGAAGGCATATGCGTAACGAAACAGTGATAATTTTGAACATATGAATCGCGATGAAATTCTATTTGTTTAGGCGCTACGCGATGTAAAAAGGAAATGAAGAAAGCAAAGGATATGAACCTGTTTATACATGCCAAAAATTCATGCATTGAAGACATCTAAGAGCAGGGCCGCCGGTGGTGCCAAAGTGGCATTGCCAAATTCTTTCTTTTAGTCGCACGGTGTCGAAAAGAAAAAAAACAATATTTCCTGTTTGGCGTCCTTCTTACACAATCTTAAAACAATTTAACCCGTTCCCATTTTCGATGCAAATGAAATGGTTTGGATGATTTGGCAAGTTTGGTAGTAATTTCTAAAGATGATGCCAAATGTGACACCAAGAACGACATTGCTTAAATTAGACATTGAATTTGACACAAGGGTGCAGAAAGTTTTGCTATTTCTTGATGCCAAACTTTTTGATTTTGTATACATACATGTATATACATAATATGTATTTTTTTCTGTTAGTTTTAACTAATTTGACATTGTAAAAAAAATTAAGTGAAATATAAGTTAAAATACTACTAAAAAATAAGCAGAATTCTATGTAGTAGGAGTATTTCTTTAGACGATTGAGGACCTTTTTTGACTACAGAGTTGGGGTCTGAAGCGGCAGCCTCAAGGCCTCCTGGGATTGGGCCTGCACATTCTTCTTTAGTAGTATTTATTTACGTTTTGATCACTGGTTACAGTAGTATTGCTATCATTGAAGAAAAGGAAATACACAGTACCTATTTACCAACCTTCGCAAGGAATCCGATCTCTTATGTTCCGAAAACTCATGCACCTCTGTGCCGAGAGATTTTTCGGAGAGATTTTTCGGCCGTTGAATTATATGACTTTTTATTTTATGTTTTAAATCTAACGGCCGAAAAACCCCTCAGCACAAAGGGGCTCAGGCACATGATAAGTTTTCAACACAGAACATCCTGCCTCGGTTCGTTAATCATCTAATATTTGCTTGATGGATGAAGCAGACAAGGCAAACCACAAGCTAGTACTAACAAGAAGACTCTGAAACAGAAAATACAATTAACCGACCCAACACACTACAATTCACATCATATACTAGTAGTAATAAAATACTGACTCAGGCATCTTGAAAGAGAATTTACATGGACCAAAATCTAACCGGAAATCTCAATACTCTTGACATCAGGCTTCTTCACCTCCTCCTTCGGAACCATCACGGTCAGAACCCCGTTCTCCATCGCCGCCTTCACCTGATCCATCTTCGCGTTCTCCGGCAGCCTGAACCGCCTCACGAACTTCCCGCTGCTCCTCTCCACCCGGTGCCACGCCTCGTCCTTCTCCTCCTTCTCCACGCTCCTCTCCCCGCTGATCTGCAACACCCTGTCGTCCTCCACCTCCACCTTCACCTCCTCCTTCTTCAGCCCCGGCAGGTCCGCCTTGAACACGTGCGCCTCCGGGGTCTCCTTCCAGTCCACGCGCGTGTTCACCAACGCCGAGTTCTCGCGGGAGAGTTCGGGGAATTGGGGAAAGGTCCGGAATGGGTCCCAGACGTCGAGGGGGAAGGGATCGAAGATGCTGCTGTTAGCGCTGCTGCCTCGTCGGTTGCCGAAGAAGCTTGGGATTAGAGACATTTTTTTTTGGGTTTGGTGGGGAAGTGAATCGAAGGAATCGGTTGAGCGTTTGGAAGACTGAATGGATTGCAAGAAGAATGCTACGCTGGAATGATTGCTTTGGTTTGTTGTTTGCTGAAGTGAGGAGAGAGAGGAGGGACGCGTTGGGCATTTATGAGAAGTGAAGGGAGAATTCTAGTACGTTCGGGGATTATCGATGCGGAGAAGTGCGAAGCGGGCTGACGAAGTTTCTAGTACGTGCAATGTATCTAGACGAACGACGGACGAACGGACCAACCCGTGAGGACGTAAGAGCGTATCTCGGCCCAACTGAGGTGGATCGTAGGCCCATACACAACGGTGGAAAACGAGTAATGCTATACACAACAGAGGTGTTTGGGAGCCTGCTTTTTGGCTTTTCATTTTTAATTTTGTCTTTTTGGCTTTTTTGATTATGGTCAGAATGTGTTTTGAATATGGTAGGAGTGTTTGGAAGATATGTGCAAAATATATTTTGGAACAGTGGTAGTGTTTGGTAGATAAATGATGAAAATGAATTATAGGTTGGTTTTTTACCTTATTGCCCTTGTTAAAAGATTATGAATCATGCTTTTTCCGTTTATTTTTAAGTTAGTAGTTAAATAAAAAAATTGGTTATTGCAGTTTTAAAATATTCCATAACTTTGAGTTATAAATATTTTTATTTGGTAATTAAAAATATTACCATGTAAGTAATATTTGAAATAAGAAAACCATTAACTTCATTTAACGAACTGAAAAAAAAAATACACACATTGCCAACATTACACAACTACTTCAGGAGGGAAAAAAAGTAGAAAAACAAGGAGAAAATGTAAAATGGGAAAAGTGAAGTCCAAATTGCATGTACAGGATAAGGCTGAAAGAAGGGTAAAATTGGTAATACATTTTTTAGGTAGGGCAATTTGGTCATTGAACCAAAAAGGAGAAAATGTAAAAATGGGAAAAGTACCTCCGGACCAACTTCTCACTTTTGGCCTCTAACTCCAAAACTGATGAATGAGTTTTCAGAAAAGCTATTCCAGAAGTAGCTCCCAAACACTCAAAATGGGAAAAGGGAAATCTGAAAATAAGAAAAGGAAGGAGCCAAACACCCCTTAAGAATAAACGTGGATTTTAGCTTTGAAAAAGAAAAGAGAAAATAAAAGGAATAACTTAATTTGTTTTAATCGCATGATTTCTGTTATCATACGGTTAAATAGTTTTAGCATGTTGGTATATTTAGTTGGATTTCTGATGGGGTGGGATAAGCATCTTAGGTGTATACAGGCAAACCAAATTAACACCGGATAAGAGCCTTTCCTTCTCAGATTATCCCAACCCATCCCACCCTCATTCCACTCTCTTCTCCCACCTCCAAACAAACCCTTGGAGCATCTCTAGTCCTATCCCATTTACCCCCCAAATTTGAGTCAAATTTTGAGCAAACACAATTTGGGTGGGAGCATTTCCAATGCCAAAACTCAAGTTTTACCCAAATTTATTACTTTTAAATACCCAATGGCATTAATGTAAATGAATGAGAGAGAGAGAGAGAGAGAGAGAGAGAAATTAAAGGTACAACAAAATTCGTATGAATTGACCCAATACAAAAATTGATAGCATGAGATCAAAGACTACCCAATACAAAAAATTTCACTTTGATTGTGCTTGACTTGTTTTACATAATCATATAATCATCATCTCTTCACCAAATTCATCCAATACAGGATGATTTTTAAAGCAGACTATATACACAAAGCTTGAATCACAGTGCTGAAATCCAAGAAAACAGTAGATTGCAGGAGTATATATTTCTTAATCAATGCTGCTTCTCTTTTGCTATCAACGGAGAGTCCCCACCTGCCTTTTGTACGTGTACCACTTCGCTATGAAGAGATAGACCCCTAAATTGAGTACACTCATTATGGCCAAGAGCCAGAAGAAGTAGTCTAGGTGACCATAGTTCAAGTTGTCAGGTGTCCAGCCGAGCTTCCCGTTTTTGGTACTAATTGAGGTGACAATAGCAATCAACAGAGAGCTCAAGTAGTTTCCTAGCGCGACAGTGGTGAGTGAGAGAGCGGAGGACAAACTCCTCATGGCATCGGGTGCTTGCTCGTAGAAAAATTCCAACTGTCCGATCAGGGTGAATACTTCTGCACACCCAATTAAAAAGTATTGTGGAACTTGCCAAAATATAGACATGGGCATCTGTTCGTAGTCGTAGTAGTTGTGTTTTTTGACAATTCTAAGCCTTACATGCTCCAAAATACCAGCGGATAGCATAGTGAAGATGGATATGACAAGGCCAATGCCCATTCGCTGAAGTTGAGTCAATCCGTTTTTGTGACCGGTAAATTTTCTGGCGAATGGAACAATGATTCGGTCATATATTGGGACCCAGAAGATGAAACTGAGGTGGTCGAAACTACCAAGTGATGCAGGTGGGATGTGGAAGCTAGTGTGGCCTAAACGGGTATCCATTCTCTCACCTTGCAACACGAAAAAGTTGCCCATCTGATTGTATACAGCAGCAAAGATGATACCTGTAGCCCATATTGGAAGCAGTCTCACAATGGCTTTTAGCTCTTCAACTTGGTTCACCGTGCAAAGGCTCCATGGGTCTTTTGAGCTCTTCTTATCGTTGGATTCTACCTCCACAGCGGCCTTATCAAAGAAACTACATTTAAGAACATTGGGTGAGAGCTATCAAAGACAGAAATCCAAAAGGAAAAGAAACATTGAACCATCCTTCCTTATTGCAGGCAGATCAGTAGGTCACTAGGACATGCATTTACCCATTTGTTTTCAATGCCCACTTTCTTTAAGGTACTAGGCCAACATGTGTGGGTCGTGACCCATGATATGTTAAGCTAAATAAAGAAACTAAGCACCAGTCCAAGAGGGTTGTGGGTCGTGTCGGGTACCGACACACGCTAGACCCTCTTGGATGCCATGTCAAACATTCGTGCAAACATGTCCTTGCCATGCTATGTTTTTTAAGAACAGGACAGACTTCAAACGCGTCAAAACGCACACCTCCATTTCGTAAGCAGTTCTGGACAAATTAGGCAACCATTTTCATCCGTCACTTGGTCTTCCAAGTTTGGAACATACAGAATTTTTACTTTTGCTCAGTGTTATCTAGCACAATTCAAACAAGCCGCATATTGAAATATACGGAATATCAATTTTTTGGTGTCCTCAACATCTTGTGTCCTCTATTTTGCTGGGGGGTCCTTGTGTCGTGTCAGGTGTCCGTATCGTTAGCAGAGACACCATTTTTATGTCATTTTATCTTCCTACTGAAATCAACAAACCAAATAACAAATATGATGCTCACCTCAGATCTTTTGTGTGATCAAGCTTCCGGCTTCCTTTGATGGCAGACTCTGCATCTGCTGTCTCATACAAAAGAGACTTATCTTCAGGCACTTTAACGTGACATTTTCTCACCGATACCACTATCACCTGACATATCCGAGTCAGAGGACTGCCTCCGGGCTTCTGGTTCCGATACAACCGAGTACCGGAAAAGAAACTCGCAACAGCAAGTGCCAAGGTCACAGTGGGAATGCCAAACCCCCAATTCCAACCCACATTGTCTTGTACCCAAACAAGCACAGAAGAGGCAATCAGTGCACCGATATTGATTGAGAAATAGAACCAGTTGAAGAAAGAGCTCTTGTGATTCTTCTCGGCTTCATTAGCATCATCGAACTGATCTGCTCCGTAGGAAGAGACACATGGCTTAATCCCTCCGGTCCCCAATGCTATCAGGTAAAGAGCAAGGAAGGTGACTGCACTCTGTGTATGTGTTGGGTGACAATCTTCTATCGTAACACAGGCTGGCCTTAGGCCCGGAACTGACGCGGATAATGTCAACAGAGTCATTCCCTACACGTAATGGAGATACTTTAAGTATTTTCAGAGCAAGCTAATAATTCCAACCAAAGAACTTTTGTAGAAATCTGCTACCAAACCGAATTAAGCCCTTTCATCATTATGAATTGGAGTCGACTACGTGAATCCTTTTTCAACATTGTACTCTACTTCGTCGATGCACATATCATCATTTACTAATTCATATCAGTTTTTACAACCACAATCCATGTTAATATTACGCCTACCCTTCCCCTGGCATTTCCAAGTTTCCAGCAACAGTAATTTTATCGTTTTAGAAACTAAAATAAACTTTTTGAATTCATTAGCCACTTGGAAATATTCATTCTAATTTACTGCAACTTTTTGTTATGTTCATAAGCATTCTACGCCAAAGAATAATTAAATCTAGGATGTTGTAAAAAACAAATTGTTGTTAGGGTCGACGAACTTCCATGTCCATTGCCAGAAGAAATGAGCACATCCCATGCAGATTAATGTCCCATAGCTTCTTCACTTTACAACCGAGTCAAATTACTTCATCAAGTTGATAAACACAGATTCAACAAATCAGACATACAATGGCAGATGATTGAGAAGCAGGCAGGCAGGCAATTGTCCTATAGCTTCATAAATAATCATCAGCAGACGAACTCTTTAAGCCAAAGGACATTGGTAGCATATAAACTTTGGAAAGTTATTAAGGATTTTTCGCGTCTATGAGCATAATTTGCAAGGCTGGATTAAGTAGTGTATTTATTATGAACAAATTAGCCCCTTGGAAATAATCATCTCTCTTACCTTGTTCTTAAGTCTCTAGGGCACATAATTAAGTCCATGGTATTGTAAAAACCATTTGTTCGTTTAGGCTAACACACTTCCTTGCCTATTGGCATAAACGCAATCCAAATGTGATGCATCAGAATTGCGTCCCGCACCGGCTTTTCAAACCTCTAAAACTGAGTCAAACAAATTCACTTAGTTGATGAACAAATATAGCAATAAACAAACCGGACTTACGAAGATATAGATGGTTGAGAAGCAGGCAATTGTCCAATATCTTCCGAGATAGGAATCAGCAAGAAATGCACCAATCAGTGGTGTGATGTAACATGCACCGGTCCAATGGGATTGATTTTTAGAAGCGGTTCCACTCTGCTGATTGAGTTGATGCTTGAAATAAAGCACCAAGTTGGTGCTCATTCCAAAGTACGCCAATCTTTCACAACATACAGTCCCTGTAGATATTCCATAAACATAAAGCTCATAAAGCTTGATAGATACCATTTCTTCAATGTCGAATGTCAATTATCATATGAATAACCAATTCAAAACATAAGTACCTAGGATATAGGGACAAGCCTTCCAAGTTCCGGTTTTCTTCTTGTTGGCAGGGTTACCACGATAATCTACCGTCCCGTCCTTAGTATAGTTATCTTCTTCATTTTCCATGGTGTTTTCACCGTCTGTTGAATTCATGATCCACAATTGATCCGTGTTTGGGAATTTTCTCACAATGCGATGAGTTAAACAACTATCATTTGAAGCAAGGTAAGAGCAAGTCCACCCGGTAATATTAAAATAACTTTTTGGTGTCATCCTTAGGTTGAGCAGTGAGCACCATCCGTACGTGTTACGGTGTCAAAAAGCCAAAAAAATAGCAATGCTGTTGCATCAATTTGGTGTCATTTTTACCCAATCTCAAATCTAAATCATTGGATTAAGCCAACTCAATTTTTGGATGCAGATCAGTTGGCTTGGGTGGCTGGGTTGATGCGACAAATTTGTCAAAGTTGCTGCCAAATTCGACACCAATTATGACTTTTTCATTGCTGATTACAATTTTCGCTCAACACCCTATAGTGCACTGCAGGATTCTTCTAACAAATTTGGACCATTAAAAACACTGTTGGACAACTCAGATTGCGCATTACACAACTGTATGCACTACAGGTCCCTGAGTTCCTAATTACTATATGGGTTTAGTGGACTTGCTCTAAGAGAGCGATATAAGCCAATATGTTGGCAGTTAAAAAGCTACTCCCTCCGTCTCAAATTGGATGTCAATTTTTGATATCCGTGCCAATTTCAATTCATTATATCTTTCAATATGGATTTCAAAAAATATGCAATATGGATATTGTTTGATAGTTCTCGATTAGTTCTATTATACAAAGTTTTCAAACTCATGAAAAACATTATAGATTGAAAGATATAAGCAATGAAAAATGACACGAATTTCAAAAATTGTCATTCTTTTTGGGATGGATGGAGTATAAAATTCTATCAGTTTTTTTAAAACCATATTTTGATCAGAGTTTATTCTTTAAATCATAGATCGATGAGGTAAGTGATTCCTCATGTGGAAGAAGCTTTGAAGATATAATACACATTACACAGTGTTTGAGAAAAAACTCGTAACCTCAAAATCTTCGACAAATCCCAGAGACAGAGAAGAAGAAAAAAAAAAAGTTCCCCAGTTAACAAACACTACTATCTAAATACTTTATTGTCCTTTTTCTCTTTTTCCCTGTGTCTCAGACTCTCAGTACAAGTCTATAAAGCATCTGATTCCTAACCAAAAAAACGGAGAAGTTTTGGCCATTTTTTGAATCGAAAATGGTTTTAGGTTACTCCACCAGTCCACCTATTGTCAATTGATTTTAGGTTGGAACCCTCCAAGAAATCTAACATGTTGCTACTCCACCTATTGCCAATTGATTTTAGGTTGGAACCCTTTAAGAAATCTAACAGTCTAAATCAACAAGACCAGCACGAAAGACATCTACCCAAAAAAAAAAAAACGGAGAAGTTTTGGCATGCATATATTGTATAGAAGGGGGGGAAATGCATGAATAAAGTGCGAATTAATTTATTTATTTTTGGGCCAAGTCAAATTAAAAAGATTTGAGAAACTGAAACGTACTTGAGGATTTTATGGAATGCCCAGAAAGCAGCTTTGCCTCACAGATCTAAAATGTTGCGGAGGAGTGAATGGATGCAGGAGTTACAGAATATATGTACACTTCATGGTGTTTTGGTACGAAAAGCGAGGAGTCAAGGCCCGTTTAAATGTTCAATAAATACACAGTGGTTTTTTTCAGTCGGAATATATAAAGGTGGGATAATGTAAAGTCAATTTTTGAATTATCAAAATCACAATTCTGATTTTAGCAATTCAAAAATTGATGAAAAGGCTCCAAAATGACGTCATTTTATGTATTTAACACAATTTAATTTTGGAATGCTTTCATCAATTTAAAATACCTTTATTAATTTTTAGAGTGTCAAAATTACAATTCTAATGCAAATGATGATATGAGAAGCTTTTGGTAAAGAGAGAAGGGGGGGGGGGGCTTTTCCCATGATAGAAAACAAGAAGAGAGGGGGAGAGAGAGAGAGTGTGTGTCATGAAAGTCAAACAAAATTCACTACTGGTCAGAGGGGCCAACATCCCATTTCTAATGGGGATATTGATTTTCGCGCTCCAAGATTTACTGAAGGCGCTCCACTTTTTTGTTTTTATACTGTGATGTTGCTGGCAATATCACAGTGTATTTTGTTTTTACACTATGATGTTGCCAACAACATCACAGTGTAAAAACAAAAATTTGGAGTGCCTGCAGTAAACCTTGGAGCGCGAAAATCAGTGGCCTTTCTTTTTTGATATTTTTGGATCAAAATAAAGACCTCATTTTCAAGGGTTGAAAGAAGAAAGTATAAATAACGATACTCTTTTTCCCATTTTCAATATACTACGGAGTATCGTTTACATATACTGCGTACATGAGCATTTTTCGCCAGTCTCGGTTTCACGAAAATGATCCGAGCCGCGCATTTCGTTCAAAATAGTTTGTTTAAGATACCTGTAAAAATCAACTTTCTAGATATCGGTAGAAGTGTTTATATAACATCCAACTTTATTTCAGAATCTAGCCCTATATTTCTAAAGCAAAGTTAGATGTTTCGTAAGCACTTCTCCCGATATCCGAAAAAGTTGATTTTTAATAAAGATCCTAAACAAACCATTTTGGACAAAATGAGCGGCTTGGATTATTTTTTTAGTATCCGAGAGAGGCCCAAAATGAGCATGTACGCGGGTATATGTACATAAATGTATGTTTTGTTGTTTATAAGAGCATCCACAATGTAATAATCAAAATTGGATAATCAAAAGTTGTCACATCATCTTTTGATTATCTATTTAGATGTTGTTAAAGTTAGCAATGTAAAATCCCACATTGTCTACTTTTGGAATATTTAAATATTTATCCTCTTTATTCATGTCATGTAAGAATTCATCCCGCCCTTTTTTTATACTTATTTTTTCATCCTCTTAGTGTGTGAATTACCTTTCTTACCCTTTCCCTATGATTAACATTTATATGTTATATTGCTTTCCTAATTTAGTGGGATTGGATTGAATTGTTTTCCCAATTTAGTGGGATTGGATTATATTATTTTCCTAATTCAGTGGGATTTGGTAAATTTAAATATGATTGATACTTGTATTTTATTTTTTATCATGGAAGGTATTTGAGGAATCAATTTTATTAGGAATATGACATGATAAGTTGACCACATCTTTGCATGTTTTCTTCATTCTTCGAGTTGGCCAATCAGACAACAAAAAGTCATATTTTCCATTGATCTTATTACACGAAACATGGCTAAATTACCATAAAAAAAGAAATAACATGACATACTTAAACCGTTACATGATTAAATGGTTAAATTACCATGACATTACATGGTTAAATTACCATGACGATTACAACATGTACACGATAAATATCTCATGATTCGAACAAATATTTCATGGTAAACGGTTCAAATATGGTTAAATTACCATCAAAACAGGTTATCTTGATTAGCGCTTCATGGTTAAATTATCATGTCGATTTCAACATTTCATAATGATTCATATACCGACAAGAACCCAACTTTCAAAAAAATCCATCTCGTTACCAGGAAAAATAATGCCTATTTAATTTCCTAGAAAAGGAACTCAACATTGACAATACCAATCGGAAACCCACAAGGATGTGGAGATCGTGCAGATCGTGGACTCCGTCTTTGATTCCATCTTCTTCGTCTTCGTCGCTTATGTTTGGAGAGGCTTAATAAATCGTGCAGATCGTGGTCGGAGTCCGTTTTGAACAAGGGGTTCAGATCGTGGAATCCTATTTAACTTCATAAGTAGCCTGAGAGGAAAGCGAGGAGACGATCTGCACATGAATAGGAGTCCACGATCTGCCGTATATCTTCACACGATCTGCACATGATTAAGTTGAGGATGGATATTAAACAATCCAATCCAACTCCGTCTTTGTTGCCGCCATACTCGGTGGTCGGAATCCGTTTGGTGCCACCACAGCCAAGGCGAGGGTAAGCACGGCGGGGACGAGGACGGGACTGCAGATGACGAAGAGTGGGGTGGTGAGGGCGAGGCCGCCGAGGGTGCCGGCAAGGATGCCAGAAAGGATGGTTTGATCGGGGTCACCGGGATGCAGAGGACGTCGACGAGGATGCGCGGTGGGGATGGGGACGGATTTGTGGCAGTGATGGGCGATGAGGTGTCCGAACTCATGTCCATTTATGGATTCCAAAACCCATTTCAGAAATATTCAAATTTCTAATGGGGTTTCCATTTTGTGGGGGATCAGATAAGGATGGGAGGAGTAATTCATGGACCTAATTTATTGCTGGGATTTGAAATCTTACGATTTCATCCCAACTTTCGGTTATATATTGGAAGGAGTAATTGGCAAAATCAGGGGGATCGACATATATATATATATAAAAAGGGTACTTTTGGGATTAAAAAAGATAGAGGATGAAAACATAAGTGTTCAAAATGGGCAGGATGAAAACATAAGTCAGTTGGGTTTTGAGGATGAATATTTAAGTCTTCATTTACTTTTTGCCCATAATCAAAATGAGTTGGCAAAAATTTAAATCTAACGGTCAGTTTTTTTCTTCTCAATCTAATGGTCTACATTGAATGACATTTTAGTAAAATAAGTGAAAGTAGAGAGCATTTGTTAAGATTCATAAAGTGATCAATATTGTTAAATACACAACCATTTGCCAAAGTGGATAGTGGGTTTCACCTATTAATAAAACATTTGCTTTATGGAGAGTGAGTTTTACTCTCTCATGATGGGTGTACTTGATTGAGAAGATGTGAGGCCCAATAAATTTGATTATTAGCAAAGGATTGCTAGTTTTGATTATTCAAATGCCAAAATTTGATGAGTTGTTAGGCCTTGTTCGGTTGTGGATTTGAAAAAAATTTGGGTTTGGTTTTTGGGTAATGAGTAAGGAGAGAAAATAGGGTAATAATTGGGGATAGGGGTAATGAGTGGAGAGAGATAGAGAGAGAAATAAGATTAATGATTGGATACAGGGGTAATGAGTGGAGAGAGAAATGAATTAATGATTGAAAATATAGGTAATGAGTGGATTTGGATTTGGAAATTTTTTTCCAAACCCACAACCGAACAAGGGCTAAGAAGTTGCTAATTTGATTATTACAATGTGAGCATTTTTTTGAGCACATATTACTAACTTTAACAACCTTTTGATTTTGATTATTACATTGTGGATGCTCTACCATGTCAGTGTACTACCACTTTATTGGGAATTGGAAAATATCAATCTATTTTTATCACCAATGAGACAATGCCATGTTGGCATATTTTGCACAATAATGTGCAAATTTGTGTTAGAGAAAATTTTAGAGAATTCATATTCATGGAGTATCTTTTTTTTATCCACACTTCCTTTCTTTTGTCTTTTACCAAAAAAATGACATACATTTTCGACACTAAAAAACAATAACGATTCTAGGTTAGGCAGGGATTGGAAGGTTGGCTACGCTGATTTAATCCGGTCCAACTTTCTTTTCTTTTTTTGAAAAAACCTAATATAATGGAGGTAGTGGGCCACCACCTCCAGCCCAATTCACCACAAATCACACTCATGAACAGAGAAGCCTTCAATTAATTTGTACTACACCACGTACATGCAAACAATGTGTGTAGTACACTTCAAAAAGCAAAGGAAACTCACTCTCCCATCACCTTGTTTTAATTAATTGCACAAATATAAATCCTCTCATCAATCCTGATGAAGTCCGAATTCCTCAATGGATATATCAACATCAATTCCTACAAACAAACCACTTAAGTACTCCTACATTCGTTTTTTGTGATGTTACATAGTCCAAGTTTTTGTGTAGTACAAAATTTGAACCAAAGAAAATGTACTACCATATTACCATGTACCAAACGGTATATACAATTATATATAGACATCTAGAGAGAGAGAGAGAGAGAGAGAGTCGTATCAGAGAATTTATCAATGATGCACCAGAAAATGATGAATTCCCACATGACATTTATCTGGGGCAAGAACAGTAAAGAGAGTCTAATCTCCTACTTAATAGACTTGATTTCAGTGTTTCTGCTCTCGTTGCTAGTGGAATGTCTCTCTCACACCCGGTTCATCAACGCCGTCACAAACGACGTCGTCGCCGGGCTCATGCAAACCGCCATGTACGGGATCCGGATCGGACTCGCTTACTTGGTGATGCTGCTGGTCATGTCCTGCAACGTTGGGATATTGCTGGCCGCCGTGGCTGGATTTTCTGCCGGATTCTTGCTATTTGGTAGTCGGTTTTTTCGTACATCGGAGACAATTGGGGTGTATCAAAAGTCTACAGATCTTCCTCCACTGA
Source organism: Rhododendron henanense subsp. lingbaoense (assembly GCA_020567845.1). Classification (NCBI taxonomy): domain Eukaryota; kingdom Viridiplantae; phylum Streptophyta; class Magnoliopsida; order Ericales; family Ericaceae; genus Rhododendron; species Rhododendron henanense. Next base: position 7,724,138 of record CM036323.1, read on the forward strand.
ATTGCTGATCAACTGTGTGGAATATGGTAGTACTTGGGTCAGGTGTCCGCGGCCGTGGCCTCACCATTTGCCCAAACTCGAATTATATGGACCGTTCGGGCTATAGGCATTAGAAGATTACTCTCTACATCCTATTTTGTTTGTACATTATTCCTTTTGTCTATTTTGTATTTATTATCTTTCAGTATTTTTTATGATTTCGACAACTTTGTATCATAGATTATCAAATAAGATTTATGTTGCATATTTTTCAGATCATTGACGGCATGTAAAATTCGGAAAATAAACGCTCCATTATTCTCTTATAACTCTTATTCGGCCCAACAAGCCGCTTCATTCGATAATCGCGGATGTCCAATTAAAATTAGGACATCATTGACGGCATGTAAAATTTGGAAAATAAATGCTCCATTATTATCTTATAACCCCTTGTTTGGCCCAACAAGCTACTTCATTCTATAATTGCGGATGTCCAATTAAAATTAGGACAAAGTTTCATTTAGACTAGCCTGACACAAGAATTAATAGAGCATGCAAGAGGGGCTTGGAGAGAGAGCATGGTGTGCCCCTTAGAGCAAGTATATCATATTAGGCAAAAAATGAGCTAAAATTGTCAGTGAACAGTGCACATTTTTCCTTTTAACTACCCACATCTCTTTCAACACTACACCAATACCATTTATTTTACCTATTCTGTATTAAAATAATACTTATCTTTTTATTTTTCTTCTTTTCTTTTCACTATTCTTCTTCTTGTTGCAGGAGAGAAAGAGAGGCTAGAAGAGAGAGAAAATAATATTAAATGTATAAATGGTGAATAGTTCTTAGGTAAATTTACCTAAGCACTGTTGCAAAATTTATTTTACCTAACCTCAAAAGGGGTTATTGCTAATCTGGTGCAATGCTTGTTTTGGGTTTTTGCTTAGGTAAAATACCTAAGATGCTCTTTTACCTAATCTAGTGTACATGCTCTAAGAGCAAGTACACCAATAAAGAGCTAAACTACCATGTGAATAGTGCACAATTCTAATTTACCTATCAACTTTTTATTTCACAACTACACCAATACTATCTATTTTACCTAACACCTATTAAAATATACATTTTTCACTCTTTTTCTTTATCCTTTATTTTTAAACCGAAAAACCCACAAGAAGTTTCCCCAACTTCTTCTCTCTGTCCATTAATTTCGGGAACAGTAGAGAGAGAAACCCAACTTATTCTCTCTGTCCATTGATCGAAAAACCCACAAGAAGTTTCCCCAACTTCTTCTCTCTGTCCATTGATCCAAAGCTTCGCCGAACCTCCGTTGAAGATTGATTTCGGGAACAGTAGAGAGAGAAACCCAGGCCTTTCTTCGTTGAAGAACTCCGTCGAGATCGATTCTGACTTCGCCGGACCTCCGGTGCTCCGGTGCAGTCGAGAAATATCAATTCTTAGTACATCTTCTCCGTCAAAAGCTTCGCCGACGAGCTGATGAGTCACGGAACTGGCCGAATTCGACAACTTCAGTCGGCGATCAAGCTGACTGGGTTTCAACTTTCACCAGCAAGAAGAGAGAGAGGAGGGAGGAGAGAGAGAAAGAAACAATAAAATAAAGAAAGACTTTTGAACAGTGCTGAGTTAAAAATACCGAAGAACTGTTTATAAATCCATTTTACCTCCCTTTTTAGCTCATCTGGTGCAGAATGTTTTTCTTGCTTTTTCTCTCTAAAATAGCTAAAAAGCCTTTTTCCCTCATCTGATACACTTGCTCTTAGGGCATGTACATGCACCAACATCGGTATTGGGATGCTTTGAGGTAAAATAAAGAGCTAAAGCCTAGAGAGGAGGCTGTAGAGGTAAAATACATTTGGCTCCCATGGATCGGTAAAGATACCGAGGAACTATTCATCATCAATCTATTAAAATATTATTCTTTCTCTCTCTCCTCCCTACCACTCCCTCATTCTCTCTCTACCCCTCTCTCAGTCTCTTTCTATTTTATAATATATTTTATAAGGATAAAGAGGTATAATAGAGAGGATTGGTATGGGATTGAAAGAGATTTGAGTAAGTAAAATAAAAAAAATGAATTATTGAGTAGGTAAAATACATTTTGCTGGTGTACATGCCCATGAGCTTCATCTTGAGTCCAAAATAAGTATAATCAGAATAGTACTACTCCTATTTTTAAATATGGAGCTCGACAAGTGGAGCATGCTTGTAATTAGAATCGAGCCAATCCAACGTCGGCAACCACATGATCTGGAAAAATCATACTCACCTTTCGCTTTCACCGAGAATAATTTACTTTGAACAATTGGGTTATCGGTGTTCGTTCAACTTGATTTTTTACAGAGATAATCTTCTCGTGCATAAGCGCTGCGGGGTCAAAATTTCTGGCCTAGGATGAGCCCATCTTGAAGTCACAGCAGGCCTCCATGTCCGAAGCCCATCTAACCAATCACGTCTCGCCCACTTAACCCATTTCTGGGCTTAGGATGGAGCCCATTGGGCCTATCATGGATGTATTGTAACCTGAATCCAAGGGGTGAAAACCCAAGCCCGTGTAAAGACTGACTACATCGGGCTGTCCGTCAAGACGTTAACGTCTTGTGAGTGAGTATGTATATGTGTTTGTGCGTTTATGCTAGCTGTAGAATTTTTGTAAATTTTTAAGTTCTAGAGTAAAGAGCAATTGAACATATAAATGTATATACAGTACCACATGGGTTTAATTTAACATAAGAACCTTTTTTTAAAAAAATTTCTTGCTTATCGAGGGTGTCCAAAACATTTTGCCTCGATTAATCCCTCAGGCACATGCAGTCCCCTTCGAGGGCGTACCAAGGTAATTACCGAGCCTAAGTCCGGTGTAACCTCAAGGGGGGATGAGTTATGGAATTTCACAATAGGTCCACCGTCCACCCCTTGAGATTTGAACCTTAGATCTTACCGTTGGGTCCTGACCGCCCTTCAGGTAAAAAGTCTTAATTTAATTGGGAAAAACTTTTAATATGACAACTTTTTTTTTTTTTTGATAGGTAACAGTAACATTTTATTAGGGGATAGGGGAGAGGAATCCAACAAAAAGTTGGACAAATACAGCAAAATGGGACAAAGCCTAGAACACCCAAGGGCCTAGAAGCCCAGATCAAACAAATACAAGCACAAATCCGCAAAAGGCCAAAAGCCCAGATCAAAACAATTAAGCCCAAATCAAAGAAAACCCTAAACCTAACTCACTAATCTGAGCACATCCATACACCGCCACCCTCCGCCGCCCACCGCTTCAGACAGCAACCACCAGCCAACAGATCCCTGCCACCATGCTCCGCCACACCACCACCGGTAAACCCCATGGAAACAGACAGATCCGACACCCACATACACTGCCGCGGAAGAATCACAGCCGTTAAGCAAAAACCAAACCACCCAACAGTGATATGGCGGACAACCATGCCATCCATCACCACCGCCGCAAGCCCACCCAAGCCGTTAGGCACACCTCGGAGAACCCAGCAGAAAACTGAAGGGGAAAGCAACACAGACAGGAACGAGAAACGGGGGAAACAAAGGGTAACCAGAAATCAATGTACACAAACTAGCAACTAGGGGGTCGAAAAAAGAGAGTGAGAAAGAGAGAGATCTGAAGAAACTAGAGATCCTTACCAGTGCCGCCCTCGTCGCCAACCGAAATCCTTCGAAACGACCGCCGAATAGCCGCCAAACCGGTACCCACAAACGATCAGAAGGAAAGCGGGTGTCAAGAACCATAACCCCGGCCAAAACCACCAGCATCGCCGCCTCACGCCGTCTCGTTATGAATAATACTTTGAACAACAGTTTTCGATACAATCAAATTTTTTTAATTACTAAAGGCTCTTTTGTGGGAGGGGACAAACATATGATAACCTTTTTTAATTAATTTTTTTTTTATTACTCTTAACAGATATATACAATACAAAAACTGCCCAAGCTTTACCCTTCGTTTCATAGGTTGATTATGGACTGCCAATTTTTCAACTTGGGTTTGTGAAAGTCATGTATTATGAGGGAAATGTGAAGAAAATGGATAAAGTAACTCCTTCCAAAAAAGATTAACATCAAAGGCAATTACGTCATTGTTTGTTTGCTTTTTAGAAATCTGAATGTATTTTTTTTTATACATATAGATGTCTAGCCTACTGGTTCTACTCGTAAGAAAATGGGAAAGAAATATCATTAAGCAGCATACGGGTGAAGTAAGTTTAAACAGTGTTAACCACCATACTAAGTACTCGTGCTCTTGGCTAGAATCAAACTCTCATCTTTCATGTCGAAGAGATGAGGAAGTGTCGTTGGGCTACAAGCCCGCCGGCAATCTGAATGTAAATTAGGTTGCTTTATCGATGCTGTTAATTAATTCTGTATTTTTTTGTCTAATAAATTACTCAATTAACAAACCAATCGAGTTATGTTGCATTTGTCGCACGCCAAGTCACCCGTGAGTCGTGACGATAGTCGATAGATACTGCACCACTAGAGCACGAGTGAATGACAAAGGATTTATTGAAAGTTTTTAAGAATACATTAATGACGTACAAGAGCAGTCCGTTTGTAGGTCTCAATGTCGGAAGAAAGAGAAAATGTTCTTTCCGGATCAACCGGACAATGGGGCTGTCCGGACAGTCTCGTGTGGGCCCTTTTTCGCATTTTTTTAGAAAATTCGAACCGTGCATCTTGTAGGGCGCGCAAAATAATGTATCTACACAAAAAATCAACTTGTCCGGACATCGATAGGTATGTCAAAAGTTGAGTTTTTACACAGATAAATGGACGACCGTGATCTATCAACTGTTTTTAAAGTTAAACTGTTCACGGTCGTCCATTTTTCGGTGTAAAAACTCAACTTTTGACATACCTATCGATGTCCGGACAAGCTGATTTTTTGCGTGGATACATTATTTTGCAGGCCCTACAAGATGCACGGTTCGAATTTTTAAAAAAACACTTGAAGGGGGGCCCACAAAGGGATGTCCGGACAACCCCTGTCCGGTTGATCTGGACAGAACTTTCACTCAGAAAGAAAACTATAACATTGATCATGATGCGCGAATTCTATACATATAGTATAAGTATGTGTGTGAGTGTGTATAAAAAGGTCATTCCGTGCCAATTTACAAACCATTGATTTCGATGCTTCTTTATTTTTATTTCAAAATTTGTTCTAGACAAAAGATTATGCATCCATTACTAATAGTGCGTAAGCTCTGGAGACGTTTGATCGATTCATGTGTTGGGACTTGGGACCATTGTTCGAACATCTGTGTCCAACGCAAACATTTAGTAGTACTTCATGCATTAAGTTGAATAATTGTACATTGACGAGTGAACAATCTGTATCTCAAAGTTTTTGGATGCTGGGTGGATACCACACACGTGGTATCCGGCGACGATTCCAGTCGTTCAAACGCATTTTGGACGGTCCGAATTTTAGAGAGAAAAATAGAGGAAAGAGAGTGGTGGGGTGAGAAGAGAGATTGAGAATAAATTTGGGCATTTCAAAACACATTTGGATGATTGAGATCGCCAAAAAATACCGCCAAGTGGTACCCGCTCGGCACCCAAAAATTTCTCGTATCTCGGAAACCAACCAGCCACCATTGTTGTTAAATGGCATAAACCTAAAATCAGCCACTACTTGATGTTAATTAATTGGGCAATGCCGCCGCAATACGTTCAGCACGCGAAGAATTTTTAGATGAAGTATTTTATTATTCTTTTGGTTAGTATCAACTTTTCTGGTTCGAACTGGCTAGCTGCTTCCTAATTCAAACGGGGCTGGTTGAAACTAATCTCTTGGATATGTACTCTACTTATTGTTAATTTTCTTTTGCTTCGTGACGAAGGTATCAGGGGCTTATAGCTAGCATTAGCAGGGCAGGGCATTAGCAGGGTCCGCAAACGAGCTGAGCTGAGTTTTATGGTATTTGAGCTTAAGCTAGTTTAGAATTTATCGAGCTCGAGTTTAGCTTCACTCGAATCGAGCCCAAATATTCGACCCCAAACTTAAGCTCGATCGATTAGTATTTGGAAGAATTTGAGCTCACGGTTCGAGTAATAAATGAGCCTTTATATATAGATGAGCCGAACTCATACATAAGATTACGGGCTTATCTACACGATCGAGCTAGCCGAGCTACAGTTATCTCAAGCTCGGTTCCTTTCGAGTTCGACTCTTTTACTAAATAAACCAACACGAACATAAATACGATACGACACATAGCGTAAATAAACGAATCGAACTACGTTCGAATCTGAAAACCCCAAACTAGACATGTTCAGTTCAGCCCATTAGTTAACGTATGATTCTAACGAAATTTTAAAAAACAGTTGGAGAAGTAACATGACTCTTTCAGCTAAATAAAGATCCATGTGAAAAATGTGGGAAATCACGAATCTTCGGATGCGTGTTGAAAAACTGTTTGATAAATCACGAGTCGTGGGGGAATCAACGGATCGATCCAACGCCAGCCTAGATCTCTGAAGAAATTAATCATGAGCTTCAAATCCATTCGACCATTCAACGTCGACCACCACCACCAGCTACCACAACTGCCTCCGCTCACCGCCACCCGCTGCCACGATATCCTACCCGCGGAAAGTAGGCGTTGTGAATTAGATGTAATAAGAACTAGGTCTGCTTGATTCGAGGACTCTAGTTGGGTTTTGGGGTAGTATTTTCTAAGGATCTTCAAAGTAAGGGTTGGAGTTGCTCGATCTAACGGGATAACCTTTTGAAATATTGAAAAAAGAGAAACATATTCACGGCGGAGCCGTAAAAAAACTTATTCATGGTTCCGCGCAATTACAGCCATTCGTTTTGGCAATCAATAGTCCAGATTTAAAAACAAAAAAACAAAAACTATTCTGGACCGTCCAAAACTTTTTTGCACCCGCACGATTGAGCAACGTAAACTTTATTTACAAGTTGCTTAGTAAAGAAGTTTTTCTCATTGAAAAATTCCCAAAGTAAACATTTTTTAAGAACTCAGTCTAACAGGGATAGTTTGCTGAACAACTTTCATGACTTGATACATTTGGTAATGTTGACTGTAATTATTTTTTATTATGACAAGCTAACATGACACGGACCGAAAATTACACGGCGCGATGAATATAAAAAGATATACGAATGGTTAAAGGAGCGGGATAACATTGATGAGATCCGATATGGATGGTGCCATGCGGGACCATCCGATCGAGCCGTCCGCTCAGCAATCCAATGATCCAGATTTCATCTCGGTAATGAACAATTTGGATGCTACACGGTGAAAGTGAGATCTAGATCGTTGGATTGCCGAACGATCGGCTCGGATAGTTCACCACACGCCGTGCATAGCACCATCCCGTACGACACGACATGATGTACACCCTAATCAATATTGGTGACCTGTGTGCTTATCATGCCCTCACTTATTGGTATAGAGTGCTAATCTATCAATTATTGGAGTATTTGTTTTCTTCGTTCATTTTTTTTCACGGGTCGTAGTCATCCTCTCTAATGCGTGAGGAATGTCAACAATTAGGTGTCAACTGCAAGGCTACACTTCATTATTCTAGAGATAGAAAAAAATCTTTTTAAACGGCGGAGCCGTGAATAAACGGAGCCAATTACGATCGTTCAAAAGTGTTTTGGAGGATCCGAATGTTAATGAAATTTTTTTCGGAGAAGAGTTAAATCTTTTTGAAAAAAAGTTTCATTAAAATCCGAACCGTTCAGAACACTTTTGAACGGTTGCGATTGGTTTGTGCTGTAAAAAACTTGTTCACGACGGAGCAGTGAACAAGATGCAAAAAGAGTGACAAGCTACGCTACCGGTAATTATTCAATACTTCTGGAGACCATTATTTAGGAGGCCTAACAAAACCACATTTGCAAAACAATGTAATTTTTCAATCATAAATAAGTGTCCAAAAATGCGGGTCGACGTCCATTGAGTTATCGATATTCGATCGACTTGATTTCTTATAAGTTTGCTCTATGCCAAGTTCTATAGTTGTGAGAGCCCATCCTTGGACAAGTTAGTCCCACATCGGTAGAATATATGTAATAAATGCAATGCATAACGAATTCCGACCAACTACTGTATGACTTGTGGTTAACCTTTCGAGCCACGTGGTTAGTTAACAGGTCAACTGATGCGAGTCGTTACAATAGTGAACGGTTTAGATCATATTTTTGAACTCAGAACACCGCCTGTATTTTGGGCACAGCCATGCTTAAGGCACAAGAAGCCCCCACGTCCCTCTCAAACACTCCCATATACTAGTATAAAACTACTTGGCACTGAATAAATGAGTGCTAGTAGCCTAGTGTATATATATAAAAAGTACAGTTTGAGCATTAGATCTTGACCATGCATCCTACTGGATTGGGATACTCTAACGTGCTTTCTTAAAAATCCTGCATTTCCGGACGTGAACTGTTTGATTAATTCATGGCACTTGCATTATTCCTCAGAGTTTCCAACACATTATTTTGTTTTTCAGATTTAAAAAAACCCACATTATTTAGTTTTAGGAGTTTCTAGTGCAAGTTGACCAGAATATTTTTTTATGTTTATGTTTGTGTGAGGATGGTATCAACTTGGACCTTCTTCAGGAACTAGTTACTGCTATCTGCTAGAGCAACTCCAACCAAGCTCTATAATATTGCTCCAAATTTATATATATATAGAAAGAAATTGTAATTTATTTGTTCTTTTCTTTAATTTTTTATACCTTATGGGAGAATTTCGAAGAGATCCATTGTTCTTTTTAGAGATTGAGTCTCCAAAAATAGAGATCTCACTTCCATTTGGAGACCAAATCTCTAAAGAGAGGACAATGGACTCCTCCAAGATTCTCCCTTAAAGTACAAAATTTCAAAAAAAAAAGAGAGTAAACTGTCAATATATAGATTTGAAACATTATAGAGCTTGGTTGGAGTAGCTCTTGGAGAACCATCGAACTAGAATTTGGAAAACTGTGTCAAGATTTGTCAGGTTGTCAATTTATATGACACCATGCACATCTCTTAAAAAAAAAGAACCTAGACTACCAGGAGTACTATTTAGTACAGTAGTAAAATTTAAGAAAACTAATGACAATCTCATTTAATAGTGATATTATGGTGGAGAAGTGCGGCCGGCAGTGGTTGGGGTGTCGGGCCGAACAGAGCCCGATCGAGACATTCCCATATTTTGTAAAGTTGTCCCATCGTGACTTGAAAGTTATAGGTTCGGTTTTCAAAAATAATCTCTCTGTTTGCATAAGTAAGGGTCCAAATTCATATATCGACCTTTCAATAGATCCCGCATGTGCGGGAGCTCCGTGCATTGGCTACGCTCATAATTTATATTGAAATTGTAGTAGAATACAAATAAGAAATTAGGGTCTGAAATTGTAACTTCATAAAATTATGCGTGGTCTTTTAGTTCAAATAAATTTATCTCGTCTTTTTCGCAAAAGCATAACCAAACAAATATTACTTGTGGGAATTCTAGTTACTAAAAAAATAGAACAATTTAGATAATGTATTTTACATGGAAGATAAAACACATAATAATGAAGGTGCATTTTTTCTCAATAAAAAATTACAGTCATGCTACTTGTACATACATTTTTACACATATCTTGCACATACACTTTTATGGGGCCCACCTCGGATCCCACCAATATGATCCGAACCGCTCATTATTTTTAAAATAACTTTTTAAGAGCTTCTGTAAAAAATCAACTCAATAGGATATCGGTAAGGGCTTTTTCAAAAATCGCAGAGTGAATCAGACTGTTTCACCCTATGATTTCTGAAAAAACCCTTACTGATATCCTATCGAGTTGATTTTTTACATAAACTCTTAAAAAATTATTTCACCCTATGATTTCTGAAAAAACCCTTACTGATATCCTATCGAGTTGATTTTTTACAGAAACTCTTTAAAAATTATTTTAAAAATAATGAGCGGTTCAGATCATATTGGTGGGACCCGAGGTGGGTACCATAAAAGTGTATGTGCGAGATATGTGTAAAAATGTATGCGTCCTTAGGTTTATTGAAAAATTTATGTTACCGAGTGCCACCACCGGATAAAGATTTGGCTTTGGCGCGTTGCCATTGAGAGTGCGGGATCATATTTCTGCTTAGTTTGTAGATCGGGTAGATAACCGATCAAGCCTTCTAATTTTATATATATCCTTATATTATGATCATTTAATTTGAAAACGTCGAAATAATTGCCAGGTACTTAAAGTCAATTTTCCGATCATCTTTATTATAAAACAGAAGGGTGTGGGGACAAGTTGTTAGAACGGCTTAGATTTATTTGATCCAAAGGCTGTAGTGCATCCTCCCACTTTTCGATTAAGTGCCCATAGTTTTCACCTAAATCACACAATTGTCATCCCCTTCCAACCGGGATGCGTAGTGCCGTAGGCACGGGCTAGCACTAGTATATAATATATCCTTTTAATATATACATCCAAATTCCAAACTATGCCTTATTGTGATGTTGCACGCAATGTGGATTATAATAAAGAACAGTAGCGAAGTAGTAATAAATAAATGGAAGGAATCTCATTGAATCATCAGCAGTTTCCAGAAAGGAGACCATCGATCTGAGATTCTTAGACAAGCAACACATATGGAATTATAATTTTACACACTTCTTTTTTCGATATCCCCACGTCAGTATGCCTTCAAATGATAAAGACGTGTTTCACCACCGTCTGCTTGCTTGCGAGGGATCCGTTTAAAAACGTAATAGAACACCGTGTTGACTGATTCACTCCGGAAGAGTAATTTTATAGTACTACAAGTTCGGCAATTCGATCCGTTTTTTGCTAAATTCAAATTCTACAAGAAAAATTTGAATTTAGAAAAAAACGCAGATGAAGTAGCTAGTTGAAGACAAAAAATTGCAATTGAATATGGGCCAAGTTATTTTGAGGATCTTGCTAGAAGTAAGTCACTTTGATTACTAATTTTACATTATGTTCACACTCGATGAGGAGAGAGGGGAGATAAGCTATCCATGTTCGGAATAGCGGAAGTGAGGAAGATTCGAGGATAGCATAAGAAGTGAACGAAATTCGTGAAATTAACACAAATTAGTCCAATAGAAATTCCTCGAAACTGCTTTTACGAAGCAACTTCGAGAAATTGATTAGAAAATATCCTGAGAAGAATTGATAGCTCACCAAACCGTCAAATTATGTAGTAGTGGTATGTGCTTTCGGTGTGAACGTCAATAATTTAGAAATATCAGTCGAGGTATCGCACGTAAGTTGATTTGAACATTTTATTGTCAAACATTAAAAATGAAAAAGCAGTACTTCCCATAACACACGCAACCCCTGACAGTGATTGATTGCTGACGACTAGAATATTACTACTCCACATGGATTTCAAAATCAATCCTTTCCAACCACAACCATCACTTTAATTTGACCTAGATAATTACATTTTTTTAAAAAAAATTAAAAAAAATGCAGACATCTTATTCTGCATCCATTATTCTTTCAGCTCCACTTTTTCCAAAGAATTCCATTATTAGACAGAGACAAATTTTTTATTTTATTTTATTGATTCTTTCCTTTGAATCAATGGTGAAGCTTCTATACTAAAAACAGACATAAAAATTAACCCGAGGAGGAGATAATGCATGATTTGGTGGGAGTCAATACGTCCATTCCTGAGGAAGATCCATCTCGTTATGGTCCACAGCCGGATTTGTGTCCTGTGCCTTCGCAACGTCTGCACAAGATATCAACGTCGAATGAGGAGAGAGCTAATACGAAAACGTCGAAAAGGACGAGACCATCTGATATTATCCTCCCCAAATACTAGCTAATCATTATTTTGGATACGAAATAGGCACGTATCACCCCTCTAATTATCCTATATTAAAAAATGCAAATAATAGAACTCAATATGTGTTTTCTCGATCATCAGTCACCCTTTAATAAAATGAGAGCTTAGATGAATTTGGCGGAGAAGCAAAAGTACCGTGTTGAGATGGGTGGCTTGCGAAACTAGCAAAACCTTTGGACCGAGACCGAGTGTTCATGTCTTCGAAGTGGAGTTGTAGGGCCTGGATTACTCTTGCAGGGATGAGAACCGTCGAGCATTCTGATCATCATGAAAACACGATATCAACAAAACAAAGTCTGTCTCAAATCTATCTACCTTTTCATCTATACAGTACAAGTAAATATTCAAGGAATCACATATCGTGGTGTTACACGATACAAATCACGTCGTATGATAATCTTCACTCAACACATACAATCCGACACGGTATATTTTATGCTTTTAATTAGGAAAGTGGAATACTATTGAATTGTCATTCAATTAAAATCATTTTGGCGAGCTGTCTAGATGGAAACAGAATCAAAATGAGGAGGCAATTTTACAAAAATAAAATAAAATAGTAGGTGTCAAGTTTTACGGCGTTACATTTTGTTCTTTTCAGTCAGATCTCAGATGTCTCCATCTCTCTTTTGTCGAGTTCAAAGTTGGAGTAAATGAGATATGGTTCTAGTATTGTAATCAACATGGTGGACCCCAGAGAGCAATATTCCTGTTTCTGTCTTCTTGTGATAGGAGGGGGGAGAAGATTCTTTAATTATCTCGGTTGTGATTGGCCAACGGATACCAAATAAAGCAAAAGATTGAATATTCTCAAGATTCAGCCAAACCACAATCACTCGTACGGGAAACCAAAATGAATGGTGCAAGTAATTAAGGGAAATGATTTTGCCACTTCCTCTTTTTTTTTTGTTAATATCAATTCCCTGTAAGTGTAATTTTATAACAAAAATATACTTGCAGAGAAATGAAATTAACAAAAAGAAAAGTGACAAAATCAGCAACCATAATTAATTTAAACTGATAATTATAAGTAGATCCTTATTTGGTAGGAGTAATTTCGTGCACGATTATGCTATTGATAGCTCATAGATTGTCAATGAGTGGGAAGAATAAAGAAGTACTAGATGCACTTTTTATATTTTTTAAGGCACTTCTTTTTTCGCTTATCGACGGTGTCTGTGACATTTTGCCTTCACCAATCCTTTAGATACATGCAGTTTACTATCCCAAATGTACCGGGTAATTTATCGAGCCTAAGCCGAGACCTGGGGATCCTGTAGTGAGCAAAGTCACTACAGGGTTGTAGTGACCTTCTCAGCCGTCTATCTCAGCAATCTACAGTCTGGATTTAAAAGAAACTCTTCTGAAAAGAGTTATTTTCTTCTGTGGAAGAGTTTTTTTTTTTAATCCGATTCGTTGAAAATACTTTTGGACTGCTGAAATTGCTCATTACAACCATGTAATAACTTTGCTCAAAAACACGGTCCCCATATCCCCTAAACCGTGGGAGTAACCTCAAGGGGGAGTGAGTTATGTACCCCTTCAGATTCTTGATTTAGAAATTTTATTTTTAATGCACTTTTTCACACATAAAATTATGACGGATTTAAGTAAATACCAAAATACAGGTTATTGCTATATTCACGTGAAAGTTAAAAAGGATAAAACTTAAAAGGTTGTGATAAGGATCATTATTTTCCACAAAAAAAAAAACTTTATTTGTATATCTTCAATAAATATGAATAACTATTTGCCTTCCTTGGAATACTAGTCATTTACTCATTTTTCTAAGAATTTATTTGATGTCTACTTTAGTTATGGTACAGATTTTTATTTATATTTATTTTTTACCGTTCGTTAATTCTAATTTACTTTATCTTAATTAGAGTACAAATCTCTCAGGGCATACCTGATTTTTTGCGGACCTCGGGCGGGTTGCTAATTGCACGCGGCAAGAACACACCTGTACCAGAAGATCCAGTAGTACTTCTTGAACCGGATCCTCCAAGAAAAACGGCACTCATGCCCGAACCCGAACCCGAACGCACTTGCTGTTTCTGTTTATGTAACTGCCGACTTTGTTGCAGCGTCGGCCAAGCTCCCGCCGCCGGTGGCCCGAAACCACCACCTCCGGCTTCAGCTGATCTTTTACCTCTGTTTTGCACGTTGTGTGGTTTTTTATGCTTTTGCTCGACTTGCTGAGTTAAATCGGCCCCCTTCACTCGTCCTGCCCAACTCAAGGTGCCGCCTCCGTGTTTCACCGACGGTTGGTTCTCCAGATTATAAACCTGTATTCAGATCCCGCAAGGATTAGTTCGGATTTAGCTCGCATACATGGTTTCTCCACTCCTATCTAGTGAAATTTCTGGCTTCGTCTCAGTTATAAAAAGCGAATTTTTGAAATAGGAATCCGAAAATATTTCTCCAAGCCCAGTTCAGTGGATGTGTTTACGATAATTCTGGATATAGATATTAGATTTTAACTTCAAATTCTCATGCAGTTTTTGGATTCCGAATTCTATTTGAAGTTGAAAAACATGTTTTTGCAGCTGCAAAATTATGAGAATTTCATTCATTTTTTAAGAATTTATTTTGCAGAATTCCAAAAGTCACTCAAACCCAACTTTTATGATTTTGAGAATTTAATTCATTTTTTAGCTTTTTTTAGAATCCGTAAAATTTCAGAATCCGTTATCTAGAATTTTTGTTAAAACATTTCAAATTGATTTTGAAAAGCTATAATCTCAAAATCCGGGAAAATAAATTCTCGCAAACACCACAATATGCAAGTGTTCTGTTTTTGCAAGAAAATAAAAACCAAGAACCGGAAGGGAAAAAAGAAAAAAACGATTTATCTTCTTACATGAACAGCTCGTGAATGATCATCCGAAAAGGCTGGAAAGTTATTAGGGACTGAAGTGGGTCCTCTACTGAGTGTCCTCTGAAGTTTCTCACCATGGTGCTCCGCGGATGTATCGAGGGCTTTTTCGTCATCTTCTTCGAGCATGTAGTCTGCCATCTTCCGAGTCAACTCAGCAATGAACTCGTCGTCCCCCTCCTCCTCCTCCTCCTCGCTCTCTGTTTCAGTAGAACTTAGCTCCGATCCAAACGCTGAGCTCAAACCCGAAAACGAAGAACACCCGGACGAACCAAACGCGTTTGAAATCAAGTCGGTACTCGACCCGTTCTTGGTGATGCTGATCCGATTCGCCGAGAAATCGCCGTCGTCGTTGAGCAACCTCTCTCGCTCGTGGAATTTAAGAGCCATTTTGTAACGGATGCCCGATTTGATGTGCGACTGTGGAGTTTATTTATACAGTGGGGTGAGAGAAGAAGAACCCAAGTGGAATTTTGAAGATTCCAACTTTTATGGGAGGTTTCTAATTGAAGAAGACACAAATAATTGCAAAAGCGTTTTAGGAGGAGAGAGAAAGGAGATGGTGAGCTACAAGGAATTTTTTCGTGAATTTAAGGACATTTTGGAGAGAGAGAGAGAGGGACCCAGGTACGTACAGAAGGGGGTGGGTTGAATCTGGACTGGACCCCACAGTAGTTTGCACTCGACACACCTTGGGTGAAACTCAGATGTAGTCCAATTATATCTTTAACTTACCCCACGGTAATTGAATAATGGTCCTGCTAATAGGTGCCCCTAGGGCATCAGTTTAGGAGTAATTAATGATGTAATTTGAAATTAATGATGTTTAGGGGCACCTCTTTAATTGTAATTAATAATATTTTATCTTGTTCAACGAATTTCTACGCATTAAAATTTTGCATACTTGGAAGCACTTTCGTTGATTCTGCTAGTGGCATTAATTGCATCATCTTGGCTGCCAACATTACCCTTTAGAATAACTTTTGTTTTAGAAGCCAAAATAATAAATAGGAGTATGATATACGAAAATTGGTTTGGAAAGATGCTCTATTTAAGTCAACTCAGATTCAGGTGGCGTTTCGCTAAGAGATTTTTGGATTTTTTTGTTTTTGTTTTTATTCAAAAAAAATTTGCATTTGTTAATTTTGCGACAAATTTTTGTTGATTATTGATTTGTCTTGACGAGAGAAATCAAAAAAGTAAAAATTGTATAACTTTTACCCAAAAAATCGGCTTTATCTTGGATATTTCAAAAAAAATTTGGGTAAAAGTCATTACTTTTCCGATTTTTTTTTACTTTAACATGTTGAATATGGATCTTATGGTACATGTATTGCAAATATCTTTTAAATAATAACAATTTTATGAGGCTATAAATATCACATACACATTAGATGAATAAAATAGAATTTAGAAAATGTGAATAGTGAATTGGAGGAACAATCCTATCTTCTCTTCTTTTTCTCTCCCAACTTAGACGAAGGGTGAGATTTTATTTTTACAAAAAAAGAAGTCAAGTTTTATGTTACTGCAATATGCTATGGTATTGACTTTTTAATTTGAAATCGAAATGTGAAGCATTCATTATCATGGAAAAAACCTTCAAGCAAGGGTATAGTTGGTACTTAAAATTATTTCTACCGTGACAATTAATGAAAGTTGGTGGAGCTAATAAGTTATTGCATGGGAACAAGAAACTAGCATTAACCATTAACAATAAATTGCACTTGATCAAGTGCCCCAGGGGCATTCCTTAGCATTTGCCATTGAATAATTAATCACTCAAGAGAAGATATTCAATGGGCAAGGTTTAACGCGAATCAAGATCACACATTAATGTGAGATCCATCCCAGGTACGTAGACCACACATCAACGAGTGATTCAGATCCGCGCTCAACCTTGCGCAGGACTCTATCTGTCGACTTCAAATGTTTTCTGCGGAAATTCAAAAATAAAAATACTACATTTGAATATTTTTGTATATCTTCTCTGAGTCTAAAGTCGGTGTGTGTTGGGTTTAGTGGTTGGGCCGTACATTTGTCGCAACTGATCACCTGCCATTTGTTGGGGGGATTACTACTACGTATCAATAGAGTTCGTGCAAATTACACCGACACCCCCCATACGTTTCATCAGTATGCCTGGCTGCGTTCTCTTGGACTTAACTTAAATCTGAAAATTTTGTCTTTATTTGGATTTTTTTCCCCGCATTTGTTAGTTTCGCGCCAAGCTTTTGAGGTTATTGATTCGTCTCGACGAGAGAAATCGGAAAAGTAAATTTTTTTTTACTTTTACCCAAGTATTTTGAGAAATAATCATTTTTTAGGGCAAAAATGACATTTTTGCGCTACACACGAAGACAAAAATACTTACACCCACACACGCTCAAAATAGAGGTGGGGCCCACACACACCTCTATTGTGAGTGTGTGTGGATTCCACCTCTATTGTGAGTGTATGTGTAAGTGTTTGTTTCTTTGTTTGTAGTTCGAAACTTATTGAATTACTGTATTATTCTTTGCGTGATACTTCAAGGCCTTTTCCACCAAATGTTTGTGTATGTTTAACTAAAAAGTTTTTAGCTCCCACACAAAAGTCTAATGGAAAAAGCTTATGGAGCGTCATGTGACGGTGCTCCAAGGCCACTGAATAATCACACCTGGCTAAAGGTGTTAATGGTATGATAAATTAATTAAACTTATGTTTTTAACCTATGAAAATTGAAAGTAAATTTCCTAAAAGTATTCCTTATGAGTAATCATAAATGTTGCAAAGAAGGTAGAATATACAAGTAATTATGGAAATAATTTTCTTAAAATTTAAATACAAGAGCAATCAATAATACGGAGTATGTTTCCTTGAACAGTTGAAACTTCCAAAAGGATCAACATTAAGGGATGTGTGCAACATGAACCTATTCTAAATCATAAAAAATGTACTCCGTAATTGATTTCTCTAATTCTTTCCCTTCCTCCTTTTTTGTTTGGTGTTGCGTCTGTAATACTGTACCAATCATCGTCACCACCAACAAGCAAGTTGCCATTCCTCCTCGCAATAATCATCGTCTAACCTATTAGCCCAATAATCGTTGCAATCGTAGCCCACCTCTTCCACACCACCCAATTTGCTAATTATGATTCCTTTTTTTTTTTTCCACCTTTGGAGCCCCTCTTATCGCCTAACCATCATCCATTGACCCTCGCCAACCCCTGCACTCACTACAACTGAATTAATCGCCACTGGTAAGAAAACGGGGTTGTAGTTAAATTACAAAGGCAACAATTAAAAACATGTGACGATTGGTATGGTGGTGATTACGATGGTAGCGCACCGGTAGGTGATCCTAGGGGTGTGACATGGTGGTCGTTCGTATTAAATGAGTAATACTTTAAATCGTAAAGATGGGCGGTAAAGCAGTGGTCAAATTGGATTGCAGCGGTATTTTTAAATCATACAAGGACTGACATCGCTAATTCAAATATATGGTGGGGCTGTAATTGTAATAATCTAAAGAAACAAAGAACTGTTTGGCCGTACACGTTTCCACTCCTACCACAGCTACAAACAGTGCTCGCCAAAAGGGTTTGTTTCTTCTAACACTACCAACGCTGTTGACCGTTTGGCCTACTATTTTTGGAAAGCTTGAATCACAGATAGAGAGTAATACAATACCGGTAAGAACTTTGGAACCAAACATCACCTAACTAATTAGAGCAACATGCCATAATTGGCCAAGCTCAACAAATAGTACTACAGACTCCGTTCACGCTAGTGATTAACTTATGCATCACAATTTTTTGATTTTGTCCTAGTTCAATTTTTTTTTTTTTTTTACGTTTATTAGTTTTACGCCAAACTTTTATGTGATATGGGTGAGTAAAGACGAGAGGAATCAGAAAAGTAAAAAAATTTAACTTTTACGCTGGTATTTTAGAAAATATCCAACGAAAAAGTTGTGTAAAAGTTAAATTTTTTTTACTTTTCCGATTCCCCTTATCCTTACTCACCCATATCACATAAAAGTTTGGCGTAAAACTAACAAATGCAAAAAAAATTTGAATAAAGACAAAACCAAAAAATTGTGATATATAAGTTAATCACTAGCATAAACAAATATGGGTAAAACTACATATTCGGTTTTTTCGCATTATGCCAATCAAATGGAAACCTACCTGTTTTTCTTTAGCGGAAAAACTGACATGAGAAATTACGAGAACAGAAAGTTATATTTTCATAGTGGTAAAAAAACTCGAATCGAGCATAGTTGAAAAGTGTCTCCAGCCTGAAGAAAGATCTTAATTACTTGAAAATGATTAATTGCAAAGAATAATGGGAACAATTCTCTGCAGGTGACATAGCATTAATATATATCTGTGATAAATTATCATGTAGAAATTGATTGTTTAACGCCTAGCGAACTTCGTGAAATGGACATACATGAAATACAAAAATAGTACTATATATATATATAAGCCGGTAGATTCTGGATCCAAAAATATATACGTATAACCAATAGCAGCATTTTTTTGGGTTGCTACGCTGCTACGCAAACGGTTAAAATATCAGATTCGGTTAGAGTTGGAGTGGACGTTCAATCAAACCTCCTCACCGGACCGAATTTTGATTAGGCTGTGTTCCACAACCCTTTTTATTTTATAAGTTCTTATTTGACAACTTCTTTTTCAACCAAGAAGACTCAATTAAGAATTAAATTCGTACGTTTTGGGGTCTCTCTCCCTTCCACTCATCTCCCTCCCCAAGGAATATCTCTCTTTGTGCCTATAATATATTGTAGTACTATAAATTTGTAAGTTCTTTTTTCTTTTTAAAAAGAATGCCTACATATGCATCGATGGGAGGGAGGGAGGGAGGGAGAGATGAAGAGACTTTTTTAGTTTTCTTTTTTAAAATTACGAATCGTGGGAGATAGATGGAATCAAACCCAATAAAGTTGGAGATTTAATTGTTAAAATTAATTAATAGTGTTTTATTTTTTGGCGGCTGATTTTGTCACTCAATTTTTTGTTAACGCCAGACAAAACATTAAGATGATGAAATTCGAAGACTTTGAAGCTTATCTAAAGACACTATCTTTAGAACGTAATTTGCCCCCACTCGATAGAGTTTGTTGTTGGGTTCAAACAAAGTCGTCCCCAGGATTCAACAAAGCCTAAGGGTGAAGTATTGCAACCAACGAAATTGAAAGACTTCCAAGAAACTATTATGAGAGAGAGATGATTTTTGTGGAGTAGTAAAAAAGGTTGGGGTGGAGGAGTTTATATAGATAACATAAATGCTCTTTGGATAAGGTTACAACTCTTGAAAGAATCACATCACTTGGAAGTGTAATCACACCATTTCATTTAAGCATCACACCCCTCTGTTAGAAAAACACACCCCTTGAACAATTAGTTCTCTTCACACCCATTCGTTTAAAAGACATCCATTCGTTCAATTAAAATCGGACCGTTGATCAGGCGCTCCAACTCCAACAGTTTCAGACCGTTGACTTATTTTTTAAAAAGACAAAAATAAGTCAAAATAATTGTCTTTTTTACTTATTTTTTTCTTTATCCAAAAAACCATGAGTTTCGATCAATTTTTTTTACTTTTCCGATTCCTCTCGATTAGACAAATCAATAAATCACAAAAATTTAACGCAAATTGAACAAATGCAAAAAAAAAAATTGAATAAAGACAAACAAAAAAGTTTAACTTTTTAATCCAAACCCACTGTAGGTCCTCGAAAGAAGTATTAAAAAAACTTGAAGAATCAGTTTTTTTTTCTCATTTCCAAACAGTAACATAATTTCGACAAAGAGTCAAAAGCCGCGTCGGAGACGACAAGGAGTCAAAGGCCGCGTCGGAGACTCGTCGCGATGACTCCACTGATTGAACGGTTTCAGTCTTCGTTACATCAGCTGAAGCCACCACCATTCTAGAGAGAGAGACATCTAAGCCCTGGGAGAGAGAGAATAGTGGATGTATACAATCTTGTTTTTTATATCCAAGTCTAGGATGGAGAGAAAGAACAGTGGTCAGTGGACTGATAGTTTTGGAGACTGGAGAGAGAGAAACGGGAGAGAGAGAAAGGGGGGATGAATTTGATCGAAAAATGGTTTTGTTTGCTTACAGGAGGAGGAGGCGAGAAGCTTGATTTTCAGCTACATTAATTCACTCTTGTGAAGGGAATCAGTCTTATAATTCGAATCCATATTTGAACCGAACCCATTTTCAATTCATCTAAATCCATGTAAATATGGATTGATATGAGTTGAACTCATATCAACCCATAATACAATATGAGCGAATTAGATTGGATTATAAGTGAGCGGATTTGGACAAATTAAAAAATATGGATTAAAATTGTCACCACAAATAAAGATGTATAGACAAAATTAGAGATAGGTCCCGGGGAACTATTGGTCCAGGTCAAGAAGTCTACCAGCTATAGCATTTTTGGATGTAGCAAAACCGAATACTAAATTATCGCACAAGTAATATATCTATCTAATAAAACACAAGGCTCTTTGGGAATATTCTTAAAGAATATTCTCTCTCAACGGTTCAGATTTCTCCCTGACACAAATTTTATCTACCCATACAAACAAATCCAACGGTCCAGATTTCTCTACCCTTCACATACAAACTAATGACATGTTTTGTAAATAGCGTTCAATCCTGAGGCTTAAAATCCTGGGGCTTATATTGGAAACGTCTCCCAGTAGAAAGGGTAATTTCAATAGATTTGTAAAATCAACACAATATACGTTAATTGATTAATAGGCGAGGGAGGATTTTTGGAGAGATTTGATGTATTGATTTTTGGAAAGTTTTGCGTTTAAATACATGCAATAAACCGACTAATTTTATTGGGAGATAATGTCAGATTTTTGGGTGTCAGCTTTTTACAGGAAGCTTGATTTTTTGCAATAATTTTTTATTGCCGATTTTTTTAGCAATATAGTCTTTGGCGTTTTTTTTTTTTGGTTTTTTTTTTCCTCTCTCCCTAAACGTTTTCTTTCCAGTTCTCTTTCATGTCTCATTGACCCTCGCCTTCTCTCCGGTTCTCTCTCCATAGGTATGGCTATCAGTTCTTTGTCCTCTACCATGGTTAATTCTCTTCTTTTTTCAGCCAGTTCTTAGTGTTGGGTTATAATTGGGAGTTGGAGTTAATCGAAAAATTCTTTCAACAACCATATCGCATGGGTATAAGATTTATTTTTTGGATTGGATTTCTCAAACTTTGTCTTTGAAACCTTAGCTTCAGTTAAAAAGATAGATTTATTTTTTAAAGGGATAGACAATTGCCGTAGCTTAAGCTTGCATGAAAAAACACACATTACCGTAGCCACATAAGCTTTAGCTTAAGCTTGCATGAAAAACACATTTTCCATCACATGGGATATAGATACTAGGCTTGCATCTAAAATAGATTTTTGGTTGCGTTCAATACATACAGTATATAATTTTTTTTTACTTTTATGCTCTTTTCTTCAAAACATATTTCCATCAAAACATTGGTACGGAGACTATGGACTATACTGGCAGATTTTTCGAAAAGTGAAAAAATAGTTAGTTTTTTATTTAACAAGTTTCTACCAGTTGTAACACCATTTATTTAACTCTCATTTTTTCGGTGTGTGTTCGAAATTACAGGATGAATAGTGAGAATGAAATTAATATAAAATTAATATGGTGCGTGGAACATGTCTCTCGATTTCAAGGACTTCAAAATTTGAATCACTCAAACCCTGTCCTCATTTCGGCAATGGCGATTTCTTTGTGACTCTCTCTCTCTCTGTTTTTGTTGGCCGTTGTCAAACCCTGTCCTCATTTTAGCGATGGTGATTTAGTGTTTTGAGCCACTAGCTAGCAAGTGCCGTAGGCACGGACAATTCCAAAAGGGATACGTAGTGCCGTAGGTACGGGCAAATACTAGTATATATATATATTTGGTCATTGTATATATCAGCGGGGTGTTAGGTATCTACAATGTTATAATCAAAAATTGATAACTAAAAGTTGGCACATCAGCTTTTGATTATTCATTTAAGAGATTGCTAAGATTAGCAATGTCACATTATCTTTTCAAACAACAAAAAAACTAAAAACTGTGAACAGTAGAAAATAGTTTTGAAACTAATAAAAACTATTTACTAAAAATAAAAAATAGTTTTTGAAACCTTTTTTTGGAAAAAAAAAATTGTTTTCTAAAAAAAACAATTTTTAGTAAAATATTTTTTTTCGAAAATATTGTTCGAAAAGAAAGAGAGACGAAAAGGGAAAAGAGATAGAACATTTTTTGTATAATGATTGGTATATTTGATTGAGAATATGTAGGGTCTATTAAATTCGATTATTGTCAAAAGGTTGTTAGTTTTGGTTATCCAAAACCCAAAATTTTATTATTTCTAAGAAGATTGTCAAGTTTGATTACAACATTGTGAGCTATATTTTGCACCAACATTGTTAACTTTAAAAATCTTTTACTTTTGATTATAGCATTGTGGTACTTTTAATATGTTAGTCCACATGGAGTTTTAGAATTGGGAAAATGACGGCCCATAACGTATTTTGATAATTAATACCCGCCAAGGACATGCTGAAAACATTTGTTAATGCTGAAAATGTCCTTGACGGGTATTAATTATCAAAATACGTCATTGGCCGTCATTTAATTTACCATCTGGGACAGGAGATCACACCAGTATTTGACAATGTTGTTCCTAGAAGTAAAAAGAGATGGTGAAAATTAAAAGTTTGTTTGAGCCATCTTTTGGTGTGATCGATTCGATCGGATAGAAAGTCGTTACAACAAAATGTGGCACAATACATGACAAATTTATAAAATCGCTATCGATGTAACTTCGAGTTCAAGATGGTTTTATTGGAGTTATATTTAGGGGCAAAATCCACTTTGACCCAATGTGGTTATCGCTATGTGCGGATACCTCTCTTATGGTTCAAAACTGAGCATATAATCTACCTGTGGTTTTTAAATTGTGTGGATAGACCCCCTGCCGTCATGTTTTCCATCCATACTAACGGACACAACATTAAAAGACCAATATACCCTCATCATGTCTATTGATTCTTTTTTTTTTTTAAATTTAACCACACCATCCCCTATACCAAAAATTGAATCCAAATCGTTGATATTGTAAATTTTGACGAGTACTACGTTTATGCCAAAATTCAAGTCAATCAAAAAATGAAAAGCTCATGGTCGAATCGATTTTGTTATGAAATTAAAATTTCAAATTTGAATTTACTAAAAATTAGATCACTGGGTTATTGATACCTGATCGAGATGATTTTTTACAAAGATACTCTATTCTTTATTTAATACATTATAAACGACTCAAATTACATTCTAGAGGAGTGTAAGATACACCTCCGTTAATATGGATGAAAAACATGACGGCAAGAGGTCTATCCGCACATTTTCAAAACCACAGGTATGTTATGTGCTCAGTTTTGAACCATGAGTAGGGTATCCGCACATGGCGATAACCACATGGGGGTGAAAGTGGGCTTTGCCCTATATTTAGCCAAATTTTGGCGGTTTTTATTTTTTATTTTTATAATCTTTGAAATTGTTACAAAGACTAACGGAGCAAGGATCCGAGAATATTCGAGACCCAAATCCAAGATTGACAAAAAGCCAACCAAGAGAACATCTATTGAGACAAGCCCACACCTATTGGGCCAAGCCCAGAACACCAATTGGGCCAAATTATGGCTTTGGCAAAATAAATAACTTTTGGATCGGAGATGCTCAAATCACATCAGAGAAACTCGGCAGATGAAAAAACGGAAAAATTATGGGTCAGTCCAGGTAATTGGCCCATACAATTGGCTTTTTTTTTTTTTTTTTTTATACCTATTTTGCAAAACCCGTCTCCTTATTTTAATCAGCCACATAATAAGAGGGTATTATTGACTCACATGAAGAATCGTTTTCCAGTTTAGATTTTAGCTAAATGAACCACATGAGAGGGTTTTTGTTGGCCCACATGAGCAAATTGTTTTCCTATTTGGATCTTCTGTTCGATAAAAGTGTTTTCAAAACGCTAACGCTCTGTTATTTGATCAATTTTTGATCTGTCTCTGTTTGACATGCACTTGCACATGCACACGTTCTGGCCTGGAATGGTGCATTTCCAGAGTCCACTTGCGATACTGCTGGCTTTCCAAGTTTTCATTAATCTACCCACTGAAAAGACAAGCACATGCGGCGGCGTTTATCTGCTTAGTATTTACTCCTACCCAATTGACTATTCCACTCAACCATCATCGAGTAATTAATCGGACTCTCGGGAGTAGGCGTTGTCTACGTGGTTACTTCCAATCATTTACGTAGCGGCAAATTATGCGGTCGGAATATTATTGTTCCTTTTTGTTGAGTAATCGGAAGACAAGGAGTGACAAACATTGTGTGACGACGGTATCCTATTTGCGAGAAGTTACTACACATGACAATTCACATGCTACGTACTCTGGTCCCGCTGGGAGTACCCTAAGAATTGGCCCCATTATAGGCCATCATCTATGTAGTGTTTCATATGGAGGCCCAGTCTAATCCAACAAATTTGGGCCCTCAAGTAAACCTACGCTGAATCTCTTTTAGAAAAATGTACTCCGTATATACCACGGCTTTACAGTATTAAAGGTGCGTTCACGCTATAACTAAACGGTATTTTTGGTATTTAGTTCAGAAATACGCAGAAGAGCGGTTTTATTCTGTACTTAAACGAAATTGTTTGCAGGAATTTGAGCTTTGTGGAATAATTAAGCGTCACAAAGTTTTTCTTTCTCCTATTTTTCTTGTGCCCATAGTAAAACCAAAGGATAAACATCAGTTTTTATGGATTGGTTGTTAAATTACTTAGTAGTAGGCCTATCAATGGGCTGAATCTGAATTCGATAAAATCCAAATTCGATAACCAAAATCAGATCCAATGGTACATTTTTTATCCGAACATGAAACTAACGGACGGGATTAGGATATATCTGGTCTGAACCATTTGTGTATCTGATCTGATAATTTTACTTTTGATTTATTGGAGGGTTATATAGTGGTCTGACTCGATTTTTCATATTCGGATCCAGATTGACTTAAACGAGTCTGTGAAAGTCGAATTAAGATCAAATTCCAATTTTCACCCATAAAAATGGTTTGTCAAATGAAACATAAAAATGTATAACCAAATTGGGATAGAGCCTCCCTCCCTCTCCCTCCCATTCATCCCATTTTTGTTATGGGACAAAATTCCTTAGATAGCATGACTTGTTGAGTAGACTGGTTGGTAGGTTCGGATCCAGATTGACTCAAATGATTTTTGGATACTGTCGAATTCAGATCAAATTCGAACGTCTTGTAATCCGATCAATCAGATTGGATTACAAAAACACATAAGAATGCCAGTCAAAAACTCGTTTTAGTCGAGGTCTCCAGACACCTCGATTACCAAAAAAAAACACAAAGAAGAAGAATGGACTTGAATGTCCAATGAAACATAAAATGTAGGGAGATGTTATGGTATCCCCTTATAACATAACCACTCGAAGGTGTAATATCAATCATTCAAAGACATAATAAAAAACCACAAAAGGCTTAACATTTTAGAAAATGGCATCACATTTTCAAACCACACGGCATGACACATGACAATTTTTAAAAATGGCATAACACTTTTAATATCTTTAAAGTCGTTTTTTTTTACGGTGTCCTCCCGTTGTAACATTAAACACTCAATTGTATAACATTAACCATTTAATGGTATAACACGTTATGATTTGGGGATACATAAGAGGGGGACGTATTAGTTTTTTCCATGTAGGTATAGCCAAATTGGGATAGAGCCTCCCATTTAGGCCCCGTTCAGTTAAGATTCTTATTTTTTAAATATTTACTTCACATTTTACGAGACAGTCACTCTGTTACATTACATCATTTTTAATTTAAAAAATAAGCACTTATTTTAGTTAAGTTAAGCGAATTATTCCATTTTTGTTACGTGACAAAAGTCCTAAGATAAGGATGACTGGTTGGGTTAAATGGGTAGACTGGTTGGTAGGTCCGAACCTTTTCAACTTCTTCCAAATACCAGCATTTTAGCACACGGAATTGGATATTTGGATCTGCCGACATTTTCTCTCTCAACCTCTGTTTCCTCAAATATCCCACTTCGCTCTGTCAGATAGATTTCTATCATAGTAAACCTTTTAACTCTTTTTTATAACCGGATGTCCGGACTAGTTTGCGCGCAATTTTCCTAATTCCGGAGCCCCGAAGCTAATGGCCGAACAAACCTCCGGAGGTCCCGACTCGTCGAGCTTGTCTCGTGCCTTTTCTTTTCGGTCCTATCTCAAGCTAAAACAAGCGATCTGAACCGTTCATTTTATTCTGCTCATCGAGTTTGTCTTCTACGCCAATAATTTGGTTTGTGAGACATCTTTGCTAACAAAAAGCGGTCGCGAAAAGTTTAACGGATAGTATGCGTTCGAGAATAAATTCCAAAGACGCGTCTCATTTATGGGATTACCGACATCTGATCGATGTAAATTCTCGCGTGCATCATCGACTTAACTAGCAGAACAAAATGAACAGTTCGGATCACTTCATTTCAGCGCAGGATGACCTAAACGAATGCAGACACAGGAGGCTCCCCCACTTCCATTTCAACCCTCTGAGATCATGACCTCATAAGCTTCATTAAACTAAAGGTCAACTAGACCTTCCAACAACTAACCCATATAAATAAAAGTCATCTCCAGCTCTTCTCTCACAAGAAAGAACTGATCGTAGCTCAAAACTAGAAGTCTTTGTCATATCAATTTGTTCTTCCTCGGATTGTTGATTTTAGAAGACCGAAAAGAAAAATGACGAAAGATAGGAACATAGGGGTGGCCATAGATTTCTCTAGTGGAAGCAAGATGGCTCTGGAATGGGCTATCGATAATCTGGTGGACAAAGAAGACACCCTGTATCTGATTCACGTGAAGCCCTCCGAGGGGAACGAATCGCGCAGTTCTATTTGGTCCAGCAGCGGTTCGCGTATGTGTTATATAACCTGGTTAATTGATCTCCTCCTTGATTATGAATCCTGTTTTAACAGGTTTTCATGACATGATCTGATTTTGTTTTGTGGTTGGATATTTTACGTGTTGTGTAGCTCTGGTTCCATTGTCCGAGCTTCGCGATCCGGATTTGGTGAAGAAATATGGTCTCAAGTTTGATCCTGAGGTTCTCGGAATGGTTGACACCATTTCCAGGCAAAAAGAGGTTAGTTCCCCTCTGTTTTAGTAATTTCGGCCAGCGTCGAAATTCTACGATTCTATGTTGTAATTTCGCGAGCGTTGAGGTAAAATCCTTACGTAAAACTCTAATTGTATTTCGTGTTTAAGCAAATATTTTTCGCGTATCCATGATGAGACATGATTTTTGTTCCTTGTTATAGAAGAAAAGTAGCGTTCTGTAACTTGAATTTTGGAGTTTTCAGGTGAAGGTTGTGGGAAAGGTTTACTGGGGAGATGCCAGAGACAAACTGTGTGAGGCTGTTGGAGAACTGAAGTTGGATTGTTTGGTCATGGGAAGCAGAGGACTTGGCACTATCCAGAGGTATTTTTCTCGGAAAATGCTACAATACACACCACAAAATGTTATGATTAATAAAGAAAATATTACGAATCATATCGCTAAAAGGTTACAAAAAATGTATAAAAGTTACGAATCCTAAATGTTACGAATTGTATTGCTAAAAAGTTACGAGATGCACCAAAATATTATGAATCATAATGAAAATGATACGAATCGTATTGTTTGAAAAGTCATGAGTTCTAGAATAAAAATTACGAAACACACTAAAATGTTATGAATGAATTATACACAATAGGTGCATATGGTACACACTTTTAAGG
Source organism: Rhododendron henanense subsp. lingbaoense (assembly GCA_020567845.1). NCBI lineage: Eukaryota > Viridiplantae > Streptophyta > Magnoliopsida > Ericales > Ericaceae > Rhododendron > Rhododendron henanense. Next base: position 7,752,820 of record CM036323.1, read on the forward strand.
GATGTGTATTGTAGACTTTTCCATTTTTCTCGGGTTTATTCTTTTTTCTTATGTGATTCTGATCTATATCTCTATCATCAGTACCTTGAATAATTTAATTTATTTAACCGACATACCATTTTTTGTTGCTTCAATTTGATTGATAATCTAAAGGATTGTTCTGGGGAGCGTGACGAACTACGTCATGACGAATGCAAATTGCTGTGTAACCATAGTAAAGGATACCAATTAACATCCACGGCTTCTGATTCTCCTTATTCCGGACGGCGGTATCGGTGTAGCAATGTGCGCGCAGTTTCTGTTTGTTTTTGCGATCAATAAAAGTACATCCCCCAATCGCGTATGGACTCGGTGATACTTTAATTGCTTCGAATTGTCTTTCTTCTTGTGAATAACAACCCGCTTGTGGGTGTGTTTTTGCTACCCGAGCATGTGCGATATTCTTCGGTATGTAAAAAACAGTACTCCAATTTACACTTGTGAACAGCAGCACAGGTGCTATCATGGAGCAGAATAACCACTTCTTGTCCCTGAGTTTGAAATCTGCATGTTTTTCCTGATAGTATCCGTTCTTTAAAGGCTTATTAGCTACTCGATCAATACATGGAGTGTGACAGAGGAAAAAAAAAGTGCCTGTGATCACCTAGCGGAGATTAAGTTATTTACACCGCTGGTGTAAACTTTTGTTTCCTCCAAATAAATTATATTGCGCAACGTAGAGGTGTTACAAAAATCGACGGACCGAAATAACCGACCGATCGGTTTGGTTTTCGGTCGGGTGATGGCGGAATTTTTCCGGATTGGACTGGACCAAACCGAGGTTTGGTCTCGATTTCTTGGAATTTTCGCTGGACCAAACTGAACGACTATATTTATTTATATACACTTTAAATTAAATAGGAATTTTATATTTCGGGCGGACCGAAATCCCCGACCGAACCGACCCCACACCGAACCGAACTCAACTCCGGTCGAGATCGGTCTTGAAAATATTTGGACCGAACTGAATCGGTCTTCGAAATTTCACCCCGAACCGAAATCACCCCTAGCGCCACGCCGATATGTTCTATTAATTGGGACCACTGTTTTGACGACGTGGCACAACGCAATTTGATTTGAAGGAAACAAATATTTACACCGCCGGTCTATATAATTTATTCTCTTTTGAGTGTCGAAAAACCGCTGATGATACGAAAGAATGTTTATATTGCTGCTCGATGGCAAATGCAAAAAAATCAACCTCCGACGTCCACTTTAAATATCTAATTCTCGCGCAAGGTGCCACAACAAAGTCGTTGTAGTATAGTGGTAAGTATTCCCGCCTGTCACGCGGGTGACCCGGGTTCGATCCCCGGCAACGGCGTTTTTTTATTTTTCCATTTTACACTTTTACCAACTTTCCATTTTCCACGCCATATCCTTCCCATTTTTCTAACTTGAACGCCACTCCTCAGTTCCAGAAAACCAAAAGCGAAAACAAGAATGATAAAAATCCATTTCTTTGAATCCTCATTCTCATTCCCCTACCTCCAAAAAAAATAAATGAACGCCGCCGCCCGCCGCAATCTCCGCACCACCAGCATCCACGCGATGGCCTTGGACGGCATAGTAAACGTCAACTCCCTCTTCACCGTAGCCACCTTCCTCGGCCTCACCCTCAACCCCGCCAACCACACCCTCCTCGACTCCACCAAATCCTCCTCCTCCTGCACCCCGACAACCAGCGTCGCTGAGCACCTTGTGACCTTCCACGTCTACTCCTTCAGCTCGTTCCTCTTCTCCAGCCTCGTCGCCTCGGCCCTCAAACAGGCCGTCAAGACAGCCGACGACGGTGACAACCCCACGGCGCAGGTGAGCTTAAAGGCGCTGAGAGCCGGGATTCTGGCGTCGGCAGCTGGATCGGCTTCGGGATGCGTGTTTCTAATGCTGGCTTTGGTGAACTTGATTCAGATTAAGCTTGGGGTTCTGAGTTGTTGGAGCTGGTATACCTTGGCGGCTATTGCTCCATTGGTGACTTTAGTTCCTTCAGCACTTGTTGCTTACATATGTCTAGTGTTACATGCCTTTACGAGGTAAGTAATTCAGTAATTATACCGACACAGATTTTTCAACACAAACGGCCCGCACAGATGGAATTTGGTATACTGGTTCTATTATCTAATTTGAGTGCTTGTTTACAACAATCTGTGTACTAGACACGTTCAAAAACCACTGCAAAACGAAGTTGGCAATGCTACGGTGATCAGATTTGGCGACCACATTTTAAACGAAATCCCGTTTTTCCATCGATTCGATGCTGGAATTTAGACATCTCTTTTTAGTTTTTACCAGTTTTGATAGCAGAAGAGAACAATGAACAAACTCTCGAGTAGATAAGTAAACAACTTGACATGCAAAGAGCACTGAAATACTTCCGTTCAACTGGACACACAGCAAAAGAAACAAAAAGAATACAAGTAAGTAAACAAAAAAGAGTACATCGAAAGAGAGACAATCGTAACGTTTTCTCAGACTTTTTGGTTGCGCGCTCTGAGGAATCGAAGATTCTGGATCTGCATTTGGATGAATGCGCTTCATCTTAATTTTCCAACGCGACAACGTGGAATTTCTTGTTCTTTTTCCTTCTACTTACCCAAAATCCAAACATAGTGCAAGAAAAGGGCCTATGCCATTGATCCATCAATATGGACAGGACTCACTCTCTTATGGGCGCAAAAGTCTTAATAGTAAAGTGACCCTGCAGGGAATAAAACTCGAGCTCAGAGATGCTACTAACGAAAGTTCGAAATAGTTTGGCGAAATTCCTACTCCTGTAGTTTGTGTGCGCGGTAACGTTACCTTGCCACCAGTTCCCTCTAGAAGCACTTGATAAATTGTTTCCATTTGTATCATCCTCCGCTGTGTCTTTCTTGACCTATAATGCATTCACAAATCGACAGAAACGGGTTAGGAGCTTTACATTCGTACTGTGAATCGTTCATGCTAACAAGGTCACTTCGTGTGCGAATATGGTGTTTCAATCGAGACTCACAGTAGGGTTGGAGCCGGAGGGTTGAGTGGTCGAGGAATTGACGTACATGTCTTCTGGCCCACCGTAACAGAGAGACGAACTCAGAGAACATGGTTCTACGCTTTCTTGGAAAATTGATTTCTTTTTCTTGCCGGTCATGGACTCTGCAAAAGAATGCAGAAGAAGGAATTACTACCGACGTGCTTCTCCAAAATAGAGCGCTGCCATCCCATTCCTTGGAACGATCAAGCGATGCTCAGAAGCATAACATGACATGGTGATTTTAAAGAACAGAAGCATAACACATTGTAAATGTCCATCTTCCACAAGAGTTTAGTGTTCCATTTTTTTGAACTGCACTCGGGGAAGATTGACGATGGACATTTACAATGTGTTCGCCTAGAAAATCGATACACATTCATATCAAGTATAGAAGAACCAGACGAGGTTGCCCGAATAAAACTTGCAAATACGCGTAACTAGAGAAAATAGGACAAGGACTCTGAACAATGATCTCATATACTGGGAAGAAGCTGAGAATGGCCATCTTATAGGAGGTTTATAAAGTGAGGAAATACAACGAAGCGAAAGGCAATTTAGTATCGTCGTCTGCCAATTAGAATTCGATAACGCCGATGATCTGATATTGCCTTGTCAAATGTGAACACTTCAACGTCTTACTAGAAGAAATAAGAGAAGGTCAGAGTGTAGACCTGCAGTTCCTTGTTTGGTGCTCCACAAATTCCCCACGGGCTGCTTTTGTGCATTTCCTTTGGGTAGGACCTGAAATCAAACATAGAACATCTGAACAATACAATTTTTTTCATATTTAGTTGGCTACAATGTCCATAATCAGTTCAATTATTTCTACTTTATCTCGTTCCCCCCCCCCCCCCCCCCCCCCCCTCATGGATGAAGGCACAACAGTCCATTGCCATGTATGTAAATCATAGTCAACTAGATGTTTGGTTTTTTTTATAACTCATGGCGTTCGGACAAACTTACGGGCACATCGGCTAATCATGAGGGACCAATACTATCGTTAGGGTTGGGAGCCCTATTAAAGCCGAGACAAAGCTCTGTATAAATTGGCCCCACAAAGTTGATTACGCCTATGAGATTTTGAACATGAAAACTAAAAAAGGGGTGCAAACTCTAAGTTCGAGACCTTGAATGGCTTGATAGTGGACTTAGAGCACTATTTAGGATTAACCAAAGCTGGATTGACAAAAAAAAATAAAAAATTACTTAAAGAACCAATAAAGCTTAAGTTTTCATTTTCTAGAAAAGCCAAAAGCCATCCTTCTCTGGCTGTCATCAACCACTGCCTCAAAAGAAACTCACAGTAAAACAAGGCACTCATCTTCAATATGGGGACTAAGATGTTAACAAGTCTACATGACAAAACCATAACTGCTGCTTTTTTTTTCAGTAACCGAGTGTCCCGGCTAGCTTGCGTGCTCTCAACTTATACCGGGGCCTAAAACTAATGACCGGAAAAACCTCTATTAACCCCAAAGTCTAGAAAATTTGGCTCGTTGATTGCTGTCTCGTGCAACTAGGCCAACCTTTTCGATTATAACTTAGAGAAGTTAAACGCTAAAAAAACCTTTTGAACAAAGACCCTTTAAGCGAGACAAAGACATTGCCCCATTGGAGAAATGAAATCATGTCCTGAATTAGCAGCATTACAGCAAAAGACTAATCAAACAAGTTCTCCCGCTGCGTAGTTCAACGGACTGGAAAATCATACCGGCGGTGGCGGAGGGAAGACCGAAGCGAAAGTTCCCGTCGATGCGGATGGCTGCGTTGGTTCCTTGGAACCAAAAAGATCGGTACAGAATGAAGAAGAGGAAGAAGAACCCACTTGCTTCTTGTTTTCCATTCCCTTTGGTTTTCAGCTATTTCTCTTTTCTTGGTTCAACCCAACTAACAAAACCGCCAATTTCGAAGGAAGAAAAACAGAGCAATGAGAATATGAGACGAGAGAAGTCCACACACTTCACTTCACTTCACAGCAGAGAATGAATTCACCAAGTCCCCTATAAATACTCCCAGAAGATTGTGTTAGAAAGCGCACGAACGAACTGTGCAGCCCACGTGCTCTCACGTGAAAAGGATCTAATTCTTTTTGACAATCTGAAGTAAGATTTGTTGTATACTTTTCTCAGGGATTCGATGCATTCCATTTTGGGTATAGAGTAATGCCACGTGGGGGGTGTCCCAACTGGGGCAGCTTTCGAGCCAGTGTGTCCTATAATGGATGGTTGCAGTATCTGTTTTGAGCTTTGTAGTCGGCCCTTTAATGGATCAAAACTGCTACCGACACAGATTTTAAAAAACAGACAGCGCGTACAGATGAACTTTGGACCCGTTTTGGATCCCGCAAAGATGATCGGAGCCGCTTATTTTGTTCAAGACATCTTGTTTGAGGTCTCCGTAAAAAATCAGATCATTTGGATATCGGTAAGGGGGTTTACAAAGCACCCAACTTTGCTTCAAAAAATAGGCTTACGAAGCACCCAAAACAGGATGTCTATTTTTTACGGAGACCACAAACAAGATGTCTTGAACAAAATGAGCGGCTCCGATCATCTTTGCGGGACCCAAAACAGGTCCAAAGTCCATCTGTACGTGCTGTCTGTTTGCGAAAATCTGTGCGCATAGCACGGTTGTTAATGGATAGTAGTTTCACTCAAACGACAAAACAGAAAGTCTACACACACAGACAATCTGTGCACAGATTTCGTTGTGGGGCCCACCACGGGTCCCACACAAATCATCCGAGCCGTTCATTAAATGTAAAACATTTTTTCAAGGGTCCCCGTAAAAAATAAGTTCAATCCGATACCTATAGGTCCTCGATCCAACTATATAACTTTTCATTATCCGGAAATCTGAATAAAAAGTTAGATGGTTGGATGAAGCACCTATAGGTATCGGATTGAGCTTATTTTTTACAAAGACCCTTGAAAAAATGTTTTACATTTAATGAACGGCTCAGATGATTTGTGTGGGACCCGTGGTGGCCCCATAATGAAATCTGTGCACAATCTTTGCACAGATTGCTGTGTGTGTAGCAGGACTCACGACAAAACCCTTATCTGGCTATTGTTTTTGTTGTTAAAGGGATTACAGGATAAGAAAATATACTGTAAATAAATCCGAGAGAGAGAGAGAGAGATTTTCATTTGGTCTGAGAAGAAGATAACTGGATAAGGTTGTTACGTGCCAAGCGGGTGCCGAGCGGCTGATCCGACCGTTTATTTCGGCAATCGACGGCTCGGATCTTGACTGAGCAATGGACAGTTCAGATCTATATGCACGTAAATTCAATCCGATCCATCCGTGCCGAGATGAACGATCGGATATCGCTCGGCACCTGCTTGGCGGGGGGTGCTTGGCAGCATCCCGGGTCACTAAATCTTACTGTAGTTAGATAGGAAGAGGTTTCATTGCAAAAATAATTGGTGCGAGTAGTGATATGAAGCGATTGCCTTTTGAGCTAATCAAACAAGTTGTTAAGGCATAAAAAAGGTCTAAAAACAGAATAATTTACACACAAAAAAAGTGCAAAACAGGTCAGGGCAACACTGTTTCATGTGATAACTGGATAAATTGATACTCCATTTTCTAGTACTATAATTCTAAATGACAGTGGAGAACGTCATAACAGTAGACGCTTAACCCCACTCTTCCCATCCATCTGAATATCAAAATGGATACTAGTACAGTAATAAAGATGACAAAACCAACCACTGAAGAAAGGAAGCAAAACCCATCTGCAGTAGGGGATGAGGTTCAAGAATGAATGAATGGATAGACTTGGATAAACATTAGACGGTCAAGTGTCAAAGAGTATAATGAAAGATATCCTCCTTGTTGATATAGAAATCTTATCATCTTGTTTGGAAATATATACCTAGATATATATATTATTCTTCCTGATCTTGTTTCTTGGTGTGATTTAATTTAATTTAATGTCTGCTCAAACCAAGTGGGATGTGTATCAGTTGACTTTTGAAGGCAAATGAGAAATGACTCCATGTTCGCACTCAGGAATCCCATAAAGGAAATAACTAGTTCGGATAAATAAATAAAAAAAACTAGTTGAAACGAGGATGGATGGTGACCTAACAATAGGGCTGCAAACAAACCGAGTTGTTCGTGAGCAACTCAAGGCTCGGCTTGTTAAAAGGCAAGGCAAGACTCGGCTCTGCTCTGCTCGTTTAGTAATCGATCTGAGCTCGAGCTCAAATTTTAGGCTCGTACAGTAAACGAGCCAAGCCAACACTCTAAAGCTCGGCTTAACTCGAAAAAGGTCGCAAATTAACCGGGCTTGGCTAGTTTACAAAAGGGCTTAGCTTGAGCTCGAGTTTTAGGCTCGTTCAGTAAACTATCCGAGCTCGAGCACTACAAAGCTCGGCTTGGCTCAGCTCGTTGCACCCCTACCCATCAGTAATGGAGTATACGTTATTTCTTACTCCCCTTGACTACCTGACCTTAAACCAGGTAAATTACCTGCATTTAACCGTAGGCATAGGCGGAGCTAGAAATTAAAACTGTAACACCATGTACTCGTAAATTGGGGAGGGCAAAGCTTCGGACTCCATTTTACAAAATACTGACATTAGACAGGGCAGTGACAATTTGTGGTGTATGCGCTACCTACAGAACCGAGATCATATGAGTCACTCGCGAACATGGGGTTACAATTGCTCGTCTCCATCATCCAGTAAGTAATCACCAAATAACAATACTGCATTACATGGATTAAACAAGATCATAATAATCCACTGATGTCATTCTTAAAGAGCATTTCATATTCCTATTTGGCTAAATAGGTCTTGTCATACAAGTTTATCCATCCATGAGAAAGATGTTGCAGGCTTACAGCCTTTCAAATATGTAAAGAGTTTGGCTACATCAGTTCCTTTCCAAACATTGCAGCCATTGGAATAAACTACATTGAAAGACACTAAAACTACCATCTTCCAATGCAACAGCAAATGTTCATACAGCAATCTACGTATCTTTGTGCATTGGGCAACAAAATCATTGTCAAGTATCCCTGAATAATAAACACACAAGGTAAGCACAGATATAGGCCAATCAGCGGCACAAGAAATGAAAGTTATTAGTATCTCAATCTGGCCTATTATAATACACATGACAGTAAATCCGAAGAAAATAAAATTGCCGACAGGAGAAAGGCTTACGAAGCTCAACAAGATTTGCTGCCTAAAAGGCGGAGAGGTGATCCTCTCAGGTGTGCAAATAATTGGCAGCCATCATCAGCTCTAGGGTCAGCTCAGGTTCAATATGGAACTCAGTCTCCTTTCCACTGCCAACAGAAGATACTTTAAAAAATTTAGCCAGCTAAAGAAGTATAAAAGAAACAAAGAAAGGACATAGATGAAGTTGCACCGATCAAAAACCATGTTTTGAGTATTCATATTCCTAGGGGACATTCATTCAGTAATCTCAGCAAGACTACGGATCAAGTTCATTGAAGGGGATAGAATCAAGTAGAGTCACCAACAATCTGGTCTGAGTCTGAAGTTTGGTCTTCAAATTTCATAGTTGTCAAAAGCGTGCCTAGGCGCGCACCTAGGCGCCAGGCGAGGCGCACCTGTTGCGCCTTGAGGGAGCCCAGGCGCAGCGGCTTCAATAAGGCGCAGGAGGCGAGGAAAAGCGACAAGGCGAGAGGCGCATGAAAAGCGCGCTTCTTTTAAAATTTGATCTCAGCCCTAGGATTTTGAAGATCTAACCCTCGCCGTTCGATTGGAACCAAAAAAACCACAAAATGGTTTCAGCCGAGAGCCTCTCTCAGTCGATCTCTCGCCTCTCTCACTCGATCTCTCATCTCTCACTGCTCTCGATCTCTCATCTCTCACTGCCGACGACCTCTCACTGCCGATGATCTCTCACTGCTGCTGCCGACGATCTCTCACTGCTCTCGCTGCTGCTGCCGACGATCTCTCACTGCTGCTGCCGTCGGTCGATCACTGCTGCTGCCGTCGGTCGTTCACTGCTGCTGTCGTCGATCTCTGTCTCTGCTTCGTCCATCTCTCTGTCTCTCGTCTCTCTCCTGACCTGAGGTCTCTCGATCTCTCTCTCTCTCTTCTCATACGTATATCTTTCTAAATTTCTAATATATATATAATATATGTATGCTATTAGTATATGACTGAAATTCTGAGAAGGATATTTATTCTAATATATATATATGTATGCTATTAGTATATGACAGAGAAGGAAAAAATAAAAATAGGAGAATAGAAAACAGATGGCTGATTTTGCCCGATAAAAATAAGAAATACGTATGTATTTGTGGCTGATTTTTACCTAATGTCAGGGGTTTACCTAATGTAAATTGAACTTGTGTTTTTTTTTTTTGCTTTTAGATGTCAAGCGAAGAAACTACGAATAGAACTGATCTTGCATGGAAGTATCACAGTTTGGTAGATCCCGCGAACACTAATAAATTTAAGTGTAATTTTTGTGGAAGTATCACAGTTTGGTAAACTCATTGGCTTAGTGCTTATTGCTTGAAATATTAGTGTGTGCTATTTTTTTTCCGCATATGTGCGCCTCGCTTCAAAAAGGCGCGCGCCTCGCCTCTCGCCTCAGGCCCAACAAGACTTTGCACCTCGGTGCGCTTTTCGCCCGTGACAACTATGTCTTCAATTTGTTCCAAAGTTCCAGTGACCCTAGCTATCGCCACTACATGAGAGTCAAATTCAAGCAAAAGATGCATTGGCTTCAAGAGTGAGCGGGGAAAAATGATATTGGAAACAACAGACCAAGAAGGACAAAAAAAAAATGAGCAGACTAAAACCTCTCAAAAGCAGTTCGAACCATGTCTGCAACCAACAACTACAAATTGAGGCTGGTGGGTCAACAACAACCAATGTTGACTTTGTTCTCCTATCCACAAATTGGTTCCTCAAGTGTGTGACTTCGGCCTGTCAATGGACAAGATCCGATCTGATCTGAATCGGAATCCGATAAATCCGATTGTTATAGGATTGCAGTTGGATATATCTGATCGATCCGAAACTCATCTTTAAAAAACCCATTTTCCATCATTCTCAAAGGGTTCGAACTTCGACTACCGCCTCTCTAATAGTTACATAAACATCTACGCTCACTCAAACAATAAGAAATAAGAAACTGGATCAATTCAAAGAAGCATAAACATAGACGAACGGAAATGCTGAGAGAAGCAAAGAAGCGTTATTCATTAGGTGACAATACAGATGCTTAGAGAGGAAAATATCAAAGTGTAGGTAAACCTTGATTGGAGGATTATGGTTCGACTTGGAAAAACATTAAGGGCCCTTTTAGGGTAACTTTTCACCGACTTTTTGACACCCTCTTTGATTGTTTTCTCTTAATTTAAACTAGATTTGGGTACAATTTTTAGGTAACTATCGTTCGGCTCGGAGAGAGGAATCGGGAAAGTATAAAAGTATAGCCCAAGACCCTGACATTGAAAAGAGAATCACGAAAGACGACCAAAAAGACTATCAAAAGCTGAATGGTGCGACGTAAAAATTACACAAAAATCTAGTAAAAATTAAAAGAAAACAACCAAAGAGAGTGCCAAAAGGTCACTGAAAAGTTAGGCCAAAGGGGCCCTAATAAGATTGTAAAGACTCTTCCCTGGGAAGTTGATCAGCGAGAAGTTGATTAGTGATATCCTAAGACCAGAGGGGTCGAAATCATCAATACAAGCATATACATTTTGTATATTTTTTGGGTTTATATGCTATAAAACTGAGTAGGTTAAAAAAAACAGGATCGGATTGCATTTTCCTATCGCATATCTGACTAATCAGGTGTTGTCATTGCCTCAGAAAGGAAAACATTCAACCAACTACCAAAGTCAACTAGTTCATAAAAGGGAAGTCGGAGACAAAAAAAGAGAGGGAGTTTTCAACCAATGCCTTACGTGGGTATTTAGACTTGATCAGTCCTAGGTGAACGGGGTAAGTGAAAATTTTATTAACCAACCACAAGAAACCATCTATCCCAGGCCTAAACCATAGGAATACAACCAATCAAAGAACAAAACAAAACAGCTAGCAAGGAAAAACTATACAACTACCTCAACTCCTAGCCCTGCTAATAATAGAAGAAGAGATGTTCCAATTGTTACAAATGGCAGCATCTTTCCAAGAATATTTAAAATAAAATAAAAAGACTCATAGCTTAGATACTTTTCCTATTGCGAGAGATGCGAGACTACGCTCCCCACAACTCAGATTGCTTAAGGATGAATACATCCGACTCTCAATTACTTAATCATCGATTGTCCCATAGGGCTGATTGTAATTTCTTAATTCTTTCATATGGAAATCTAAATGCTAAAAAGTTCATCTTGCCAGAAGGCCCTCTTATAGTCTTATCTTATCTTATTGGAATCTCTCACAGGAAATTCAAACTCTGCAAAGCCTCTTCGGTCAAACTACGAACTATAGTTCCAGACAGCACATACATATTGGATAACATGGTTCCAACTTCCAAGTTGCAACAAATTTGTCTCTCAATTTTGACAAAATTTTGAATTGAGCACTCTCCTAAATAAAGCGAGTACTTTAGTAACAACAATCTGAAAAAGACTATAAAACTTACCCCAAAAAGTGGTATACAACCAAAACATTTTACCTAATGTAAAAGCATTGTAGCTCACTCGATATATACCGAAACTTCAAGAGAGCATCAACATGCGATTCATATCACATATCTATTCGGCCACATATATCACAATATAAAAACACACGGAGATTGATAGTTCCATCCATACAAGATCCCCTCCCCATTACACAAACTTCTGGTGCAGTTCCCAAGACAATTATCGAAAATAAAATTACAAAAATTTCAGTTTTGTTTTTGTATTGCATTTTTTACAAAGTCGATAGAAACATAGCAAAATAAGTAGGAGATTATTTGCTCGCCACGGTTTCCACTTGATTCTGGTTCTCCTATTATTTTCTTGTAAAATAATACTCACTTCTAAGTTCTGAGGTAGTTCCCCAGACAATTATCGAAAATAAAACTACAAAAATTCCAGTTCTCCTTTTGTATTCCCATTGCAATTTTAGCAAATTCAATTGCGAACATAGCATAATAATAGAAGACTTTTCGGTCACCACTGTTTCATTCGATTTGATTCTAACTCATCATAGTATGCTAGAAGTTAAAAGTGGGGAAAAACATTAAAAAAAAAAAAAAGGAGGAGGAAAAACCTGGCGTATTGGAGCGACCAGTAGAAGTACTGGCAGATCTTCTCGAGAATAACGGTGCTTATCTCCGGGAAAGTCACTTCCCCGTGCTGCGTTTCAGCGAAACTCCCTGTAACAGATCAAAAGCTCGAACCGTCAAGCAGGAATTCCAAACCCTCTGTTTGATCGGCCCAAATAGAACTGGAAACCCTAGTTTTAAGTTTTGGGGGAGAGAGAAACCTGGGGAGGTGAGCATGTTTCTGATGGTTTGGGATACCATGGCGGCCTTCTTGTCGATGACGAATTCGAAACCCTCGGCGCTGATCAGCTTCACCGTGTCTTCCTTCCTCATCTTCTCCAGAATCGCCACCGTCCCTGTAACGAATTATTATAAGTACTACTCCTACAATTTACGTGATTCGTTACCTACGAAAATTCTATATTTGACTGACAAATTATAGTTTTGCCCCTAAAAACAACTTTGTTTTCCTTTTTGATCCCTAAAGACAACTTTGCTCATTGTTTTTGCCACTTTTTCACCCGGACTAATGGGATTGAGTCTTCTATGGGTACATATGATATGTACATATCATGCACATATGTGATTTGTGGGGCCTATCTCAGGTCCCACAGAGATAATTTGAATTGTTCATTATTTTTAAAATATTTTTTTATAGAGCCCTGTGGGGTGGTGGTTACTCGCTATGGCTTCTCTGGAACGATTCTCCTCCGCTTCGCGAGGTACCTGCAGCAAGGCGTGAAGCGGTTGGCTGCCTCTCACCCCTCCAACGAGCAAGTCAATAAACAGGAGAGAGAGAGAGAGTATTGGGAGTGCGTTAGGTTGCGTACCTTCTCTAGGGTTTATCCCTCTCCTTTTTTAGTTGACATATTTGCTCTCCAAGCCAAGGGGTACCGTGACGTCGTCCACATGCATGCGACGTCATCGGTAATTGCCTCTCTTCCCCAACGTTCCATCACCTTCTGGAAATAGGAAGAGGTTACGCCACGTGGTCTCTACCCCGGGTCGCACCGACCCGTAAAACTGACCCGACACATGTAAACCGACCCGAACTCACGGGTCCTGTGCTGCTGCAACTGGGCCGTCAAACCGGTGAGCCCATCCTTCGGTCCGGCCCACCTCCGTTCGGCTCTCTCGATTGTCTTGGGCAGAGCCCAATCTGTTTCGGCAAGGCGGGCCGAGGGGACGCCCTATTCTGGTATCTTACGCTTTGCTTTACTTGGGCCCATGCTGGCCCAATGTCACGATTCAGCCCACCACAAGCCTGTAAAAAATCAGCTCAACCCGATATCGGTAAAGATTTTTCTTGAATTTGTAGGAGCGAAACTGAGCAGTTAGATAGTTTCGCCCCTATAAATTCCGAAAAAATCCTTACTAATATCGGGTTGAGCTGATTTTTTATGGGGTTCCATAAAAAAAAAATTAAAAATAATGGGCGGTTTGAATCATCTTTGTGGGACCCGAGGTGGGCACTACAAAATCCATATATGCACGATATGTACATGTTTATATGTACCCATAGTTTTTTTGAATGGGATTGGGGGTGCTGTAGTGCGCCCGTGCAGTATAGCCATGTAGGGCACCGAAACGACTTAGTATGTACACTAAAAATGTACAATTGTGTGGGATTTGCCTAATGATCCCGAACAAATGACCCAACCGTTTGATTTTTACAATTGTGAATGTAAAAAGTTAGTTTAATCGAATATCGATAAGAGTTTTAATCAATTCATTCAAGTTTTGGTCTATGCGGATTTAAAACCAAAAATATAATAAATTGATAAGTCTTTACTGATGTTCGATTGAGCTTATTTTTACAAAAACCTTTATAAAATTATTTTAAACAAATCGAATGACTTTGATCATTAATGCAGTACCCCGAGGTGGATCTCACACAATTCAGTGTGCATTTGATGTACCTATAGTTTTTTTTTGCTTTTCATTCAGCTTGGTGTGTCTCGATTTTTTCAATAAAACTATGGGTGCACCAAATGTTCACCGAATTGTGTGGGACCCATCTTGGGAATCTAGACAAATTATTTGTATAGTTCGATTTGTTTAAAATATTATGTAAGGGACCCCGTCAAAGATTAACTCGATCAAATATGGGTAAAAACTTGATTAGTTCTTTGATTTTTGGTTCGTCTATTCATATAGACCAAAAATTGAATGAATGATCAAAATCTTATCAAGAATCGATTGAGCTAGTTTTTGCTTCGACCATTGAAAAATATTTTGAACAAATTAGACAGCTAGATCAGTTTGTGTGAGATCCATCCTACACAATCTGTTGTGCATTTGGTGTACCAAAGTCTGATTGTTTATATATTTTTGGTACATATAATGGAAGCGTTGGGATGGTGTCCATCACCTCTGCTAAGAAGTATTGTCCTCTTACACCAAGTCAGTATTTGTAAGAAATGCCACCTCACTCGCATTTGGACCGCAGTTAAGATTCCACCACGTACGGGTGGTGTTAGGGCTATGTTTAGCCTCAGTAAGGGATTGTGGGGGACTCGAACCTTAACCTTGTACAACCAATCTGAAATTTCAACACTGAACCAACCTCTCATTAGTATATATGTAGATTTTGGAAAATAGTGCATGCCCGATCATTATAATTTGGCTGGCAATAGGGTACGAGAAAGTTCCAAAAAAACTTTGGCGCCCTCACAGCTTTAAAAGGTCTTGTATAAGGTAGGGTCATAATTTGTTATATACAGCATTAAACTTTACATTCACCGAGCGATGTGCACGCGATTTGTGACTACTCATCGAGACGTTAAAATTAGGATGAGTTAAAATTTGGGCCCTCATCCTATGTGTGATATCTTAAGTGTCACCTAAAACCAATTAATAATGGGTGGATTCCAAACTTGGGTGAGCGCCTGTATATAGAACAAGTTAAAAATAGGCATCGAGTCGAAACAAAATTTGTACGAGACCGTGAAAAAGACTTGTCAACAATCCCAGTTCATGTAGGTTTTAGTGAGAGCAACTGAGGCTTTAGAAATTCCAGTGCCAAAAAAAAAAAAAACTGAGGTTAGAGACATTGTGGATTCAATGACTCAACCGGAGGAGGAATAGGTCTTGGTTTGAGACTTAATGGTTTGCTTCGATTTTCTTTAACATCAACTCTTGGAGCCACCTCACTCACACGCTTACGCGTGTGAAACGGCTTTGGGAGGAGCTGTGTGAATTAGTCTGAGATGAGCGCAAATTGGCTCGGGACGTACACCCTGCATACAATGTTAGTTGTGTATATGCATGTGGTCCTCTTTCTCTTACGATATTTTTTTTTTTGGGGTCCCTCAGTGTATGGTAGGGGGTCATTGAATCAATGTTTATCAGGCAGGCAAAGGTAATGGGTTGTCTGTATCTTTTCTTTATTGCATAGGAGTACAAGCAAGGGAATGTGACTGGACCTGGCTAGTCATGCTGTCTAGGTTCCCATGTTTCTCTCCGTTTAGCAATCTCTGTTTCTGCAGGCCTCTCTCTCTCTCTCTCTCTCTCTCTATATATATATATATATATATATTCTTGCCAAATAATTAGTCCTGCAACAACAGACGATCGAGGAGGATGAAAGATTTGTGGTCCAAGAACTAATAAGATGTGTGGAGCCCACTGTACGTGAGAGGAAAGTATATGGGGAGCGGTCGAGAGGAGTGACGGTAGCATTTGAGATTCAGAAATATATTACTCTACTTCATTTGCATAATCCACCAAAATTGCACCACGTGGAATGGGATGTCGTTTGAAACTTAAAATGTTGTTGGAGCAAAGGATATGCATGCGAAGTCTTTATATTAAGGGAAATTTATATAAATGGTCCTTCTAATTTCATCTGAGTGTCATTTTCGTTCTCCAAGTATTAATTGCAACTCTTTTGACCTTCAAGTTTGGTTTTCGTATCAAATTGGTCCAATTGATAACTTCTATCAGTTAAACTGGACGAAAAAAAATCAGATTGATGGCAGTTTGGACGTTGCAGTTCGTACCAAGTTGGTCCAATTAATGACGTCTGCCCTAAATTTGATTTTTTCTGTCCAATTTGGCTAACAAATGTTATCAATTGGACCAACTTGGTACGAAAACCAAACTTGAAGGTCGAAAGAGTTGCAATTGATACTTGGAGGACGAAAATGAGACTCGGGTGAAATTTGGAGGACCATTTCTATAAATTTCCCTTATATTAATTCATTCAATGGTTTTGTGTTATTTGATGATTACCACGGGGATAGCTGGAGGCACACGTGTATTGTATGACTAACCAATGCGTGAATCAAGGTTAGATTAAAGGTGTGATGGGATGCATGACAACTTTTTGTTGGGTGCAATTTATATGCAAATTGAATCGGTTTGACGAGAATTTAGAAGAATTTAAGGGGTTGTTCGGCAAAAAAAAAGAAAGCCTGGCTTTCCCACCAGATAAAAGCCAAAAAGCCACAGTGGTCCTGCAAAAAACAGCCAACCTCAAAAGGCCCACTGCAGAGGACCTGATATTACCAAAATGCCCCTACCTATTTGTCTTTATCTGGCTTCCCAACAGAACGGAAATTGGGGTTACAGAATTTGTGGGGCAAGGGTAATTTAGGAAGATCGGGGTGGGATGGATCGGTGCACTGTGTGTGTCAGAATTTTTTTCTTTGGCAAAAAGCCAATAAGCCAGTTTTGGCGGGGAAGCCAGGCTTTCTTTTTTTGCCGAACAACCCCTAACTTAAGATTCCAACCTGTTTTAGGAAAAATCCCTATATATCACCCACCCAACTTAACCCATTGAAAATGAAAAACAATTACTATAACGCTCAAACTACGTAACAAAAAAGCCACCTGTCCCTTGACTTCGCAAGAATGCCGCTCGACAACATCCCTGCCCTATACATAAAGTTATTAACACAATCATAATGTTACATTTATGTGTTTTATTGAGGAACGAAGGGTGGCCAATTCTTAAATTTTATTTATTTATTTATTTACTCCTCTTTATGGTGGTTTTATTATTATTATTGAGGAAAAGCGGGGCCCAAATGGAGTAAGAGAAATAAAATTGGAGGGCAGGTATAGGAACACCACACGAGGGGTAGCGGATTTATCGACTCCGACGAATTTCGTTCATAGGTTTTAGGCTCCTCCGCCTCATCGGAGTTCGACCCCACGCCTCCCCCTTCACGCCCTCCTTTCTCTTCTCCTCCGCCTCGTTATTCACATACACACGCATTTGATTCATACTCCTATATATCTATGATACGTATATCCACCGCCTGCATCTGTCTATTAATTTATTCTCGCTTTGTTTCCAACAACAATTAATTAACCCTAGCAAAGCAAAGACTCCTCAGTAATTGTTATTTTTTTTGTGTGTGTGTTCGTCGTCGCGTTTGAGAATCTAGGGTTTTGAAACCCTAATTTGAAAGGAGTAGGTAGAGAGAGAGAGAGAGAGAAAGGAGAGAGGGAGGAGGTCGATGGCGCAGAACGGGCAGGAGATGGACCCTGCGGTGCTGGACGACATCATCAACAGGCTGTTGGAGTTTCGGCAGGCCAGGACGGTACGGCAGGTCCAGCTGTCGGAGGCCGAGATCCGGCAGCTCTGCAACGTCTCCAGGGAGATATTCCTCCAGCAACCGAATCTCTTGGAGCTCGAAGCTCCCATCAAGATCTGTGGTAACTTTTTTTCTGTCTCCTTTGTTTGTTTTTTATTTGTATCTGTGTGTTTGCTGTTGGTTTCGGTTGCGAACTTGAGGCACTTCGATGCTTGTTGTGAGATTTCTTGTATGTGGGTTATGTGCGCGCGGACACGCGTGTACGTCCGCGCGCGTGTATTTTATGTGTGAATAAGATTCTGAGGAGTTGTAGAGAAATTTGGAGAAAAGGTGCTATGTTGATTGATGCATGGCAATGTCAGGTTTTTTTTGTACTCATTGAATTTTCGGGTATGTTTTCCCTCCGGTTATGTTTCTGAAGGAATCAAAACACAGAACAGATTTAAAAGTTGAGTAATACGGGAGCAGAAGAGTCGGTTTGAGACTTAATTGTAAATTTCAGTTTCAACGGATGGGGGGCACTCTTGCTGCGTAGGAAACTTTGCTGTTGGACTTGGACTTAGTTATACCGCTGGGTTAGTTATTATCTATGAAGCACGGATACGCCTAAACCAGTCACGTACAGGTATCGGATACGCACCCGATACGCCCCGATACGTATTGGATACGGCAAATAAGTATCCTGTAATTAAATTAAATGTTTTAATTTTCGGATACGCGAGGGATACGGCCGGATACTTTTATGATACGGTGGCAGTCACACAGAGAGAGAGAGAGAGAGAGAGAGAGAGAGAGAGAGAATCAGAGACGAGAGAGACGACTGAAGAGAGAGAGAGAACCAGACGACGACGGCAGCTAGATCGACTGATTGACGACTGATTTTTGTACCCCTTTCGATGGATGACTGATTTTTGTACCGCTTTCGATCGACGATGACGGCAGCTAGATCGACGGCGATTTTTGTACCCCTTTCGATCGACTGATCAACGACGGCAGCTAGATCAGATCTAGATCGTTATGTTTTTTTGCTGGGTTTCTCTATTGTTCTGTACTTATATAAATATATATAGAATACAAAATTACACCATAGCCCCTAAAGTTATTTTTGTTTTGATCATACCCCTTAAGTTCTTTATCACTACACTAAAGTCCCTTAATTTCTAAAAATTACAGTTTTATATCTCACAGACTCCTAATTTTATATTTATCTCCCAGTTTTACCCCTAACAAATATAAACATTACATCATTTTGACTTATTATGCCCAGTAGGAGACTAATAATTATAAATATATATAATTTGCACAGCCGTATCCCCGACGTATCCGTATCCTAGTTTTTTAAGTTTTGCCGTATCGCCGTATCTGTATCGTGCTTCATAGGTTATTATGGATATATTGCTAGGATGATTGAGAATTTGAGATCATTATGGTTAAGGCTGTTTGTTTGAGGAATAGCCCATTGCTTTGCCATGGATTGTCTAGGGAACTTGGCAAGTCGGGAGCAAATAGGTTTATGATAGGTTATGGTCAACGGCTGCAGAATGCAGCAATCTCTTGAAATTTTTGAGTAGTTTGAAGATTGAAACTATCCTCTCTGCTGTTCAAAAATTGAGAAACACTTTTACACGTTTGAAATAATATGTCCGAAGAAGGTTAGGAAACCCGCGAAATGCATTACTTCATGATGCAGGATGGGACACAAGTGTGATTCCTTCTCCTGCACTACCAGGTAAAGGAGGGTATGTGACTCTTAGCTGTTTCCTGGAGTTTTCACAATCATGAGGTATAGAAGAAAAGAGTGGAGGTTCATGATATGATTTGCTTCTGTCGGTTCCATTGTTACTTTGTGCAAGAATTTGAGTTATTTTTTACTCATCAATCTGTTGTAGTTTTTCCATACAAAAAGGGGTTTCTTTTATACAAAAATTTTAATGGAGGGAGTGGGGATTGTCTGGGTTGATACTTAGTTTTGTTTTAGCACTTGATATGTTCTTATTTTAAGTTTTTTTTTTTTAAAATATCTCTGTGGGATTTTTATTAGATTTTGAGTGTTTTTGAAGGAAACCAATAGGAACTTTCTATGGGAAATTTGGAGGCATGGTTTAATTGTGTAACTTAGTTGGGCTCCTAATAGTGAAAGGACTATTGGCTTTGAGAAGGAAAACTAGAAGTTTATCCGTGTTACTCAGTTTGGTTTCTAGTAGTGCAAAAGCTACTTGGTTTGAGAAGGATAACTAAAAGTTCGGTAAGAAAGTTAGATGGTTGATCATGGTTCCTATGTATAGATTACTGGCGACTCATGTGGGTTTGAGACCACTGATCTCGTAATCCGAATGAACAAAGTGTCAGAGACCCTTATCCAAACCCAAAGTTTTGAGTTTTACTATTATGTGTTGAAATTGGTTGATTCTCGTTGGCTAGTGGGACTATTGACCACCAATGTGGGTTTCCACTATTTATTTTTAAAAAGTTGTTAGTACATGATACTACTAGACACAAAATGTAGTTCCTAGTAGTAGGCCACTGGTCACCAAGGGAGTGATTCCTAGTACTAGGGTTACAGGCTCTCGAAGAGAGAATGAAGTTGCCGGAGAAGCTCTGAGGTCGACAGAGAAGAGGAACTGAATGGAACTGAGATGGTTATGAATCATGATTTAAGGGGCAGGCAATTATGGAATTTAGTCAAATCATGCCTTTAAGTTTGAATTCAAGTGGAATCTTTCTGTGTCTCTTTAGAATGTTGGAACTCACAAAGGGGACCAAAATCAAGGGACAGAAGGAGTAATATTCTTTAACTTTTATCACAGAACAATGATGGATGAGTTTTGCAGCAGAATGTCGGTTGGGCAAGTGTTCATGAGACTTTTATTTGACTGATCTTGTATGGTGATAAATAACTCCCTTCAACTGTTATTACAGAACAATGATTGATGAGTTTTGCAGGAGAATGACCTTTGGGCAAGTGTTCACGCCACTTTTATTTGACTCATCTTGTATGGGGATAATTTTTTACTGAATTAGCTTGTAGCATAAGATGCTTCTCTATCTCATGAACATGTACCATATGTGTGGCCAGTTTTTTAGCCATGAATTACGGATTGACAACAAAGGTTTGTGTTTGGATTATGGCCCAGGTTTGAATTGTGGGAATCAGTTATTCTATAGAAAAATGAGGCAAGGTTGCTCCCTACCTCTACATGTAAACAGGAGCCCCTGTGCACTGGTACAGCCCTTTAGATGTGGCTATTGGGAAATTCGGTTGAAGTTGTCATTTAACGAGGTTTTAGAAGCCTCATTAGTTATTCGCATATAACTGATGTAATGTTATTGGTCAGTCCGACTCGTAGATACTTGTGTGGAAATCGTGAAAAACAAGTAGTGTTCGCTAAATTGTGGTGTCCAAATATATTCTAGAAGCAATGTCTTGTAACTTTATCAAGTGCAGATGGTATCCACCTTATATTGTCAGTGTTCTTTGTTGTTGACCCCCTCTATTTTGAAGTTTCCTTGTGATAACCATGTAAAACTAGTGCTTGATGCTTATTCTTGCTATATTATAAATATGCTTTTTGAGAACTATTGAGATTGTCAAAGCCAGCCTCATGATATAACTTCAACCCATCTATTTATTTCGCTTTTCTATTCTTGTGTATTTAAAGCCGCTTGATGCAGAATCGAATTGCTTTATCTAATCTCACGTATGTCGTTGTTATTGGAGTTTTAAATTATAGTTTGTGTGTTTATGCCTCTTTTTTTATTGCTGGATTTCAGGTGACATTCATGGGCAATATAGTGATCTTTTAAGGCTTTTTGAATATGGGGGTTTTCCGCCTGAAGCCAACTACTTGTTCTTAGGGGACTATGTGGACCGTGGCAAGCAGAGTTTGGAAACAATATGCCTTCTGCTTGCCTATAAAATTAAATATCCTGAGAACTTCTTTCTTTTACGGGGCAACCATGAATGTGCTTCTATCAACCGGATCTATGGATTCTATGATGAATGTAAACGCCGGTTTAATGTGAGACTTTGGAAAATCTTTACCGACTGTTTTAACTGTCTTCCTGTGGCTGCTCTCATTGATGACAAAATATTATGCATGCATGGTGGCCTTTCCCCTGACCTAACGAACTTGGATCAGATAAGAAACCTACCCCGTCCAACTGATGTACCAGACTCTGGTTTGCTCTGTGATTTGCTGTGGTCAGATCCAAGTAGGGAGGCTAAAGGTTGGGGAATGAATGATAGAGGAGTTTCATTCACCTTTGGCCCTGAAAAGGTTGCAGAATTTTTAATGCAGCATGATATGGACCTTGTTTGTCGTGCCCATCAGGTTATTGACTTTCATGTTTGTTTGTCTTTTTGTTTAGTTTGGGGGACTTACATTGTTAATAAGAATGTTCCTTTTCCAGGTTGTGGAGGATGGGTATGAGTTCTTTGCTGACCGACAGCTTGTTACTGTATTCTCTGCTCCAAACTATTGCGGCGAGTTTGATAATGCTGGTGCAATGATGAGTGTTGATGAAAGCTTAATGTGCTCTTTCCAGATTTTGAAGCCAGCAGACAGAAAGAGGTTCTTGTGAACAACGCCAAGAGTACTGCAGTCTTTTTCAGAACTTCAAAGGTCAGTTTCATGATTTGCTTGTGTTCCTTAACTTGACAGTGTCTCATATATGGATCCAGTCCACAAGCCATTTTCATTTTACGTCTGCAAGATTTTTTCTTTGATGACCAAGGAGAACTAAAGCAGCATAAGTATTGAATCATAAATTCATTAGGAAATCGCACTTAACCCGTTGGGTTTCTGGCAAGGACAGTTGAACTGTCAGGTTTCTAACATTTCAATGACCCCCATGCTTTACATGACACTGTATAACGACGCATCTGATAACAATCTGTTAATGAAATGGATGGAGAAAGATGCAAACTTTAAGTATCTCAAAATTTCCCCTGTTTCCATTATCTAAATTATTTACCATTAACTGTGTACATATATTATGTAGAGATATTTGGGTGACAGCATTTTTAATCTTTTGAAAACAAAGAAGGTTTCTGACAAGCTTATCCTGCGCATAAGCTTTTCCCTCCTGGCTAACAAATGGAGAACTGGTGTGAATTTAGGATTCACCATCGCATGATTGATTGGTATGTGGAGACCAACAATTGGCTGCTTAGTCTGCTGCGTATGCATGTTGTCCAGCAATACGTTATGATGAAATTACATTCCAATCACTTTCTCCACCAACAATACGACTAGATGTCCTCATTTCCCTTTGAGCCATGGCCTTAAGTGTTGCCTACTACCCAGTACCCACAAAAGGGAAGCCCTACCATTACTACTATCTTTATTGGCTATGTTGCTGTCTCTTCTTGCTTTTCTTATCTATAATGGGATACCAGCGAAATAGCAGCCAAGCCAAACATATCGCGCTATCAGCCCTTGTAAATCTTCAGTGTAAACATAAGCAGATTTGGTACAGTATTACTGGAAATGTTCAACTTCAACCCTCTTTTTAGGTCCTTGCATATATATACTTCATTGGTTTATTTTAGATATCCCATGATCTGATTTAAGCAACTGGTTCACTATTGAGCAAAATCTGAGGACATTATATCATCATTGCCCATATAAGACATGGGATTGGATTACGATGAGCTGAAAAGAAAATTTCTACGTATGTCATTACTCACATAAAACAGATAAAAGGAATCTTAAAGATGGTTGTCCGCAGATCCTCTTTTCATTTCCATGATGTGATGGAGGGGGATTGAGAGAAGACTCCTTTTGAATGTACAAGAAAAATGAGAGGTACCCTGCAATCATTATCCCCTAATTGTTTTTGGTTAAATAAATGATATGGGAATATCATCTGAGCAGTTTGGTTATTCATTCTCTACCTTCTAGCACTATTTGTATCTGGGTTCTGTATGTGTAATCTGTAATCTCCATCATTATTATACCTCTTTATGCTGCAGTTGTCCCGCCTGATTCTTGAGGTGGATAGGAACACTTGAAGATTCAAGCTCAAAGTTTCTTAGAAGTGAGATGTAATCATGGTGATCATTATGTTGTTCGTTTAGAAGCATTAATCAGTTTGCTGCAATATTTTGTTTTCTGACCTCTTGATTTGGCGAAAACTGTGGCCACAAGAGCCAAAAGTATTTTCGTTCTATTTATTTTTCTTAAACTCGTGCGGTTTACAGTGGCGGTGTAAATTGCTCTGCATTTGTAGATTGTAGCAACCATTGTCAAGATTTTCCATTTTCAGAAGTTATTGTAGTGGATCCTCGGTTGTGTTTCTAAGCTGTGAACACATTTAGCATAATTTATGGTCCTATTTCCCCCAGTTCGAGGTGTATTGGTGCTGATTAGGACATAAATACCGTAGCATCATATGGCCAGATACGATTTATCATCTCTATTTTTCTATCCAAGTACACGGTGATACGAATAGTGACAAAAATTCGGATATTTTTTGCTTTTGCATGTGCAGTTTGTGGGGTGGTGCAACGATTAAATTTGTTTCTAAAAAATTTGGAGAGTTCTATTGTCCACTCCTGAGACCAACTCTCTTAGAAGATCAGAGCCAATTGATGAGTCCCATCTTTGTCCTCTTTCAGTAGCAGTGGAGCTTAACCAAGACAGGCGTTTCTGGTAGGATGGGTTTGAATGCATTGGTTTGACATGCATCGAGCCTGAATTGATCCCTATCTATCGGGGGCTGTAACGGCATGTTTTTTTTTTTTTTTTAAACATTTGCGTTCTTGTTTTCTATTTTGTTTGCAAACTGGAGTCGAAAACGTGTTTGACAGTGTGGTTTTCTTGCCAAAAATAGTCACAACAGTTCACAAGATTCTGGAAAACAATGAGGAAAATAGGAAGCCAAACGGTATGGTGTTTTCACTTGTTTTGAAAGCATGTTCTCATTAGCATCCCTCCCTTCTCCCCCGTTTGGCTTGGCAATCCTTCTGGTCACTCCCTCCGACGACTCTTTATCTCCTTCAAAATTCTCCCCCCGTGCAATTTTTCTGCCGGTACCCTCTTCTTTGGCAAGTTTTTCCCTCCGGCCAACCTTTCCACCTGCTCATCCGACTTTTCTTTTAGATACAACGGTTATTTGTAACGCCTCTCTAACTGTCCCCATTTTTGCTACTACCTTTTCATTTCTTCCGTTCCAAAATGTTGTGCAGGAATTTCAACTCGTAACAACTCAAATTAATTTCAAGTTTTTTTCCAAGTTCCAACACCAAGTCCGAAACAAACTCATGTCCCCACTCCACTCCACAAACAGAGACGATAAGGACACAACAGCATGAATTGATATAAAACGGAGTATACAATTTTGGAATCACGAGAGTGACTTCATCTTCACCCTCTCCCAATGGGCCTTTCCACTCTCGGGCCTTTCTTTCCCCAGATCCATCCATGAGTACAACACTTTAAAAAATTGGCCATTAATACACCCCCCCTGGTTTCATCTTGCTAAGTCAAACTTCAGCTCACAAGATCCAAATATAGGAACTTTCTGAGGTCACTGTGGCTGCCACCTTCCAATACTGGTTCATTAAACGTGGAAGCTTTGCATGTGAACTATGCCCATACCTCTTCAATCTGGATCCGCGGGGAGCTGTAGGGCACAATGCATTAATGCATTTGGGTGGTGTTAGTTTCGTCTTTTATGATATGATTAGGCAGAGAAACGCACGGTTTCTGAACCCGTTGAGGCGGGAATCCAAGAATTTCACCATCCAGTGACTATTGATGTCCCGATTATCATTTAATTTCTTTCGTGAGCGACCTATTTAAGAAACTCTACAAAGTGAACTGTTTAGAACAAACGATGGGCTTAAGATGGATCCCATCAAGATACACTAACAATAGTACTTTCAACTTTGGCACATGAGAGGGTCATAGCATATCCCAATCCCATGTGCTAAGAGCATTACCAGACAACCTTATTTTCTGGGGTGGTTGTGAAGAATTTAATTCCCAAAACCCTGAGTCTAGTTTGGAGTTATTGGCCAAGTGAGAAAGAGGGCCAAAACTCTCTATATAAATAAACACACTACTAGGTCACTAGCACTCCACTAGACCAGTACCCCTTATGAGTGCTTACTAGGTTTAGAGATGAAGTTGGAGTACACTTCTTGTGTCCTCGTTTTCCTTCTGGTGGTGGCGGCGACGACAAGCACCGCCGAGGATGTTGTCGATGATCCTAAAACCCAGTATGGTGGTGGCGGTGGTGGTTATTACTATCCACCACCTGTTGGGACACCCTTAGCCCCTTGTGAATCACCACCAAAAGAACACCATCCACCACCTCATGAACACCATCACAAACACAAATATCCACCTCCCTCTCCGGCTTACACTCCTCCCTCTTGGGGTTATACACCGCCCTCTCGTGGCAACCAACCTCCTCCCTCTTGGGGTTATACACCGCCCTCTCGTGGCTACCAACCTCCTCCCTCTTGGGGTTATACACCGCCCTCTCGTGGCAACCAACCTCCTCCCTCTTGGGGTTATACACCGCCCTCTCGTGGCAACCAACCTCCTCCCTCTTGGGGTTATACACCGCCCTCTCGTGGCTACCAACCTCCTCCCTCTTGGGGTAACCAACCTCCTCCCTCTTGGGGTTATACACCGCCCTCTCGTGGCTACCAACCTCCTCCCTCTTGGGGTTATACACCGCCCTCTCGTGGCAACCAACCTCCTCCCTCTTGGGGTTATACACCGCCCTCTCGTGGCCACCAACCTCCTCCCTCTTGGGGTTATACACCGCCCTCTCGTGGCTACCAACCTCCTCCCTCTTGGGGTAACCAACCTCCTCCCTCTTGGGGTTATACACCGCCCTCTCGTGGCTACCAACCTCCTCCCTCTTGGGGTTATACACCGCCCTCTCGTGGCAACCAACCTCCTCCCTCTTGGGGTTATACACCGCCCTCTCGTGGCAACCAACCTCCTCCCTCTTGGGGTTATACACCGCCCTCTCGTGGCAACCAACCTCCTCCCTCTTGGGGTTATACACCGCCCTCTCGTGGCAACCAATCTCCTCCCTCTTGGGGTTATACACCGCCCTCTCGTGGCTACCAACCTCCTCCCTCTTGGGGTTATACACCGCCCTCTCGTGGCTACCAACCTCCTCCCTCTTGGGGTTATACACCGCCCTCTCGTGGCCACCAACCTCCTCCCTCTTGGGATTATACACCGCCCTCTCGTGGCTACCAACCTCCTCCCTCTTGGGGTTATACACCGCCCTCTCGTGGTCACCAACCACCACCCAGTCCGAAGGACCCATCACCTTATCACCACCACAAACCACCTCACACACCCAAGGCCCCATCGCCCCATCACCATCACAAACCACCACACAGTCCCAAGGCCCCGTCACCATATCACCATCACAAACCATGCACTCCCGAGGCCCCGGCACCACACCACCACCACAAACCACCGCACACTCCCGAGGCCCCATCACCACATCACCACCACAAACCACCACACACTCCCAAGGCCCCATCACCGCATCACCACCATAAACCACCACCCACCCACGGCTACCCGCCACCGTCTTATGTACATCCGCCCCCCTCTTACCATCATACGCCTCCTTATCATAAGCATCCTCCTCCATCCAAGTACCCTCCGCCTCAAAAGCATCCGCCACCAACGCCATATTTTACGCCTTCACCTCCTAAAGGGAAGCCGCCGCCAAGTCCGTACGAGCAGCAGCCACCAACTCCATACAAGCAGCCGTCGCCATATTACCAGCCATCACCGCCGTTGAAGGTGCCGCCGACTCCGTACGCCAAGCAGCCGTAGTATTAAAAAGCCCACCTCGATCCGGTCCAGCCTTAATGCTCGAGCTTGATTGTGATGAGTCTGAATAATTTTTAAGTACTGTCTTCTTTTCTATCGTGTTTTTGTTTCAAGTGTTATTAAAAAATAATGACTAGTAAATGGTTAATGTGTAATGATCAGCAGCTATGCTTTTGAATTTACTTTAGTTTGATTTTCATGCGCGCGGCCGGTTTGCTATACCATGTTCAATTCAAACACGTTTGTTTCTTCTCGCGGAAAATGCTCCAGGAAAAAACAGAAAACCGATCGACCAAAAAGCTCCGTTCACAATAATCACAAACCAGAGGTCGAGGCACACACGATACCGTGTACAATTTGCAAGTCAAATTTTGACCCGCTGATGTAGGGCACCGTATGAACTACGGAATAAACGCGCGACAAAGATGAACGCAAACTGTAAAGTTAGAGAAAACGCTCTCTAGACTCTTTTAATTTCAATAATAATCAATAACCATTCAGCCGTAAGGCTTACAACTCCTTAAATATGACGCAAACCCTAAAACCGATTTGGAAACGGAAAAATTACCAATTTCGGAAAATTCTG
Organism: Rhododendron henanense subsp. lingbaoense; assembly: GCA_020567845.1. Classification (NCBI taxonomy): domain Eukaryota; kingdom Viridiplantae; phylum Streptophyta; class Magnoliopsida; order Ericales; family Ericaceae; genus Rhododendron; species Rhododendron henanense. The sequence continues at coordinate 7,781,026 of CM036323.1, forward strand.
AAATTATTACATATTCTGAAAATATAAGAAAAAACAAAACTTCTCCAACAAGAACGGACATTATTAGATTTTCCTACCAAAAGTTATAAGCAAAAAGATTATTTCCTAAAACGGCAAATTTGGCCTTTTGGAGCCCTAAACGGCCGAAAACGGCTAAAAAACGAAGACCACATGGCCGAAGGCGATGTGTCTTAACCGTTAGGCCGTTTCGGATCAAACCCAAGTGAGCTCAAAGCTAAATCCTTTGGTCAGTTATTTACGAAAAAAATGATTAGTAGAAATCATTTTTGGAATACTTGCGGTGGTATTCCTCCGCTATGGCATCTACATCACCTGCGCCCGGCGGGCGCCTCTAGTTGGAATTAAAGACCCACTATATCTCTTTTTGGACGTAATTTGGGTTGGGAAAAAAAAGACCTGTTTAAGTACCTATTTTCCCGAATTACAAGAAACAAGGTCAACTACGCAAACAAGGGCAGTGCGGCTTGTGAAATGGTAATCAAATCAAATGCGATAGCACGAACAAAAACGAAGACTAACAAAAGAGATTCTTTCATTAAACTTTAATGGAGTATCGACACATAAAAGAAAATCGTTGATGCAAGGCATACCGATAACAAACGTAAATGACTTAGAAAATAAACTCTGACAAAAATTTAGAGACAAAGAAATATAAGTTACTCCCTCCGTCCCAATTTATTGCGCCTATTTTGACTTTCACGTAATTTAAGGAAAGATTATAATTACATTTACTTTGTGTCAATTTTACCATTTTACCCATTTGTTAATTATGACTTTTTGTCAACTTTTTTGTCATGTCATTAATTTGCTCCACTTTCCTTTTAAATCAAGTACAAAATTTGAATTTGGGAGGGCGAAATGAGGGGTAAAATGGTACTAATATGAACATCCAAAATTAAAAAGTTTTGAAACAAACACATCATTTTGGAACATTCCAAAAAGGAATAAGGCCACAACAAAGTGGGACGGATGAAGTATTTGATTTGTTTGAGAGAGTTTACAATGAAGCCTAAATGGACTATTTATTGGAAAATAATAAAACGGGGCGGTTCTAGGGACCCCTAAAAACACCTCTAAAAAACCCCCCCAAAATTCCCGATCGAATTTTGATGATCCGAGCCACTCAATGTAATCAGAATGTGATTTTAAGGGTACCCGCGAGAAATCAGCAAAAAAAAATGACCGGGAAGGGCTTCATCAGAACAGTTTTTTATTGAACTTTATTGAACGGTTCAATAAAAAACTACTCAAATCAAGCTCTTCTCGGTTATTTTTTTTGCCCATTTCTCGCGGGCACCTTTAAAATCACGTTCTGAACACATTGAACGGCTCGGATCATCAAAATTTGATAGGAAATTATGAGATTAAGATTTGGGGGTTTTCTTAGAGGTTTTTTTAAGGGTCCCCCTTCAACTTCCAAGTGTGTAGGACAATGCCATGTGTCTTTTCAACTTTCAGATGAATAGAGATACGCTGAGTGTCCTGCACATGTAATAAAAATACTAATTATAATATTAAGACGAATACATAATAATAACAACAAAATAGGTAGCATTCTCATAATTGCTACCTTTCTGTCGATATCGACACGCGATAAAATGTGGTGTAAACAAGACCCAGTCACTCGCTAATTGGGAGCATGTGATGCTATTAATGTTTGTTTAACTTTGCAAAGTTAGTTTACAATGTACATCATTGAAAGAAAGCAGATAGCATGTGAAGATGAAACAGTAAAAGACCTCTTAATTGTCTAGGAGTGTAACCAAAGCCTCTAAAAATTCGAATTAGCGGTTCCCTTCTCTTGCCTCAACCCTACGCCATTAAACACACCAAGATAAGTATGGCACAAAAAGTGCACTTAAGAAGGTGGTAAAATAAGGATGACTCAAAAAGTGAAAAGAGTAGGTGGTAAAATAAAGATAGTCACAAGAAGTACGGTACCTTTCAAAAGGAAATTTTGTGCCATTATTTTTAGGCGGTTGATTTTGTCACTCCCTTTTTTGTTAACGCCACTCCCCTGTAAGTGAGTGGCGTTAACAAAAAAGGGAGTGGCAAAATCATTTCCCTATTTTTAGGCAACATGTTATGGTATTTTAGATTCTTGTTTACACTAAGCAACAAATTATTGGTTAGTGAAAAACAACTTGACACTTGGCAACAACTTATTAGTAGTGGAAACAACTTGATATTTTTTTACTCACTGTTTACACCCGTTTTTGGCACCCAGTCCTAAATTGGCGTCGAATGGCCATTTAATTGAAATTCAATTAAATTGGGCTTTGAATCGAAGAGTTTTTTGATCAAAATTAATGGGCCAAAATGATACAAGTGGGCCCAATTAATTTTTATCTGTTTTTCGGCCTGGAGATGAGGTTTATGAGTTGTGGGCCATATTCGGGAAAAATCATTTACGAGGCCCAATTGGTTTTTATAAGAAACGAGGCCTTGTGCGTGTTAATTTGAGGAGGCCCATGATTGTAATGGTAAAACTATTATTCTGGAACAACCCCACAAAAGGTGGGAGTGAGTTAGTGGAAAGGTGGCCACATGGCCATTTGACCCGGTCAAATGGTCCACATTCTTTTACTTCCACAGGAGCAAAATGTGGAGAAGGTCCACTACTTTTCTAACTGCCCATGACCTTGTGGGTAATTGATTTTCACTTCCAGTAACTTTTCCTAACTACCCATGATCCCATGAGTTGGAAGTTATTTGGACACATGTCAACACGAGAAGTAGGGTGACAAATTGAACCCAGACCCATTAAGAAACCCAAACTCATCTATTAAAAAATAGACCCAACCCAACCCATTTATTAGCTGGGTCAGAATGGGTCCAACCCATCTAACCCATTTATTAATTGGGCTTAATTGGGTTTTAATTGGGTCAACTTAAATGACCCAATAAATTTCATGAGTATAACCCATTTATCAGTCAATACTCTCCTCCCACCTCCTCCCCTCGTCGCAGCCGTGCTCGCCATCACCACCTTCTCCTCCTCCAATCGGATCACCGCCAGCCGCCACCGAGCACCACCATTTCCACTACCATACACCACTGCCGCACCTCCACAGCCAAACACCATCACCATCCGACCGAGATCCGTTGTCGCTCCGAATAAAATAAGCTTGAAAAAAATCTTTGAAAAATCGTTAAAATTTTCAAACAAGCTCGGCTCGATTGAATTTTTTTGTTTTTGTTTTCTCACACTTGTACCCAGCCTCCACCCGTCCACCGGCTCAGCCGTGAATAAACACCCGTAATTTCACCTCCATCTCTCAGCCCCTTCCAACCAAACCGCACGGGAAAAAAAAAAAAAAAAACATTCGAAGCTTTCATTGATCTTCCAGAAATGGCTTAGTCTTATCAATGTCATATCCTCTTTACTTAGTCTTATCAATGTTCTGGTGCTGTACGTTTGAAGTTCCGTTGCGATAACAAGAAACCCCAGTCGAACCGTAAACCTTCGAAAAATCTTGGAATTGGAACCTTAAATCGCTGTGAAAAACTAATTAAACGTTCGGGCCCAGTATATTGGTTGTTGCCCAGTAGGTTAAGACTGATTTTAGCACTCCATAGTGTATAAAACGAACACAAATGAAGAGAGAGAGTGCAAATCGAGTTCCGATCAAAATCTGCGTTTTTTTTTTAAATTGCTTGAACAGAAAATCTGATCTGTCCATCTTGTTCGTCCCTCGAGACGGTTTGGATAATGGTATAATAAGCCTCCGTACAATGTCGGGTTAGATCACATGCATCGATCAAAGTTTTGAGTGTGTGAGCTTACCACACTCTATAATTTTTCATTTGGCATGAGATTGAGGATGAGGCGACATCACGGGAAGAGAGAGAGAGAGAGATGAACCAGAATCAACAATTTTTTAGTATGTAGTATTTAATTGGGCTAATGGGCGGGTCGGGTTTCCTTTTTAATAAATGGGTCGGGTTGGGTATGGGTAATTAGCCTCATAGTTAATGGGTCTAAATGGGTCAATGACCCATTAAAGACCCAACCCACTTACAACTTGCCCAATTTGACCCAAACCCGCCCATTTGCCACCCCTAACGAGAAGCAATGGCGGGAATTCCATTTGCATGCAAGAACCGAAGAAGCTTGGCCTATAAATTCTAGAAGTCAAGAAGAAAAGGGGGTTCCCACACCAATCAAGCTCAACGCTTAAAAACCAAAGCCTTCCCAGTGAAGCAATTATCTCTATTTTCTCACCTTCACTCAATTACTTCACCAAGTAATTCGAGTTTCTATCTCTCTTGTATCCCAACTTTGTTATTACGAAACATAATAAAGTTATTCCTATCTCTCTTCATCCCCTACTTTATTATTACGATATAGTAAAGTAATTCTACGTTGTTACTTTCTTTCCTACACGGTTAGGAAATTATTAAGTCATCGCACGAAGAGGCGAAACCACGGACCTTCACTGCAATCCAGCCCTTAGGTTGCAGCACTATCGCCCTCTCAGATCTAGAAGTCAGAAAAGGGATGCCCAGTTCTTCACGTTGGACGCGACAAGTCCTGGCACGCCCGCTCAGTCCTTTGAGCCATTTCGGAGCTAAACACTCACATACCCATCTGCAACTTACGAGTATTTGTTAATGAAAACAACTTAATATTTTTCAGTAACTTATTAGTTAGTGAAAACAACTAACGACTTGTCAATAACAAGTTCTTTCTCAAAATTTATCGTTTACCGAAAACACCCCTTAGTCTCTGCACAACCTAAGAAGATTAGGAGGGTGAAAGTGATTGGTCAATATAATTGAGAGAGAGAGAGAGAGAGAGCCATTTTTAGATTCATACTTCATTAAAATAGATGAACCGCATGGCAATTTTCCTGTAAAAAGAATTTTGTGGGCGACGTTTGGGGTGAAGCAGTTGGAGTGAAGTATTTGTCCATCTTACCCCAAACAGTTACTACATGGGAGGCTTTGAAAAAGGGCAAAAACGAAGAACACTTTTGTAACAAGGCTACACAAAAATGGTCACATCAAATAGGTGCTCTGCTCTCTCTTTATATATTAGAATAGATGACTTTTTTTCCTCACATTTTCTGGATCAAATCTTACGTGGAAGACCACGATTTTTATTACAATCATAATCATATCTTACAGTTTTTCTTTGTTAAGTCTGCGAAGCATCATAAACAATAGCACCTATGTTTGGTTGGTGTGGAGGGATGAGATTGAGCCCCAACTGGCAAAAATGTTCACAAAATGTAACAGTTCATCAATACAGAAACCGACCACAAAATTGACAGAAGAAAAAAACAACAATTAGAAACGGACCCATCCTTCGTTTACCGCCTATTCAGTGACTATAGATAATAACTTGCATCGCGGCAACAATGACCATAAAAACAACACTGTGGTTTCTTACATAAATTGAGTAAGGTATGTTTGTGAAAATTACATGATGGGAGTATATGTGGGGCAACTGCGTAGTTTACAGCAACGATTTAGCACCCTTTAACCTAAGCAGTCAAATTTTGTTCCATTTTTTATCTGTGAATTCTACAACAATCAGTGATTCAGCAAGAACTTAAATTTCAAACTAGTTCCCCCCACGGGATAATACCACTCAAGCGTTTATCTGTCCAGAAACTGCTTGGCATCTTCACTGCACAGTCACTGAACCATCTTGCTTCATTTTGAGGAGACTGCTCTCAATATTCCGCAATACAGGTTTATAGCTGCAACAGGGTAATTGTATTCAGGTGTCGCTTGCAAAAGTTAGGGGGGAATGATAAGCAAGAAAATAATTTGATCAAGAAAAAAAGAAAGAGATGACGATCAAGAGAACTTACAGCCGTGCAAGACCATGGTATGCTTGTGTAGCTTGTTGGAGTCGCGCTGAAAGCTGCAAAACCTCTGCTGATAGTGCCTCTGCTCTGCTTTGTTCTTTAGCAAGGTAGCCCTAGAAAGAGATACACCAACCAAAATGGTAAACATAAGACAATCAGTTAATTTAAAACGAACTAAAATCCTAAAATTAACATAACAAAGGGCAGAGACAAAAGACCAAAGAAGCCTCGACCAACTAGCTTATCCCATGAGCCGTTCAAAAAATATACTAGCTTATCCCATGAGAAGCATGATACTCATCTATGTGCCAAAGACAACTAGATCTACAAGCATCAGTCCAAAGAGTTAATTGAAGGAAGACGTTTTCTTGCCCTAGAAAATGATATTCATACTCCAGTTTTTTTTTGTAAGAGACCAAGTTAAATACGAATATTAATTCCCTTTTCCTTCTCACATACGCTACACAATGAACGCCTACAATACTGCATGCATTTAAACACCAAAAGGAGAAGGTATTATCTTCGGCCCTAAGACCGACCTTGAGGGAAAGAATTTCCGCTGCGTACGCCTGGGGAACAGTCTCATTCCCTCCCTCTTTTGTTGCTTCCATCAGGCTTTTCTGCGTCTCCATGCCATTGAATGGCAGTGTACTAGTCTGTTCTGTTCTCAACTTATCTAGCATGCTACGGAGCTCCTCATTTTGCTTAAGACAGTCTTTCACCTGTTGTAACCATGTCATGCCTATGAATAATTTTGAAAAGGAAAGATAAATGATTTCGTGATATAAAGGCAACAGGTATGCCTATGTACAAAGAATCGTATGGATTATCAAGTCTTCAAACCACAAGAATAGTAAATGAAAGGAAGATAGGTGTCCTAGTTACAAGTCTTGTAGATAGTAGATCCCATGTAGCTTCAACGTGCATCCACCTCTTTTTCATGAACAATAGAAAGGCAAATCCAAGTTGTTTGGAATTTTGTCTATGAGCATGATAGCTAACACTTCTTCTTTGCAAATGTGTGCAGTATTTTTCAAATATTCAAGTCATATTTTAGATATTGTTCATAATTGCGACATATTCTCCATTTTCAAACTTCCACTGCAGAACAATTCTCCAACTTAAAGTGATGAAACTTCAACAATATCAATCGGTAAGAGAGAAGACCAATAAGTCAAATAATAATACTATAAAAGATAAGGCACGCACGAAAGATAAAGAAGTTAATGATTCTCGTTCATTTGACCAGGGAGTTTGGATAATGGATATGTGCAGGGAAAGAAAAATGAAGTGAACAAGCTAGATTCATTTCTTTTTTCCCTTTCATTTTCCTTCCCACTCACAAATCCTGGATGAAACCAAAGCCAAAAAACTCAGTGAACAACTGTTTCTGTCCATCTGCAGAATAGATAGATGATACCGCCAAAGCAAATACTGTACCACAATCAACATTGTCCAGCGTTAATTGAAAACCACCTTAGCCTAAAGATCCATAACAAACGTGTTGAAAGCATACCAAATCTGCAAACCAGGTTCTGTCAAACCTTCAGCACTAAAGTACCTGATTCTCCCAGTGCACTACCACACCCATTGCCTCTTGATAAGCAGATGAAAGGTTAGAATTCTCCTCAAAAAGCTTCTCTATCACCGAAGATTGTGAATCAATCTGCCAATAGAAATCAGAAGCAAAAGTGTTTAACCAAAAAAATAGAAGAAGCAATAGTGAACAATTATAGTCAGGTCAATGGCTGCATTGAAATTTGAAAGATTTGAGAAGGATCTACCTCCATTAGCAGTTTCTGTCTGCTGCTCTCCAATCTCTCCACCACCACTGCCATATCATGCAATTGCTTCTCAAGTCTCTCTTTGTCTTCCTGCAAAATGTAGAAAAGATGGATAAATTAAGCATCACAACTACTAAATCTCAGGCTAACAATTAAATCAGAGGGCTTTGGTCAAGGATCATTTGGAACTAAATTTGAGGAAATTATTCACAGAAAGTGCCAAATATTGCTGTTTCAGCTGGACAGTCAATGTTGTAAATACACTAAAAGATAGTCACTTCTATAATACTAGTCCACTACTCATAGCACAAGTATAGAGGTAATATTCAGCCTTTTGCAGGATATATATCCCCTCAAAATCATGCTTGAGTTTTCCTGGTATCAAAAACTTATCTATTGAAGTATATAACCAAAAGACTCTCACTCACCACTGAAAATGCCTTCTGAGCAGCTTTCACTGAAACCTCTTCTGCAATGCACAGAATAGGTCATTAGAAGAGAAGGGGAGGTCCCCAAACAAAAAAGGCACAAATGATGATAAAAATTGTCAATAAGTGGCACTCCTGATAATGGACATCAAAGTCAGCAGACGAAGAATCAAATTTAATAATAAGAGACAGATCCTGTAATTCAAAGTAAAATCCACTGATATCGACAATATAAAATTTGTTGCTCGAATTGTTAGTTGCGCTGTACACTAAATTGTAACAATTTGCGAAACCATATCCCACTCCCTTCCAATATAAAACACAAATAAAAATTGAAATTGCAGTCATTCCCCCTGGCGACTGGTAAGTGCCCTTACTTGCGATGATGATGGTTCAAGAAACATCACTTTTGTCTGATAAGTCTAAGCGTCATTGTCGAGATACAGGGGACCAATCGGTGAGATAAGCATGACCTCGGAGAAAATCGGGGATAACAGGTGACATTAACCAACCTTAAAGCCTAGCCTTTCGGCTTCATAGCACCTCTATTCATGACCCAAAAGGTATACCCTTCAGTCATACCCCTATGAATGTGCAAGACTATGACAAACCTAGTTTGTTAAATGAAAGAGAGCCTAAGAGGAGCAGGATTTCAAGTCGATGACTCATCCATAAAAATTAATAAATAAGTCATGAGGTATCTAAAAAAGAAATGGATTAGCTTGTTGAGATCCAAATTTCCTTTTTCACTTAATGGCCGTAGGCCCGTAGGTAAGTACTACTGCAAGTTATATGGATACCTGAGGTCCTTTTGGAGATAACTGCAAGTTTCTCTTCCAACTCCAGCTTTTCAGAGACGAGGGAAGACATCCGAGCTTGTTCCTCTGCCAAATGTTGTTGCTCTTGCTGCCTCAGCAGTGACTCTTGCTATCATTTTGACCAGTCATGAGCCGCACATTACGAGAAATTTCCAAGTACAAATCAGAGAATTACAAGGGCTCCCAAGATCTAACCTCCAACTGGGATTTCAAACTGGCTAGCTCTTTTTCCATGGATTGCATGTAATCTGGTGAAATTCCCATTGTGGTTATGCCACCGAGTGGACCACTCATTGCTTGCTGCTGCATTGAATTTAATTCTGCTCTCAATGCTGCTGCATCTTCTTCTGCCTGTAGCCAAAACTAATAAGCACTACAATAAAACTGGTACCTACTGAAAAAATCTAATATAACAACTTGCATACACGGTATTGTTCTTCTTCAGCTTCCTTTAAACGTTTCTTGATGGTTCGAAGTTGGGCTGAGAGATCCTCCTACACTAAATGTCAGAGTCCGTTGGTGAAGAACAGAGAAAAAACAATGTCCAATAACAAATAACTGCAACAATAGTGAAAAAATGGTGTGTACCCGAGCAACAACTGCAGCATCTTTTTCCATTGCCACATCCTTGAGAGCTTTTCGCAAGGATGGCACAGTATTCTGTTCCTGGACATGAAAATTTGTTTAAAAATAAAGAATGTATTCAGCATATCTGCATTCAAAAACTAAATTGGTCATATGACTCATTTGGCTGATCAAAGTTCAAGTTGCAAAGTAGATGTCAGACAGAGAAATAACACACATGTTGATAAGAAAGAGTAGAATGATCAAATTCAAATAAGAATAGACATTCTGGCAACAACTTAATTAACCAGAAATTTGGAAAATATGATCAACAATTCACTTCATATTGCAAGGGTTGAGAATTTGGATTGCAGCTTTTATCAGTTTTATCATAGAAAAATTAACCAAATACACCAGCCACAATGTGGCTCATAATATTTAACCATAAGCAATGTCCACTATTATTTTGTATTTTATTGAGGGACAATAGAAGTGATCACTGCTAAATGTATCCCAAACCCTGCTATTAATAATCTCCTGGTCCGTACAACCCCACCAACCAACCTATCACATATGCTGATAGAAACATGAAGGGAAAATCATCAGATGCTGCAAATTGACATCAGATATCTGTTTATAATGGGTCCAATTCTTCTCAAGGGTGGTTTATTTTCCCATCCAGTCATCCACAATTGAGATATCAAGCTCATAATAACAAATATAATACTTTCAATGTGATATGAATGGGTATAAAATCCATGGTTGTGCTTTACCAGATCATTTATACGCTTTTGCAGCACATGATTCTCCGCCTCTGTTGTCTGGAGCTAAAAGGAGAAAGAAATCAGCAGGATAAAACATTAGCAAAGTTCTCATTTGGAACATTAGTACGTCTTTCTGCATTCATAATACCATAGTGACATACCTTTGAGATCAATTTCGCGTTATCTTCTTCCAATTCCATATTCTTTCTATGCAGGTCTTTCAGCTGAGATACTAGACCAGTAACATCACTCTGGAATAGAGCTTAAAGGATTGTCAGTTTTCTTGGCAAAATACCAAAACAAACAAATGAATAACAGCATCCATTGTTCTTCCATCCAAATTCAATAAAGCTCCCCAGGGCCACGGTTTTCTGGTCACTGTTTACCCAATTCACAGCCAAATTTTCTGAATAGGAAAGCTAGGTGTACCATAGAAAAGGTTATGCATTTTTTGGAGTATGCTATGCATATTTTTGGTGTATGTTATGCATTTTTCTGGTTACTCACGCACGGGGACACCTTGGAACTATATGGTCCACAGTTTTGGAGGATGGTACACATTTTTGGTGCATGGTACGCATACTTTTTAACTCAATGATAACGGATTTTTTTGGTATTACCGTATTAGTTGCTCGTTTCTTCTCTGAAGTTACGAATAGAAGTGTACGGTAAAACAAAAATAGTTACGCTCTTTTTTTTTTGCATTTTCTTGGTAACCAAAATTTTTATCACCGATTCAGCACCCCCCCGGCCCTGAATAAACACATGATATGACCACAAAATTGTCCAATAGAGTTGCCTATTCCAGATACATATACCGAAGTGACATGATAATCCCTCAGAGAGAGAGAGAGAGAATTAAAAATACCTCTGACAGTCGACCCCCGCTCTCTGATTTCTTAATTCCCATGCCATCTGTTCGTAGAAAGCATCCAAAAGAAACAAAAAAAAAACCGGAACTTTAACATACACACGAATAACAATATTGGAGAAACCAATGAAAATGAAGGAAGAATTCTAGCAAATAATACCATCGGAATTCGAAGCACTGGTGAGATCGGGCCCGGATGAGGTCTTGACTAATCTCTCTGCTGCTCTCTTTTGTCGAATTTCTTGCAACTGCCAAAAAAAGGATGTAATTCAGCAAAATAATCGTTCGCAGGTCGAAATACTAACTGTTTCGAGGGATGAGGAAAGAGACGGGATTGGATCTGCACCGTTCGTCGACCAAGAGACGCGTGACGTGCGTCCATGTTGATAAATAGCGGTGAATTTGCCTTCGCAGAAGCAGAGAGAGAGAGAAAGAGAGAGAGAGAAGAGATCTTCCCTGAGTTTTTCGCGATCGGTCGGATCACGGCCGCCGAGCTTTTTAGCCCGAGATAGGTGGAAGAAACGGGGCATTAGATTATTGACTTGGGCTGGGCTGGGCTTCGTATAATAAGAGACCAAATGAAGCAGTCCAGGCCCGTCTAGCAGTAGTAGTAAAGCAGTCCAGCCCATTGGTTCTCTTTTCCTTAATTTATTTAGGTTTAAATAGCTATTTTTAAATTTCCAAAAAGGAAAAAAAAACTAACCAAATTCTATGGAACAAAACCAAATAACCAAAATGAAAAAAAAAGAAACAGACAAAGCATATGGCTATGTTTGGTTTTGGGACTAGTTGCCATGGGATTAGTCTCACTATATACAAAACACTCATCTGCAATAACAATAGGAGATCATCTAATTGATATAAAACTATTGAACGTGGACCGACATTAGTCCCTAAAGCCAGGTCCAATTTTTTTTTATCTATTTCGTGTGCAGGCACTTAGATCATCTCCAACGGAAGAGCCATTTTCGAAGCCAAAGCCATATTTTGATTTTTAGACCAAAATTCTCTCCTCCAATAGGGAAGCCAATTTGGGAGCCGCAAAATGGCTTGGCCATAAAAATGGCCTAGACCATTTTTTGCAAGGGTTGTGATCTAATTGCTCTTGAGAGAAATTCAACGGATGTGATCTAACGTCTGCAAGTGGTACACGGACAAATTAATAATGCTTCAACACCATTAGAGCATTTTTTTTTGTGTGCAAATTTTGACAAAATAAACACTCTTTAGAGCATCTCCAGTATTCACCCATTTTTTATCCCAAATTTGAGTCAAATTTTGGATAAAAACTCATTTTGGATAGGGCACACATCTCCAATCATCAAACCCAAACTTTACCCATATATATTTTAAATTTTTAATGGTAGAATGGTAAATAGAGCCAATCAAAACAGATCACGTCTCCACCTTCTTCTTCGTTTGCTCACAATCAAAACAACCACTTTCTCTTTCTACATCTTCTTCTTCGTCTGCACCTCCAGCAACGATTGGCGTCCAGCTTCAAGCAACATAAAACTTCGACAAACAAAGATCTGGCAGCACAAATCTCCGACGAACACAGCTCTGGCAACACAAAGATCAGACGACAAATCCAGCAAAGAAAGCTTCAACGGTCGGCAACTCAGCGACTCCGACAAAGGTCGACCGGCTCCGACGAAATACAGAAGCTCCGGCTAGGTCTCTCTCTTTCTAACTAGCCGTTACAAAAAATGGGTCAAGACAAAAGTTGTCCCAAATTTGGGGGGAAAAAATAGATAAAACCCAAAATGAGAAAGGGTTTAGGTAAAGAATTGGAGAGGAATTTTAATATTTTTACCTAAATTTTAAATTTGAGTCTTAAAATGAGTTAAGACCGTAGATGCACTAAACAAGCCAAAAAAATGGCTATGGCTCTGTAAAAATAACCAGAACTATTGGAGATGCTCTCATGTGCTGACGAAAAATCAGCATTCGATTTCCGTGATACATGCAGCTTCAAATCAAAGTTTGGAACACTTTTTTAAGGAATCTTTTAGCTTTATTGGTAGCATACCTAAAAGCTTTTGTACTGTACTGTCTTTTTTAAAGGGTAAATTTTACAAATGGTCCCTCTAGTTTGCATGAATTCTCATTTCCGTCCCTCTAGTATCAACTGTGTTACTTTTAGCACTATAATTTGCATTCTGTCTCAATTTCGTCCCTCTTGCTTACGGCGTTAATGAAACAAACGGAATTGGAGGACAAAATTGTCATTTCTCCTCACAGAGGGACTAAATTGAGATTTCATGCAAACTAGAGGGACTATTTCTACAATTTTATTTTTTTACTTTTGTTTTTGTAAATATATGTAATATATTTCTCATCTCATTTTATATTGAATAATCAAAATATGTTGAAATTTTTTAAAGTTTTTATTATATATATCACAAAAAAATATGAGAAAATTCTAAAAGCAACCCCTATGTTAAATGTCTTGGTATTGTATTTTTTTTTCAATTGAATTTTCATTCTCGTTATTTTCTTTGTCACATGATTAAAAAGAAAAAGTTGTTCAGTAGTATTTAGAAATCTAGTAATTGTGTTTAATTAAACAATGAAACACTATTGAATATTAAGAGATCAAATACATTAAAATATGGGTATAAGTGTATTTATTTTGGAACTTACTCATAAGATCACTCATATAACAAATAAACACGGATTTTGAATTTTTTTTTATCGGGTGAAAAAATAAGGAGATTATGAGAACATGATACAAAGATATTAGCTAAGGGGTTGATTTGTGCATTTTCCAATATTTTTGTAATGTGTAATGAAATATAATTTTTTTCAATATAGCTTGATTACCCAATAAAAAAGAATTCAGTTGTCAAATACATTACTTATGGTCTTTTTAATTTTATTTGCAAAAAACGAAAGTAAAATGTAAAATTTTAAAAATAGTCCCTCTGGTTTACATAAAATCTCAATTTAGTCCCTCTATGAGAGAAAATGACAATTTTGCCCTTTAATTCCGTTTGTTTCATTTACAGCGTCAGGGAGAGGGACGAAATTGAGATGGAATGAAAACTATAGGGTTAAACTTGATACAATTAATATTAGAGGGATGAAAATGAGAACTCGTGCAAACTAGAGGGACCATTTATAAAAATTTCCCTTGTTCAAATGAATTCGGTTTGCAAATCTTGGGCCCCATGAGATTTCGGTGTTACTACTCCATTTGAAATAAAGATAGGAATGATTAACACATTCCTGTCAAACAGGTGCCCCTTGTCCTATATAATAATTCATCTCAGCACTTTCACATTACTATTAAGTCTGAAAATTAGTGTTTAAAACCCTCCCATTAAGCACCCTGATCGAGGTTATGTCATAATCCCATTTCCTTTGGATTAGTAGTTTTGACAGTGAGCCAGAAAATGAAGAGCAAAAAGGCCTGTTTTTGCATCCCAAGCTTGAAGAAGAAGTCCAAGCCTGTATCATCGGAGGAGGAGAAATCATCTTCCCACCCGAAACCTCGTGGCAAAAGTAGAAGGAATGTTACCACAGATGCCTTTCGTGATCATGATGATGCCAGCCACGGTACTACCGGAGCAACCAATACCAGCAGCGTGGATGCCGGGGCAGCTGCTGCGGTGATGGGCGCAGCCTACGCCATGGGTGGTAGCGCGTGTGGCAGTTCTCACGGCGGAGGCGGTGATGGCTGAAGCGGTGCTCGCCGATGGTGGATTTTTGTTGGGTGTTGTTTGCCATGAACTGGGTTTTCAGATGAGGAAATAATGTTTGTTGTTACTTTTCTGCCCTTTTCCTTTTGCGCTCTGGTTTTCCCGTGTTTCCATCTTTTGTTTGATGTTGGTGTCAATGGTGTGGAGTTCTCAGGGTTGTTTTCGGATTTTACTACTATCTATTTTCACTGGGAAAAGTTTTCTCCTTATATGGTACATGAAATTTGGAAACGTTATTCTAGGCTTCGATTTTTTCCCCTCCTTGATGACCCAAAGAGGACCAATCAGTCGCATTAATACGCACGTGAACGTGAGTGTAAAAACGTCTTTAAAATACATTTCAAGCTATTAAAATTTGCAAGAGCGAGTATTAGAGTGTGAGCATAGAATTAAGAATGAGAATTGGGAGCAGAGCACAAAGTGATTTAGGAAGGGAAAGAGAGAGCACCAAAATTGGAGTAATAAAGGATATTATCTATCGAAATTAAAATTGTTTCTCTCATTTATTTAATAGCCTAAACTAAGAATTGACATGATTGTGTATGAAAGAGACATGTGGGTATGTATGGAAAATTATTCAGCGTACCTAGGGTGGCTGTCATACAGTGTTAGGTTCGTTTTTCAAAACTCGTTGATGAATTTGCTCCTAACTAGAGTTTAATTCTTGGGGTAAATGGCAAGAAATTAATTTATTGTGAATTTCATAGTTCCTGCGTGGATAGTTTGCTCAGACCAGATCAGAAATGAGATTAATTGAGGTGTGTTTTAGTCGGCCATAAATTCTTTTTTTCGTGTTAGTACTACATTTTTTTTAAAGTGTGGGATATTATAACAAGGGTGTAAATAAGGAGAAATTTTTCAGTGCCGAGCGGGTACCACGTGGTGTCTGCACGGTGCATCTGAGCCGTCCATTTCTGTTTTGGATGGCTCGGATTTGGAGAGAGAAAGAGGAGAGAGTGTGTGGGATGAGAGGAGAGAGAATATTTCAATCTGAGCCGCCCAATACACTTTTGGATGGCTCGGATGTGCCCGATCGGACACCACATCAGCCGGGTGACGTGGTACCCACCCGGCACTGAAAAATTTCTCGTAAAGAAGTCCATGTTAGTGAGAGGTGGTGCACGAGGGCACTGAATAATCTTTCTCATAGTCTGTTTGTACGAGGGCCACCGGCGGAGATTCCAGTGACAGTCTGTCTCATCTCACGGCCCTGTCTCTTCCTCTCTCTTCTCCCTTCTGCTCTCCCCAAGCACTCCAAATCTCCTAATTTCTACTCTCTCTCTCTCTCTCTCTTCCCGCCGGCCGGAAGACCAAGCTCCGCTTCACCGGTCTCTCTCTCTCTCTCTCTTCCCGCCGACCGGAAGACCAAGCTCCGCTTCACCGGTTTCCATGGCTTCGTTCATCGAATCTGGTTGGCAGGTAACGCATTCAACTACCTCTTCACTAACATACAATAGTTTTTATATCATCCCCTGGATTTCGCCTTCTTCTGCTTGGATTTGGTCCTTCCACATCGAGCATTGTCACTCTTCGATCTGTTTGTTATATATTTGCACGTGTCTATACATACCGGCATGCATGTAGCTACAATCCGTACACAAGCATATAAAAGAGGATTTTTCTTTCTCTCTCTACTCGTTTCTCATTAAATTGGTCAAGATTGTGCTTTGGAGTTGTATAGATTCAAAAGTTGTGAAACTATGGCAATGCCAAAAACTGTTTTTTTAATGTCAAAATTGTTGTGCATAAAAAAGTTTGTACCATGTGCAAAGTACAAGACTCTTATGCACAACAGTTTTGGCATTCACAAAACCAGTTTTGGCTCAGTTGTGTTTGAGTGGTCATTTGGTCATCGTAGATGACAGTCGTGGACCCCATAACAAAACCAGTTTTGGCTCAGTTGGGTTTGAGTGGTCGTTTGGTCCCATCGAAGACGACAGTCGTGGACCCCATAAAGAGGTTTCTAGAATTTTTTTTTGTTCTTTTTTTCAAATGGTCCAAACATTGGGCTGTAACGTTTATGCCAAATTCTTCTCACTAGTTCTTGCATAGAAAGTTAGATAACTCTCCTGTGGAGGCAAGACGTTTGAGGATCAAAAAAGTCTAGAAACACAACTTTTGAATACAACTCTGGACACAAATGTGTTTGGTGCATATCGATGCATGTGGGTCCATGTGTATCGAATGGCTCTGGACATAGTCGTGTCTGGAGTTGCGTTTCGAAGTTGTGTTTATAGCATTGCTCTTCGAGGATTATTAAAGTTTTCCTTCCCTTTTCTTCTATTTGAGCAATTTAGCTTAACTAGCAGCTTTGGGGGAGATTTTCTCCTTATCGATTTTGTTTACCTATGTCGTAATGGGAGTTAGGTGATTAGCGAACTTAATTGCTTATATTGTCTTGTTCGCTTCTATACACAGAAGCATGATGTTTTGAAGTAAACTAATCTAGCATGGATTGCACCAGAAACTGAAAACTGATATTGTTGTGGTCATCTGCTAGTATAGAAAAGTAGACATTGAGTTGTATTTGGTAGCTGGCTGGGAATTTATTTATCTCGTCTCAGATGGAAATTTGAAAAAATTAGACTCCATTTGGTCTTCAATTTCTGTGGCTTGGAGTCGTTATTTAGGGACATAATCTATTCATCGTGTGTAATCAAGCCGACAAGCCTTGTACAAATACAATCCTCATTTTATGAAGTGTTTTTCTCAACTCGAGGATTTTTGTTTGTTTATCTGCAGTATCTGATCAGTCATTTCAATGATTTCCAACTGGCGTGTCTTGGAAGTTTCTTTCTTCACGAAAGTGTCTTTTTCTTGTCGGGGATACCCTTCATCTACTTGGAAAGAGCAGGATGGCTGAGCAAGTATAAAATTCAGGTATTTTACTCATGGCTTCATGCTATTACTGATTTTGATATGTTAATTTCGTCATGTGTTTTAGAGTTTAGACATGCATCTATACAAGGTTGAAAGGATAAAAAATTGAGTTGAATAGGAAGATAACTTTGTTGAACTTTGTTTTGTGTTTCTAGGTACTCAATTAAAACAGCAAACGTAAAGTTCAATTACTTATCTCCATTTTTCATACTTTTGCCGGGGCCCTTGATGTTTTGGAAAGCATTATCTGTTATTTATGGAAGGTGTTTTTCGCTTTTTTGCATCAATTTATTGTCTGTTGCTTTTTTGTTGAATATATCAGAATCTTTACATCCACATGGTCCAACCATGGTAAGGTGTTAGTGTTGAGCTCACTTGTCTTCGGTTTATATGCTTGTTAAAACAGTGTTGTGATTTCTTTTTGGTGCTGCTTGATGAGAAGTAAAGCAGATTTGGTCAGGGATTCAGATCTTAGCATGCAGGATGGAATTTTTATTTTTTTTTGGTTGTCGATTTCCATGTTTTGTTATTATAAGTAATACATTGCTACAGGGTTTGAAGAGTTAAAGCTGCTGCATTCGCTTACCCTTCTAGTGACACTATTACTAATTCTAAATCCAAACTAGATGTGTATTTCTCTTCTCCGGGTTCTTCTTAGAGGAGCAGAACAATATACTGTATTTCCCTTCCCCTCCATAGCATGATCCTGAGTCCAACACATTCGTGTTCAATGATCAGTTTTGGTTTCCATGCTGCTGCTGCATCTTTATTTGTAGTGGATTGTTGCAACTCGCAAATCATGTTTACATTCCTTAGAGGAGGTTCCTATTCATTTAACTTTCCTATTGGCAATGAGCTTCATATCCTGATGCAGCAGTATCCTGATGCTGCCATTGAGACCTGAAGTTTGCACGCTTCCTGTAAGAATAATGTAATTAATGGTAAACAAGGAAACTCTTCGTCAAATAGATGTCATTACGCTCTCTGCATCTTCATAAGATTCATTGTTTTGTGTGATCCACCGCAGAGGAGTTTTGTGTCCTTTTCATCTAAATTTGTCACTCCGCATCTATTTTAGAGAGCCATTATTCATGCTTTAAGCCAAAGAGTAGTTATTTCTCAACAGTGCTACTAATGAGCCAGTTATAATTAGTTTGCTCCTCACCAGAATTCAACATCTCTATTTCAACGTAATTTTGCTGGATTTACATTCATAGGTATTGTAATTATTTGTGATTCAATGCAGGCGAAAAATAATTCACCTGAAGCTCAGGAAAGATGTATAACTCGCCTACTGCTGTATCATTTCTGTGTCAATCTACCTGTTATGATTGTTTCCTATCCTGTCTTCAGATTCATGGGCATGAGAAGTAGTCTCCCATTGCCTTCCTGGTACTTTCAGGTTCTTGATCAATAAAGTTTAAGTTTGCAGATATCATTGTATTCTACGCTCCAGATTCAAATTCTGCTGAATACCTTCTACAGCTTCTTTGTTTTCATCTTGAGTGATGTCTTAGATCTTCTTTGGAGTAATTTTGCGAACCTTTTGGTTGAGCAGGAAAGTAATCTCTACACAGATATTGTTCTACTTCATCCTGGAGGATTTTGTATTCTATTGGGGGCACAGGATGTTGCATACAAAATGGCTGTACAAGCATGTCCACAGTGTGCATCATGAGTAAGTGGAACAAACCAAGCTGTTATAAAATGCACATCTATTATAGTTTATTTCTGTTAAGTTTGTTTCTTGAATCATCAGGTATGCAACACCATTTGGCCTGACGTCTGAATATGCACACCCTGCTGAGATCCTTTTCCTTGGATTTGCTACGATTGTTGGTCCTGCCATCACCGGGCCCCATTTGATAACTCTGTGGCTGTGGATGGTAGTTAGAGTTTTGGAGACAGTGGAGGCGCATTGTGGTTATCATTTCCCGTGGAGCCTTTCAAACTTCTTGCCCTTGTACGGAGGGTGAGTATATCATTTTCCAGCCTTTTTCCGTGTCACATATGTACCATTTAACATCAAATGCCTGAGACTTGTATCATTGATCTTACAGTGCTGATTTTCATGACTATCACCACCGACTGCTCTATACAAAGTCTGGCAACTACTCCTCAACTTTCATTTACATGGACTGGTAAGAATTGAATGGCATTGCATTAAAGGATGAAAACATTGGTTTGTATGGCTGCAACTGTAAAGCTATGTGATTTATATGCCGTTTACGAAGCAAGTTGGGACTTGGGAATAGTGATTAGGTGCTGAGCAATGCAGGCACAGTTTTTTTTTGTTTTTTTGTTTTGCCTTTTGTTCTGTGGTGCCTTCGTTATATTTTGGTCTGTGCAGTTGAGTAGGTTAGGCTTCATTTACCAGAAATTTGATGGAAGTCTTTATATCCTTTGCGAATTAGGATTCTTAAACAACTTTAGTATACCTTGCACGTTGAAGTGTGTCCCTGTCCGATCCTCTTGCTGCAGGAGGCACCTGGACCAAAAAACTAAGGGAAAGATCTGGTTGCTTAAATATGTAGTAAGGTTCTCGTTTGGTTTTATAGAAACATGTTACAGGCACTATTCAATCTGCTGGAAGTGCTTCTAGAGATTGACTCTGGCTTGCTTATGGTATTGGAATGCAGGATGTAAACCATCCACACATATTTAATTCTTTTATTTTGTACTCCCCTGTAAAAATCCGATTCTTTTGTACCCCCACGCACTCTATCCCAGTTGTAGCTCTGTTTACCTTTGCAACCTTAGGTAATGGCAAATAGGAAACAAACTGGGCATGGTCGCTTAATATGCATGCCTATAAATGTGATAATATACTTGGCAGGTAGCCTATGTGACATCGGTTTATTTGGCTTCTTTCTCAGGATATTTGGTACTGATAAGGGATACAGAAAACTGAAGGCAATGAAGAGCAGCGAAGATGACGCCATGAACAAGAAAATGTGAAGTTGCAGAGGGAAAGAGAACGTTTTTGCGCCCTTTCATATTGTTCGGTTGGGTTCTTAATTGATAGCATCTTCGGGGGTTCATGAGTTACAGTTTTTGTGGATTAATCTGTTCGAAGTTGGATTTTGATGTTCGATAAATCTGTGCAAAGTTTCTTTGGATGGTTTGCCTCTGGTTACCTTACATAAATGAAGCTGCCATCATTTCTTTATTTCATGGGCATTTGTCTTCCACTTCCCTGGGTTCTTATGTGCTGTGTTGTGTTGGGATCTGTTTTTTTGTCAATCGATAGAAGAGATCATTAAACATCGGATATGAAGTACATAGTACAAACTCGGAACACTACATCAATTGTGAGAGTCTACGAGACAACCAAGCTCAACAACTCAATCAATACAAGAAATACGCCCAATAGTTGGCTGGGATGGATTAGGGGAATTTAGATTACATTTTGGTGTTTATAACTTATTCCCCTTGAAAATCTTGATACAATAATTTCTCATATTCAAAATAGGCCACCTTCTAAAAACCACTTTTGCATTTGGTCACCACTTTATCAAATTCCTGCGTTCGCCACTGATTGTTCCCCCAATTTATCCACCACACCTTATCACAAATTGTCTCCAACATATATATATTGTACTATATATTTGCTTTCAAGCCAGCATTTCGTCTTTCAAGCAAGCTCTAAGCTTGATCACGGTAGCATTCATGTCACTCACTCGTAAAACATCACAGCATTCTCGTCTACTCCCAGCCTGAAAAATGAAAACAAAGCCCATGGTTATACAAAGGTTTTTGAGGTATTCTTGTGAATTCATATTCATCGATGGAGTAGAAAAAAGAATAGACGGCGACTTGAATCACTCACGCCACTTATGAGTCTTCCAACTGGTGATACGACGTGAATTTTGGCTATGTGATCAGCCGAACGATTTCCACTTGCCGAACAAGCCGGTAATTTGCGTTCCCATTTTCGCGTATAGCTCAAAACTATTCTCCCTCCTATAGATTGCTCCACCGTATCGAAGAAAAAAACGTGAGGGGCTTCACAAGGATCATTAGAAGGAAGCCGAGTGTTAAACATGTATGGTGGAAATGCGCCTTTTTTCCAAGGAACAAATGTCTCGATAGGCTTCTGAAGAATACTTGGCGGGAAAAAGGTTTCGTAAATGTGGGCCGAGTAGCCCCACGATATGGAGAAAGTGCAGTTGGTTTGCTTGTGATAGCAAACGGTTTGTTGGAGCAAGCGAGACTCGTCGGCTTTCGCGGCTTTCATGAGGTGGTAGAGGGATTCGTAACGGTTCAGGAGGGGGAAAATGGGCTTCACGGCGTCGAGGTGGTGGAGGGAGAGGAGAGGGGATTGTGGGTGTGCTGAGAGAAGTCCTGATATGTCACCCCGGAGATCTATCTGCATTAATATTGAAAGACAAGAATTCAACTTGTTTGTTGAAGAGTAGTAGTAGTATCAATTTATTCTAACCACTTGGAAAAAGAAAATGCTCTGGACACATCTCAGATGTATCTGCTCCCGTTCTATGAGTATGGATCACATGTATATCGTACACCTGATGAAACAATTGTTACACATAGTGTCTATTTTGGTGGTGGGCGCGAGCGTGCATCTCCGTTTTCTCTGGGTTTTGGTCCAAAGTGGAGATGGCGGCAGGCTGTGTTCGTTTTGAGCTTTTGGACAACGGTTTCTGCAGGGTTGCGGTTATGTTTGGGCTGCAGTTGTCTGGGTTTAGGGTTTGTTTCTTTTAGGTTTGGGTTTTTCTCTCTTAGGTGTTGGGTTTGGGCCAGGCTGAGCTCTTTTTGGGTGTTTGTTGGTGTCTTACCACTTTTGAGTGTTTTTTTTTTTTCCCGGATTTAAAAAAAAAAATGTGAGGTGAGGTGTAGTGATAGTGAGATACTACCGTTTATGCATGATGCTCCCTGGTGTATCACTATTACACTATAGAGTTACTATTTTGTATCATTTTTAATGGTATGGAAACATTTCTTTGCTGATAAAAATATATATATATATATGAGTACCTGATGAAACCCCTTCTCATGAGTTAGAGGCACTCCCAAATCAGCAACACAAGACTGCAAAATATGGTCACTTCCATACACATAAGGATACCTTTTGATACACACATCCAAATTCTTAGCCAATGCTTCTGCTAGAGGATAACTCAAAGCAAATCCAGCTCCCCCAAATCCCATTTCAAATGACCCCCACACATTATTCACAACACATTCCGAATTCCTCCCAATGTAATAGTGCTTCCTATGATCATATCTTCCAAGAACCTCCACTAAATTGTTCGTGAAAAATATCGTGTCGTCGTCGGACATTACATACCACCTCACACCTTTATTCTGAGCCTTGAATGTCTCCACAATCACCCTAGCCATTCGGATTGCGTAAGGCACCGGATGCCTGTCGTACTCCTTGTATTTCGACGTGTTTTTAGAAACCCGAAAGGGTGGATCAATCGTTAAAGGCCACGGAAGAAACTCGGTTGGAGGGCGGTCTAGGAAGAGGAATCCACGAGTTGTGTTTGGTTTCCACCACGACTCGACGTACCACTTCTTGTTGTTCCATGCTCTTGATGAACCCGATATACCAAAAACAATGTGGGTAATGTTGGTGGGAGAGTAGGAAATCGAGTCAGGATCGTTTGACGGGTGGTTTGAGTTGGGGAAGAGAGTGGAGGATTGGCAGCAGTGGTGGTTGGAGGAGAGAATGTACATTGTGTACATGATTAGTCCAGAAAATAAAAGCAATTTGCCAAAAACATTCGCAGGTTTATTCGACAACTGTTTGATCACCGGAGGTGCCATGCTGAAGGGTCAGGAGCTTGAACTAAGTTTCCAAAAAATCAAAACAGCCAGAAATGAAGGAAAAACAGGAGCTTGATACAATTTTCTCTCCACTCTGGATCTTGAAAGTGGTAAAATGAGTTTGTGAGTAGGTTTCCTTTTTGAGTTGAATGGTTCATGAAGTTTGTGCTATGTAAGAAAACACAAATCATGTGAGCATCTTCGATTCATGTGCTGTGTTATTCATGTGATGGAAGTTGCTTTATATGAGGCCATAAATTGCGAATTGCTGAACGAGAAAAGCCATACAACTTCAGTAATACTAGTGAGTCCAGTGACAAATATCCGGCTTTCGCTACAGTGCTAGCCGTAAAAGCTGGTTTTTGCATTATACGAAATATTTCCTGATCCAAGTTCTGTTGGGATAATAAACTCGTCTTTAACAGTTCTGTGTTTCTAAATGAAGTGTATGCCAGTAATGAAAGAAGTGGAAATGAGTTGTATCAGTAGCAGCTCCGAGCATAGAAATCGTTAAGCCTCGATTTTATACAACCGCTCAAAGATTACATCAGGTTTGTGAACGTAGAAGTAGTCCTGACTCCTGGAAATGCAACATAATCAAAGAAAAGAATAATAGGACAGCCTCAAACAGTAAGGCAAGAATCCAGACATTTTCTTGCTGAGACTCGAATACTTTACACCCCATGAACACCAATATCATCAACTCTAAACCATGTCTCAAAGATAACATAGCCACAAAGATTGAACTTTGACGAAAATCACTTCTCACTTCTTAGTCATCAACATAGATAGTTTCTTGCTGAAACAGTCCACCAAAAATCTTCCTCGTTTCAGGCTTGGACTCTGCTTTTGTTTCTTTTGGCTTTGGCGGCTGCTTTTGTTTCGGGATTGGTTGTTTGATGACTGCTTTTTTGGCAAGCAGAGTTTGAGCCTTGGCTTGTCCTCTTACGGTGGCAATCTGGACTTTCGGCTTCTCAGTTGGCTTTTGAACAGCAGTTGCAATTTGTGAGCTGAACTTTTCCCAAGACAGTCCGGAACCAATCTCCTTTGCCTTGTCCAAGAGGCCTTCCACTGTAGCTCCTGCAGCCTCGGCCTTCACTTGTGCCTCTTCAGCTAGACTGGCAGCTCGAGCTTCTTGCTCTTCGAGCTTTTTGACTTCGGTTTGTATCCTCTTTGCTACCTCGGCTGCTTCTTGTGCTCTCTCTGTAGCTTTTATGGCTTCGTCCTCAGCTTCTGCCTTTGCAAGGTATTCTGCATAGGCTTTTCTTCTTCCGTCCTCAGGAATGGCACTAAAAGAAGTAAATTTACACTCCTTAGAATGCAATCCTCTCTTCAAATACAGGTTAAGATTTCTGTTCTTGTGTGTTCATTATGTACACAGATAGGCATACAATTACCTGAATAGTTCATCCACAGTCTTCGATGGGGCAGCTGGATTCGTGCAAACTTCAACGACCTGAAATAGAATGTTACCAATTTGAGCAATCAATGGAGAAAAACCACTCGAACAATCTTATGAGAAACACCATGAAAGTCCCATTCTTTTAGAGTAGAGTTGGTAAATAAATATGTCATGAATTACATGATTCGTGGAGTTTTGAGGGTAAATCAGTTAAGACATGTTAGAAATACCAAGAATACTTGATATAGCAACGATCCTCAGATTTTGGGATATCAGTCCACAAATTGCTGGGATAAAAGAACACCTGAAATAGTTTTTGGCTAAAGAGAGGACTACCCAATTTAATATGATCACAGAGGCAATTTTCTAGAAAGAAATGCAAGAAAAAAACGTCGAAGGAATTTACTTGGTGGGTACAAGGTATTCTTTTATGTTTCTCTAAATACACATTCCGGGTATGACAACCTTGGACCCAACTCCCATCCAGTCTACCCTTCGTCCATTTTGGTCCAGTTTTGGGATGGTGTCGGCCCATTCCGAATGCAGAATGGAGATCGAAAACTTTCTTAACGTAGACCTCGCATAGAAGTATGTCCTTGCAAAAAAATTACTATCTCTATCGGACATCAACGCTATGAATTGCATTTGCCGTCTATTTTTGTCTTCTACAAATGTGAATGTTAATGTTGGTATAGCTATCTGCGTCCCGAGCTAATTTTTGTACAGTGACATACTTTGGTGTGAGGCCTACGCAGATTACATATTCCTTATGATTATTCGCCTCATCAAACAAACAAACGGTCAATTGGCCCCGTACTTATTTTTTGAATTAAAGATAATATATTGTGAAAGAATGACATGTCTATAAAGTGAAAAATAATTACTTCCAAAAATAAGAACTTAGCAGAACGGGATGCTGACCTTATTTTCTGCCACGGCTGTGTTGGCGAAAACGTTTGCCACCAGCGACGCTATCTGCGACTTAGCTACCTATAAAACTCCAACAAATCAAGAAAAAAATACATCAATTTTTCATAGAATTAATAACAAAAGAAAAACATTTATATTATCAAAAAATAAAAACATACTCCGTACATTACATTACTTTGTAGTCGTTTGCACCAGCACTCCCTTCCGCCGACACGACGACGTTATACGAACTCTCGGGGGAAAAGTCCTCCGTCAGCCGCGTCTTGATCAGCGTGTAACTGACGTCGCCTGCTTCCACCACCTTCTGCAAGAGCTCCGGCACCGTCAGCGGCTGAGACCGCGAGAAGAGGTTGTTGAAGAACGACGATATGCCGTCGAGGACGTTGTAGGTCGAGGCGGTCGCCGCTTCGTCGTAGATGATCGCCACGTGGCCCACGCCGGCAAACTGGGCGGCCTGGATGACTTGCGCGGCGTCCTCTGTGGTGACCTCGGTTGCGGGGCCGTTTTCGGCTGGGCCGACGGTGACGACGACCTTGCTGGCGTTGCCGATGGCCTTGGCGATGGATTCGGCGTCTTGGAAGGTGGATTCGACGGCGTTGAGACGTTTCGATTCTTCGTTGGATATGATCTGCGGTGGAGATGGGGTATGCGTAGGATAAATGAGTGAAACGTAAAATACATGCGATATACAGTAGTATCTCTTTTTCTGGTTTTCTTTCTTTCTTTCTTTCTTTTTTTTACATCGACAATGAAAAAATATAGGTTGAACTTGCGTAACTCAAGAAGGATACGAATAACCGTCTAATTTTTCATTTTGATCCGTAAGCCCGATTATGCACGATTTTACCCGAATGTGACGAACGCAATTTTCAACCCAACGCCAATAAACTCAACGAGATTTATATCCTTCATTAACTCTTTATTTAGGATCGTGTCGACATACATTACTCTTAAAAAGATGATAATCGAAAATGGCAAGAAATCCAAAATAACACAACACCCCTAATTTTTAGTAGGGTTAATTAGTTGTTGCCCCATTTATGTATACACGTTTTTCACTTTACTACTATAGAACGCTACAACCTATCCCCTTTATCTTCTAATTCCTAACACATAAGGTCTGCCGTTAGTCTGAGATCCAAAAAATCGTCAAAGAGGCATGTGCATGTCACATGATCTGTAAAAAAGAAAAAATTTAATAAATACACATGATCATTTTCAATCCGAGCAAAAAAATTAAGTGCTCTAATTTTCAATCTGTTTGAATCGGTGCGAAGATCTTATTTCTCTGATCATTTTATCCTAAAGGATCATAATTAATTTTTGGCTCTAGGGCTCTCGTTAGCTAACCCTAAGAGATATTTGGTTCTACTACTTTCTTAGGACTAATTAACGAGAGCTCTAGAGTCAAAAATTAATTATGACTCTTTAAAATAAAATGATCATAGAAATAAGATCTTTGTACCGGTTCAAACGGATTGAAAATTAGAGCACTTAATTTTTCATAGGCAGTTTATATATTAAAAAATATGGTTAAATTTTTTTTTTCTTTTGTTACAGATCATGTGACATGCACCCTTTGACGATTTTTTGGATCCCAGACTAACGGCAGACCTTATGTGTTAGGAATTGGAAGATAAAAGGGGTAGGTTGTAACGTTCTATAGTAGGAGAGGGCAAAGTGAAAAACGTGTATAGATAAAAGTGGCAACAAGTAATTAACCCTTTTTAGTATGATGTAGTAGCTCAAAACTACTTCAAACTACTAATCCGATAACAATGACATAGGGCTAAAGTGGGGCAAAAATGGAGTTCCATTCACATGAAGTTTCCGATTAATGATTAAGGGTGTGTTCCACTAACTAAATTAAAGGTGATTTATTATGAGAGAATGACTTGTCTCATAAAGTAGGAAATAAATACTTAAAAATTAAAAACCTTAGCGGAACAGGGCCTAAATAGGACTAATTGAATCACGTTGATGAAATTTTAACTATTCAGGATTATCAAGAATCCAAATATTCACAGTCGAATTAAGTGAGATTTGAGTGATGCTCTAAATGTTGACAAATTTACTCCATTGTTTTTTAAGTTTCTTACAGCCGGCCTAATATTTTGCGCCACACAGTGAGAAGTGTTAGATTCCTCCAAACTTTGTGCTAAAACAACACAAACTCTAAAACTTGGTAAACCACATTTGTGTAGCATAGGAGTAGCTAACCTTGTATTGGACTGCAATGCGGGCAAGCTCCTGGGCAGCTCCCAGGTCCGCCACCCCAGCCCGAACCGTAAAGCCTTCGCGCAGCAGCATTTGGGCGATGCGGACGCCTGCCTGCCCAGTCGCACCGGCAACAAACACGGTGCCGGGGTCTTTCCGTCTCGGGCTCCCGAAAGACAAGCCCGTAGAAGGGCTAGCAACGACTGGGATCAGAGCCTTCACATCGGACACCTTACCGAAATTGAAGGAGAAGGGATTGGAACCCGGTTTATCATCCGTCGTCGGGCTTTCCTCGGCGGACGAGTCATCGGCCGGTTTGCCAAACCGGAAAGGGGGGAAGGGGCCGGCCCTCTTGGCGGAAACGGCGAGCCGCGGGTTGCGGAGGGTGGTTAGCCTCGAAGAGGGGGTGGTGCTTAGGAGGAATGAGTTGGAGGAGAGAGCTGGAGCCATGGGTGGGATGGGGCAAAAGGAGGAAAACACAGTCAAGAGGCCATTTTGCTTCGGTTTTGGCTCTATAGTAGAGTATGTGGATGAGTGTCAGAAAGAGAGGGGTTTGTGTTGGTTGGATATTATCTGGATGGAGAGGTAGGACAAGACAGCCAATGGTATTGAGCCACGTAGGCATATTCTATCTACAAAGGAGAAAATTGGACACCAGACGTTTTCGTCATTTTCTTGGTACACTGCGATTAAGGAATGTCTACTCGGCCACAAAATGAAAAAAAACAAAGAAAGAAAGAGAGTAAACCCTTTTCGGTTTGGATTTTGGAGGAAGTTTTTTAGAGTAATGAGTGAAGAGAAATAGATGGAAAAAATTTATTAGAAACCGTGCCCACGGGTTAAGACCCGAAAACTGAGAAGGATGCCGACTCATCAATGTAGCTGTATACTACACCCTCCGTCCCTTTTTAAATGTCCACTACGATTCTGCGTGTCATTTTCAAAGGCTTATATCTCTCAACATAAAATCTTTGTTTTATAAAAATAATTGAGATCTATCAAACAAAATTCATATTGCATATGTACGAATCATTACTCCCGTCGTCCCTTTTTAATTGTTCATTACGATTTTGCGCGTCATTTTTAATTGTCTATATCTCTTAATCGACATAAAATCATTGTTTTATAAAAATAATTAAAATCTATCAAACTGGATTCATATTACATATTTTTAACAATATAAATCAAGAGATATAGACAATTAAAAATGACACGCAAAACCGCAATGAACACTTAAAAATGGACGAAGGGAGTAATTATTCGTACAATACAGTTTGAAATTCAAAAAAAAACTGCGTAGGGGTTATTGAACAACTAGAAAAAATCCAGGCTCATAGGAACTGCATAGGAGTCATTGAATAACTAGGAAAAACCCGGGCTCGCTTACGGTAAAGTGAAAATGGAAGCAAGAACCAACCAACCAACAAATTCTGGTTTCTGTGTATCTTGACTAGAATAGATTTTGCACAGTTTGCGGTATCATATCTTGAATTTTCGCGTAGAAACTTATTTGAGGTCTTACCAGCGACTACAAGGATCTCTGTTCCAAATCTCCCCTATAACCTGCGTCGAATTCCTCCTCGCTACATGATTAGCATAGATGAGATTAATTGTATGCTATGGAGTGACCGGCAACAAACGATTTGGACACAAAAAGTACCAGAATTAGGAGAACGATAGTCCTGCCCAGTCCAGAGTCGCGGATTTCTCAAAAACAATACGTATAGACGAGAAATAAACAAAAGCAAAACATGAAAGCCAATTTAGCAAGAACAATTTTGACGCCAACATCAATGAAGGTTTTTCAGGGGTAGTTTCTCAGAAGTACTAAAAATACTGAAAGTACAGAAAGTAAATTTGTAATAAATAGACTTTTTTTCATCACTGAAGAGGCTTTTTTTTCCCTTCACAAAGTACAAAGGAAAAAAAAACAAAAAAGCCCTTCCTTTTAGCACTTTTAGAAAACTACCCATCAATATGCTTTCCATTCCTCATACAGCCAGATCTGATGAAATATCACCATATGAAGCAGGTGCGTGCTTTCTCCACTTCCCTCCCCTCATCAAGAGGGAAGGGGGCTCCGGAAAGGGAACGTTTCCGGAACAACCCCAACTCGAAAGTCCTGACCTTTTGCACGAACCAATTTAAGAGAAGAAAAAACCCAGGGCCTTACCTCTGCCCCTATGGCAAAATCGTTTCAATCATAGAAACTATTTTCCATCCTAGAGGGAGCCGAGTATAAAAAATAGCTCTCCTAAATTAGAAACATCTTACAGCAATTTGTTCACATATCTTTAGCATCCGATGAAACCTAGACAATAATTTTGCACAAGATCATGCAGATTCAAACACCTCATCCGTTCCAACAGCTTCCATCAACTTATTTCCAATTCCAAGTGCTAGGAAACTGCTCTAAACACGCCTCAACCTAAGAAAAATATGCAGCCATTTATCTCTCTTTTCAAACGAACAAAAAACATAATGCGATCAGCTGTGACAAAGATGTCACCCCCAATATCCAAATTCTAGTCGAATAGCAAGCAAACAACCATAGAAATGAGGACTCATCAAATTTTCTGACATGAGTCAGCAGTGGTGATCTAAGTTGTCTAGCACCATGCTTGGTAGACTTGGTGTTCAGCCATGCATCCAACAAATCCTATATCGACCACAGAAAGTACAAAAAAGAAAGCGTTTTGAATTTATCATCTAAAATTGAGATGCTTGCATTGTGCAACCCCAACTGCAGTATAAGATAGGGGGTAAAAACTTGAGTAATCTATTTTACATCAATCTACTCTCAAAGAACAAGCAATGACTAACCAAAAAACCTCATCAACCTACAATGCCTACGTAAAATTTCGAAATATAAATTAAATAGTGGAACAAAAATCTAGAAGATAGGACCTGGCTTCCAGAACAACATCGGGCATATGACCTACTGGCTAGCTTTTTCAATTACATTTCCCCAGATGTCATAGCAATCAGGCACAATTGACAACATGCGAGACTATAGCTAGTACTGGTTAAATTGATCACAAGTTACCACTCTCCGAAGACAGCTATAACCACTCAAATTATGAGGATAGTCTACCCTTCAGGATCTCCAGTATAGATATATAAGCAAGTGATAAAGCTAAATTGATCCTTGCCCTCCCGAGAGCTCCCGAGACCAACATAATCACGTCCATAGGTCCACCATTAACCCACTCAAACTCCCTATGCTGATTTACTTGCCACAACTGAGATATTCACATTCCAATTTTTCCAATGCGGGACTCCTATTAAATACAACTGAGAAGGAAACTCCAAATCATGAGTCCGTGACTCTTTTAAGTAGTTGATTTCTTTAAGGAAAAAAAGATTGTTTCTAGCAGACAAATTACAACAGGGCTTGGGAAAAAAAGCTGCTAAAAGTGCTCTTACACATTCTCCTCATTGTATGCATGCACTTCATTACAAGAAAATCGTGTGTCTCATGTGTGTGTGTGTATAAATTCTGCATTCCCTTCCTCTACTCCAATACACTTTTACATTCTCCTTTGTAGACATCCACTTCTATACTCCAATCCACAGTCCACTTCCACCTTCCCTTTTCCCATCCAAACCTTTAGTACTTAAATCACACAGTTGCGTCTCTTGCCAATTTTCCTGACAACTCAATTTACCTAAATGGTTGCAGAAACATCAACAACAAATATCACACACAACCACATAGGATCAAAGGATGAGGAATCTACTTCATTACAAAGTTTGTAAAAAAAAAGGTGATAATCCTCAAAAATTTGAGACACGGAGAAAAGAAAATAAGGAGTTAGGAAGTGGTTGAATATCATATTTAAATGACAAGGTATGATTGTTGATAGGCTCGATATGTATTGTTGAGCACATTTCCTAATTGCTTAATCTTTTGGCCTTTGGGACAATAAGTGATGAAAATAGCATCAGAGCTGGGGAGAGGTCTGGGGTTCAAGTCTCTCGTTTTGCATTTGCTACCTGTTTGTATTCGGCTTCTCCATAATCCATAAGTATGGAAGCTTGCGTCTTCACAAGCAAGACAAGGTTAGAAATTAGTGTCATGTCATACCAGGTGTTGGATACTTGATTGTCGGACCGTTTCCTAATACAGTAAGCATTTAGAATACTCAATGATCAAAAAGTGGCTCACTCGCCTCAATAATGAAACGTCACTCTTCTGGTACTAAAGCAAACTTTTACAATAACAAAACAAAACAATGTTAAACAAAAGATCAAACAAAACAATGACATATGTTCTTCAATTAGAAACATATAATAAAGCAAAAAATAATGAACTAATCAAGCCACAGGGAACCAGCTGAATAGTCCATAACAGGTAAAAGGTTGCTTTCATTTAGAAAACAAATTGAAGATTGTTGGTATTAACCAGCAAGAATACATTTAGGACAATGACAGCTGAAATAGATTTAAAAGCTGTGTCAGCATCAGGGTGGGATGAACAGAGCCTAAAGCATCGAGAAGAATTTTACAGAACAAGGTTCAGAAAGCAACACAAGCTGCCAACCGTAAAAAGTTATACCAAAACTTGGTGAGATAGAAAACTTTTTACGTATAGGATGTTCAGCCAATACACATGGCAGTTTTTCTTCGAAGATAGACCATTAAGGAATGAAACACTTCACCTGATTTGATGTTCAAAACTTGGAGCTGGACATGATCTGCTCAATGAAGTCATCTAGAGTCCAATATTCACATCTATCAATTATAACCAGAAAGCCGCTTTAGTATTAAGAATACAGTAGAGTGAAAATTCCAAGACCTTCAGGATTTTAATACTCATCCACACAATAAACAATTAGTAACCCTAGGATGCAGATATTTTACCTCAGTGCTACTTGAAGTTCACGTCACAGCACATAAGCTAATAATACAAGATTCCAATAACCATAATATATAACTCCTAAAACGACACACATATCTCATCTGATAAGCATCAATTTCAAATCCACATTTTGCCATATCCTCTACAGAACAAAGTGAAATTCCCAGGAAAGGGAAGACAATTATTACCAGCATATCAAGCAGCAAGATTTGAATAAAGCTGGACTCATGAAACTCACATATCCTCTAAAGAACAAAGTGAAATTCCCAGGAAAGGGAAGACAATTATTACCAGCATATCAAGCAGCAAGGTTTGAATAAAGCTGGACTCATCAAACTCAGGGAATCCTCATTTATCCATTTCAGCTGCCAGCAGTAAACACAGGCTACATCAAACAGCTATCAATAATACACTGGGTCGAAACACAAAGTTTCCAGTAAACTTTAAAAGGTACCGATCAGCAAGATTAAAACATTAAAATAACAGGTGAAAGTTCTAAAGCAAAACAAATTTAATGCCCAACGCCCCTTTTTGCTCTAAGTGATTCAAGAGCCTTTTTTCGTAATTCAATCTCAAGCCTTTTCTGCTCAGTCTCTGTTACTTCAGCATCACTTGCACCAGACTCCGTCCTCACAATGCGTTCACTATCAGAAGCATTACCATCATTGTTTTTCTCATAGTCCGTGGGTGGAGAAACTGTCTCAATTGACTTTTCTTTCAACTTCTCTGCACGTCGTCGCTCTTCCCTTCTACGACGCCTCTCTTCCTTCCGTCGACGCCGCTCATCCTTTCTCAATTTCTTCTCCTCCTTCCTTCTTCTCTTGGCATCCTTTCTACCCTCTATTTTAGAATCATCACTGTCATCTGATGCCACTTCTTTCCTTTCAGACCTTTTATGTTTTCTTTTTTCACGAACTTCATGATGGCGCTTATCTCTTTCCAGAGAGCCAGAACTTAGGGAACCACTTCTATCTTCCTCATCGCCTTCTATCGACTTCAATGAAGCTTGAAATACCTTACTGCCCTTGACCTCATCAGAACGAGAGTCATCCTTCTTATCATATTTGGTAATGTCTCCAGGAGATGATACCCGATGCCTCTCATTCAATGAAGTGTCTTCCTTCATTGACGGTAACTTTTGTTGCACAGCAACTTCAGGATGAATTACACTTTTAGATGTTTTCGCACTGTCCAAAAATACCATCAAATCAGGGGCATAAAATTAAGCAAGTGAGTATACAAGCAACTAAGCAAGACAAATAAATGATGGCAGATGTAACAAACCTTCTTATCTCCTGGTCTTTCTTTCTTAATTCCAAGCCATCAGGGCGGCTCCGAATTTCAATAGAATGGCGACCACCAACCCTTTCAGAGGTATCATCATCCTTGTAAGGAACCCTCTCACGTGAAGCTTTACGGTCGTCAACTGTCGATAGATGTGCAGATCTTTTCTCTGAAGATTTCAGCTTCTGATCACCACTGCCCCTAAACTCGAAGAAATCCAGTACAACTTAGGAGCACAAATGAAGCAACATACCACAAGCTAGTGACAGAACCAAAAGAAATCCTGATTTACAATATCACACAATGAATGCTACAAGCACCTACCTGGCATAGGTTTCTTCTTTCTCCCCTCTAGTCACCGGATTGCCAAGACGAGGTTTTTGATCTCTTGGTTTAGCCGGAGGGCTTGCACTGATATCTCGGAGTTTTTGTTCCTTTGTTTGCTTCATGGGGCTCACATATGGGCTGAATGACCTTCAGGAGGAGTCAGGAAAGCAACACACATACTCAGAAAGTCAGTAACAAAACATATCCATATAAAACCCACATTTCATCGTATATTCCCATCCTCTATTCGTAAGTTAACTTAAACTCATACCCCAAATCCACTAATGTTAAATCACTTTTATTTGTGTCATTTCATTCTCCACTTGAAAGAGGGGACAAAAGAGGGAGATAGCATAGTAGCACGAAGCAAGAGTGGCGGTGGTGCATTAGCAGAGGCGGAGGCAGAAGCGGGAGCGGCTAAGCAAGGGCATATAGAAGAGACTAAGATAGGATGCTTATAAGAGCTTGATATATTTGAATTTAAATCTGTGTATTCAAAGAAATATTTATGTTTTTCCACAGTTGTAATATATATCCCACACCAACGTAATCTTAGACTCTGAATCTGTAACTTCCTTGGTAACTTTACTTCTGTTTCTTTGGGATCAATCATCAATCCAAATTGGGAGCAAGATTCTGTCTGCATAGGAGCAGTAGTGAGGTTTGGGAGCAAGTAACAATACCCGCATAGAAGGATCCTGCAACTAAGGGGGAGTCATGCAAATATTTTCATTGTATGCATAAAGTAGTTCATTCGCTCCTATGTCAATAACCACAAGGAAAAGATGGGAATGTGAATGCATGCCCAAAACATTACCTCCTATCTTCACTAGGACTTCTTCTCCTAGAGCCTGGTGAAGGTCCTGAATGAGATTGAGACCTATCTGATGAAGGCGACGAGGAGTGTGGTTTCTTACGGGTGTCATCCCGATCCTGTGGATCTCTCTGTGGTGATCTCAAAGAAATGGGGGTGCGAAGCACACCAGAATCTATCCCCTTGCGAATCTCAGCAGAGCTTTCAGCATTGTCTCTTGTGCGAGCATGTCGGATAGGAGAGAGCTTCTCAAATGTCCTACAATATTAATGATACAGCTCATCAGCTAAATAGCCTCAACTCCTTAACCAAATAAAAAAAAAAAATACTCGGACAGAACATTAGACATCAAAAGAACTAACAAAAATGCAAGAAGAGCAAACTATAAGAGGTGCAGTCATTACAATACCTTTTAATTTCCACACCAGTATGAAAATGTTATTAGCACTGAACTCAAAGACAATCAAATGCATAATAAGAATCCTGATAACTAATAACATGCAACTCAAAAGAAAAGACAAATAAATAACTTTAGTGCCAACACACCTGTTTCTTTCCCTAGGAGATTGCACAGGTGACCTCCTCTGGCGTTTTGGTGATTTCCTTCTGCCTGGTGAAGGCAACAAGCGGCGTGCTGGAGATGGAGAACTCCACTGTTCAGGTGAAGGAGACCTGTGTCTGGAAGGAGTTGGCAATCTCCTGCGGCTGGGAATTGGGGATCTCCGCAGCCTTGGTGATGGAGACCTGCGTCGGGGAGTAGATGGAGATCTTCGGTACCGCCGTCTCACAGGAGATGGTGATCTGCGGCGCACAGTATAGGGTGATCTACGCCGCACCGGAGATCGTGATCTCCGACGAACAGAAGATGGAGATCCACGTCGAATGGGTGACCTTGATCTGTATCGTACGGGAGTCCTGGATCTACGTCGTACAGGTGATCGCGACCTAAGTCGAATCGGAGACCGGGACCTGCGCCTTAAAGGAGAACGCAATCTACGGCGCATAGGCGAGGGCGATCGAAGACGTGGGCGTGATGTGGATCTTCTCCTAGAATGAAATGGCCTACGTCTTGAAGGAGGTGTAACAGACCGTCTTGGAGGAGAGCGTTTCAACCTTTCAGAAGAAATTGAGCGGCTTTTGTTACGAGGAGATTCAGATATACTTCTCGACTTGCGTCTCTCTCTGAAAATGAAAATTGGACGAATCATGTAAAATCTAATCTACAAAATCTATTGGATCAGAAAGCATAAGAGCAAAATAAGAAATTGCAACCAAGTACTTAATGACAATAGTAACCTATTTCACGCCTATGAGAAACATACTCTGAATAACTTCTGGAATTGGAAAATGACTTGCTTATTGATCTCGAACGTCTATTTCTGCAGATGAAACCCAAATTCAAAACTTACATGCCCCAATAAATGCAACCAGAGAAATACTTAGGGGGGGATGGGTGGAGGGGGGAAGAAAATCACATAGTAAAACAATACATACGGAGGAGACAAAGACAAGTGGTCAGCTGAATGCGGAGATCTAGATACCCTGCAGAGGTAGAGTAGATATCATCAGTCTTTCACAAAAAATAGCAGTTTGCAATCTATTCGTCCATTGTATTTTCTAAACACAAACTCACTGTCCAAACAACATGTGAGCACAACCAACCCTTTAATAGTATATAGCTCCACAGACCTCCGTCATCACATCTGGATCCACATTATATTGCCGTAGAATTTGTCGACAACTATTTTAACGTTAAATTTGCTAGCACAAAAAACCTAACAATTTACAGTATGTCGTACAAAAAGATGACCTTGCATATACAGGACTTTAACTACTGCAAATCGTAAAGAAGGTGTTGGTGTCAAAATGCATATAACAAATTAAAATTTCCACTTCTTCTCCAACCAATAGGGGTAGGATGTTGGGGAGCTCTTCTTATACTATGCATTAGCTTATCATGAATACTAACACTAACAGACCACAAATGCATGAGGTAGATGCCTCAACCTATGGATTCATCTTGGACAGTGAGGAAACTCCCCAAGCTCAGGTCCTTAGGCCAACTGCCAACCTTTAATGTAGGCGATTCCTATGGGCAGACGATTGGCACTCTTAGGGTCCGCAGTATCAAACATTAGAGGATAAGAGTTGAAAAATGTGGGAAGATCTCTATAACTAAAGTTTCAAGTAGAAATTTGAATTGGCCACAGATGAGAAACAGGCTGCTCTACGTATCATTGAGCATACTCCTGCTGGTCTTCTACCTCATGTAAATTACAATGACTGACGATGAGGCTTCCAGCAGCAAATACTGAATGGTATAAGGAATACTGAGTGCCTAAGGACAGAGGGTATTGTTATCCTATTAAGTTATGCCGTTGCTGTTTGGGTAAGGTTGTCACAAGGGACAGTTTGCTGAAAAGGGGAACGAATGTGGAAGAAGTTTGTGTGCTACGAAATCAAAAGAAAGAGACACCTGACCATTTATTTTTGTTGTAGTGGTGGAGAAATGCCAAATTACAAGGAGAGCTATGCAACGGTCTGGTGAGTTGGCTTGGGCACAGCATGCCTCCAAGAAGTCTTTCTTGGCTGCTATCTCCAATACCGGCCTGGCACAGTGCTAAACCAATTGTGGCTTGGAAGAACCATTACGATTTTCAACAATAAAGCTCAAGATCAGTTGAATTTGTTCAGAAGCATCAAAATGTTACAAGGGCAAGACCAGTTCATGGAATACAGTGGAGAATATCCGTTCAATTGGTGTCTTTGCCAGGCTTGGAAGTTTGGAACGTCACTACTAGGTTATGAAATATATACTACCACCCGTAGGGCAGAAAAATCATGTCCTCCTGGTCTAGGATATTTTTGGTCTGCTGCTTGTTTCCTGGTTTGCTTGCTGTTTCTCTAATGTAAACAGGTTCAGCTCAGGAAATGTCCCTATAATGTACTACTCCCTCCGTCCCGTCCCAAATTAATGTCCATTTTGAGAAGTCAACATAAAAAGTTGTGCAACATTACTCTTTCACCCTTTCTTTTCTACATTAAGTGACATGTCAACAAAGCATAAAGTAGGAGCAAATTGGGAAAGTCAATACCAATTATATTTTCCATCATTCTACCCATAAAAACTTACTTCCTCAATCTGTTTAGTGAGCTGTCTTAATAACATTTATCCTTATTTTTCTTTGGTTGTTATGAACCTTAAGGGTTCTTGATCACTTAGCAATTGCTAGGTAAGTGATAAATGGGCAGGAAAAACTTCACAAAGTTCTCGATAGGTAAAGGTCACTCTGGGACCAAAGTGGCCCACCGAAGAGAATTGATATGAATGCAATGCCCCAGTCAAATAAAAAGGGTTAAACAAAGTGCATACACCAAGAAATATTACCACTAAGAAGCAAATAACAGAAAAAATTTCCCCCACTAACCTGCTCCTTCGTCTTGAGCCATTCCTATCACCAGTCCCCTTCTCCTCTAGGGAATGAGCCCTAGAAGTCCTAAGCTCGTGCTCAACATTATTAGCTCTCGAGTTTTCAACCTCGCCGTCCTACAGAGTTTGAGGTAAAGGACATGAACCCAAATAATTGCAGAAGCAAGCTGAATGGCATGAAAAACACAAACACAAGTTAAACACACAAACTCAGCTCTACCCAATCTAATATGTCATGGAAAAAGTAAGTTACCATCTTCTTCATTTTCTCTTGCTCAACTTCTCTACCCTCTCTCTCTTTCTTCTTTTGAATTTCACTTGATATCCTATCAGTCTCAGCCTGCAATGGCCAGTGTGGCAAGATGTATATGAAATATGCCAAAATCCATCCAAAACCAACAAAATCAAAGTCACACTGTAGTTCTTGCAAAACTGTACCTTCTTCTTCCTAGTCTCCTCTTCTTTCGCATCAAGAAACTGTTGAGGGACACCGCTTGCATTCTTTTGGGCACTGAGAAGAAGAATCCAAAGCTCTTTCATAAACTTACCAGTATTTTTCTCCATGAATCCGGTCAGAGAAATCTGAATCTCCTTTCCATTAACTACCTGTAGCCAAAAAGATGCATAGATCACAAGGCTTTAGTGGTAGTCAGTTTGTTGTTGGGCTCTGCTAGGAATTTGGAAATGAGTAGTTTGTGGATCATAGGTGCCCAAACACTCATTCAGGAAAGGGAAATGTTACTCATGAACAATTTAACAACGTATAGCAACCGTTCCAGTAATCCTGGCATTATAATAAAGATAAATATCTTGTCGAGCATTCTTGCATGTGAGTACGCTCCAAAAGCACACTATCAGAATGTTCAGTTTTAGTGCTCTCAAGTCTTGTGTTTCATCCAAAAGAACATTCTAATGAAATTCTCAACATATCCTGTATGACTACTTTTTCAATTAACTCGAACTAATGCGTATTTCCAATTATCAAGGTTCTTAATAGGTTTTCTTCAATTATCTAATGCTTCTCAGTTCTCACACTATTTTCACGTCTTGTCACCTTTCCCCATTTCCCATAAAACTTCCTTAACTGCAGTCCAAGGTTAATAAGGTTCTTTTTTCTTGTGGATAAAAACAAACCTAAACAGATGTTTCAAAGCTAGCTGTCTCATCAATTCAAACAATTGACTGAAGAGCTCAGTACCTTCCCATCTAGAAGACCATAGATGAAGTTGATAAGAACTTCGTCTTCGAATCCAAGGAGCTCGGTCACCCTGTTCGCAATCCACGGTCTCAGAACATCCATCTTCACCTTCGTCATGTCCACCTGACCACGTCATTCACACACAACAAAATCAAAAACCCTAGAAAACTAAAAAAAAACCCCTAAAACGTTACAACCACCACACTGGAATTCAATTCTCGCATAATTCCAAGCCAGATGTACATGTAAAGACAGTGTTACGAACCAGGTTCTCCAGTTCAGGGGCGAACTTCTGCGATTTCATGAGCTTCGCTTGTTTGTTCGAGAACCGAGTGTCCTGATCGGCCGACGTCCCCTGTAAAAGCACAATCGATCGCATAGAGAACGAGGATCTCGTATCAACCACAACCGCGCGATAAATTTGGATCCGATAAGAAATCGCGTGTGTGCGCAACTGAAACAAAGAGAATTCTTTTGGAATCTTACCCGGAAAAAACCGCCTGACATCTTCTAGGGTTTCTGGGGGAAAGGCTTCGGTGGACTGGAGCTGGTAGTATGCAGTGAGTTCTGAAGCCAAACAGCCTATCGGCTACAAAGTGTGGGGTGGTACTTTGTTCTGGCGCTGAACTGGGCATGATTGCCCTAATCTCCAGACCATATATGTTTACGAATCTACCCTTTGTTAGACTGCGTTTCTTGTGAACTTTTTGGTTCCGTTCCGGATTATATTCCTAAAAAGTTTTTTTTTTTTTAATTTTTAAACTCAAATATAATAAAAATAAATAATAATTTTTTGATTTTTTTTTTACACCGTATAAAAGATCTCAATGAGATCTATCGAATAAGATCCATATTAGTAGGAAAATTATTTGCGTAAACACATAATTTTTGAGCTTGAAATTACCTTCTTTTTCAGAAAATATTTTTTCTCTGATCCGGAACGGGGTCTTTGTCTAATATTCTTTCGATATTTTTTACTTTTTGATGGGAGGAATTAGAGAAAGTATAAAACTTGGACCGACTGGAAAAAGCTATTTATAAGACGACACTTTATAAAGAAAAAAAACTACTTGAGGGTAATTCTTTTCGTTTTTACCTTTTATTGCTTTTTTTTCTTTTGATCTTAATTTTTTACTTTTTAGACTTAACTCGTCGAGAGAAATAATTAATTCAAAAAATATTACGCAAATCTAACAAAAAATTAAAAAAAAGATGAACATGACACAGAGAAAAAAAAGAGTTTACAAAAATGGAGCCTTGATTAATCACCTCAACTCCGCCCCTTACACCTTTTTTTAGTTTTGGTAATTAGTTTGAGTAGGTGTCACACCATATTTTGGTAATTAATTTGAGTAGATGCCTTGTTTTAGTAATTAGTTTGAGTAGATGCCTTATTTTGGTAATTTTTCCAAAGCCGTTTATTATCATTCACTTCAATGACAAACACAATTTATACTAAAAATTTGCTCACAACAGTCAAAACCCTTTCATGCAACTCCCCCCTCATGTTCAACCCCAAATCATCCCCGATCTAGTGGGCACCGGGCACAGTCTGCAAGTAGCATGCCATCCAGGGGAGTCGAACCCGCGACCTTGGCTTTGATACCACTT
The DNA here is from genome assembly GCA_020567845.1 of Rhododendron henanense subsp. lingbaoense. Classification (NCBI taxonomy): domain Eukaryota; kingdom Viridiplantae; phylum Streptophyta; class Magnoliopsida; order Ericales; family Ericaceae; genus Rhododendron; species Rhododendron henanense. The sequence goes on from CM036323.1 coordinate 7,822,543, forward strand.
GTAGGATCAAACGCTTACCATCTTACCAAAACCCGCAGGTATTGGTAAAGGCGCAACTCTCTTTCCTTATACCATAGCGTAGCAGGCCCCAAGCACCACGGTTCGACCCGCGTGGGCAGGATGCTGGCCCGCGACCAACAGAGTTGTCTGGTAGAGGTGTGGCCCCACATCTGGCAGGAGTGTGTCTGTTGTGAATAAGATGTGGGCATGGGAGGGAATGACTGACGAATGAACTCTTATCGTTATAAGTGTAATGTAAATATATCGGGGGATTTGGGGCGGATCGAGGGGGAATTGATTCAGAGCGGATGAGACGGGAGCAGGCTTACTCTTGAATCCTATCCGATTCTCAAATTTTTTTAAACAATCTTCATATCTGCCTCGATTCCTGAAAAAAATTCTCCAATCCCCGATCCATTCAAATAGTGAACAGATCGGATCGGATACGGACGGATCGAAAATGACGATTACTAAAACAGTCAAGAAGCAGGGGGCGTCAGATATTGACACGTGGCCCACTAATGAGATCGGATGCAAACCTATTTATATTCCACTCTTAAATCCAACTCAGAACTCGCCCCACCTCTCTCTCTCTCTCTCCACCCTCCCTCCGCCGTCCTCTTCTCTTTCTCTCTCCTCTCTCTCTCTCTCTCTCTCTCTAGCTACCCCTAACTCCAGAACCCGACACCCGCCCCAACCCCAGAACCACTCAACTCTTCGCCCCTCCCCTGGATTTACGCCCAAGAGAGACTGAGCTTCGGCCAATCGGGGACATGGCCAGTTCGATAACGAGCGCCGTCTACCTCCACGTCATCGAAGACGTCATCAACAAGGTCCGAGACGAGTTCGCACTCAGTGATGGGCCCGACGAGACTGTCCTCGAAATGCTTCAAAGAGTAATTTTTACATTTCCTTCATAGTTGCTTTCATGTACTTCCAATAGGGTTTCATTTGGATGTGAGCAAGATGAATTTCGGGTTTATTTGGTAATTTTTGCTAAATTGCGTGGTCGTTTTGATCTAATAAGTTTTAGGGTTTCTGATTTGTTGGTGTAAATAGAAATGGGTGTCCAAAATGGTGGAAGCTGGTGCTGTATTGGGTCCGATCGAGAGCTCCTCGACAACGAAGCAGACTCCAGGAGGCTCTGTTGCGCCGGTTCACGATCTTAATGTGCCGTATGAAGGGACCGAGTACGAAACTCCCACATCTGATATGCTCTTTCCCCCAGTAAGTTTCGATGACGGGGTTTGTTGTGAAATTGGTTCTATTCTTGGTTTAGCTAATCTGAGTCATCTGACTAGGATAAGAAAGCTGTTTCACTTGATTGTATCATTATATGCTTTGGAAGCCTACTTTCTCACCGAGTATTTACTTGTATGAACTTAGTCTGTTTGTGTAATTTTGCGCTTAACTTTTACTGTGGGATATTACTTGCAGACGCCATTGCAGACTCCTTTTCAAACTCCGTTACCCGGAACAGCCCAAACTCCTCTACCCGGAACTGCCCAAACACCTCTACCCGGAACTGCCCAAACACCTCTACCGGGTACTGCAGACAACTCAATGTATAATTTTCCTGCCAATGGCACTCCCAATGACTATTCTTCAGTACATGATTCTGGAGGCATATCTGAGATGAAAGATGGGATGCCTAGCCCATACATGGTAATTCTCAGTAATATTTGTTAGCAGTGGAAGTTTTTTGTTCAGTAATGATTATACCGACATTAGTTGTTACTTGTTAGTACTGATGGTACTCTTTCATTCTGATTGTGGCTTAAGTAGCAAGTATGAGTTGTACTTGTGGGCATAATTATTGGGCTGGATTATAGTTTCTTGCATTGTGCAGCAACCGCCCTCTGCTTGGATGAATCAAAGGACTCCTCTAAGTGTTGATGTTAATGTTGGTTGGTACTTTGGTAATTTTGTGCCCAATTTCTAAGTGTTGATGTTAATGTTTGTGCACTAATTGCTTTCATCTTTTTGTAGCTTATGTGGAAGGGCGGGAAGACTTGGACAGGGGAACATCTCAACAACCAATGATGCAGGTGATTGTTATCTATTTCTGGTATTGTGATTTGTGAAATCATGATTGGGTTTATGGTTTGGGGACTTATCCCCCCTCAAAAGTTTGTGGCCTTTTTCTCACATTACTAAACCCCTCTCCGGGCCAAAACGAAGTACAAAGGGGCAAAATCATTTCAATCGTACAATTGTACAGGTAAACACGATCAACGTAATCAGTAAGGCTTAGTACGCTTATCGTGAGAGGAAGAAAGGTGCTATGCTGATATACCACCAAAATAAGTTGTCCCTTGGGCACAAACCCTGACAGATAAGAGAGTGATAAATTCCAATAACTCCAGAGCGAAAAGAGTTGTTACGAGTTGTAAGCTATGTTTCTTGGGCTGCGCAGTCCCCTTATAAAGCAAAAGATTGAATATTTACCCAAAAGTACAGAATGCAAAATGTCACATTTAATGTCTATGACATATTACAGAAGGCAAGGAAATAAGGGGGAAGGATAATATCTGAGTACAATATTGAAGGCAGGACCAGAGGAAGACTTCCACAATAACCAAATATAATTAGATGGGAGCGATTCATCGAGTACGGAAGGCAGGACTTCTCAACTCATTAATGCTGTATCAGAGGGCATGACTGCATGATTATGTAGAGACAGGATATGTCTGAGATGAATTGCAATTAGGACACGGCCGGAGAATAGTTTAAAGTTGCCCCTCTCTCTAATGGCTCAACCTTTTAAAAGAGATTAGTAGTTTACAATCTAATATTTTACTCACTTCTTCAGTTTACCGCTTTTTAATTCAAAATATAGTTGAAAATCGACATAAAGGGAATGCTTCCTCACCCTGTATGCAAGAGAAGGATAAAAGGAAAGCAAAGTCGTGCGCCTCTTCTTTATTTTGGAGATTTCTAGAAGATGTCATTTATTGGTTATGGGATGTCTGGAAATTTGATCTTGGGTTTCCAATAATGACAAAAGAAATACAGGGCATGTTTTCCTCACATTTGGTTTTTGCTTTTTTCCTTGAAGAAGCTGGAAAAAATAAAAAGGGGGGCGGGGGGGTCACAGTCTGCTACATATTCTCTCACCATGAACTCATTATTGCAACCACTTTGTATTTTATGCCGGTCTTAATGTTGGAGAATTATCTAGGACTTCTTCATGTCTGCTGGCAAGCGGAAACGTGATGAGTTTGCTTCGCGACATCAGACTGGTGGATACATACCGCAGCAAGATGGAGCTGGAGATGCTTGGTCAGATCATTTTCAGGTGGAGCTCCTTTGCTTCCGTGTGTATATTTCAAGTGATACTTTTTCTTGTTCATCTCTTTGATGCTTGCATTATGAGTACTTCCTTGCCTGATTATAAACTATAAAGACAGCTTTCTTCCAACAGAGTCTGAACAGACATCTTTTAGCAACTAACTCAGTGATTGCTAACAAGTAAACCTCTTGCCATATTCAAAACATGTTGGGACTAGCTCTTTTTGATGCCTTGCCAATGTAGCTCAAGGTTTACTAGAAGCCTAATTTAGAAGTTTAAGTGGGTAGTTTCTGTAAGGGTCAATCTTACTGCTCGATCAAGCACAACAAAATCTCCAACAGATAGAAGCGAGAACCTTTATAATGAGCAAAAAAACAGAGATAGGAGCAATTCAAACACTCAGAAAGTACATTGAGTAGCCTTACCTGGCTGAGAAGTTTGTATCTTGACTAGTGACCTATGCACTCAACATCAAGCAATATCGAGTGTGGAGATAAAATTTGAGTCACACAAGATGCTGCAGCTTTCTTTGAGATGCAAGGTTATTGACAGGGCCTTTATAATGAGCAAAAAAACAGAGATAGGAGCAATTCAAACACTCAGAAAGTACATTGAGTAGCCTTACCTGGCTGAGAAGTTTGTATCTTGACTAGTGACCTATGCACTCAACATCAAGCAATATCGAGTGTGGAGATAAAATTTGAGTCACACAAGATGCTGCAGCTTTCTTTGAGAAGCAAGGTTATTGACAGGGGATATTGTAAGTGGAGAGGGGCATGGACTAATGAATTGGACGATATACTTTTAGTAGTTAGATATATATATATACAAATCAAGATGGGGTGTTAAGTGCATGCGCATCCTAGTTGCATGGCACATCATTTATTGATGGCACAAGGATTGTCTACTATATTCTAGTAATCTAGTTACTACTTATTTATAGAGTTGACTGAATAGGAAGCTTGTTAGACTATGACCGCATGTATTGAAAACATACCATTGATACTGATGCTCAAGGATATTGTGAGCTGTTATAACTACAAGGTCGTCAATCGGTAGCCGTTGGGCATGAGAGAATTAATATTGGATCCCCAAGGACAAAATAGTCCTTGGAAGGGGCAAAATAGTACTTATGTAGTGGAACGGGCAACGGGATATGTGAAGCAGTAAATTTTTTTTGGATTTTTTTGATCGAGTCTTTGGTTGTTTCTCTTAATTTTTATTGAATTCAGTTCAAATTTTTTTGGATTAACCGTTTGTCTCGACGAGAGGACCAAAGTTGAAAAAAGGTCACTAAAGACGGAAAAAGTTTGAAAAAGACGAAAAATACAGTCTTTTATTGTTTTTAGCGTCGTCTTATGCAAACTTTTTCAACTTTGGTCTATATTTTATGCTTTTCCGATTCTCCACATTGAGACAAACAATGTGATGTAAAAATTATGACAAAATAGCTCAAAAAAGAGGTATCTAACAGTTAATACCGACTGTCTTGACAAAAATTAATTTAGTCCAAACACGCTCTAATTGCAAAGGGGATTATTAAGACTCCATCTTGCAATGGTAGTATTTTTGGGGGTTCTAAGTTTTTGAGAGGACATGCAATTAACACACTCAGTTTCATTTTTAAAGCATTTCCCGACAATACCTTTCAGTTCCCATTTTTTGATATTTACACAATCAGTCATGACTCATAAGGGATAATTTTTGAAAAGTTAAAACTTTTTATGCTTTGACTAATTATGGGACACCCCAAATGGGACAGGAGGACTAACTATAAGGGATGGAGGAAGTATTTCATATTGCTAAACGAACATGAATTACCGATTCATGCTTGAGCTGCAGTTGGCAGATTTTTTAGTCATAATTAACGCAAAATCATAATCAAACTTGGTGGCCCCGACTGTAAGAACAGACACACTTGGATATCCTGAAGTTTTCCGCAAGTGAAATTAGGTAATGAGTACCATATTTTTGTTCATTCTATTGTTGCATCCAACTTGATTAATATGGCCAGCCTGGATCATCCATGTTTGGTGGGTCTCTCTCTCATCCATTATTAGGTGACATCCTATGTGATTCCTTCTATTCAATCTTCTAGCACCAAAGTTGAATGATCTAGTATTGAGACCCATTAATGGGGAAGATGGGTGTGCTTTTAATGTTTTCTGGGCTTAAGGTCTAATTTTAGAAAAAGATCCCTTGATGATCAACCATATGAACTGATTTTATCATGTGCTGTTAGCACTTTTAATGTAATTTCTAATCTGATTATGGTCAAATCAGGTAAATCAAGGGGCCAATACTGAGAGCAATATTATCACTGCTGCGAATTGGGTGGTGATCACTCAGGGGGCGAGGTTGTCTTCAAGGATTCCTCAGTCGGATGGGCCAATTCCTGATCCTTATGATGATGCGCTTTCTACACCTAATGTGAGCTGTTGCTTCCATTCTGTTCACCCATTAATAGCTCAAAGAAATGCAAAAGTTTGCATAGTTTGGTTGGTGTGTGACTCGTGTGTGCTCCAAAAGATGTTAGACTAATATGATCCCGTACAATCCCGTGACAGTGCCCCAAATCATGGTTAGACTGAGCCTGCCCTGACTGCTTACTAGATGCAAGAAAGAACGCGTTGGGTTGTTGCCCCTTTTACAAAACCAAAGTAAACATGAGTAGGAGTATATGTTTCACCTTTGATAAAGCTCCACACATGCCCCTAAAAGTGGGAAAGAGAGATGCCTAGCCTACAAAAGCAACAGTATATATTTCATCTTGTAGAAGTTGATGTAAAATTACTGATGCTGCATATTTAAGCATAATTCTGGAAGGGTGGGTAACTTATGTAGCCATGTCACTGTTCTTGTCTTCATGTAAAACAAACGGCTTATGGTAAATGGTCTGCATTAGGGTTCTATACAACAACATCAATAGAACCCATGTAATCCCCAATCATTGGGGGTATGGGCGGGGGAAGATTGGAGACAGACCTAACCTTTGGTTCTATGTTTCTGGTATTTGTGACACCAATTTTAGTCAGTTTAATACGCTGAATTTATTCATAAAGTTACAATACTTTGACTGAGAATTGAAATTTGAGTGCATTGAATATTGTAATCTGGGTGGTGGTTACTGGCTGTGTCAGAAGGCAGTGCAATGGTGCTTTGACAGTTTGATTCAATGTGAGCGTTTTCCTAAGCTTGAGAGTTTCGGTAACTCACATTCTATTTCATCCCGTCTGTTGCATTTAGTATTGTGCATGTACTTCAAACCTTGACATGCAGCGTACCTGCTATTTTCAAAGATTCACATAAATCCATTTTATGGTATAACAATTTCTCTTTATGGAACTCATAAAATGAAACAACTGACGGAGCCTCCAGCTGTTCCTTTTGTGAACTGAGACTCTTTCTTGATGTACTCTAGATATACAATTATCAAGGAGTTGTCAATGAGGACTACAATATAGTGAACACACCGGCACCAAATGGTAAACTTGTAACCTAATTTGACCTAAATAGTTTGTCCAATTAATATTTTCCCTTTGATGTTGGAGCTAATTATTATCTGCAATTCTGCATCTTTTAGATCAAGCAGGTACTCCTGCTTTTGTCATGAAGAATGATATTGGAGATGACGACGATGACGAGCCCTTGAATGAAGATGATGATGATGATGAGTTGGATGATCTGGACCAGGGAGAAGAGCTGAACACACAACATTTAGTTTTGGCTCAGTTTGATAAGGTATGTGCTTCAGTCTTCTTTTTTTCCTTCTTTGTGTATTCCATGACTTAAATAAAAGGACAAATAAAATAGAGAGAAAACGAGAGGCATATCTCCCAGTACAAGAGAGAAATTACAAACTACTAGTCAGTTAGATTCAACACTAGCAGATTTATGAGTTATGTGGTCCATTCTTAATCCCTGTAGTGATTGTTCGTACGTCATATTTGTCATTTATGCCTGTAATTGACAATATCAACCCTCATAAACATGACACCATAATACGTTTGGGTGTGTAGGTTACGAGGACCAAGAGCAGGTGGAAATGCACTTTGAAGGATGGCATTATGCACATAAACAACGATGACATTCTCTTTAATAAGGTGTGTTTGGAATCAGTCTTCCAGTTCTTGTTATTCTTGTCTCTTCATTCATTAGCCTTTTGAATAACTAAATGATTGCTTATCTTCCTTCATGCCCTTGGGTCTTACTTTATCCTTTACTTCAAAATTCTGATTTCTGTGCTGCGACTATTTTCAGGCAAATGGAGAGTTTGAATTCTGATTGTGTTATAGAGATCCCCTGACAATTGCTGTCCGAGAGCAAATCTAGAAATGTCACTGTGTGCTCTGTGATGTTCTTTACGCATTTTTCCTTGAGTGGGAGAGGAGAATTGTGATACTTGGTGCTTTTGAGAGGGGATGATGGGTCGGCCGGTGTCTGTAGATAACGAAGCCAATCTTTTTTGCCCTAAGTAGATGGCTGCTGGAATTTTTTCCCCAATTTTTTTTTCTCTGGTGGAATTTTAATACCTATACTCTATACTTGGGGCCAGTAATTTATATCGAACAGCATTGGTGGTTTTTATTCGTGTTATATTTTGTCGGGTTTGTTGGCTGTTCACTGTTCAGTTGGTCTCCAGTTCAGTGTGCTTTTATGTTATCGATTAAAGAGTTATAAAACAGAAAGGAAGATAGATTGTCTTGAAAATGAGAAGACCGGTGCCTTCGATTGTCATGCCATCGCTGGTTTCCCCTTGTTGATGTAACCGTGTCTGTTGAATTCATTACATCTTTCATGGTTGGGTTCTGTTGGATTGCATTTTATCAACATTATTTGTGGTGGATTTGGAATCACTCCCCTTTTCATCGAGCGAAATAGGTTACTATTGTGAGATGTGGCTCGTACGGAGAGAAGGGACTCTCAGCGAACCCGGCAAGACACCTATTGCCTGCAAGCATATTGAGCTTGCATCAATTTCCCTTAGGACGCAAATCTAGGATGTCCAGACGCAGTCGGGTTGTAGTCACGTACTCACTCTTAATTGCGTCAGATGGTGGTTAAGTCTATCCTGACCTCATGGTGCGAAGATACATATATTTTTGGCTTTTTGCACACTTCAGACTAATCTCCTCTCCCACAAACGATTCATACGCTTACCAGTGTAGTGAGTTTTTGTTAAAGGTACAATTGAAAGGGCGATGGTATATGGTCGGAATCCTCCTACTGTCCGATAGTTGATTTGCCTTCCCTTCCTGAATGTAGGCACGGTCTCGTGTATCGAACTATGTAAATCTTGTTTCTGTTATTGTTTTCGTTCATCTTTATTGTTCGCGATAAACCAATTAGTTGCGTTTACATTAGCAGATGTTCAAACCTCGCTCATCCTAGTTATCTGGCGTTCTTACCATCAGGGAAGGGGAAAACAAAGAAAGGAATGAGACAAAATATGCCATGGCAAAACAGATCTCTGTCAAAAAAAACAACCACCACAAGGTCCACCAGCCTCTTTAGCTTGGCAGTCTCGGAAGGAAAATATGACAGCAAGAAGAGTGAAGGAAAATAGAGGAGGAGAAACATCCGTCGGTTTTACGTTAAAACTACCAGCCAAACAAAAACCCTATTACATCACAGAAACACAAATGAGAGAGAGAGAGAGAGAGAAACAGGGACGCTTATTCCGAGACTCACTGCACGCGATTGACAAGCGTGCATTGCGCCTGGAAGAAAGAAAACAGCGACGAAGCCTCTGGGAACGCATCCGAATCCGGAGACTGCGGGGGTGTAACCGTCGTCTCGTCGCCGACAACATTCCCGCTGCTGCTTCGGGCGCTCGGGATTACCAACTGTTCCTCCTCTTCTCCCTCCCGCAAATGCATGGGAGAGAGAACGAGCGGCGACAGCAGGGGAATGGCGCAGCACGAGGGAGCCTCGTTGGAACGAGCACAATAATAAGGGTTCTCGGTTTCGCCGTCGACGACCATCTGATCGAGCTGGAGAGCCGCCGGAGCCTGTTTCTGCAGCCTGGTTTGGGGTACCGGTTGGACCATCCACGATTTCGCCTTGCATTCGGCTTTGGTGTTCTCGTCGTTGCTTGTCTCCATTTGTTGAGCCACAAAGAGGTTTTCTGATCTCTCTCTCTCTCCTCTCTCTCTCTCTCTCGGGGTGATCAATGTTATGGTGGATGGATATACTAAAAGAAAGAGAGAGAAAAAGGGTGGGTGCGTGTGGTACGAGAGGATAGGAGTGAGGCATGGATGGTGGTAAATGGGACTTTGTCTTCTTCGGGAGCGGGAAATAAGGGGCGTCGGTTACAGAGGCAAAGGTGGGAAAGGGAAAAAAAAAGGTTAATTACTAATTTAGTGTTAAAAAAAGGTTAATTAATTTAGTGTTAATTTTGAATGTCAGTTACGGGGAAACGGATTTTTGCTAAATACTCCGTATGTGCTTGTCTTGATTTTCTTGTTTTTATTGCTTTATACTATAAAGTATATAGTATCGGTTTTGCTAACAAGTGCCCCCAGGCAGAAGTTAAGGTGCAACAAATATGGAATATTTTTCAACATTTGTTAAAAGAAAGTCCAACAATAATTAATTTTCTTTTCCCTCCATTTCAATTTCTACCTTTTAATCTCTTTCCATTTCCTTCTCCCGCATTTTCCTTTTCCACTTCGTCTTCTAGTTTTGTCGTGGACCATTTTCTGCACTTCATGATGCTCTAAGATTTATCAAGTATAGCATTAGCAGGTGACTGAAAACCAATCCAAGCATCTAACATAAAAATTAAATGACAAAAAAATACCATGGTAGGACATAAATAAAATGCGACATTTATAATTTAATTTTTCGCAAAATCCTACGAGAAAAAAAAGTTCCTCTTATTGATCCAAAACAAGGTGATGTTTAAGAAAAGAAAAGAAAATACAGGATTCAAAAAGAGTTATCGTCTAGTACTTCAACGAAAATATAGGATTCAAACAAGATGAAGACCTTGTTGTATGCGTGGAACCCCCTATTGGTTAGTCATTTTATGTTGGAAGATGCCATGGGGAGGGTTTGGTTTAGGGATTGTCCTAGTTAATTCCTAAACAACGGTGATTCTCTAATCTACATCGGACTAATATGGACATATGAGAATAAAATATACAAATCAATGACATGAAATACTCATTGAATAATGTTTCCTTGTGATATTTGTGCATATTCCATATTTATTACACCTTCTATATTTATTATACCAAAACTTGTGAATATTATATATATATATATATATATATATATATATATATATACACACACACACTCCCCTTCTAATGAGGATCTAAAATGAGGACCTAAAATGAGGACTACCCCATTTCTTCCATTTCTCGATTGAATTTTGATGATCCGAGCCGCTCAATGTGTTCAGAACGTGATTTTAAGGGTACCCGCGAGAAATCGGCAAAAAAAATGACCGGGAAGGGCTTGATTTGAACAGTTTTTATTTGAACCGTTCGATAAAAAAATAATAAAAACTGCTCGGATGAAGCTCTTCCCGGTCTTTTTTTTTGCTGATTTCATGCTGGTAACCTTAAAATCACGTTCTGAACATATTGAGCGGCTCGGATCATCAAAATTCAATCGGAAAAGGGAGGTCCTCATTTTATTAAAATGAGGTGGTCCTTATTAGAAGGGAACTCTCTATATATATATATATATAGCATGTTAATTTGTGCCTTGGGGGCATTGGTTAGCATTTGCCTTATAGTATATAATGTACTCGATAAAGTGTCATAATTGGTGGTAGAGAGGCTACCAATTTACATTTTCTTCTTTCTCCACACGTAAAAACATGTGAAACGGCTGTGGAAGAAACCCTAGATATATTAGACTGAAGTTCGTGCAAGTTGGCCAAATACCTTTATTTTTTGTCACTCGATAGATGTCCAGCCTATTCCTACGGGAATGGAGAAAGGATACCGTTAAGCGGCGGCATATAGGTGGAGCAAACTCAAAGGGCATCAACTACCACACTAAGCACTCGTGGTGCTGGCGAGAATCGAATCACACTTTTAATTGCTTGACTTATGTAGCCAGACTTGGATTGGACAGTAGTGTGATGCGCGTTACATTTCTTGCCCTTCTTATTTTTCTGGTATAGTAATGCAGCGGTGACCTTGTTTCACTTAACTTTTTCCTTTTTAAGAATTTTGGGTATTTCAGGTTTTGTCTTTAATTAATTTTTTCTGCATTTGTTAATTTGTTTCAAAATTTTGTGAATTATTAGTTCGTCTCGATGAGAGGAATTGAAATAATAAAAAAATTATGAATTTGACCCAAATATTTTGAAAACATCCAAGATAAAACTCAAAAAACACAATTTTTTTAATAAAGATAAAAATTAAAAAAAATCAAAAAGCTAAGTGGAAAAAAGGCCTAAATAGAATTATTTTAAAGAGATGCTACATACACTACCATCCATTCACTACATCATCCCCTACATTTTTTGTGGAGCTCACCCCGGGTTCCAAAAAAATACAGAAAAATGTCCATAAATTTTAGAATAATATTTTATGTGGTTCTGTAAAAAATCAGCTCCAACGGATATCGGTAAGTATTATTTCTTGATTTGTAGGGGCGAAACTGCTCAACTGCACAGTTTTGTCCTTATGAATCAAGAAATAATACTTACCGATATTTGTTGGAGCTGATTTTTTACAGGGCCCCATAATATATTATTTTAAAATTTATGAACATTTTTCTGTATTTTTTTGGGACCTGGAATGGACCCTACAAAATATATAATGGATGGTGTAGTGATTGAATGTAGTGTACCTAGACTTATTGTATTTTTAATACTATGTAGTTCTGTATTTTACCGAACTTGGTGTACTTATCATTTGTGAGCGGAAAGAGGGGACGCGGGGGAGCTGCCCCTTTAAGGGGCAGCAGCCTGTTATCCCGGCCAAGCAGGGCTTGCTCCGGTCTCGCTTCAATGATCGAAAATGTTCACTTCGTAGAGCTCGTCGAGTAGAACAAGTGTACCAAAAATTAGCTCGATCGAATATCATTAAGTGCATCGTTGGAATATTTTTATCTTGAAAAGAATGGATCCAAAACACTGGATCAAATCCATTGGAACCCCTTATTGGCAAGTTATATGTGATATGATCAGACACTTAATGATATTCAATCAAGCTGATTTTTGGTACACTTATTCTACTTGACGAGCTCTACGAAGTAAATATTACCGATTATCGAAGCAAGACCGAAATGAGCCCCGATCGGCCGGGACAGCAAGCTGCTGCTCCTTAAAGGGACAGTTGCTCCCCGGCCTCCGGAAAGAGGAGACCACCAACGATAATTGGTCAAGTGGTCAATAGATAAGAACAAGTTTGTGTGTATACAGAATCACCAACAACCGTCAACCGTCTCTCTCTCTCTCTCTCTGATCGTCCAGAATGGCTTGCAGCGTGTCCGCTCCAACTCTGCTCAACCTAAAGCACTCACACTCACCACTACTTCAGCCCAAGAAATCGAAAACCCGTTTCTCTATCCCCTATATCAACTGCTCACACCCACCTTCGAAATTCCTGTTCTTCTCATCCTCCATTGCTCAATTCAGACATCCCGTGTCTAAAAATCTGAACTTTCTCTCCGGTGGCACCGCCATATCGAAGGTAACCGTGCTAATTGAATTACTACGATCTGTTGCTTTTTTGAGGGTTTTCTGAGGATTAGCGACTGTGTTGAATTACTTGACATTTTTTGGGTAGGTTCGAGCTTCTGCTGGGGGAGAAGCAAAGTCGCTTGGTTCTGACGCAACATATCAAGAAACCTACTCTTGGCCTTCTGTTATTATCCCGTACGCCCCATTGATTTCAGGAATAGATTTTTATTCTTTTTGTTGATGGGTACTTTCTTCTAAGAATTTCGGTTGAAGGGTACTCAAATTTGTGTTCGAATTAGTTCTATGATCATGGGTTGGTGGCAAATTTAACGAGCATTTGGGTTTCTCCTTCAATCCTGTGCATGTTTTCGACTTTCGTTTTTTGATAGTAGGTTCTTTTTTTGTTTTAAATTTGTTGGAAGGGTACTCAAATTAGTGTATTCGTAAGTTTTATGAGTAAGAGTTCATTAATACATGATTGGTGGCAATTTCACAAAGCTTTTAGGGTTCTCCTACAAAAATAGGGGATTGATATGTTATTTGTTAGTATTATACTGTTTAAGCAAGTTGTGGAAGTGGTTTCTTGCTTGAAGAAGAAGGAGAAAGCTATGGTACACATAGTTTGTACCCAACAATGTTGTGTGTTGGTTGGTGAATGTCACATATTTTTTTGGTACAACTATGATAGGTCTGTACCATAGAAGAGTAAAGTACGCATATTTATCGTCAAGTTATGAGTTTGATGGTTCATGCGTTATGCATTTTTTATAGTTCAATTTGTTGCATATTTGTTTGATTCGTTTGTTGTGACTTTTATAGTGTTTGTAAAGTAATATTCTGGTCAGTATGGATAGACTCTGTACGGTACGCACAAACATGTTAACAATTATTTTGATTGGTTATTGAAATTTTTGGTGTTTAGTTACGCATCAGGTTGCGCAAATACTGATCAAAGTTATACCAGAGATGTACCATATGCTTCTCCAAAGAATCAAGAACTTTAATTTGTCCTTTCAAAAGTAGGAAAGCATTTTGGTATATATGCTAATTCCTCTAATAAGGTACTGAAATTAGTGATCATACTAACTTTATGATTGAGAGTTGGAGCAATGTTGCTAAATATTTAGGTTTTTCCTACCATACTTGGAGGTTAAAGTTCAATATTCTGCTTAGTCAAGTTCTGGAGGTAGTTTCTTGCTTGAAGAATCAAGATCATCTTTAATTTGTGCTTTCAAACGTAGGAAAGCATTTATAGTTTACATAGAAAAGATGTTTATCCACTAAAACAGTTATTCATATTCTTATTGGGTACGTGTTATCGAATAAGGTCCATTGTAGAGAGAGTGAACAGGTCATTTCCTTGATTTCTTTCAATAACTTGTATCATAAAATTTCAGGTTTCTTTTTCCAGCCTTAGGAGGCTTATTATTTGGGTATGACATTGGTGCAACCTCTGGTGCCACACTATCACTGCTGGTACGGTAACTGTACATGGGACAGTTTACAACTGTGCTAATGCTTTCTTTGATTCCAATTTGTATTCAGACATCTAAATTCCTGATTTTGGCGATCTTGTAGTCACCTGAACTTAGTGGCACAGCTTGGTTCAACCTTTCAGCCGTTCAGCTTGGTCTAGTGGTATGGTTTCCTACTTGCTGTACTATCCCGTATGTAGGGGACTGTGTAAATTATCCCCATCAAGCCATGCCAATGGACCTGTGTCAGTTTCTTTTCATACCTGGCTTTATTTACAGGTTAGCGGCTCCCTTTATGGAGCTCTTCTTGGTTCCCTTCTGGTCTACCCAATAGCTGATTTCCTTGGTACATCTCTCTGCATATTTATATATTCAAAGTGATGTTCAAAACAAGTCCATGATTCTTTTTCCGCTTATTCGTAGCTGATTTTGTGAAGGGAGGAGGCGAGAACTTATCCTAGCAGCTCTACTATATGCATTTGGGGGTTTGGTCACTGCCTCTGCTCCAGGCCTTGGGGTTCTATTAATAGGACGGCTCGTATATGGCCTTGGTATTGGTTTGGTGAGTTCGAAATGGACTCTTTCCGTAGTTGCTGTATAGTGATACTTCGGCTAAATTTTGATCCTAGATTTATGGAGTTTCATTTGAGAAAGGAAAAGTAAAGGGATCTCTGAAGCTTTTTTTTGTTCCCACTCTTTTCCTTTTCCTTTTGTTTTCCCTCCACACATCCAAGATCTAAATGCAGCCTAGGAAATAGTATTGACTATTGAGATATCTTAGCATATCTGTCTTGACAGGCAATGCATGGAGCTCCTCTTTATATTGCAGAGACTTGCCCATCTCAGATTCGTGGGACTTTAATATCACTGAAAGAACTCTTCATCGTTCTCGGAATTTTGGTATGTTTCTAATTGACCTTTATTATCATTGGTAGGTTTCCAAAACAAGTGTTATTTCACTCTCAGCCATCTATATATTTTATTTTTCTATCATGAATGAATTGGAAATGGTATTTTGTAGTTGGGTTACTTCGTGGGTAGCTTTCAGATTGATGTAGTTGGAGGGTGGCGTTACATGTATGGGTTTAGTGCCCCAGTAGCTCTGATAATGGGATTAGGTATGTGGAGTCTGCCACCATCTCCACGCTGGTTACTCCTCCGGGCAGTTGAAGGTAAGGGGTCTCTACAGGAGCTCAAAGAGAGAGCCATCTCTGCCTTCAGCAGGTTAAGGGGTCGACCTGTCGGTGACAAAGTTTCTGAGAGGCAAATTGAAGATACCCTTGGCTCTCTCAAGTCTGCTTATACAGATGAAGAATCTGAAGGAAGTATTTGGGAAATATTTCAGGGGCCAAGTCTGAAAGCATTCATCATTGGTGGAGGTTTGGTCCTTTTTCAACAGGTATTGTTTTGTGATAACTAGTTGTTTCCTAAATTTTATATTTATCCTCGTGTCCTTTCACAATAACAGATTGTATCACAACCAATTGAATTTGACAGATAACTGGGCAGCCAAGTGTTCTATACTATGCTGGTCCAATCCTCCAGGTACTTTGAGTGATCCACTCTTTTGTGCACATCATCAATTTGTCCAACATTGTGAGTGGTGTCTCGAGTTCATTCAGGACTATATTTATATGCCATTTGGGATCCACGGCATCTGCCCCAACTGCTAGGCCTGATGACCTGTCGGTCATTCTTGGGATTTTTTACCCAATTCCTCATTTTAGTTTCCTTATATCAAAAGGTTATGCAGGACTTAGCTTGTTCATTGTATTCTCCTTTTCCATAGTGAGATTTTTGCCATTGGACATAAGCTTTTTTCAATTTAGCCCAACTGCACAACTCCTTTGTATTCTGGTGTTATTGCCCCCTTTTCTTCTTCGGGATTCCTCATAACACCTTAACCATGTCTCGTTTTTATTTTGTATTGTTTCTCAAGAGTGCTGGGTTCTCTGCCGCTGCCGATGCTACTCGAGTTTCAGTTGTGATTGGACTGTTTAAGGTACGCCTACTTTTATTTTCTGAAGTTCAGCTCTCAAACTCTTCAGTTGCACGATTTGAGTTCATCGTTTGTTCCATACTGCACTTTGTAAGAGTAATTAATTTTTCTGATTTATGTTCATGCAGCTGGTGATGACAAGTGTAGCTGTCCTAAAAGTTGATGATCTTGGGAGAAGACCCTTGCTTATTGGCGGTGTCAGTGGAATTGTATGCATATTGTTTACTCACAAAAAATTAAATCTGTGTTGTTTTTCTTATTTACTGGAGACTTACCTTCAATTTTGTTATTTGGTGAAGAGAAGCTTTAAGTCCACTTTGTCTCTATATACCACAGGTCCTTTCGTTACTTCTCCTCTCAGCTTATTACAAATTTCTGGGAGGCTTTCCTCTTGTTGCAGTTGCTGCTTTACTTCTTTATGTTGGATGCTACCAGGTATACATTATCTTGTTGATTCACCCTTTATCCATTCATTTAATCTGGTTTATCTTCAAAAATATGTTCGGGAGTCACGCTTCCCTGGGACTTCCCTGGAAGCGTAACTTATATCATCGAGCTTCCAAAGAAAAAGTCTTGGACTAATTGAAAGACAGACAATCTTCTAAAACCATATTTCGATGTCGAAGTTAACCTTTCAAAGAGAGAAAAAGAATGACTGTTGTCAATGTTAAGGCTGGATAGTGATCGCTCTGTTCATATAATTCTATTTCAGATATCATTTGGACCTATCAGTTGGCTAATGGTATCAGAGATATTTCCACTTCGCACAAGAGGAAAAGGGATTAGTCTTGCAGTTCTTACAAACTTTGGTTCAAATGCTATCGTGACATTCGCTTTCTCACCGCTAAAGGTATTGGTTGCCTCCTGCAAATCCTATTCACTTCAAAGGCAAGCTTTACACAGTTCACTGGCATCATAACTAACGTTTTCAAATTCTGCAGGAGTTGCTGGGCGGAGCAAACCTTTTCCTTCTTTTCGGGGCAATTGCTTTGGTATCACTTTTGTTCGTTGTACTTGTCGTCCCAGAGACTAAAGGATTGAGCTTGGAAGATATTGAGACCAAAATCTTGAAGTGAAAGCTCCAAAATGCAACAACTTTGGTGAAACTTCCCAGAACTTTCTCAGTGTGGCTTGGGGAGGTGCCAACTACTGTAACCAACCCCCCATCAATCTCTTGTACATTAACTGAGAGTTTTCTCATAGCATGAGGGAAGAAATTTCATTTTTCCCTAATAACAAGCAGCTTTCAGTAGTCCAATAATCAAATGGAATGGCTAAACAGGATTAATCGTAAAAGTTCGTGATTTAGTCTAATTGAGTAATATAAATCTTCTACATTCTACAACGTTTGTATCAATTTTTGCCCCTTAGTGTTTCTTGGGAGTGGTGGAGGATAAGGGTGTTGGATTTTGAGTGATAAATCCAGTAATTGAAGGCCATACTCTGATAACAGCTTACATTACATTCGTACCAATATTTTGACAATTTTGTTCTACATTTTGTAGGAGAATTTAATTCTCATGACTCGAACCCAGGTACAACACTAGTGTTCCGTTCACTTGTTAAGCAATTGGTGCAGGAAAATTGTTCTCAGATTTTTCTTAGTGAAATGAAGTAAAGAAAAAAGGAGAAGTATTTTCTTGCATGTGTTCATTTGATGAAAGAAATTTCTAGGAGAGTTAAAAAATACTAATAGTTTAATTATATAGTATACTAGTGAAAAAACAAGATCCCCCGAAAATCTTGTGTTTTTTTTGCCAGATGAGTTTTGAGGAAAAATTAATTAATTCAGTGAGAAAGTTTGAGATGTAGATCCCAAAACTTTCTTTGTATTTGAACACAAAAAAAAAATGCAGGAAAGTTGAACATTCCCGTTCTTTCTTTTCCTTTCCTTGCAACTTAACCGGGCCTAGGAAAATATCACCCCATGTCACAACCTCTAATGGAGTAAGAAGATTTTCCCAAGATTATATGCATTTGAGCAACTAATTGATCGAGTAATAAGGTGCAACTAGAGCTGCCCACACTCTAAGCCTAGAATCACTTGAAAGCTGGTGTGCCTATCATTTTCTTCTATTTCACACTTGTTCTATTTTCTCTGGCTACTTTTTTTTTTTTTTTTTTGATCCGATTTTCTCTGGCTACTTTATCCAAGGACTTAAAGGCCTCAAAAAATTGATGATAGTTTAGTTTCTTGGGAGTATTTAACACAAAGATATACATCCATTTTGGTGGTGAAGAAAGAAGCTCAAATCCTAACCTCAACAGTCAATTCTCAAGTCCATGAGGTGGGGAAGGCAAGTGTATCCTCTTCTGTACATGACCAACGGTTGTCTATCCCCATTGTGTGGCAGCCATAGGCTCATTAACCAATCCACCTTATTTTCTACTCCAGCACACTCTCACAGCCATCACTAGTTTCTAAAACACCCATTCATCTCTCTCTCTCCCTCCCCCTCCCTCTCTCTCACTCTCCACTCTCTCTCCTCTGGTGAATCACAGCCTACAGAGCAGACCAGCCATGGCTTCAACCTTGTCCCCCGTCGGAGCTGTGAACCGAACACCGGTACTCTGTTTCCCGCCATTCCACCGTTCATATTTGTTAGTCTTTGCATGACATTGATTCATTCTTCCATTTCTTTACTGATCTAAATTTTCACCTTTCTCATGGTTCTGCTTGAGTGGGTTTTTTAACACCATGTATGAATCTTCATATTCGTACTTGGGTTCAAATTGAATCAATAACATCTGAAATTAAAGATCTTTCTCTTGTAAAGACCATTTCCAATCAAGACTCAAAAATTTCCCTGGGTCTGCCTCCATTTGATTTGAATTATGGATAAAACTCAGTTTCGTGCAAAAATGAGTCATAGTGGAGATGGGTTTCGAATTTGGAGTTAGAATAAGGATTCAAGTAAGTTGGAGATGCCCTAAAAATTTGAACTTGATTTAGGATCAAGTGAGTTGCAGATGCCTTGAGACCATCTCCAACCCTTTAGTTATATTGTTACTAAAATTAAGTAAAAATATGAGAAAACGCTTCATTCGAAATACTCTAATAGACAAACTCAAATTCGGCATGGGTCCTGAGATTTGAAGGCTTTGAATTTGATGGGTGTTCCATCTGTTCTATTTCTTTTTAAACTCTTTTGTCTGGGTTATAGAAACATCAAAGCTTCTGCCATATGTTTGAACTTTGGTTGCTTCATGTGATGCAGTTGAGCTTGAACCGATCCACTTCTGGTGTTTCTGGCCCAACCTCATCATTCCTGGGTAGCAGATCCAAGAAGGTTTACCAATCCAAGAGCTTCAGAGTAAAGGCTGAAAAGCCTGAAATCGATGAGAAGAAACAGACAGACAAGGACAAATGGAGGGGACTCGCCTATGACATCTCGGACGATCAGCAGGACATCACTAGAGGAAAGGGAATGGTTGATTCTCTATTCCAAGCTCCTTCTGGTGCAGGAACCCATGATGCTATCATGAGCTCTTATGAATACATCAGTACCGGACTTCGCCAGTAAGATTTTCTTGAATTTCCTCTGAGACAAACATGATTGTGTACAAATTATATGATGATAGGAGACTTGATCTTCTGTAGGTATAATTTTGACAACAATATGGATGGGTTCTATATTGCTCCTGCTTTCATGGACAAGCTTATGGTTCACATCTCTAAAAACTTCATGACCCTACCTAATATCAAGGTAACACAAACTAAGATTTGTTTCCTTCAAGTGAACTTTTCTCTTATAACTTGGACCTTGATTTGAAGTTCTTTTTTCCTTTTCTGAAGAATGAAGAAAATCCTTGTGAATTTTATGACAGGTACCTCTCATTCTCGGTATCTGGGGAGGCAAAGGTCAGGGGAAATCTTTCCAGTGTGAACTCGTCTTCGCCAAGATGGGTATCAAGTGAGTTCATACAATCTTTTTATGGGGAAAGCTTGAACTCAAATCCAGCTTACTGTTGGGCAACAAACTAAGCACACATACAGGAAATAGAAAGAAAACACGACACAAAAATTTATTAAGTTTTTGAATGTGGAAGAAGAGTTACAATCTGGCACCTAGCTTTTGCACAGGCCCATTAAATAGAGCTAGTCTTTTTCAAACAACTAAATTACCGTAATAACCTGACACAAGGATGTTCGGTTCAATACGGATAAGGCTTCGCAAACCCAACACTTACAACAGTACTATAATACTAATGTTCCTTCTCCGGATTTCCAATCAGAAGAGACAGGTTTACAGAAAATTGCTCACAAAAAGCAATATGTAATCCAAATTTGAATAAGTGTAGAACCCACAGCACACATAGTGAATTAGAGCCATACAGTAATCTTTCTATTGCATGTATCATGTGTATGTAGCATTGCCCATTTCAAATCTGTGGTTCATCTATAAAACAAGCAGTGTTTTCTTGGTAATAATGCAATTTCAGCCCAATCATGATGAGTGCTGGAGAGCTGGAAAGTGGGAATGCAGGAGAACCCGCAAAACTGATCAGGCAAAGGTACCGTGAAGCAGCCGATATCATAAGAAAGGGGAAAATGTGCTGCCTCTTTATCAATGATCTAGATGCAGGAGCTGGAAGGATGGGTGGAACTACCCAGTACACAGTCAACAACCAGATGGTTAATGCCACCCTTATGAACATAGCCGACAACCCCACCTGTGTCCAGCTCCCTGGTATGTACAACAAGGAGGATAATCCCCGCGTTCCAATCATAGTCACTGGTAATGACTTCTCCACATTGTATGCTCCCCTCATTCGTGATGGTCGTATGGAGAAATTTTACTGGGCCCCCACTCGGGATGATCGCATTGGTGTTTGCACCGGTATCTTCAAGACTGACAAAATTGCCCCAGAGGATGTGGTCAAGCTTGTTGACACCTTCCCTGGTCAATCCATTGGTAAGCATATTGATTTCAAATGGCACACAGTTCACTTGTGATATACTATTTGTTTGATTGTCGAAATTTTTTGGGTACGGTAGTGCTAAAATTTGAAAACTAGTAGAAATGTACGTAAACGCAAAAAGCACAAAGTTAGAGACATGAGAAATAGATTTTGATTTATTTCTTTTTGCCATTCTGCAGATTTCTTTGGTGCCCTTAGAGCTCGAGTCTACGACGATGAAGTCCGGAAGTGGATATCAGGAATTGGAGTTGAGATGATCGGGAAGAAGCTTGTGAACTCAATAGAGGGACCCCCCACTTTTGAGCAGCCAGAAATAACATTTGAAAAGCTTCTCGAGTATGGAAACATGCTTGTCCAAGAACAGGAGAATGTGAAGAGAGTCCAGTTGGCCGACAAGTACATGAGTGAGGCAGCTCTTGGAGAGGCAAATCAGGATTCCATCAACAGAGGAACTTTCTATGGTTAGACCCATTGATCTCGAAGGTTTTTTTTGGAGATTTAACCTTTCCCCCTCGTTTGCTAATGAATAATTACAGATATAGAGGTGTTTTGTAAAGTTCTTTGATTGTCAATGTAGGTCAAGCAGCTCAACAAGTTCATGTTCCTGTCCCCGAAGGTTGCACTGATCCATCTGCTGGAAATTACGATCCTACAGCTAGGAGTGACAATGGGAGCTGCGTTTATTAGTTGAATGTACGCCTGCTCTACTTTCTATGTATTGGTTCTCTCCGAGAGGAGGTTGCACTCCGAAAATGAAGTGAATTGGTAGCATTAATACGTTTGTTTTCGTGACTGCTGCTGTGTGAATCTTGTTGGAAATATACATTTGCGCATAACTGGTGATTTGTGATGAAGTACGTACTTTCACCCACTTGTTTACTTTCTTGATAACTGCATATTAGAGGTGGCAAATTAGCGGGTTAAAATGGGTCAGGGGTTGAATATGGGCCAAAAGTAGACGGGTTAAAACGGGTTGGGTCAAATATGAGTCAATTCATACCCAAACCCGACCCGACCTTACCTGACCCGTTTCCTTCCTTTTATATGGCATTTGGCTGACTTCCCATATTATTTCATGAGTCGAGTCCGAAAAAAAGTCTGTTTTGATTTTCTAAATAGGGTGGTTTGGATTAAAAAGTAAGGAGTGACTTTTTTTGTCTCTATTAAAAAAATCGCATTTGTTAGTTTAGTTTTGTGTAAAACTTTTGTGACTTATTGATTTGTCTCGGCGAGAGAAATAAAAAAAGTAAAATTTTTTGTTTGAAACTCTTTTTTTTTTTAAAAGACAAAAAAAAAATAAAAAAAGACAGCTTTTTACTTCTTTTTTTTTCTTTTTCAAGAAAACTGTGAGTTTTGATGAAAAATATTACTATACTTTTTTTATTATAAGTCCTAAAAGTTTGAGGCAAATCTAACAAATGCAAAAAAAAATTGAATAAATACAAAAATAAGTCACTCCAAAAGTGTGTTGGACGGTCTAGAGTAAAACCCTCTCTCCCTTCTCACTGTGTAGAATTTGGACTTCGGGTGCTGTGCACCTCCGAGCCGTCAGATCATGCATCCGACGGCTCAGATCTCATATCGACAACTAACGATCGAGAGTCGTTCATTACCGAGATGAGATTCGAGCTATCGAATGCACGATCCGACGGTTCAGAGGTGCGCAACACGGTGCTGCGCATACCACTGCGCAGCACCATCCCCCAATTCGTAGAATTTTAATCTCTCCAACAAAACACAGTCCACGATGGAAGAGAGATAAAACAAAGAGAGAGATTAAAAATAACGGGATTAGAGAGAGAGAGAGAGATTAGTTATTAAAAATAACGGGAGTTTAGTTCTAGAGGTGTGAATTCTGCAAGGAGTGTGAATTCTGATAAGAGATATGAATTCTTGGGGGTGTAAATTATGGATGGTGTGAATTCTGCAAAGTGGTGTGAATTTTGGAAGTGTAAATAATGACAAGGTCAAAATAGTAAAAGCATCTTTAAATAGGGTCTAGATGGGATAGCACTACAAAAATGGGTCCGCATGGAACCTAAGACAAAAAATAGGACCGGCCAAGAATTTCCCAGCATTAGTCTTAGTTTTTTTAGTTGCCTTCTCGTCAACTTTTTATGTAATTTTTTTTTTTATATATAAAAATGGGAGGTGAGAAGGTAGATTAAGGTCTTGCGAGCTCTGAAAATAGGAGGGTTTTGATCCCCTCGAGACTATCTCAATGCGGGGCTTTTTCTGTTGTATTTCTCCGGGATTTTTTGTATGATCTTAATGATATGAAAATCTTTTTTTGCCAATCAAAACAAAACAAATTTAAAACTAGTTTTTCCAGCTCAAAGACGACAAGTCATTAGCATACTACACAAGTTTCAGAACCGAAGTTTGCAAATGAGAGGGATATCTTCAGAATAGCTACACTTTTAGTATCATAGCAGGAAGAGATGTAAATTCTCTAATAATTTTAAGCACTCACAAAACAGTAGAGATAGTTTTTCTGTAACTAAACTTCAGTTTTAGTCCCCTGTACACGAACCAGAAGAAAAAAGAAAATGCCATCACAAGAAAACACACGTTATCGGCCGGCCTCCAACAATAGTACGTAACAGTAAAATCATTCGTACAAGTTGCGAAGAATGTCTCTCGGACAAAACCGGCCTTTGAGTACCACGCAGGCTGCTTTGGCTTGGGAAGATTAGCGATTTCACTACTTAGCAGAGAATTGAAAGAACTGCATGTGGATATGTTGGGCCTCTCTATAGCAAATTCTTGAACACAAAGTAGTAGTCCAATGTGTATGCATCTCAAAATCTCCATTCGAAAGCCTTGATAAGTTATCCTCGGATCTATGAGAAGCGCACTATCGCCTTCATTCCACAATCGCCATGCCTGAAATATATTAGAAAAGCAATATGGAATTTAAAAACGTCAGCTTCGCCTTCACCTGTGACTTGTGAATAAAAGCTAGGATTTAGATAAATAGGTAATACAAATGACTAGAGACGACGGACTTACGTATCCTAAAAGGCTTGAAGATTGTTCATCATCATAGAAACTAGTGTTCTGCCTTCCGGTTACAATCTTTAATAACACCACCTCAAAGCTGAATACATTAGATTTCCCCGGAAACCTCTCCCGCCATTGCATATTCACGAGCCATGTAACCACTGCATCATGGCAAAATTGATTTGATTACAACATGTAGTATATAAGTTGCAAATTAACAAATCACACTTTAATACCAAATCATATGAATCCATATATCCAACAAGGATCAGTGCCAAACAACACTTATAATTCATGTCAACCAATCAAGAGCTGAAAGGTATCTCCATCTTTTGCCAAATAAGAAACTATTCATAATAGGAATCTGAAGACTACAAAACAGGGCTAAGTGGTAAGTCTGAAAATTTGCTATCAGTGCAATATCATGTTATCAACAATTCCATCCGTGTGTAACTTAGTACAGGTTCAGAAAACAGGCCGGATGCGTAATCTGATTTTCATGTTTAACAGAATATCTGTAAACTATAATAACTAGAGACAACAACACGAAAAATAAAATATTGAGATAATTTTGCAAGCCAAATTAGGAGTTTAAGAGAAAACTTATGTGGATCGAGTCAGTCCTGTTGGTTGGAGGAGCTTGTACTGGCGAAGGTGGCTGAGGAGCGGTACCGAAGCTGGCATTTTAAGAGAGGCACGTCTCATACCTAGCATAACAGCGCTGAAGCATAATTGTTGCTCCTTATTTGCATCATCACTGTAAAAAAAATCCAAGATAGAACTCCAAAGGTATGCATCGCACTCAGGATCTGACAAATACAGCATACATTGAGCTAGTCAGTACACTGATTTAAGGGATGAGTAGACTACTCATCCCTTAAATCAGTGTACGGATTAGCGCAATGTATACCGTACTTGTTGGATTCTGAGTGCAATGCTTGCCTTTAAAGCTCTATCTTGGATTTTCTGTACCGCAGTGATGCAATTGTGAGACGTACCTCTTTTACAATGCCAGCTTTGGTGCCGCTCCTCTCCAGCTTTTGGACACGTCGCCACGGCAGAGGAAGAGGCCGTAGGAGGGTGTTGAGGTTTGATTGGTAGGTGTTGTTTGGGGCGTCAAGATTGGGGTCCCAGGAAATTAGATTGGGGCGTAACTAGTTGGCCGGCAGTCCTCGATCGAAATAGAATAAAAGGCCAGGTCAGCCGCGACGTAGCTGAAGAAAGAGAAGGCCGTCATGTGGCACATGGTGAGGAATAATTGAAGCTGTAGAGAGAGAGAGAGAGAGGGGAGGTGTTTGTAACTTGAACAGGATGGACGAGGATTTTATAGAGAGTTTTGAACGAAGAGGAGGTAAAATGTGCAGGGGGAATGTAACTTTTTGGGAGGTTTTTTTTATTGTTTTTTTATGGTTGTACGGCCAACTTACGCATGCATCGACTATTTCACTTCTTGGTTTGATTACAAGCCGGCCATCACTCCTGGACTAGGGATTCACAAGAGAGTTCTCTCTCATAATTTGGCCCCCAAGAGATCGACAAGTTTCGAACTTAGAATATCTGGATTTATAGGTCATCCGAGTTTTTTTTTCTTCTCTTTACTCTACTAATAGTATTTTTATAGTAAAAAATGTCATAGCCATTTTTAAAATTTTACTTGGTTTTCTGGAATTTTGGAAGTTTATGTGATCTTGAGAAAAAATATACCCAATAAATGCAGTCGACATATAGAAAACTAGTTTTGCTTAAGATATGATGTAAAGAAAATATAAGAATTTTGTTTATCGATATATTTGCAAAACGGCTCCCACATCGGGAGTTTGGGTTGTTATGTGTGTACAAGGGTCTTCCATCACTTCCGCCTGGACTTCATGATTTGCTTGTAAGGGATCTCCCTAGTTAGTTGGGTGTTTTGTTCTTATGATCATGTCAAAAAAAAAAAAAAACCTTTGGTGATACTGAAGGAGTAGGCATCCAACGGAAGCAAAAAAAACAACCTTTTGGTGATACTGAAGGAGTAGGCATCCAACGGAAGCAAAAAAACAAAAAAGTGACAATTCATCCGCCGTCCCGAGGCGAGGCATCTGGGTACTAGCTCCACTTAAGCCGATCCTTATTGATTACAGTGTGGAATGAGAGATGACTCTTGCACAGGCGCTAGACATCAGTTTAGTCTCTTCGTTTTTCCTGTATATCATTAGTTTTAGGACTTAGTTGTGTTTCTTTATCTCTGTATTCAGATGGAAATCGTTATATGCCGTATGACCTGATCTGTGCCGATTGTGAATTATTTTTGCAAAAAAATTAGCCCAATTGAATATCAGTAAATATATATACGGAGTACTTTGTTAGTTCGTCCAATTTTTTTGGTATCGAATTCACAATCTAGAATTCTGAACTAAAAATTGAACACAATGAATATCTAGTATTTACCGTCAATATTCAATTGAGTTCATTTTTTACATGGATGCTTGATAGATTACTCTGTACCGCATCCAATCAGCTGTTCGGGACCATTTCAAATTTCAAGAAGAAGAAGAAGAGGACCATACGTACAGTGAAATTTCATTAATTCCTTTCCCAAGAAATAAAAATCTCAAGAGATGCATGCATCTTATTAAAGAGAATATTAGTTTGCTAGAAAAAAGTATTAACGTATGCTGATCAATTCTTAGCTATAGCCGTGTCTTAATTAGTAATTACTAATTAAAAGAAGACCAACCTATCGAAATGCACGTCTTAATTAATTACTAGTACTAATTTAAGGTGGATGATTTTAAGTTTTAATCTAATTAAGGAACTCTGCAAATTAAAGCCACTGCCATGACAGCTCAGCTTCTATATATAAACATGCATTACCCCTCGACTAATTCATCCCTTAAGCTATAGCCGGCCCACCAACGTCAACCTCAAAACCAACCTAGTTTGACAAGGTGGATGATTTTAACCTTAGGGCCCGATTGGATGCAGCCATAGCCACCCTCCATAGCTCATACTTGTAAGTTGGAGAACTAAAGGATCCTTTTTTATCATTAAATTCATCTTACTAATTGGAATTAGGTTTTCCACAATAAAGACCATTGACCAAGAAGATAAATATAAAATAAATAAACATAATAGCTTGTCCCATTATATTTACTCATAGGGGCGAATTGAGCAGTTTTGCCATACGAATCTAAAAGTAATACTTATCGATATCCGTTGGAGCTGATTTTTTACAAGGCCTCGTAAAATAATATTCAAAAATTTGTGGATATTTTTATAGATTTTTGTGGGACCCGGAATGGGCCCAAACGCGTTTTTTCTTGCGTGATTTCTTGCAAATCTTCCTTGCGATTAGAATTTCCGTTTTTTTTGGTTACATAATTAAATCTCTCCTTCATCAGTTATTTGTCTACCTTCTAATCTTCTACTACTTGTTTTCTTTATCGGCAAAAATAATTTCATTCATCACAAGGATATAAAATGAAATCAGTACAATATAGTAGGAGTAGAAATGCATTGAGCAACTTCTTCTTGCGAGATCTAAACCTACTTCTTCGCCTCTTGTTTTTAAGTACACCTGTAATCTAATCTTCTACTTGTTGGAAAGTGGAAGTGAGAGGTATCACTGATGGAAGGAGGAGATTTTCACACACAATAGTAATCACACTTTTATTGATAATGCTTCACTGATTATATAAGCTCTCACACTTCTCTCTGTCTTTTACTCTCACTCAACTCTCATACTTTTACAATACGAATTACAACCTATATATATATATATATATATATATATATATAGGCAAAACCTGAGAAGAAATCAAAGATGTGATAAACTCACATTTATTGTTCAAATCACTAATATATTACGAAAGCTCAAAAAATCTTCAAACCTGATGAGAAATAGTTCTCCACGTTTTATTTCTTCTTCTTCCAAATCTTATCTACAAAAAATCTCACTTGCCTTTCAAGCCTTATCACCAAACCTACATTAGAACAATTGAACCACGTTTTTGTCATTCAAGGCTTTCAAGCTTACTTTTCAACACTACTCACATTCCGTTATTAGAAACTGAATAATAATAAGCACAATAGGTAGAAATTTACAAAATAGAAAAGCTATTAATGAAAATCAGAACGAATTATGGGAGAGAATCGAGGGTTAATTAACAAATTAATTTACCCCCAAAAAACATCCACATGCATTGGTTGACTGTTATTAGTGTTCCCTATAAATAATAAGAAGTAGAAATGCAGAACACAGAAACGAACTCTTTCGGGTTTCGGTGATGGATAAGCTCTCCCCAACTCTATGAAAATGCCTTCTCCTAGTGCTTCTCTTGTATTTTTTATTTTTTATTTTGACAAAAGGAGAGAAGTGTTATTAATCTTAAAGGCGTAAAAGCCTAAACATCAAACAGTTGGGAACCCTATAATTGAGATCGAAGTATGGTTGAGATTGAACAGCTTTTGGATAGAGCTAGTGCAAATTTCTCTAATCCTTAATTTATAGCTTTATCGATCGTTTGGGGTTGTTTTCTCTGGTAAACTGTTTATTAATTTTTTGAAGTTCTTACTCTTTATCAACAAAAATTAAAAGAGGTCTTGTTAAATAAAAATCAATTAAACTAGAATAACTCCAATTGCTCTTCTACCTTTTTTTTTTAAAATCCGAACTCATATTGCTGGAGGATGCGTTTCATACAAGTACACTTGCTTTTTGAAAATGGGCAAATTTCACTGACCTCCCCTGAGGTTTCTGACAAAAGCAAGAACCTCCCTCAAGGTTTCTGAAATGTCAATAACCTCCCTTACTTTATCTGACAATGTAAAGATTTCCCCCTTCCGTTATTCAAGCTCTAACGACGTTAAGTTGACTCTGTGAATGACCAAATGCCCCTATTGCATGTTTTTGGATAAATCCCCTGTTGCATGTTGCCTCTCTCTCTCTCTCCCCCCCTGCCACCATGGCCGCCGCTTCATCCGAGTCAAAACCGTTATGTCTCCACAACCCCACCAGCCACAACCAGCACCCAATCACACCCTAAATCCACAAATGACCCCGTGAGCCACCATCAACAACGAGTTCTACAGTTCTATCACCATTCATAACACCACTTTTGTCAATTACGGTTACCCACATTCAGTGACCAAAGTTTCCTTGCTTTGGGGGGAAATTGTGTTACTCCCTTACTCCCAGTGTTGCTACATTTATCGATCCCCAATTCTTCCCCACTCTCAGTTGATTTTCTACCAAAAAATAGTTTGATGATTTCCGATTCTTTTGACCCAGTCACTCCCTATTCTACACAAGGTTGGGAGGGGTATCCACTTCTAATGGAAAATTATTTGTGGAAGGAAGGCGATCTCTGGGAATGTGTTTCACGTTCACCTACCAAGAACTACCAGGCCCGATGCCGGCGTCCGAGACCCAGCTTTTGCCTCTGTTCCCGGTGACTTTGGCCTTTTCCATCAAATTTCCTTCAATTTTTTGCAATTTGCTTGCTTACACATGTAAACCCACTGACAATAAGTGCCGTTTTTCCTTCAATTGTGCAATTTGGTTGCTTATACTTGTAAACCCACTTGAAGCTGATTATGTTTCAATCAATATTCTACGAGACTACACAGAGATGGTCCAATCGGGATATGGAATTCGGTAGTTATTCTACTGGTAATGGGAGTATTAGATTCAAGATAGATTGGTGTTTTGATTTTTGTATCTTTCTTTTTTTTTTGAAAGGCGATTTTTGTATCTTTAATTGGGAACATTTCTGAACACCTCAATTTTGGGCATCAATGGTTATAAAAATTGTAATTTTACGAAACTTTTTTTTTAAAACTTTTGTGAAATTGGGTCATCTCTGTGTTGTAGGAATAGAAATAGAGAGTAAATTCTATCCACCATAGGTAGAAACCCCATGGTTTCCATCACCGCTTGTGGGTCCTATAGGATTTTTTTGTTACAATCTGAACCGTTCATTTTGTAAGGCACGTAGGACAGTAAATCCATTAAAAAAATCAGCTTGATTGGATATCGATAAGTATATCGAAACTTGTATTTTGGTTTACAGAATGGATGGTTATAGATTTTGAAGTTTGTCCATGACTGTCCATTTTCTAAACCAAAATTCGATTTTTAATATATCTTTTGATGTCCGACCAACCTCATTTTTTGCGAGAATATATTATTGTGCGGGCCCTACAAGATGAACAGCTCAGATTATAACAAAAAATGTTTGGTGAGGCCCGTAACGGACAGTGGTGGAAACCCTTTGCTTTCCACCACAGGTGGAAATAATTTTATCTCATAGAAATAAGGAAAAGAGGTGAAGGTAGTGAGAAAAGTGGAGAGAAAGAGGAGAAAAGAGATGGGGAAATGCCCAGGTGGTTCTCTGCGTCTATGAATATGGAGTGAGAGAGAGAGGTATGAAGAGAGGGAAGACATAGGGGTAATTTTGACATTTTAGCAAGTAACTTTATGAAATTATTGTGTTTTTGGTAAGTTCTTAACGGAAAAGAAGACGGAAGGGGGTACTTTTACATTGTCAGGTAAAGTAAGGGAGGTTATTGACATTTTAGAAACCTCAAGGGAGGTCTCTGCTTTTGTCAGAAACCTCAGGGGAGGTCAGTGAAATTTGCCCTTTGAAAATCTCTGAAAACATTGTTCTGATAATTTCCCGAATTAGACAGAGTTTCAATGACGGCATGCTAGGAGATAAATATTGTTCAAACAACAAATTACTTCCTCCATTCCATATTCTTGGTATTTTTTGGGGGGTAAATTCTCGGTACTTTTTTGACTTATGTGTTTTTTGATTTGATCATTAAATTCTATTAACATTTTTTTGAATTTTCTCCACTAATTAAAAAATCTCAAGTTCTTCCCGAAAACCTTTCAAAATATTCTTAATGAGAACAGAGTAGAAAATACACACAATTATTTAAGATGTCCGGAATACTGAAAATGAACTAAGAATATAGAATGGAGGAAGTGATATGACTGCAATCCCTCTTGATTATGTTGCAAAAAATAGGTAAACTGTGTTACCAAATACACCTTAAATCCTGGAGAATTTTTACCCTTTAAAATTTCATATTTTCTCCTACATAAAGATTATTTATAGCTCGTAGTATCTTGTTACATATTTCAAAAAGACCTTATAAGATGTCCCTTTGCATTTGAAATCTTACTTAGAGGCCTTTTTACAAGTACATATTATTGAGACACAGAGCTCGGTTTGGTTTGGTTCCAAACACGGAACTAGGGGTTGGCTTATGGGGGCCAAGGCCACCTCGTATTTGGGAAACTCCATAACTATCTTGAATTTTTTTTGTTTTACTTTTAAACCTTTAGGGTGCGTTTGGTTGGATGGAATGGAATGTGAATAGGAATGGAATTAAAAATGGAATAGAATTGGAGGAATTGAGAATGGAATAATCATTCCTATTCTCATGTTTGGTTGTGCTTAGGAATAGTCATTCTCATCTCCAATGGAATAGTGTGGCAATAGTAATTTTTGGAGTGGCAATAACATTTTTTGGAGTGGCAATAGTAATTTTTGGTGTGGCAATAGTGAATGTTGGAGTGGCACTAGTAATTTTGGTGTGACAAAGAAATGGAATAACAATTCCTTAGTTTTTTTGAATGGAATGACAATTCCTTTACTAAGGTGAACGATATTCTGAGCAACGTACCGAGAGATAATTTGGTAGACCTAGACATTGTGCGGTTTCTACTAGTCTTCACTTGCAGACTTAATACAAAATCTGAAGGTTACAAATCAGCTGGACTTTGTTTTTATTTTATTTTATTTTAGGGCTCTTCGTATTTCCATGTCCGAGTCTTCTGCGAAGTTACAGGCTGCTTCAAACGAGGAGGTGTTTCTAAAACTTGGAAAAACAGGCATGCTTATGCTTATCCGTATGTGGTCTAACTATTGCAGATAAACCACACTCAATTTACATCCTAAAAGATAAGGAAAACGTACAAGAGTAATTGGATTACAAGTAGTTGCAGATCACTGGGTTGAATTTATTAGTTGTTTCATGAAACTAACACCACCAAATCCACAGACCTGTTTCTTTATTTGCACTCTAAACAATTTTGCACTTGGAGCATTCTTCCACGGCTTCCCGCTTCCACTTTAGTTCGCTTGGAGTATCCTTCCATGGTTTTCTTCCTCAGTAGCTGCAAAATTAAACAGAATATATCATGATGGTCTCCAACTCTCCGTATTCACCTCATCGATCAATAGCCAAATCTCGACAAATGAACATTAAGATCGAAATATATTTACCTTGGTGGGGATTGGTAGAAACAGGGATGGGAGGTGACAAATTTGCAGCTCTGGTTGCTGAAAGGAAGGAGGACTCATCGTTTCGAAGCAACGAAGTTGCAGCCTCTTTCTTCTGTTGCAGATTAGTAGAGACGGGAACAGGCGGTGACAAAGGCGTAGCTCTGGTTGCTGATTGGGAAGAGGAAGAATCATCACTGTGAAGCAACGAATTCACGGCTCCTTTCACCTTCTCCACCACACCCACATCTCCAGTAACTCTCCTTGGGCTAATTGCCTCCGTTATCGCCTGAGAAAGCGCTCTCTCATCTTCCCCAGGCTCAAACTTGTTCATCAAGTACTCCTTCACCGAAACACCTTTATCCCACGTTTCGGAACCTTTTCCCAGTTTCATCATTCCATTATCAGCAGCAGAATCATCCCCAGTGTCTGTTGCAACAGTCAGGCCTGCGATTTTTGAAGCAATTGCATGAGTTGCATCCGATACAGCAGCATAGGCTGGTCCAAGCTTGTCGGAGACAGTTTCTGTTATTGTTTTGTTAGGCTTTTCCTTTTCTTGTTCGGCTTCGTTTTTTACACTGCTTAGCAAAACACGATTCTCAGAAACCACGGGGATCGCTCTGGGGTGCTGCCGCGCTGTCTCT
Organism: Rhododendron henanense subsp. lingbaoense; assembly: GCA_020567845.1. Classification (NCBI taxonomy): domain Eukaryota; kingdom Viridiplantae; phylum Streptophyta; class Magnoliopsida; order Ericales; family Ericaceae; genus Rhododendron; species Rhododendron henanense. Next base: position 7,855,804 of record CM036323.1, read on the forward strand.
TTGTAGGGCTCCGGTGCCATCTCTGATTCATACACTGGAATTGAACAGATGAAACAAGAAGGTGTCTGTCAAAACTTTATATTTGCGAAAATCAGAATTGTTATTTCTAAGAACTTAGATTTTGGAGAAGCTGTTTTATCCAGTTTTCGTTTCAGAAATAGTTTTTCAAAACATTCTTTATAAAGCCAATTTAGTTGGAATATTTTGAAACTTATTTTGACGGAATTTTTCTGAAAATTACGATTTTTAAGAAAGCCCCAAAAAGATGTTTCCAAATTCGCCAAAACAATTTTCATGTGAAAACAAATACAACAAAAAAATGATGGGTATTGTGTTTTCAATAACAATTTCCTGAAAAAGAGTGCTAAAGAAATGATTCTCAAATAGCAACCCAATGTGGATGATGTTTCTCAGAATCAACTTTGAAGCTAATTTAAAAGCTGGTTTAGGCTCAAAAGCTGGTATGAAAGTCGTGGCAAATACACTAGCACAGCTTTTGGAGGCGCCAAAATGTATAAATACCCCTCCAATAGCTATCGCAAACACCCCGGGAAGTTTGAAATTTCAATGCATGTTTTGGTATAGTCCCCACAGATGCTTATCCAATTTGGAGGGGATGTTTAAGGATTTCATTACTGCTTATGAGTTCAAATTCAACTTTCTGTTTCCTAACAAGGAAGAATCTTGATTGCCAAATTCAAGCTTGAGGATACTCAACCTTTGCAGCTCAGGGCTAAAATATTGATTTCTGTAACTAACACGGTCTGATACCGGTTCAAGGGGCCTCTGAAAATAAGAACCCTGATCCACTAGAAAATAAAATATGCCAAACAAACAGGACATTTTTTTTTTTACAAAGAAAAAGGATAGAAAATTAGATAATTGTGAAGATTGTGATGATTTTACTTGGGGCTCCAAGATATTCTGAATCTTCCTCATGTTCATCCTCCTCCTCCTCCTCCTCCTCCAAGGTAACTCCCACTGAGGGTGACCCGGTATCCTCATGCCCATGCTTCTTCTTGCTGAGACTATTCTTCATCTTCTTAGCCGTCTCCTTCACTTTTGCGAGAACCGATTTCTTGTTATGGTGGTCATCATGTTCTCCATGCTCGTGGTCCTTCCCAAGTGTAGTTGTTGGACTTGATGCCCAGCTCGAGGCATCGCCTGATATCAAAGTGTGCTACGTTAGAATATGGACAATGCCTTCTCTATCAATGAAAAACAGACCTTTTTTTTTTTTTCCCACAAAAGTCTCCAGAATGCTGCTGTTTTAGCAGCACTGCTTTCATTCTCATTGGGCCTACCTATCTGCATTCTTGACACTAATCCGTGAAATTTTCTGGTTCTATAGTACTAACGGGTAAAACATTCATAGAGTTCTATTATCCCTAATATACTTGTTAATCCAAATGAGTGGAAAAAGGCAAGCTCTATTCATCATTAATTGTCCAATAATCATCTCCTATATGTGTACGATTTGAATATAATACGTATACTTTTTTTGGAGTATTTGTGCTTCATAATAAGGAATTCACCATGGAGAAGCTGTTCAAAAGTTGGGGAGGCACGACCCCTCGGAGTTGTAGGTGTCCCAGCAGTGTTGATCTTTCGCAAGCCATTCGGTTGAGCCATTGCCGCGAATCTACTGCAACAGGTTTTGAGTTCCTGCCCTGTTAACACAATTTTTTCCAATGACTATTAAGTTTGTGCCCAGATCCCTGTACCTTACCTGTTCCTTACACTGGTATCTGTATCATCAAATTGGGAGAAATTTAAGAGCAAGCAACAATGTTCATGCATTAGTTGCGGAGAATTTGTGGAATCAAATTGTACTTGGTCACCCACCAATATTTCCAATCTAAATATAGCAGTTTTGACTGGGCCTTGGAGAAACTGTCTTCCACTTCCACTTCCATAGCCTTCTGCTTTGGCATAGATTTGCTTTCAGTCTGTGCTGCTAAATTGTCACGAAAAGGAGATTTCTTAGGCTAAACTTTATCATTCTACAAAAGAGAAAACAGGAAGGAAAAAAATAACAGAAGAAACCTATGCTTGGATCAACCTGTGGCTATTTTTGGATACTGGAGTTATAACGGGATTTGGGGAGAGAGAAGAAAAGGAATAAGGACTAGTGAAAGTAATTTTTTTTTCTCTTCTCCATTGCCTTCTCTTTCCCTCTGCAAATCCTTCCAAACACAATTTCCCACACATTTTGGTCTCCGTTTATAGAAAAACGGAGCATCCTACACTGTGAAATCAATGACTTCCCAAACCTAAAAGATATGGCCTATTATGCTCCATCAGAAGACTTCACATTTATGGTCAAGATTGATTTTTGAGGTGCAATATTCGATCTTACAACTAGTTGTGCTGGCAAGACAAGTATCCAAACAGGCTAAATTGTAACATATTCATGAACTAGTCAACATATTACCAAAGAAAAGAAACTTTTCAACGTCTTGCTTCATTTCTAGATTTAAAGCCTGGAAAATCAGGTTTAGTGCCCAATCCTACTGCAATTTCCATAACAGGAAAATAATTGGGAGAGTCGAAATGACGAATCGAGAATCGGATTGACCCTTTTCCAAATCGTTAATCGTACTAATTCTGTCCACTTTCAAAAATACATAGGAAAATGTATCTATGCACCTATATAATGAAGATACATTGTGAAGTTGAAACATTTGAGCTCAAATCAACATTGAAGTTTGTTTTGTATTATTATTTGATGAGGGGAAAGATTTAGGTTTCTGTACTTGGACCAGTTTCCTTTTTTCCCCCAATAGACCAGCTCACCGTTCTTCCACTACACGTTAAGCCCACAATCAGAAGACTATGATGACTTTGAAAAACCGACGGGTACAAGCAACAAGCATCAGTCCCCTCGTCATCAATTCAAATCCAGCTAGAACCAGGCTTCTTTCTAACTCCTCTATCAAACATAAGCTTTCGTACTCCAGCTGCATCATCCCAGTAACCTCCATTTGCCAACACATTTGCTAGAAGTATGTAAGTAGCAGGATCACTTGGGTAAAGCTCCACAAGCTTTCTCGCAGAACGCACCGCAATTTCTGTGTTTCCATGAACTTGACAAGCACTTATAAGAGCTTTGAGGACTTGAGGTCCCGGATCTAGTGGCATGTTATGAATAAAGGCTTCCGCTTCATGGAGATACCCAGCTCGACCATAGAGATCCACAATACAGGCATAATGCTCTAATTTTGGCGGTTGAAGGGCATCATCACTTTTCATCAATTCAAAATACTGAAGTCCCTTGTCTAGCAACCCAACATGGCTACAACCAGAAAGCACAGCCAAGAAGGTGGTCAGATCAGGTTTAATCCCAGTTCTTCTCATTTGTTCAAACATTTCAACAGCTTCCCTACCATACCCATGGTGAGAAAATCCCGAAATCAGTGCATTCCACGAAATCAAATCGTGTTTCCGCATAGATAAAAACACCTCTTTCGCAATACTAATTTTGCCGCATCTTGCGTACATGGAGACAAGCGCATTCTGTACATACACATTTGAAGTGTAACCTGTCTTGAGAACCAAACAATGAACTTGTTTCCCCACTTCAAGAGCTGAAATGGTGCCCGTTGCTCTCAAAATGCTCGTGAATGTGAAGAAGTCTACAGTAATGCCTTCCTGCCTCATTTTAGAAAAGCATATGAGGGCATCATGACCATCTTCTAAATTAGAGAAACCAGTAATGACTGCACTCCATGCAACTTGATCCCATATTGTTACACCTGAGCAAATCCTGTAGAAGTCCTCTAAGCTACTGCTACATTTTGCATATGCAGTTACAAGTGTAACTGCTACGTAAGAATTGGACTCTAGACCTTCTTTACTGATGCAACAGTGGACTTGCTTGCAGTGATCCAAATCATATTGAGAATGAAATGAACTCAACAAACTAGTGTAAGTTACATCACTTGACTTGAGACCTGACCGCGACATTTCTCTAACTAAAATCATCGCCTCAAAAGGTTGTTGAATCTGAGCATATCCAGTCACTAAAGAAGTCCAGGTAACAACATTTTTCTCCGGCATTTCATCAAAAAATCTCCTCGAAGCATCAATACTCCAACACTTCGAGTACATATCAATTAAACCCGTCCCCACAACAACATGAAAGCAGAACCCAGCTTTCAAACAAAACCCATGAACCTGAGCACCTAATTCTCCGGCTTCTAACTGCACGCAACCGACCAGAACAGTCGAAACACTAATGGGCGACAAAACCATTTCCCCCTTGAGCATCTCTAGAAACAATCCGACAGCTATTTCGGGGTATTGGGTATGTATATAAGCAGACATCAAGGAATTCCAAGCCACCACATTTCTGTCAGGCATTTCATCAAACACTTGTTGACAACTTGAAATAACACCGCATTTACCGTACATATCGACAAGAGCACTGTTAATGTACACGTTTGAACGGAAACCCATTCTGATAACTGCAGAATGGAGTTGAATACCCAAGTGAAGAAAACAGGACTTGGCGCAAACGGATATGAGTTTGTTGAGAATGTATGGAGTTTGTTCAGAGTCTTCAGACCCATGTTGGTGTAACTGAGCCAAGAGATTCGGGTCCAATGGGTTCTGGAGGTGGGTCGTCAAGAAAGCGCGGGGAAATGTCTGGCTGGTGGTTTTTGATGCGTTTTGTAAGGTGCAGCGTAGGTGAAAAGTAGGGATTCTTAAACTCATCTTCTCACCATCTCCTCATCGTTTTGATCTGGGTACACAGGAAAAATGTGGCTTATCATTTCTCCCAAAGTAAATGAGCCTTACCATGGTTCATACTCCATTGTTTACTAGCTTATACTAGTAGTAGTATTAATTTTGAGCCAACTGCAAATACAGTGGGACGAATTAATGAGAGAGACCAAAGAGAAGTGATCTCAAAATCCAAAAAAAAGTAATAGCAAATCTTGTCCAAAAGTTCTCCACCCAAACACTTAACTAAATATAATTTTTTTTAGGCTACTCATTTATGTGTCTCCACAAATCTGTCATAATATGTTCGGGTTCCATTAAGAGAAATAAACACTTATTTTTCAAGTAAATACTTTATTTTTAAATTAAATATGATGTATTGTGAAATAATAACTTGTCTTGTAAAATAAAAAATAAGTACTTAAAAAATAAGAATCTTAATGGAACGGAGAGTTACCCATCCCTATCAACCAATCGAAGGATACTCAAATGGCATAAACTAAGAGGTGACAAAGAAATAAGTATATACTAAATCAATTGTGATTTGAATTTCTGAAAAATACACTCCAAACCAATATTTGAGATATCAGACAAAATACTATACAATATACTAATCCATTCAAAATGACTTCAATGTAACGGTAGATATTTTGCAACAAAAAAAAAAAAAAAAACTTCACGCCCTTCATTTGTTCTTGTGTAAACCTACTATAACTTTATCTTTTTGTTAATTCCCTTCTTCACATATAGAACATAATAATACGATAATTTCAAGATAACCAAAAAAAGAGAGAACATATATGGTGAAAAAACAGTGTTACGATCAATTTTTAAAAAATTAGTAAGCAACAATAGCATGAAATCAATAAGGAAAATCAGTACTTATTTTTTGAATAAGTACTTGTTTTTCTAATTAAAAATAATGTCGTTGAAAAAAAATTTAAAAATAGAAGTATATTATAAAAGAATGATCTATTTCGTAAAACAACAAATTAATACTCAAAATATAAAATTTTTATCGGAACGGGATCTACTACTCCTAAATAATTGCATAAGTGACAACGCACTAAACTTTGAAAATCGTACCGTAACTACCAACACTCTCCTATACTTTACCCACGTTCAGAAAACCTACCCCAGGCGCTCTCTCTCTCTCTCTGCTTCTGTCGCCTCCACCTTATCCCCACCATGGCCGCAACCGGCCACTTCCTCAACCTCAACCGCGCCTCCTCCCTCACCTCCCGCCGCAACAACTACCCCCGCTCCCGTTCCACCACCCGCCTCCTCCCCCCCACCGTCAAATGCAACCTCTCTTCCCCTCACCATAACCCCCACAACCATAAACCCCTAAATAAAAAGTCCACCCCTCCTAATGATCATGATAAGCCCCTAAATAAATCCAACCCATTGCCTCCCCTCGCCAAAACCCTAGCCCTCTCCGCCGCCGCCGCCCTCCTCTTCAACCTCGCCTCCTCCTTCTCCGGTGGCGGCTTCTCCGGCGGCGGAGGGGGAGGTGGAGCCGGCGGAGGAGGTGGAGGCGGAGGTGGCGGAAATTTCTGGTCGAGGCTGTTTTCTTCTCCCGCGATCGCCAAGGACGACGAAAACGACGAGGAATCCGAGGACTGGGACCCGCACGGCCTCCAGGCCAACGCCACGATCCGGCTCGGCAAGCTCGACGCCTTCAAGAGGTACAGGGTCTCCGACCTCTCCTTCTACGACCGCAGCCAGCGCGCCGTGGTGGGCGCGGAGGACTCCTTCTTCGAGATGGTCTCGCTCCGCCCCGGCGGCGTCTACACCAAGTCCCAGCTCCAGAAGGAGCTCGAGACCCTCTCCACCTGCGGCATGTTCGAAAAGGTCGACCTTGAGGCGAAAACGAACCCTAACGGAACCATCGGTATCACAATTTCGTTCTCAGAGAGCAAGTGGCAGTCTGCCAATTCATTTAAGTGCATTAACGTGGGGTTAATGGCGCAGTCAAAGCCGATCGAGATGAGTCCTAATATGACCGAGAGGGAGCAGATGGAGTACACTAGGAGTCTAGAGAGGGAGTATAACAGGAGGGTAGACGCGTCAAGGCCGTGTTTGTTGCCGAGGGGGGTGAAGGAGGAGGTGTTGAAGATGTTGGGGGAGCAGAATTCGGTGAGTGCTAGGTTGTTGCAGAGGATAAGGGACCATGTGCAGAAGTGGTACCATGATCAGGGGTACGCGTGTGCGCAGGTTGTGAATTTCGGGAACTTGAATACCAAGGAAGTGGTGTGTGAGGTGGTGGAAGGGGATATTACCCAGATGGTGATTCAGTTCCAGGATAAGCTTGGGAATCTGGTGGAAGGGAATACCCAGCTGGAAGTCGTGGAGCGAGAGTTGCCTAAGCAGGTCGCGATGCTTGTTTTGATTCTTTGGCATTGCTAGTTTATACTACTAATTTTTCACTAATTGTTCTAGTTGTAGTTTCTGTCGGTGTTAATTGCCTAATTTTGGTTATGTAGCTTGCCATTTTTGCCTGGTTTGTTCTTTGTTTTGATCTGGTAGGATTTGGTTTATTAGTTTCCTTTGTTGCGATTTTATTAGTTTGCCTTACAATTCATGTTTTGTAGACAATGTGGGTTATCCAATAGATGATTAATTAGTTTAGCTATGATAAATTATCGAAAAGAATTTTTGGTTTCTGTTGCTTCACTCTTTGCCTCATAGTTTCTAGTTCAACAATTAGTTGATTCAATTCAAGTTTTTCGCAGTTAATTGCTGATATGGATTGTTCTTTGGTTTGATCTGTTAGAACTTACTTCATTTATATCCTTTCTCGTGATTTGATTCATTTGCTGTTATTAGTTCTCTCTGTAGACATTGTGCGCTGTGCAATTTTTTGTTATGGAATAGGCTGGTGTAGCTTTGTGAAATTATCTGTATGGGTCTAGAGGGTGTTTTGCTGATTTGCTTGCCAAATTTATGTTTTGTTTGCAGCTCCAAGAAGGGCATGTTTTTAATATAGAAGCCGGCAAACAAGCACTGAGGAACATAAACTCACTAGCTTTGTTTTCAAATATTGAAGTCAACCCCCGACCAGATGAGAACAACGAAGGGGGGATTATTGTGGAGATAAAGCTCAAGGAACTTGAACAGAAGTCAGCTGAAGTCAGCACTGAGTGGAGTATTGTCCCTGGACGTGGAGGTCGTCCTACCCTGGTATATAAGTTAACTTGTTAATTATTCCCTGTTAGACATTGATTGGGTTTTCTGTTCTACATGATTACTATTTCTAATTATGCAAATGTTCGTCAGGCTTCATTTCAGCCCGGTGGAACTGTCTCATTTGAGCATCGGAACCTCAACGGGTTAAACAGGTCCATTCTTGGCTCAGTGACTACTAGCAACTTCCTCAATCCTCAGGTAATCTTCATTCAATGTGAAATCTTCTTGTGCATTTTTTACATGATTGTGCATTGTTACCTTTTCCATTTTTTGTATCCTAACAATTTGGCTCTTCTTTCTGAAGGATGATCTTTCATTTAAGCTCGAGTATGTGCACCCATATCTGGATGGTGTTACTGACCCTCGCAATCGGACCTTCCGAACAAGCTGCTTTAACAGCAGGAAACTAAGTCCAGTCTTCACAGGTGGGCCAGGGGTGGATGAAGTCCCCCCAATATGGGTTGATCGTGCTGGTGTCAAAGCCACCATTACAGAGGTAGCATTCCCTGGCGTGCATATTGTAATGCCTTTCTGTCTGAGTAGTTTATACATTTGATTAATTGATATTTGCCTTGCAGAATTTCACCCGTCAAAGCAAATTCACCTATGGGCTTGTCATGGAAGAGATAACTACACGCGACGAAAGCAGTCACATTGCACCAGCTGGTCAAAGGGTGTTGCCAAGTGGAGGAATTAGTGCTGATGGGCCTCCAACGACACTCAGCGGCACTGGCATCGACCGAATGGCATTTGCTCAGGCAAATATTACCCGTGATAACACCAGGTTTGTGAATGGAGCAATCGTTGGTGAGAGGAATGTCTTCCAGGTGAGTCTTGTAAGCTGATATCATTCTTTATTGAAGGGTATCCACTATCAGATGATTTGAATTGGATTCCATAATATTTGATGTTCACATTAGCATTTGAATCCCTTTGTACAATATTCTGTTATGTGTGATACACTTTAAGGAGTTCATTCTCGTCAAGGATTGTTCCCAAATCCCAATTGGCCAGTGTTTTTGTCTGTAGAGGTTTTTCTGTATTGTTGCTTTACAACTTCATAATTACCTCCGCTGACATGTTTCCACGTCTGAAAGGTGTTACCTTATTTAGCAAGTACATATTAAGTGTCCCTGGAAGTTGGAATATATTTAGGCCATCCAATTAACTGGTTGTTTTTGTAATGTCATTTTGGGTGTGATGAAGCAGTGATTTGACCAAAGTCTGAAGAACCTTGCTTTGTACTATTGTTTAAATACCCTTTTTACTCTTCTCCCTTGCACAATTAATGAGGTCTGTTAATCTGTTATTGTATGTTCTGCATCACTAGTTGAATTCAGCAGCTGAAAGAACGAAGGCTGATAGAAGTTTCTGTTTTAGGGGTAGAGGATTTTCATTTAATTATCCAAGTCAGTATTTTTATGTTTTCTTTTGGTATCATATCTATGTTATCTTCAAGTTCAATAACCTTCATACCTACTACGATAGAGTTCATTGCCATTTTTACTGCATACTTTAATGTTTGAAATTGCAGCTTGACCAAGGCCTTGGCATCGGCAGCAAGTTTCCATTTTTCAACCGCCACCAGCTTACATTGACCCGATTCATCCCATTAAAGCAAGTGGAAGAAGCTGCCGGTAAACCACCACCACCTGTGCTGGTCCTCCATGGCCATTATGGCGGTTGTGTGGGAGACCTCCCGAGTTATGATGCTTTTACACTTGGGGGCCCTTATTCTGTGAGGGGTTACAACATGGGAGAGATAGGTGCAGCTCGTAATATCCTTGAGGTAGGACTTCGCTGGTGTTGACATTAAGTTTTAGCTTTGTACCGGCCTTCTTTTTTGGTCCTTTTTGAACTTTTTTGTTTTGGATCAAAAAAGTTGGTAGTGTTTTACTTCGTCTCGATATGAGAAATTTTAAAATAGGTACAAAAATCCACGAAAGACAAAAATAAGCCAAAATTTCCCGGTTATTTTGGTTTCTCTTTTTTGGATTTTTTTTCAAATTTGGTCTCTATTTTTTTAGATTTCCGAGCCTTCTCATCAAGACAAATCATAACCCTAAAATGTTGACCAGAAGCTAAAAATTAGAAGACCGAAATAAGCTTAAGAAAGAGTCAAAAGTGGATTCATACTGAAGACTGATCATATCCAGGTCTTTCTATAAACAAACTGATGGTCTCTACAAAACGATGATAAGTATGGCTGTGTTGGTGATTTGGTGCTTAATTTCCGGTTCTAATCTTTTCTTGCAGCTTGCTGCTGAGTTGCGGATACCTGTGAGGAACACACATGTTTATGCATTTGCGGAACATGGGAATGACTTGGGAAGTTCAAAGGATGTTAAGGGAAATCCAACGGCGGTCTATCGGAGAATGGGTCATGGTTCCTCATATGGTGCTGGAGTCAAGCTAGGTCTAGTAAGAGCAGAGTATGCTGTTGACCACAACAACGGGACTGGTGCCATTTTCTTCAGATTTGGGGAGAGATTTTGACTTGTATTTCTTAAGATCTTTAAATTTTGTGATTAGGCGCATTCAGTTTATTTGGTGGAGGGGGTGGGGGAGGATTCTTGAAGCTAAATTTTACTTTGATGTTTCACAAGCTTTAGTTGAGACATACAGATATTTCAGTTGTACCGGAATTCATGCTTTTGGTTGTTAAATTTTGATCCTTGTATTTGCATTATTTGGGTGTTGGTATTCCTACAATGAACCGGAAGCATATGAAATCACCGGTCCGTACAAAATGCCTTCTGGCAGAAGAAAGTTTCTCAAACAACAGAGGGTTCAAGTAGGCAACAGATGTACATTCTCAAACCCATAAATACATGGATTCTAGTTTCACTAGTTTCACCCTTGTGCGAAAGAAACAAAAGCGCTCAAAAATGACCCTTGAGAGAAAATAATCTACATAACCTGAGGTTAACAATTTCTGCACTAGCAAAAATGCCTTTTCCAAGTAAAGCTCAGAAATGTGAGCCTCCCATTTCTGTACTCATTGATCGTGGGCATCGATTCTGTGCTCCTCCTTCACTGTCTTCAAACAAACAACAGCAGCAGATGGTCAATCCCTTTCACATACCCAAATCCTTTTTCAATTCATTAAGGGTGGCTTCAATCTCATCAATATCTTCCTGAATGCTGCTCTTCTTGGCAGCTTCTGCTTGACTACCACTTCCCCTTCTCTCTGATCCGTAGTTTCTAAGTTCTTCTCCTTCATCCTTTCCTGCTTCGTCCTCCGCATCAACGACGTTCAGCTCTTTCTCTAAGAACTCAACAAATTCTTCCCCGATTTCCTGTCGAGCAAATTTCACTTGTTTTACCAACTCTCACAAAAGAACTTCATACACTAATAGTTGCAAAGGTATCAATTTTCTTGCATTTATTCTCAATGGATTGTTCTCATTGAATCTTACCGCCAATTCCTCCCACAAGCCCTTGGGTTTTCCTTGTGAAGATGCACTAGCCTCCCAGTTCCTGAATTCTTCTTGAAGGTCCTTAAAGAAGTCCTCTGAAACAGCAAATCAAAACTTCAGTAGCACGATAAGGAAGGATTTTAATGAGTAAGACAAAAGATTTAAGTGCTGGGCAAGATTGGGAAATGATCAGAAGTTAACTTTATGGCACTTGTGGCATTGGTAATTGTAATTCTACCTATTGTTATTTGGGCATCCCTCAAAAAGTTACCTGCAGCATGAAGGGGCTTAACATAAGCACATTCAGAAACAACTCCTTCAGAAGAAGGCAACAAAAGGCAATAATGCCACAGACCTCTGAGTTCCCAGCAGTCGGAGGCAAACTATATGCAGTTAACATTGCACTCAAATGTGCTGCTCAAAGGATTGAACAGGGAACCTTGCAAGAAAAGACTAGTCTAATTTGATGGTGCAAAACAACCTAGAATTACTTACTACTTGGGATAACTAACATGTCAACATGCTTGTTAAAAGTATTCAAAAAAGTATGTGAATAAGGCTCTCGCCAGTTCATGCTACCATGACCACAAACACATTTTGGCTTCGAGGCAGGTACCACTCTCGGAAATATGGCACACTACTGAGATGCAATGAAAATTGATAAGAACTTCAAATACATAGTCATATAACTAAGTCCAAAAAGTATTGAACATATATATTTTTTTACCGAAGCCGTAGAACTCTTCGTCATCCTGAGTATTCCAACTTTGGTTTCTTCCAGCTGTTGAATATGAATAATCAGATGGCTGATTTCCACCCTCATATCTCTTCCGAGATTCAGAGTTAAGCAATGTATTGTATGCATGCTTTATTCTCATAAATTTCTCCTGAGCATTTGCCTGCAAAACAAAGAAATTGCAAAGCTTAAGCTTAAATAAACAGGGTAAAAGATACACGAGTTACATTACCATAGATATGTCATACACAGGATTTTACCCTTGCCATCAGCTTTAACATAGCTGGAATGTGCCGAATGTGGTAAACTTATAACACTAGCTGCTTGTATCCTTATTAACAGAGCCACACGGCTGATGTTCCCTCGAAATTTAAAGTTGCACAAAACTGCTCAACATGTTACTGTGAAAAGCTATAAACTATGGGACTGACTGTATGAATGTGCAGAATGTGGCATAGACTAAAAGGACGCTTAGTCAGAAGTGATAAGGAAATACAGATCAAGCATTGACCTATACATACACCAAATCTTAGCCTTCTATCCAACAATTTCTCGTTTGCAAATACCACCTTAGTGGAAATAAGATAAGAATAAAACATGAAGGGCAGGCACATAGCTATGAGGTGTTCCGAAATAATTAGATAAACTCAAAAAGGCTTCTATAGCTAACCTCAGGCTTTCAACATAAAGCTTTTGTGGCTTACATACAGATGTTGATGTGAAGAAATCATATGTTTTCAGTAGTTTACAAGAGACTGAATCTGGGCAAGGAAACATGTAGGAACCCAAATTGGGTCAAACCTCCATTATAGGTAACCAGATGACTGGTTTTATTGATCAACCATCATGATAATTCTCAACACCAGCCACTTAAACAAACCATCCTCATTAATGAGTTTCTCAGTTATCAAATCGACTACCATAAATAAGTAGATTGTTAAAGATAAAATGGTTCATCAGAGCCATCCTCACAAAAATGTGTGCTCCACCAACTTTATGGTGAAAAGGCCCAAAGCAAGCTTAATGGCTAGACTCCAACATGAAACCTTCAAACTCTAAATATCAGGTTACTTATGTGATTTGAGTGGCAACTCAGAAGAACCTGAGTCAAACACTACGGGTCAACAGACTCGATGCAATAATATAGCACTTAACTATACCGCGTTCGTCAATCATCCCTATGTCTAAGCCGATAAAGAGAGCCATATGAGATGATACATTTACCAAAGCAAACAAAGCCAAATCCTAGTACCGGATTTCAGGAAATCTGTGGATTACTAGACTAAACTCTGTGTAATCTATTCTATTTATAAGGGGAGAGCACCTCTTTCGTGTGGACTCCCTTTTGAGGCTAGCTCACAATTTCCCCATGCCAAAATTATCCCTACAAATCTTTGTCCTCCATAAATCAAGCACTCTATATTTTGTATATAATCGCAAGGGGGTAAACATGGAAAACCCCTTCGCGTATTTGGTAACTGCTCCTACTCTCTCTCTCCATAGGAAAACCACATCCCCTATTTGCAATAAGCCTGTGGGAAATCAATCTTCGTTGGATGAAAAAGAAAATTGATCTATCCAGGGAGATATCCAAATCGACATCCAGAGATATTTTCATCTATGTCTTCACTTTGGCACTTTTAGGCCTTCATCATCAAGAGGCTTACAGAGAGTTTTAGGTGGGTTGCCGCCATCTTTTAGGCCTTTATTGCTACTTTTTGTGTACATAATTTTACCCCTCTCATAAACTATGCACACACATCGCGTGTGCCACAACTTCTAGCATAAGTGAATTGTCACCTTCCAATTATCTATACCCACAAAATTTTCAAGAATTCCGCTTAATACAGCACTATCTAAACATTACGACTATCAAAATGCAAAGAAACCAAAAACATCTACTCCTATCTTCATACATAAAATAGAGTTTGCTAAGCACTACTACATACCTCTTTGTTGACATCCGGATGGTATTTAAGAGCAAGTTTTCGATAAGCTCTTTTGATTTCATTGGGAGTTGCAGAAGCAGAAACCCCCAACACCTCATACGGAGACTCTCTGCGGCTGGCTTTCACAACAATAGAATGATTGCTTCTCCTCTTGTTTTGATACCTGTAACCTGTCGAGAACGATTGCGGTGCATAAACGAGGTTGGAATTGCCTCCATAGGCAATTCTGCAAAGGGGTATCGAAGATTTCGAAAGACAACGATGAGTATGTTTCGAACCCAGATGAGGAACAGCCAAGATTTTGGTTTCTGTTAGGGACAGAGACTCCATTAAGACATCGTGTTGTGGATGCGGGGAAATCTATCTCAATGGAACTAAAACATCGACGGTCTGAAACTGATGATTAGGCCCGAAGCAGTTTACTAAAATGCCCATTGAATTGTTCTGTATCTTGGAGTATATTTTTGTGCTGACGAGAACCCCACCTCAAATTTTATGTACCGAAAAATTGTTATACCTCTATTTTCACTATTGTATGGAAACAGAGGTACATACATTTTTTATAAAGTGACCTCAGGTGCGAGAACCCTCGATTGGACTCTAAAAGCAGAAAGTCTAAGGGTACAGCAAATCTGTGCACAGATTGTGCACAGATTTTGTTGTGGGGCCCACCACGGGTCCCACACAAATCATCCGAGCCGTTCATTAAATGTAAAACATTTTTTCAAGGGTCTCCGTAAAAACTAAGCTCAATCCGATACCTATAGGTGCTCGATCCAACCATATAACTTTTCATTATCCGAAAATCTGAATAAAAAGTTAGATGGTTGGATGAAGCATCTATAGGTATCGGATTGAGCTTATTTTTTACAGGAACTCTTGAAAAAATGTTTTACATTTAATGAACGGCTCGGATGATTTGTGTGGGACCCGAGGTGGATCCCACAACAAAATCTGTGCACAATCTGTGCACAGATTGCTGTACCTGTAGCAGCGTTCCTCTAAAAGTGAGGAGGGGCAAACCCCGACACCACTTCTCACCAATCAGAGATATTGGGAAGCCAATATGTCTTAGGAACATGTTTGTTACTTAGTCGGCCGTGACGGTTCTAGATATTTTACAATGGTATTCATATTTAACGGGTTAATTACTTGTTGCCCCCTCTATCTATACCCGTTTTCCACTATACTCCTCATATTATAAAATGCTACAATCTACCCCCTTTATCTATTAGAAATGGCCATAAGCCAAACTCTGTTAACAGAAGTTAGGTGACGTTCCAGTTTAGTAAAAAGTTCTTATTTTTCAAACAGATGTAATTTCAAGCCCAAAAATTATGTGTTTACGCAAATAATTTTTCTACCAATATGGATCTTGTTTGATAGATCTCATTGAGATCTTTTATACGGTGCAAAAAAAATCAAAAAATTATTTTTTATTTTCATTATACTCCGTATTTGAGTTTGAAAATTGAAGAAAAAGAACTTTTTAAAAAAGTAGGGAAAGTGGAACTCCCCCTTAGTGTGATTACAAATGTACCCTTTGTTAGCCCTAGGTATGGCGGGAATGGGTAGCAGAATTTTTGACGGGAATGGGAGTGGCAGGTGAGACCCTTTATTACTCTCTCATCCCCAGGTATGTAGGAGTACATTGGAAGTTGGAACCTAGTCAGGGCCAGCCCCAAGACCGAAGAGGCGCCATGGGCATTCCAAAAAAGCCAAATTTTAGGAGCACTCTACTAATTTTTCTATTTGGGTTTGAGTATAAATCTTTTTTAGCCCAATAGAAGGGAAAAATGGCCTATTCCAAGTTAAAATAAAGGCCCACACGGATTCAATGAAAGAATGGCCCAAAAAAACTCGGTGGCATTTTTGTAAATAGGAGACCTAGATGGTTCATTTAATTTTCGAAACAAACAAAACCATCTCTCAGTCTCTCATGTTTTTGCCCATAACGGAAAAAAAAATAAAAATTGAACGAATAACGAAGAAGGGTTTTCTAAGAAGGGCCCTGAAATTGAACTCTTTTTTCCTAAATCGGCTCACCATCACCGCACCCGGCACCACGGGCCACTGGCCATGCCATCAGTGCAACAGCAGCACCACCAGTCGTCCAATCCATGTTCACCATTGGAAGAACAAGGGTTTACTTTGTTGTCTTGGTTTTTTGAGAGATGAGGTCATTGGTCCTAGGAACAACCACCGGTCAGATTGTGTAACTGACTAATTGTGTAATGTGTCAAACGTGTGTGCCGTGCCGTGCCGTGCCGTGCCATTCAACTTCCGTGCCAACCGTGCTTCGTACCGTGCCGTGCCGTGCCTGTTTACTTAAATCGTGTCGTGCCGTGTCGTGCCATAGCCAATCGTGTCGTGTCGTGCCGTGCCCCTTTACTTAAATCGTGTCGTGTCGTACCGTGCCATTTTTCAATCGTGTCGTGCCGGGCCGGGCCCATTTACTTAAATTGTGTCGTGCCGTGCCGGCCCATTTTTTAATCGTGTCTTGTCGTGCCGTTTTTCAATCGTGTCGTGTCGGGCCGGGCCCATTTACTTAAATTGTGTCGTGCCATGTTGGCCCGTTTTTTAATCGTGTCGTGCCGTGTCGGCCCGTTTACTTGATCGTGTCGTATCGTGCCATTTTTCAATCGTGTCGTGCCCGTTTTGTATGGTACGCACAACAAAATTGCTTTGTTCTTGTTTTTGGTCTCTTACGGACGGTATTCCAGAACCATAAAAGAATGCTGTGATGTGCTGTGATGGAGTCATGTATTAAAAATAGGGCAGTACCCATTTGCTTCTAATTCTAAGGAGTCTGGGTTTCGTTTGAGAGAGAGAGAGAGAGAGAAGATGCTAGGGCCTGCCGGGTGCAACTGCCGATCTCATCTCTTTGTATATATACTTGGCCAAGTTGTAATCATGTGCATAAGTCACACCACAATCTATATGCATTAAATAACGGAAAGTTCTCTTCAAGTCTTATAATGCATCACTCAAGGGCTACCCGAGCTGGTTTTTGAAAATCGAAACCGTCTATCTTTTATGTGAGAGAGATTATATAATTTGTGCAAAAAATGAAGTAAATTGGTTATCGTTATGTACTTGATCGCACATAACAAAAAATTTCTATTAATTAATCTATATCCCGATGAAAGGGCTTTCAAAACCCGATTGACCCAAAAATTTGTGAGATTATTTGAAACACTATGAACAACAAAATGAAGGGTATGGATCGTCATAATTGTGTCGCAATCGCGTGGCTAGCGTACATTGGACTATAGCGGAATACATTGATTTAGAACCAAATAAGTTAGATGTATAGATTTGAAAGGTAGCTGCAAACTCATTTTTTCGAATGTTAGATCTAAACCGTTACGATTTAAGATCTTATCAAATTTATCATTCTCCCCTAAATAGATGACAATCAGATGTCGAAAACCACGTGATCGGAACACATTCGGTGCTTCCAAAGGCATTAAAGTCCTATAATGCACCACTTGAGGGTCGCCCGAGCTATTTTTTGAAAATCGGAACCGTCTACCTTTTATGTGGGAGTGGTTATATCATTCATGCAAAAAAATAAATAAATTGGTTATTGTTATATACTTAATCGCACATAACAAAAATCTCCTATTAATGAATCTACGTCCCGATGAAAGGGCTTCCAAAACCCGATAGACCCGAAAATTTGCAAGAGTGATTAAAACATCAAGAACAACAAAATGAACGGTATAGATCGTCATTATTGTGTTGCAATTATGTGGCTAACGTACAAGAGACCCGTTTTTAAAGAATAGAATTATATAATATATATTAGTTGTCCAATTACAAGCATAACAAGATAGTTGGCCTTGGTGGTTTGAGATGTGTGTTAAGTCCCCAAAGATTTGAGTTCAAACCCCACAGAGATTATTTTTTTAACCTTGGTGGTTTGTGATGTGTGACAAGTTCCATAGGACTTGGGTTTGAATCACATGGAGATTTTTTTCTTTAAAATTAGTTTTTTTTTCTTATTTATTGTTAGTTGTTCCAATTTAAAAGCTTATTTTTTATAAATAATGAAACAAAAATGCCTTGTTTTGTAATTAAAATTATTGTTAATTAATCACATTATATTTATGAGTCACAAGTCAAATTATTTAATAACTGTTTTCCCGTACGGCCGTACCTTGTGTCGTGCCTGTCAACCTGTGTCGTGCTCGGCTAGAACCGTGTCGTGCCGTGTCCGTGTCGTGCCAAAACCGTGCCGTGCTCGTTCAACTACCGTGTCGTCCCCGTGCCTGGCTAAACCGTGTCGTGTCGTGTCAGGCCAACTTCCGTGCCGTGCCCGCCCACTTCCGTGCCCCGTGCCAGTCCGCGTGCCCACTAAAATCGTGTCGTGTCGTGCCGTGCCCTGCCCGGCCAAGACCGTGCCCGTGCCCGTCCACGTGCTCACTAAGACCGTGTCGTTTCGTGCCGTGCCAAGGCACGACCGTGCCCGTGCCGTGCCATATTTAACCGTGTCGTGCCCGTGTCGTGTCGTGTCGTGTCGGCACGGCCCGTTTGACACCCCTAAATCTCTCTTCATTTTTTATTTTTTAAGCTTCCAATTTTTATTTTATTTTTGATCGGTGCTTCCAAATTTTTAAGCTTCCAAATTTTTTTTCCCAATGGTACATTTTTTTTATTAAGCCTTGGGTACTAAAAACCCTTGGACCAGCCCTAAACCTAGTAGTGTTAGACTAGTAGAGAATGTTGTCTATCCATTGAAAGTAGAAAGGCCGTATGTTAAGTGCCTAGGTGCCGTTACGCTTTCTTTTTCAACATTTTTTTTCAAAAAGAAGGTAATTTCAAACTCAAATATAATGAATATGAAAAATAATTTTTTTGCACCGTTTAAAAAATCTCAATGAGATCTATCAAACAAGATCCACATTAATAGGAAAATTATTTGCATAAACAAGTGATTTTTGAACTTGAAATTCCCTTCATTTTCAAAAAGTTCCTTTGAAAGAAACTGGAACACACCACTGTAATTCCTCAAGTCCGGTCTGAAGTTTGAACAATGGGTATCTAACTATCTATCCAATTTCAAGATGATGGAAGTCTCTTGATTCTGAAATGGTGTTTTCTTCCTACCCGCCCTTTTCCAATTCCGTTGAATGACTCCGGCCCACCAGTTAATCCCCATCAGTCACCGTTCTTTCCAACCATCATACAATGAAATCTACACAAACTGCATTGAATCATACACTCGTGATCGGGCACTGCAATCAGGCAGGGTACTACATGCTCACCTGATCATCACTGGGTTAGCTCGTTTGACCCATTTTGCCTCCAAGCTCATAGCCTTTTACACCGAGTGCAGACGATTGCCTGATGCCCGGAAACTGTTCGACAAAATTCCCCAACAAAACGTCCGCCGTTGGATTGTTCTGATCGGGGCCTACGCCCGCCGTGGCTTCCACCGTGAGGCTATGGGTGTCTTTTCTGATATGCAGAGAGAAGGTGTAAGACCCAGCAAGTTTGTTCTCCCCAGCATTCTCAAAGCCTGTGGACACCTCTCGGATCGACTAACTGGAGAGAAGATATACGCTGTAGTTCTCAGACACGGTTTTGGTTCCGATGCGTTTGTTAGTAGTGCATTGTTAGACATGTATTCAAAATGCGGGCAAATTGAGAAGGCGAGGCGGGTTTTTGATGGGATTGTTGGGAAAGATGTAGTTGCATTGAACGCTATGGTTTCAGGTTATGTTCAACATGGGTATGTTAGAGATGCATTGTGTTTGGTCGAGGAAATACGAGAAATGGGAGTGAAGCCCAATGTGGTAACATGGAATGCGTTGATTTCAGGATTTGCACAAGCTGGCGATGATTCTATGGTCTCTGAAATGTTTCGATTGATGCATATCTGTGGAGTCGAGCCTGATGTAGTAACTTTTACATCAGTAATTTCTGGGCTTGTGCAGAATTTTCGAAACGATGAAGCTTTCCATGCGTTTAAGCTAATGATAAAGCTTGGAATGTATCCGAGTTCTGCTACGATTAGCAGCCTCCTCCCTGCATGTGCAACCTTGGCAGATTTTAAGCGTGGAAAGGAGATTCATGGATATGCAATGGTGAGTGGAGTGGACGAAGATGTATTCGTCAGGAGTGCTCTTGTTGACATGTATGCAAAATGTGGTTTTATCTATGATGCAAGGACATTGTTTCAAACCATGTCAGAGAAGAACAGAGTCACTTGGAATTCCATGATTTTTGGATACGCGAATCATGGATATTGCAATGAAGCAATTGAGCTTTTCAATCAAATGGTAGAGGTGGAAGAGGAAAAGCTAGATCACTTGACTTTCACCGCTTCTCTCACTGCTTGTAGCCATGGGGGAATGGTTGAACTCGGGCAGAATTTGTTTGACTTGATGCAACGAAAGTTTGGGATTAAACCAAGGTTAGAGCACTACGCTTGTATGGTGGATCTTCATGGCAGAGCAGGAAAGATTGTTGAGGCTTATGATTTCATCAAGATGATGCCGATTGAGCCTGATTTATTTGTGTGGGGAGCATTATTGGGTGCTTGTAGGCAACATGGGAATGCAGATCTTGCTGAAATAGCGGCAAACCATCTGCGTGAGCTCGAACCTGATAGTCTAGGAAGCAGTTTGTTGTTGTCAAATATGTACGCAGACTCAGGGCATTGGGGAAATGTTGCAAGGGTGAAGAAGATGATGAAGAAGAGGAAGTTGACAAAGTATCCCGGATGTAGTTGGATAGAAGCCGTCTAGTCTGAAATCGCAGTTACATTTGAAAAGTTGTCATTCTATTCTTTACCTAGAACTTCACCGTCCAAGCAATATGAGACTTCTGAATGCGCTAGGAGTTATACAGACCTAGATCTTACGATGATCTAGCCGCAAAAATATTTGCACCGAGTTTCATTTAATATTCAAATCTGTCTTAATTTCCTTTTTCACCTCATCATGCTTCCCCATTATGGGAGCGTTGCCGCTTAATCGCTAAACCAAGAATCTTGTAAGCCAACAAATAGAGGGAGAGAAAGAACTTTTCAATGATAACCTAATACAGATCGGAATAAGGGAGCAACTTTTATAAGGTAAAATCAGTACTGCACCAGAAATTACACGACGAATTAGCTTAAAGCCACTGGAAACAGGGAAAAGAATCTTTTAACAAGAGCAAGCCATAAAAAATACAGAGCTGCTGCAACTTCTAAGGCTTCATATTGGTGTTGCTTCATTGCTGAAACAAAAGGAGATCAAACATATATCAATTACTTAAAGTCCTGACATGATTAGTCTGAAGAAAACATGTCAAGGGTCTACTTCTAATGACTTTCTTGGGTAGCAGACTATAAATAAATTGCCAGAAACCCATCCACAGTTATGTAGTCGGAAACAATATAAGGGGACCGATACCAACAAATCAGACGACTAAACTTTCAGCCTTATGGAAAGCGAGATAAGAGAGAAACTAAAGCATGAAATACCAGCATCCAATGACTACTGATTAACATTCGCCTTAGTCCTTATGCTGTAAATGAAGGCGGCTAAGTAAAAGTAACCATACAAGAGATAACACCATTTATCAATCAAACAAGAGTCAAGAATAATACTTAATAACTTGCTGTCCTCTGCAAAGACCAGAAATGATACACCACGAGAGCCTCCTCCCACTTCAAACAAGAGCTTGTGTATTTGGTTGATTCATGTACAACTCAGAATTTAACTCAGTTTTTTCCAATGATTACAAATGAAATCCCATCATCTGTCGTAGATTCAGTTTTCCAATAAGCCCGATGAGTTCCACAAGTTAAGCTGGAGCCAAGTTTCTCAAACCTCTGAAGTGTGAACTACACAAGAAAACATACGTTATGTAACCTAAAGTTCATGTGCAAAAACGTACAGAGTTAACTAAAAAGCAACAACAGAAAACTAAATTTCTGCAAAAACAACTCTGTTCAGTTGCATCCAGCCACTAAAATACACATAGCCTAAATAACTTTTCCCTTATCTTTTTCACACCTTGCACAAACTTTACTTCCAGTCAGCTATGCAAGATACTAAAACTCTACTTACTTTCCTAATGTGACTTTAAGGCATGTACAAATATCCACAATGCAGCTGTATATGTATTGGATTTATCCATCGTCATAAGAGATGATGGCTGTTGATCACTAAAGGATCTCCTGCCAAACATGCTCCAAAATATAGATATTACCAGATCCAAAATGAGGAGAGAAGAAAGTGCAAACGAGTTAGTCGTCATATGCTTAAAGATATGCTCCGTAATATAACTGAAAAATGATGATCTGTTTGTTGATGGAGGGAAAATGAGCTGAGCCAAGCTGATCTCGGGGATGTTCATTTCAGGCTCAGTTCCTTTTCAGGCGAGCTAAACATTGGCTGGGACTACAAGCTTGGTTTCTTGGAAAAGTGTGAAGATGCTTGGTTTTATTGGAGTGGAAGTCGGATTGATCATTGTTGGGATGACCCGAGCTCAAGCTGAGGAGTGCAATTTTGTTCATCCTCCTTAAAAGAGGGTGAACATTACCCTCCTTCTTATTGGTTGAAATGGTGTGGATCCCACCACAAAGTGATGTCATGTTTACCATGCAATACACTTTTTGGTAAGCATGATATCACTTTGTAGTGGGACCCACATAATTTCAACCAATAGAAAGAAGGGTAATGTTCACCCTCTCAAGTGGAGGGTGAACAAAACTCAACTCCTTGTAGTCCAGATAAATGCAGTGCATATAGACACAACTAAATTTTCATGAAAACAAGTGCAAAAGAATATCCTCAAACCTATCTTAAAATCTTAACCTTGAAGTGCAATTTGAAATAAGATCTTTTGATCTTGGAGAAAACAATTCATCCAACATTAGTGTTTACATTCAAGTCTAATATATCTATGATATAAAAACAAACACAATCACATAAGGTGAATGAAAGCTGCCAGAATCCTGATATTGAGGGGTGTCCCTTATACAAATGGTCAATGACTTGAATGAAGGACACCATAAAGCAGTCATAGAAGGACAGAGGGGATGGGATAGATATAGAAAATGAACAGCACCCATTCCTGAACGGGAAGGGAAGATGGCATTGATACAACATTTCTATACCATTTTAGCTCGTGAACAGATCACTTTCTCATTGGGTTTAACAAAAAAAAAAATCAAACTGCAGTGTCCTACGTAAAAATCATGCCACGACTTGCTAACATTCGAGGAAAATACAAAATAAACATTCAGACAAAATCGAGCAGTGACAACCCTTTTATTGTATAAAAGCTAATCTGCACAATCATGCAATCATGATGCATACAAAACTAGTGCCAGACCTTTAAAGGTCCTCCACCACAGAAGGAAAAATAAATGCCAAATATAATGATGGAAAGCTGGGATTCCCCAAACGAAAGGAATAAGAGGTGAATGGATTTGAATGGTTTTGTTTTCGGGGGTCAAACGTCATGAGCTCGTTAGTGCTGTAATCTTGTAGTGCACAACACTAGGTATCGACTACATCTAATAGTTTAAATCTTAGTCACACAACCCTTCAAAATGCCTTGCGCTCCGCTCTCAATCCTCGCTCTTGTAGGTTTAAGTAGTTTGGGATGTGTATGAAAGAAGCTTTCATGCTCGCGTTCCCGCTCGCGCACACACACGCAATCATGTACTTAGGAGTTAGGACTTTGAAGGATCTTGGATGGTCCCCTGGCAAATAATGTAATGTAAGGTAGAATCAGATTACACAAATTCCAACGATAAACCTTCATGGTCAACAAGAACCTTGAGCTCAGTAGGTTAAATGAAACTCTTCCTGAACTATCGGAAAAAACAAAGACCAAGTAATGTGTCATACTAGATCAATGATCCCAAAAATACCCCTCTCTCAACCCCTAACTAAATTGCCTACCCAAATGTTTTCACCACAATTCTGTTCCCTCAGAAAGTGCACATATGCCACACAAACACAAAAAGTTAAGTACTTCTTAGTTCTTTCAGACCAAAGATGTTATTTTCCTTCTCTTTTATTTGAACAGCACATTTTATTCTCCTTCGAATCACCAAGAAAAGAACAAGGAATGAGAAAGAGAAGCTTGATGCTTTCGAGATGGGTTAGATCATTAGGCCCTATATACAGGCAGAGCCTTTTTGACTGATTAAATGCTGAAGTCTTTTACCCCCTTTTAAGCTTCATACCTATATTTTGAAATGTAAGAAACAGCATTTGTACAAGAAAATAAGCATAATTAGATGACACCTGCTAAATCCAAATGGAAAATCTAAGTGAAAACCCCTTTTATCAAACCAAACAAAAGTTTAGAGCACATTGTGCATAGATCCTAATTAAGGCCAGAGAACCAATGCGGGGGGAAATGTTTGACAACTGACAAGGCATTGGGCAACACACTTCTAGAGAAACCAGCATTTGTTCAAAAAGTCAATTCAATTATTCGAAGGTAAACACAGATTTTCTGCAATAAATTTCGGAAATTAAACCGAATCCAGCTGCCAACAAGAGGTTTCAATAGTAAATTACTAGGCTCCAATTTCTAGCAATCTAAATCCTAAAATCCTGTAACAAAAATCTAAATGAAATCCCAGTGGTCCAGTAGTGATTCTTTCTTTTTTTTCGGTCAATCGGAAATTCATCCAGTAGTGATTCATCATGTCAAAACTCCATCGCATTTGAGTCGAACACCAATCCTGTATCAATAATTCCTATAAGCAAACATAAGATAGCAAGGAACAACAGCTAGGATTCTGATAGCAACTATCATTAAAGAGCAAAGAATCAACTAGTTCAAGAAACCCCCCTCACCGTCAAAGGTAATGTCATTTATCATTCGGAGTAACATGCTGATACGATGCAACGGAGCCGAACTTACTACCAGACCAATCTCTCTGCTGCAACATATTATATGGACTCGACTCGTACCCCTGAAAAGAACCATGGGCCATGCCCATCACCTCCATATGCATCATCTGCGGCGGGTGAGTCATCTGAATCGGCATGGGCATGGGCACGTGCCCACTCCCTCTGGCCTCATTTAAGCTCTGAGGCACAGGGGTTGACGAGAAAAGAGGGTCCGACGACGAGGGACCCTCGTTCGACAACCCTTGCATCCTCTTCAAGTAGAGTCGGTACTTCTGGAGGTGACTCGCCACGTTTTCACGAGTCAAACCCTCGACGTTCATCAACTGCATAATCGTCTTCGGCACCGCACTTTTTATACCTAAATTACAGATAATCAAAGCATAAGCTAGTTTTCACAGTCATTTAAGGACTTCCTTACCATTCTTTTTACTCAAATTGAGTTTTACTGAAATTTCTACTCAAATAAAGGGATACTCAAATATTTACAAACTTTGTAAGGCTATTTATTTCCCCTCAAACTTACAATCATGCCATTAATGAAGCTTTTACTCAAATTTGTCTCTAGATTTGGGTTTTTTTTCTTTGGAGTTCTTCATGCCAAATGAGAATTTTTACTCAAATTTCAGTAAAAGTATGGGTAATGCGGCAGGAGATGCTCGCTCGTTAAATTTGATTTAACTGTTAGTTGAATCCTGACAGTGTGTACAAAAATATACTTCCTCCTTTCCATTTTCTTTATCTCATTTGGGGATTTTAACTTTTTTTGAAGGGAACATTATGATTACGTCCAAGAGTATTCATGTAGTACTAGTAATTCAATTTGGACATAAGGGTAATAATGAGATTTTACCAAGTATCAATAGTTAAATTTGGAAAGTGTACATATATTTTGGGACATTCCAAAAAGAAATATCGAACTGTCAAAATGGTACGGAGGAAGTACCTAAATGCGCCACGACGTCGACAAACCGCTTGTGCAGCTGCGGCGTCCACACCAGCCGCGCCCTCTTCACCTGCGTCCTCGCCGATCCGCCGTCGTTTCCGTTCTCCATTTCCTCGTCACAGCTTTCATCAATCCTCCTCACCTTCCTCGAACCCGACCCATCCCCGGCCACATCCGGATCCGACTCCTCCCCTTCCACGACCATCCCGTCCTTATCCTTTCCCCTCTCCTCGTCGAACGACTTGAAACCGACGCCGTCCGACGGGGACAGCTCCCCTCGGATGCTCGAGAGCGTGTTCCGCGACGCGCGGTTCACGTCCGTCATGCTCCGGCGGGGCTCCGGCGATATGCTGAACGCCGATGCCAGCTCCGGCGAGATGAGAGGGTGCGATAACGGCGTTAGGTCGTCGGCGCTGGGTAACCCTAGCTCCCAGTCCGAGACTCGGTCGTCGTCTCCGCCGCCGTACTCACTCATGTTGACTTCTTTGCCCATCGTTGCAGCTCGAATTTCACGGATCGCAACCAATCTCCTTCCAATTCTTCATAACCGATTCGGTTTCGATCAGGAGTTGGAGATAACCATGGAGAGAGAGAGAGAGAGAGATAGAGAATTGAGTTGGGAGATACTCGTTGGGAGAATTTTGGTAGGAAGAAGGGGTAAAAAGTGCAATATCTGATTCAACACGGCTACAGTCCAAATGCCAACGTGGACTTTGTTTAGATTCGTCCGTTGATATTTTGTGCGAATTTACGGCCACTTTGGATGGTGAGAAATGGTGAGATTATAAAATCTCACCATTTTTGCTAAGATTGAATGAGAAATGAGAGTAGCCAATCAAAATATTTTATTTTGTACTTTTCTCTCCATTTCTCACTAAAATAGTCAATCCAAATTAGTGATTTAGCTAGAAATCAAAATCCCTTTTTGTCTTTTCTCTTGAAATCACTCCATCCAAATGGGCTGTTACTATTATGTCCACTACCCATTTTCGAGTGACTGCCTAGTTTGCCTTTTGGCGAGGTGACTCTTTTTTGGGTAAGAAAGTGGATGGCAATTGGCCAAAGAGGGGAGAAAAAAGAAATTTGCTTTTTTTTGGTTTCAAAAGTGAAGATATCAAATCTTTTTGAAAGTTTATGTGGTAATTTGACAACTCTACAATAGCCACTCCAACCAATATGTCAAAAAATTTATGTAAGTATATTTTCACCTTAATTTAAATTTTAGGAAATAAATTAATCATAGAAAATACTCCCTCCGTCCCATAAAGTTTGGCATTTTCAGAAATTCATGTCATTTTTAAATTATATATATCTTTCAATCCATAATATTAAGCGATTTTCTGAACTTTGCTTAATAGAACAAATTAAAATCTACTATCAAACAAGATCCATATTGCTTATAAAAAACATTACGGATTAAAAGATATAATTAATTTTTTCATAGGGCTAGAATAGTAAAAGTGCTAAATTTATGGGACGGAAGTAGTATTTGACATCACACTATAGAGCGAGATGCAAGTGGAAACTTTGGCGTGGTAGCCATTTCGATCGGCCTTTATGGTGCCTAAACTCAACTTCAAATAAGCACTAGATGCAAACAAAATTATTGATTACCTAAATTCTAATTCATCCTATGGTGGTCAACATATGATTACATAAATTTTATTTTCAAAATTTGTTCTTTGTCTGTAATGATTTAGGATTCTTGATTACCTGTCTTGTTTTTACCCGCTTTCATTCATTAATCATTATTGTCTGTGATTAGTTTCAAAGAAATTGCAAGTGCGATTTTTTGCTGTGATGAGTTGCACTTGGTCATGGATGGATACTCTGATTCCTTCTGTATAAAGAGTCTCAAAACGTACGAGTGTGTGAGTGTTTGTGATTGAATAATAATTGATCGTGGAGGTGTTTTTGTAAGAAGTCTCCTAACACGAGTGTCTGTGCGGGTTTGAGTCAACTTGGTGGGTTGATAGATTCTTTGCACACCCAAAAAAATGTAGATGCTACGGTTGTTTATAATACTCCTCGATCAGACTTACATATGCATTAACCTCGTCCTATATGAGAGGGTGTTACAAATACCCGTTGTGTGTGTCCTAATATTTTTCCCGATGTTGAGTTCTTATTTACATTATTTACGTAAGCTGAAATTTTGATAATCACTATGAAATTGTACTAAACCGAAAACGCATATATATTACTTCAATCGTTGACTTTACTTATTCGTTTGTTTAATTTCATCATGAATTTTTGCTGGTAGCGGTAACAATCATTCTACAACTACAAACACTTTACATAAATAAATGCACAATGCTCTCACATAAGAGTGTGGACTCCACACAAACTAGTAGTTCAGTGTTATCAACATACAAAATTACAATTGCAATCATGGCGTGAGGTCTCTTTTATCATTACGAAAATTCTAAAATCACAAACCATTTACTTAAACAAATACACAAATACTCACACCCACGCACACTAGTGATAAAAGGGACCTCACGCCATGATCGCAGTTGTAATTCGGTGTGTTGATAACGGAATGGGAGATGCTGCCAAGGGGTGGTGCTTGGTAGCGGTGTCGAGCGGCCAATCCGACCGTTCATCTTGGCACGGATAATTTGGATTTAATCCGAGTGCATAAAAATTGGAACTGTCCATTGCTCGAATTAAAATCCGAGCCGTCGATTGCAGAGATGAATGGCCAGATCGGCCGCTCAGCTCCACTGCCAAGCACCCCCGCTTGGCAACATTCCCGGGTTACCACTAGTGACTAGTTTCTACCATACCTCACAAGACAGCTGTCAGCAGGCCACAGCTTCTTCGTTGCAAACACGGTGTTTACGACACCACTTTATCCTATCCCTTCTATACCCTATCTCGAGAGTCGAGATCTCCCTCCATACAGCAGTCACTCCCTTTTCCAAATGATAGAAGTGGTGGCAAATGAAACCATGGCTGCCTCCTCTCTCTCTATATCTCTCTCCCCCTTTCCTCTCTCCTCTCCCTTTCTCAGCCCAAAACCTCGCTTTTTTTCACTAAATGCCCACAATGGTTCATCTCTCTCACTTACCTCAAAGAGAGCCATCCAATTTAATACTACCCCACGTCTTGAAATTCCTCCGAAAAGGGCCCAATTCTGGAAAACCTCTGCTGTTTCCGGAGATGCTTTGCCTGTAGAAGCAAACCCAGTTGAGAATTCTGAGCAAATTGTTGCTTCCAGTGGCGGTGATGGTGTCTCCACCACCATCATCTCCGTCCTTCTGTTCTTGGCTTTCATTGGACTATCGATTCTCACCATAGGGGTACAGCTGTCCTTTTAGCTTTCTACTATTGACCCACTTCATTTTTCTCCATTTTGTTGAGATTGATTTGGAAAATTTGTCATCTCGGGATGTGGATTGCTGATAATTTTGTGGTTGTTTGGGTTGTTCTCCAGGTTATCTACATAGCAGTCACAGATTTTTTGACGAGGAGGGAGTCGGATAAATTTGCGAAAGAAGAAGCAGCTAGGATTAAGAAGAGGAAGAAGAGTGGTAAAAATAAGAGGGTGATTAGAGCTAGAGCTGGACCCAGAGGGTTTGGACAAAAAAGAGCGGAGGAAGAAGATGATTAGATTGCAAAAATTACAGTCGTAAGCTTCTCGTTGTGTTTGTGGAATCTTAATCTCTGAAATGCAGAAATAGGTTGAAACCCATACCATGTGTGGATTTTCTCTCGAGATGATTCGATTCTGAGGCTTGTTTTCTAAGTGCGATTCTTCGTCTAGCAGTTGATTTTCAATCAAGACAACTGACTGGTTTGATTCATTTTTGAAAGCATTGTTTATTTAATCACCTCAGTAATTTGAAAGGAGGAAATTGTTGGAAGATTGTCCCATGTAAATCTTCTTTTCTTCTTTTTAGCCTTTCTTGAAGCTTGTACGAGAAATGAAAATGGCAGCAAAACAGATGAGTATTGGTTCCTTGACTCAACCATACTATTATACATGAATCAAATCCACGGGACAGGAAAGAAAATGCCGCAATTGGCATGACAATTGAAAGCATTTCGCTTGTTTTTTCCTTATTTTGTAAATCCAACAAAAATACCCAAGTTCCAGATCATTACAGTCGGTAATTCAAAGCTCGCGGGCATAGTTACTTGCATACATTGAATATTCATTCGGAAGTCCACACATTTTCCCATATACGTCTTTGAACATCACTCGAGTAATCTTGCTTATGATCAAGTAGGCATATTGATACCAGCTTGTTTATTGCATTAGAATGTCATTAATATTGAGAAAGCATCCCAGATTCAATAAAAACTAGATCTACTCAACCAAACTATAGATGATGAATGATACGCAAGGTGAGTAAAATTCATACTTGGTCTGCAAAAAGAAATCCTCAATGTCATATAATACGCAACAAATTCAACCCTCACCTCACCCGAACATCAACTCTCCAGAAGGCAACATTTTTACAGTCGCGTTATGAAAACTACCTCAACAGTGTACTCTCATTTTTTACAACCTTGTATGGTCAGTTTTGTCGCCTCGGAGTCTCAGCTTAGTTGACTATGTATAAACCTTAACATACACAATGTACAGATTTCCTAGTACAAGCAAGCAACTTTATTTCCAAGCAGCTCCCCACTGTCTTAACGATATAGGTAGAGCCGCATCACCACATACGCGAAGATAAAAAGAGAGGTGAATCAAACTAGCCTCTGTTAGCTGTACAACTTTCCTATGAAATCTAAGCAAGGTGAGGAGACTGAACTGCAATTCTCCTTTCTGCAAACAATTCAAATCATGGTTAGAGAGCTAGTCCCCAAATGACGACCAGCCCTACACTAGAAAGCACCATCAACAAAAAGAGAACTTAAGGAAAGGAAGCAATTAGTAAAATGGCCTAAAAGAATCCAAAGTAGGAAAAATGTGCTTTCTGCAATCCCAAGAAGTAATGAATGCAGTTTGGGCAAACTAAATATGTAAGATTTTTAAGTACCTCCAGCTGCAACAAGCTTCTCTACCCGAGCAACAATATGCTTTCCGTAAGTGTATTTCTTCAGTGCATTCAGATGAACCTTAATTCGCGATAGGATCAGTTCACGATGGTGATCATCACAAGTTTCCAGAACTTTTTGCACAACATAATTGGCAAATTGATCTTTCATCATTGCCTGGGTACATAAATAAAAGCAATAGTTAGTTGAAAATAAGCATGCAAAAGTGTAAAGGAAAGAAACATGACCAGAACAAACAAAGAGCTCATGGGACCTTATCTCTCGAAATCGAATCTGATTCTAAATTTCTCGTGGAGTGTTTGAACATTGTAACATCCCCTCCTAGGTTTCTAGTTGATTACGTTCTTTCTATTCTACAGGATATTCAACATAGGATTTCTCATTGCTTCAAATAAGGTAATACAGCTGCAGTTTCTTTCGTTAATTGGGGTTGTGATCATCATGCGTGATTTTCAATAGCTTCATCTCCCTCCCTCACCTGGTCAAGGGTGCTATCAATTGGGACTTGGCATAGTGCGGCTTACTTGAGGATTCATTGACCCTTTTGGTTTCTTATTTTGACATGCCTCTAGCTTTTGTATCAGAAGAGAGGTAAAGGCTTTTACGCGCCCCCACCCGCCACAAACCCCCCCCCCCCTTCTTCTAACCCTACTCTTTTTCTTAATTAAGAAATCTCCCCCGTGCCAGCAAAAATTCCCCAAAAGAACCAAAAACAAGCAAAAAAACAGAAGTACAGCGTGACAAGTGTCACGTACAGTCCATGGAAATTTGAAAACATGTCTCGAATCAAATCAATCCTGACAATGATAACGAGATACACAAAGCAAGTAAGGAAAAGGATGACAATATTGTCAGTGACAGATAGTGATTCTAAGAAAAATTTCCATTACACATAATTAAAGGTGGTGGACAGACTTAACCAACCTGAAGGGGTTCATTCTCATCAGTAAGTCCAAGCATCTCATCGACCAGGAGCTGACGTTCAGAAGGACCACCAAAAGTTAAACACTTCTCCACAACATTGGAGGCAAACTTCTGCTGGCTCATTTGAACTATCTTCCCGGCTAATTCCTTGATTATTGTCGATCGCTCATGTGGCTTTCCATGCTCCAGAACATGCTGTTTTAGGACAAAAGCAGAATATCAATGGAAAAAGCAACACAATGAACCATGAGATGTATCTCATCTAGAAAACACATGGGAAGCCAAAAGCAAGATTGATCAATTATCTCCAATTAGAGGACCTCTTAGCATAAGTGGCGAGTTCTCACTCCTACACATTAACGCATATGGATGCAGACTTTCAACAACAGTCTCACGACACTGTCCCCCAATTTGGAAAAACTGATTCATTTCAATGGAAGTAATACAAAACTTGAATTGGTAATTTTAGTAGGCCTGTTTGGTACACCTGTGTATCCAGATGCAGAAATCAAAAGAGGTGTCCAGTTTACATTGGCCCTTTGTAATTAATGTCGGGATGCAGACCTCGCCAGGCGTTCAACAAGGTAATTTCATTTCTCAAGATAATAAAAACTAGACTCCCGATTGCACCAAGCTAAGTAACAGGAACTGTTAATCAAATAAACAAAACGAAAAATAAGTTACTTAATATAATCCGAAAACATTTCTCAGGAATCCTTCGCTTCACAATTTACTGTGTTTTCAGAAAACAAAAATGAACTAAAACATCTCACTGCCCTTGCAAAGAACAGAAGCATATACGGTCCAACAGTGGGGATCTACAAACCTGTATAACATAATTGCCATACTGATCTTGTGCTAACATGCTAACAGATCCTAAAACTTCATCCATCACTTTACTCTGGGTCTTTGGATCCCTGCAGTGTTCCAATATCCTCTGTCCCCAAAAGGCAAAAAAGAAAACTATTATAGGTCATATCTTCCTTACTACAATAATTCCCTGGAGTCTATGGAACAAATAAAGATAAGAAAGAGATTAACAACTTCTGTACCTGTATCACACGACACCCATATGGATGGGTGGAAAGAGTCACAACTTGATCGTAAAATGTTGTAATAATAAACTGAATATGTTCTTCAGGAACACACTCTATACACTTCTGAATGACATGGTTCCCATTCTGATCACGCACACAGCGCATGACATGACCATCGAGCTCTTCTACCATTTTTATCTTTTGATCCATATCAACCACTTCTATAGCCTGTGTCAAAAAACAAAGTTCGTTTCACAAGATTGGTAAATTTCAGTTCAGTTTGCAACGTTAAGTTTATAACTAATAAAGATCCTCAAACTCCAGCTGGTACAAAATCAGCTCACACACTGATAAAATAGAACCATGTAATAACAAGGCTACAACAAATACAGGTGTAAATCAAGAACAAGGGACTGGGCTAGTCATTGCAATGCAGCACTGTATTCCCTACGTCCCTCCTACTGATTCTTTTTTTTTTTTTTGGGGGGGGGGGGGTTGTTATAAATAGAAATGCAGCTTTGTGGAAGATAGTATTACCTTCTGGATGACTCGACAACCATACATTTGAAGGCTAAGTGACAGCACATGCCCAAAAAGCTTTCCAGCCAGTTCTCTTTTCTGGGACACAAGTCCATGCTCAAAAAACTGAAAATTAAATACCAAGCGTTACTTGCCTAAAATTCATTAAAGCCATGTCCTACATAAACCCAAATAATTTTTTTATCTTCTATCTGAGAAACTGGTATTTTGAGTACCTTTTGAATCACATAATTACCAAACACATCAGTCATCAAAGTAAGAGCTTGTGGGTTGATTTCCTCAAAAACCATGTTTTTCTCCTCTGTCGTTGCGGTTTCGAGCTTCTGTTGGATGAAGCGGCTCCCATACTGATCCGCACTGTTCACAAATGACATTCAATCAGGAGTTCTATATACAGTATGCTTCAAGAGTACTCAAGCTCAGGGGAAAAAATGGAGGAGCACATACCTGAAATCAACAACATGACCAGCGATTTCCGAAAGTTCAAAACACTTGGCTTTATTGCTCTTAAACTCTTCCAATAAAGAGGATGCGAAGGCATC
Organism: Rhododendron henanense subsp. lingbaoense; assembly: GCA_020567845.1. Taxonomy (NCBI): domain Eukaryota; kingdom Viridiplantae; phylum Streptophyta; class Magnoliopsida; order Ericales; family Ericaceae; genus Rhododendron; species Rhododendron henanense. Next base: position 7,889,698 of record CM036323.1, read on the forward strand.
ATCCATGTTATAACCAGCCTGTAAGTGCCAGGAGGGTCCCATTACACTCCCACCCATGTTTTTCATTATAGAAGGGATCCGCATATTGAGTTCACCATGCCTCATAGGACTACCAGGTCCAACAGGACTAGCCAAGGGGCTTCCGGGATAAGAGAAACCAACACCATATGCAGGATTACCGTAGTACCGGTGGTGATTCGAACTACCAGGCTTTGTGCCTGTGGGAACAACATACTGTGATTTATGAGGTGATAGCAAAGAACCCATATAAGCTTTTTGAAGTAAATCCGTGTACGAGTCTCCAATGTAATTCCTATCCATAGAGGGGTCATTAAGAGCTGCAGCATACTCAGCGGTCCTCAAGTACTGAAGATACATAGGATCCACAAGAGGCGCCTGATTCTGTGATTCTGAAGCTCCGGGGCTCAGACTAAAACCAGAAGCCAAAAATCTTGGGTCCATTCCGGCGACACCCATGGCCGATGCGGCAGCAACATTTTCGTATAAAAGTGGCAGATTAGAAGTGCCTAAATGGCCACCCATCATTGAGGGCATTGCGGTGTTCATGGAGTACCCCCCTAATCCATAGTCCAAAAACGATGAATTAGGACTATCCAAATGCTGATAGTGAGAAGGTAAACTTCCTTTGCTGTTAAGAGTAGAAGCAGCAGATCCTTTTAGGTACGATTTATTGGGAGAAGCAGCAGTTCTATGGTCAACTTGCCTATCAAATACCGAGTTATTAAGCCCTGATTCAAAATTCTTAACGTACGGATGCTGCTCAGCATTATTCTGACCACTTTGCAAATTGAAGAGATAATTGTTGTGATCGTCGATAACTGGTTCAATCTGGAGGGGCAGATGGTTCTCTTCACCTGTCATGCCATTTGAAAGCTTTACACCAGACAAAGCAGCAACCAGATCTGCAGTCTCTGTCATGGTAGTAGACATGCCGTTAAATGAGTTGGGACTATTAACACTTCTCTTTTCAGACGCGTTTACCCTATCTCCACCAATAGGAGCAAGGCAAGGACTAGGAGCCCTAGCAATTTGGGGATCAGGTGTGGTGCTTCGAGACAAGGAAGTGCCCAACGCAGCAGCATAAGAATATGACGCAGGTGGGCCACCGTTTTGAACAGCAGATGAGCTCTGAACATTTACATTGGAACGCCTACTATTTGAGGACGACAATTCGCTACGCAAATGAGCCAGCTCGGATTCAACAGAACCCATAATTTCGGCATTTTCAAAAGCATTACGACTTGCAGGCCGGGAAGGGTACCCAGCAGCAGGAGATGCATGCCCCGAATCATCCTGCATGAACATTGAGTTCAAAATTGGTCAGAAAATCCAGGACAAACCAAACATGAAATGGACTAACTGAGCAAACAGGCAACTAATCAATATCCAGAGTAAGATGGACAAATGAGCAAGATTCAAACAACAGGCAATATTCCTGTAATAAGTGACCTTGTATAGCACAACCAATACGCAAGTTACTTATTATGTAATAATTACTGCAACTTGCATTCCACAATATCATTCCACAAATGAAATTTTAAACATGAGATGCGAAAGGAAAAAAAATTCTGCGCTCTCAAGTTTCAACCATCAAGCTTTTAGAAAGGCATAATGAAAGTATCGAGCTGAACTCCAATGGCAAGCTGCTTGTTCCAAATCCCAGTTGTTTGGGTCCACAACATGGTTCAGTCTTCTCCAGCTGTCAATGCCAAACCTCATTAGAGACCATTAAGAATCTGAGTTCAAATATTTTTCGCAGCTTGCCTCTCTAACACATCCTACTCCATGGTCCGAGCATGGAACAGGCAGTTTGGAAGATGATAAAGATATATTTCTCAACAATGATTCTTAGATCTTTCACATTCCCAACAGTAAGCAAGTCATAAACTAAAATTCAGATCATAAAGCAAACCTAACCATTAAATTCAGGACAAAGAAACTATATGCCAAAATGATCAATGAACACATTGAGTGCGCGTGAAAAAAAGCTGGATTTCACAAGATAACTAAATTTTCTGAAAAGATACAAGATAATATGTGTCAAAGCTGAAGGGAAGCAATGAATGAAACTAGACAAATGAAAGTAAAATAAATCATCCATATTCAGTCTATTATCAGGTGTAAAACGGACAACTAAATATATCAAGGACAAGGAGTCTTTAACCTAGGGGAGATTGAAGAAGCAATAAATCACTAATAGGTGGAGCTAAGCACGCTACATAGAAACGGTCGTATCTAAAAAAGCACCGGTAAGAGAGAAATTATCATACCTGAAATATTTCAGCAAAGCTCTTCTGCTTCCCACCAAGTCCTAAACCAGGCAACCCAATCAGTCCATCAACACCCCACTCTCCCGAACCATGGACTTTGTCCGACTCATTCTCACTCTCCCTCTCTACTTTCTTTGACCTAAACCCTGGTGGCATTGAAAACATGGACCTTCCACTACCACTATCATTCCTACTCACTTTTCTTCTATCCCCAATCCCACCCAACGCCGAACTCCCTCCTTGCAACCTCTGGGAGGACCGCCAGTCCTCCTTAGATACCAAAGGAGGCGGCAGCCTAGGGTTCAAGTTCGGATTCGAATAGTAATACGATAAATAAGCAGGATCAGACCTAATCTCTTCCTCAGACACAAACCCATTACCACTTTTCCTATTGGAAAACCCTGAAAAGGCGGCAGCACCACCGGAACCACCACCGTGATTAAACAAACCACCAACTGCACTCAGTGAGCCCTCCACAGTGGGAGGAGCTGAGCCACTCCTGTACAAATTCAGCTCCTTTTCGCAATCATCGTCGCCGTCCTGTCGCCTCTGCTCGCGGAGCAACAAGCTGATTTCTTTCTCCAATTCATCCCCAAAAGATCCACCTCCTTCGTTACCACCAAGAACCGGCCTCCTACCCATTTCAGACAACATATTCACAAACCCTAAAATCCTACAAAAAAATCTAGCTTAACAAACTAAACCCACATCACTATACACCCTACAGGCTAGAATCCCATGTGGGTACTCATAAAAATGCAATCTTTGATCGTGAAAACTCCGAAACAGCTCATTCAATAGTGGCTGAAGACCCAAAAAAAACTGGACAACCCAGGATTTAGATAAAATAAAGATCGATGATTAAAGAAAAAAAAGAAGCGTTTTCTAGCAGTGCGAGAAAATTGGGAGAACAGCCGGGGAGGAGGGATGTGTGTTTTAAGGAGTTGAAGATCCTCACGAGCGTGGCGGCGAATCGGCTCTTAGGAAAAGAACCCAATTAGGGTTTTATTTGTTTTCAACACATGAGTAAATACAGTCACCTACTATAATTGTTTCCATAAGTAATTTCTTGCGGTTGGGTTTTTTAGGAAACGAGTGTGGTTTTTTGGAAAAATAAGAATAGGGAAAGAAACAGTGGCGATGTGCTGGAGGTGTGCTAAATTGACCAAGTGATAACCGACTGCTGATATTGTGTTAGAGAGAGAGAGAGTGATTTTTATTTTCGAAGGGTCAATCTGTGGGCGCCACGTATAGTCTTTAGATTCGGTGGTTCCAAGGGCGACTGGCCTTACTTCGGGCAACACCTAAAAAGGTTCGTACCACTTCGGATCTGTTTGGCATAACCTAACCAAAAAAAGTTGTATGATAAGGAAATATTTTATTTTTTTTACCTTTTCTTGATTAGGTCGTTAAGGTAAGATGAGAATAATGTCAAAACATATTGGGAGCTCTTAGGAAAAATAAATCTTTCTAAAGACAATGGACATTATTGATACGTAGTGTTTAATCTTTCATTTAAAATTTTGTAATTAACCATTTGTATTAACGAAAAGAATCAGAAAAAAAAAATTACCAAAGTTTTGAAAAGATCCATATGAGATGAATCGAAAGAAGCTAATTGTGAAAACTGCTGTTGTTGTTTTTGTTTTTATTTGTCTTTGGTGAACTTTTCTGACTTTTGATTATAAATTTTTACTTCTTAAATTTTCTTACATTAACCACCGGAATAATATCTACTAAAATAATTCATGTGAAGATAAATGTTCATAAAAAAAAAATGCCTGAAAATATAGTGACAATAATGCCAAGGGAATTGATTTCTACATGTGACAGCCTACTCGTCGGTTAAAGGGGGGCATGTCACAATTTATAAGGAATGATCCATCCTACTTGTACAAAGCCTTTTAAAGCCGTGAGGGCAGGTCAAAGAACGTAAGAACTTCACAATTAAGCGTGCTCATCCTGGGGTAATCCAGGGATGGGTGACCCTACTGGGAAGTCTACGGTCTTTGGGCAAATTCACATGAATAAGGACAGAAAAGAAGTGCATATCATTTACCCAAAAAAAAAAGTGCATATGGTAAAAGGGAAGTGTGGAAATCAATTCTCTAATGCCAAATAGTTTTATCCAAACACACCCTAAGCATCTTGATTCATTTTTGGATTCAACCCAAATAAATTTTTAATTAAGGCATTTATTTAAGGCTTGAATCTCCCCATATGAGCCGATACCTTTAATGCAAGTTGCATCTTGTGCATTAGACCCAATAATTTCGTCATCCTTTTTTTTCTCTCTGTTTTTTGCTTTTTTTTTTATTCTTAGTCGAAAATGTTAGTAACAAGTATTTTTCCCCGTCCTTTTAAAAAATCAAAATAGTAATCATGTATTCCAAAACATTTTTGCCCTCCTTTTTTGTTTTTTGGAACATGTCAAAAAAAAAAAAAAAGTTCTACAAAACCTAGTTATCCTTGTAGATTCGGCATTTGGTTGGATTACGTGAAGCCAAATAAATCTCTCTTTGTGGAATGCAACTATCTACAAATAACAGATGTCAACAATGTAGACCCCGTTCGTTTTTGGGATTTTAGATTTGAATTTATGGTAATGAGTGTAGAGAAAAATAAAATAATTATTAAAAATATGAGTAATGATTGAAGAGAAATGGAGAGAAAAATTAAAATAATAATTGAAGACATTGGTAACGAGAAAAATAAAATAATAATTATAATTCAAAATTCAAAACAACAATATCATAGTACCGTAATCACTGTCCACTACTATAAATTTTTATTGAAGTAAAAGTACACATACAAGTGATTTCAGTGTGAAAGTAATGTCCTTTTGTTTATTGAAATTGATTTGTGTAAACGAAACGAGAGCTACAAGTACAAGGTAGTCCCATCAAATAAAAGCATGAGCGCATCGAAGAGGCGTTTCCATTAATCAATAAATTAAGGACCACATTTTTTTTTGTTATTCAATTTTTGTTTTTGTTTTTGTATTTGTTAGTTTATGCCAAATTTGTACGTAATATTAGTTCGTCTCGACGAGAAGAATAAAAAAAATAACAAATTATGATTTTTACATAAGTATTTTGGAAACATCCCAAGAAAAAGTGGATATTTTTTAAAATACTTGTGTAAAAGTCGTAATTTTTTACTTTTCTGTTCTTCTCGTTGAGACAAATCAATATTACATAAAAGTTTTCCGTAAAACTAATAAACGCAAAAAAAAAAATTGAATAAGAACAAAATCTAAAAGTTGTAGCCCACAAGTTATTGGTCATTGAAAACACTCCTTGAATGCAAATGCATTCATTTCCCAACAATAACTTGGTTTATAAAACAGGACGTAGCGAGCTATATAGAGCCTCCAAATATATTGTTCACGATTCAATGTACGGCCGTCCATGTCAAGCTTGCCCTATACCTTGAACTAATTCTTATAATTATTTCCATACATAATTGTTTCACACGCTCGTGACTACGGTGAGATTACCTCGAGAATTGTTAACGAATGAATAAAGTTAAATCTGAAATTGCTTCGAGAAAAAACAAACGTTACGCCCGACATTTCTTTGCCTGGGAGGAACTCTAGTCTCCTTGGTCACGTTTGTGACGACTCAGACGTCAAAATTGAAAAACCAGTTTGACCAATTTGACTTCCAAAGAACAAACAAATGTGTCGTGCATGGAATTTCTGTTTGACCGGAAAAAAAATAAAAAATTGTATCGTGCATGGACTGATGTACCTTTCAAAATTTGTACTAGTAATTATGCCAAGAGTTTACCATTGAACAATTTTGTGGAGGAATTTTAGAGACACAACTTACAAGTATATTATGCGCTATTTAATGAAGAGATGTATCCATGGAGCAGGAGTGATAAAACGGGATTTGGAAGATTCAGGCCCACCCCGGATTCCATCGCTTCTTTTGGTTACTCCTTCAAGATAAGATCTCTGTCAAAGTATTCCTTTATAAACACCAGATCTCCCTCGATAATACATGTCCCTTAGGTTGTCTAGAGGAGGAATCAGTGGAGTGATGTCCTTCGTGATTGCCCCTGCGTGTGCTTGGGAATTTTGGGAAGCCATTGTTGTCCCAACTAGCAGTCGGGCCTCCCTTTCACTCATGTGTGCCTTCTTGGGTCAAGACCAACTGTGAGAGTAACATCAAGCATCCTTTACGGAACTCTTGTGCCAAGTCTTTTTCTAGTCTCTTGTTGGGCCATTTGGCTTCGTCGTAACAAAACTATTTTTTGTTATTCGCAAGAGTATAATACTCACTCAACATTAGGGTCCGTAATGCCTCTAGTAAATATTCAATCTGGTTTGTCTAGCACCATGATGAAATGTCGTTGGGCAATTCAAGAAGGCCTCAAATAGCTTTGGACGTACAGAAGCTTATTTGGGATTTTAGCGGAACTGACTCTCCTGCGACCACTCAGTTCATCATGTACGATAAACTCGGTAACCATGAACTTAGTAATTAACATCTATCTTTTTTATCGCAGGTCAATGCTCCAACAAGATAGCCTAGTCTTTTTCAATTCTATTCCTCACTGCCTTTAGGCAGGCTTTGTATGAGGACTCAATGGGGAAGAGATTCCCAGGAACTTGTTTTATTATCTAATTTATGCAGTTCCTGTTAAAGCCAAAAAGAAAAAAATAATGCCAGTTGTTGATTCTATTTTGTGTCCTGCTTTTCATAGAGTGCCTTAGTTGCGGTTTTAAAAATTTTTTTGCCTAAATTATCTCAAATATACAAAACTCATGATCTCAGGTGTCCAAATCAAATAATATCTATAAGTTTTTCAGGATGCGTCACATTGTCATTTTTATATTAGTCATTGAATATCTCATTAAGTGGTAACATTTTTATGGAAATTTTTGTTTGTTTTTTATTTTCTTCCCCTATAAATTAATTATTCCGCAAACTCATAATTCAAACTCAACCTTGAATCCTTTTGGTTCCATGGCATTGAATGATCAATTCACAGTATTTTGAAACAAATATATCAATTAACAAAGTAGAAGTATGGATTTGTGGACCAAACTTTGATTCAAAACAAGTCGAAGTAGCAACACTTCAACGGATGGATCATACATGATAGTCTTTAATCTATCCGACTTTAGCTTATTCTACTTAGTCTGTGGAAGTGCAATACAGAAATTTACTTTTCAAAATACGTAGTATCAAAATATTAAATATGTATTTTAAAATGGATAAGTTTATAGATGCTCTAAGGTGGTTTTCTAATTAAAAGATGACATTCTATAAAGCTAAGATATTATGCAAAAGAAAATAAAACAACATAGAACAAACCGATATTCGTGTAAAACTTATCGTCTAACGCTGTAACTATACAAAATAAAATTACACAATTGCTTGCGACTAGTGACGAGTCGATCGTATTTCTTCTACATGTGAGTTTATTATACTCTTTAGTTGTCTCGTTCAATAGGGTGGATTGTGTGAGTCCTGCAACTTAAATATAGTCAATTAGCATAACAATATTATATATATAGCCATAGCTATCATATACTGAGTAATGAGTTATGTTTGTGGGAAGTGGGAACCACAATATCAAACTTAAGATATGTGTTGATCTTGTATACCAATAAATAAAGGGCTCACGAAATTGCATGTTATTGGTAAGTAAAATCGATGATGGGAGCGACCGCGATTGATAGTGAAGCAAATCAAAATACTACTAGTTTGAGCAAAGACGCGTTATGGAAATTACATAAAGGTAGTCGAGGCAATGTAAACTAATGGAGAATTTTGGAAAAGTAAAGTAAATGATAATTTTTTATTTTTTTTTATACAAACGAGTCCTGTTATCGAAAGTCTATTGGGCTTTCATTAAGCTAAATAAAATGACAAAAAAACATAAATTCTAATATAATTTTTTACACTTTTGTATAAACTTTCATACACCTTGATATATATTTTTTGCACATTTTAATACGCTTTTTTAACCTTAACAAAAGCCTACTTGACTCTTTTTAGTATTTTCCTTTACAAAATTGAATAAGCAATATTTCGATGGAAGGATATAAGAGCATCTCCAGCAGACGTAGGTAAATCGCCGGCGAGATCAAAGTGGCGAGAAAACCCCTCGTTTCCCGTTTCCAGTAGCCTTGGTTGTGCCTCGCCAGTATAGCCCCTCGCTCCAACACCTCGCCACACCCCGTGAGTACGGAAGGCTTGCTTCAGCCCCTCTCTCTGAAAACATATCGGCGATGGGATATTTCTCACTCCGATGAGTCAGATCTGCTTCGGCGAAGGTAAGAACAGTTGCCGTACTTTGAGATACTCCGGCGAAGGCAAAACCCTTCATCTCACAGTTGCCTCCTCTCTCTCTCTCTCTTGCTCTCGGGGATATGGCCATCATTTTGGTCGTCGTCGCCGTCGTCGGCTGTGGCCAGATCCGAGCAAAACCCTTGCCCTTCAGAATCGTTCTGGCCGCCGTATGTATGTAATATGTGTGTGTATGTGTATATATGTATGGGGTATTTTTTTTTTTTAAAGACAAATGACTTGCGTTGTGTTTGGTTGAGAGTTTAGTTTAGTTTAGTTTTGGTAGTGGGTGGAGAGAGAAATAGAGTAATGATTGAAGATAGGGGTAATGATTGGAGAGAGATAGAGAGAGATGAGAAAGTAATAATTGAAAAAATAGGGTAATGATTGAAAAAAGAAATAGAGTAATGATTGAAAACAAAACTAAAACTAAAACTAAACGGGTAACCAAACAAAGCATTGATTGTTGGGTCTTGCACTGATTTGGTGGCTAGCCAAGAGGAAAATTCTAAGCAAAATGGCTTGCTTAGGCTATTGGAGATGCCCTATTGCCCTAATAATCGGACCCGGGGACCCTGCTGACGGGTGTCAAGCGGCCAGTCCGGCCGTTCATCTCGGAATCAACGGCCTGGATCGAAACATCTTTTTCCTTGTTCTTTTTTTTTTTTTAAATCCATTCGGTACCTTTACATCTGGACCGTCCAAAACACTTTTGATCGATCGAGATGCGCTCGACACCCCTGCTTGGCAGGGTCTCCCTGTCCCCTAATAACCACGTTTTATGGCTGGGACATGCTTGTCCAGTTGTCCTCGGTGCGGTGCCTCGTTACGAATCTTCCTTCGTGTCCGGATTTTATTAAACATCAATTTTGAAATTTCAAAATCAGCGTCTCGAAAATTAACTTCTCTGTTTTACAATTTCCTCCCCTGGTCAACGCGCCAAAGCCGGCCCTTACTCCCCTTTTCACACCGCTGACCATTCAACTTTCACGGCATCACTAACGCCGTCCAACACCAATTAAGCTCTATAACTTCAAAATGGAGAATGTACGTGACATGTTTTTTTTTTTTTTGACAAAAGTGAGAAGTACTGTATTGATAAAGCTCAACGGCACTTACACAAACGAATTTCATTACAGATAACTTGAATAAAGCCAAACTAATCATCTAATTGATACAAAACGAGAAAGAACGAGGCGATTGATGTCTTTCATCCCAGCCCAAGTATGGCCTGATGTACCTTATGCTGAGCGGAAAATTCATATATCCTATAGTAGTTTCAAAAAGAGGTACATTGCTAGCCAAGAAAAAAAGACAATAAGAACCCAGACGATCAGATGAACTTCGACCAGAAATGAACACACTAATGAATTTCTAGCAAACAACTAATAGATGCATATTAATCTTCTCGAGCCCGAACAGTAAACAAATCGCCTAAAGACGAATTTTATTACTCTCGCAAGAAAAGACAAAACTCCCCCAGATCTTGCTCTAAATCCAACCGCTGAACGGATCGTAACTCTCACTGCCTCCACCACTGCTGCCACAAGGGCTCCGGTGACGGATTATATGCGGACATAATGACACCGGTGACGGCAGAGCCCGCCAAATAGAGAGGGTCAGATCTGAGAGAGAAGAAAATGAAAAGAAAAAAACTATAGGAAATAGAGGAAAGAAAGAGAATAGCGGATAAAAAAGGAAAAAAAAAGCTGTGGCTCCTCAAAATCGCCTCAGAGCTCTCAAAACCCTAGGAGGAGGTGGCTTGAATGGGAAGATTGACTATTTAATTTCGTACATAACATGTTGATGGAAGATTTTGTAATTTAACCTTCAATATTTTGTATTTTATTAGAATCTTGGAGAGACTCTTCGTTCTTTCCAGAGATTTGGTCTGTGAAATGGAGGTGCGGTTTTCATTTTTTGAAACCCGAAGGTAAATTTAGAGACCAAATCTCTAAAATGGAAAATGAATTCCTTCAAAATTCTCATATAAAGTATAAAAAAAATTGGGATAATAACAAAAATTTCACATTAATATGGTACGACTATTCTCATAATACATCACATTTAATTCAAAAATAAGTACTTACCTTATCGGAACGGGACCTTATAAAATTTGGTTGGAGTTGCTCTTAATCACATAATCCTTCAAAAATAGCCTTCCCTCTCGCTATCGATTCTCACTTTACGCTTCGCTCTCATTTGTCTCACTCAAGAATTTTATTTGTTTAGGAGGAAAATGAAAAAATGCTTTCACACTTGCGCTCTGGCATTCGCACTCATTCGCGCATAGCGTGAATTATATGTTTTTCTCTTTAGTTTTTTGGGAGATTTTTAGGCTTTTTGAGCTTTGTCCTTCTTCGGATTTTTTTCGCGTTTGCTAATTTTACGTATAATTTTTTTGAATTATTGATTTGTCCTAACAAGACAAATTGTAAAAGTAAAAAAAAAAAAATTGATTTTTGCGCTCCACTTTTTATTGATGGCGCTTCACTTTGTTCATAAAGTTACTAGTAACTTCAAGCTAAAAGTGGAGTGCCAGTAATAAAAAGTGGAGTGCGAAAATCAGTTTTTTAAAAAAAAATTACCCAAGTATTAAAGATAAAGCGTTAAAAACCTAAAATTTGATATTTTTTGAGTAAAAGTAATTTTATTTTTTCGAATCCTCTTTTCAATACTAAACCAATGAGCGTTAAATTTTTTTAAATTACGATGAAAAAAGAAAAAACTTGACAAGACGCCGTTAACACACAAGACGCCGTTAACACACACGCTCGACGTTCGACGCGTGGGAAGAACGGCATCATCAAAGTGAACGCTCCTCCGTCGTTTCCACTCCATCACATCACGCGTGCTTTAAAAACCTCATTTCTTTCCCCACCCTTCTCAATGCATCCCCCCTTCTCTCTCTAGAAAAAAAACACGCTCTCTCTCTCTCTCTCTCTACACATCCTCTCGCCCTATAGATCTGTCTAGTAAAATTCTTTATAGATCTCGTGAGTTTAAGCGAAGATGGAGTCGACGGCGTCGTACTGGTGCCACAGGTGCACTCGATTCGTCCGCGTCTGGTCCGAGGAGAGCTTAGTTTGTCCCCACTGCGACAGCGGATTCATCGAGGCGGTCACCGCCGCCCCGCCGCCGTCGGACTCTCCCCGCCCCTTTCCCGCCGCCGCCATGTACATGATCGGCCCCACCCGGCCGGATCCGGATCGGGCCTCGAACCTGCGATCCCGCCGGCAGCGGAGGAACCACGGCGACCGGTCGCCGTTCAATCCAGTCATCGTTCTACGCGGTCCTGCTGATGAATCTAGAGACGACGACGGCGGCGAAGGCGGCGGAGAGAGGAGGAGCTTCGAGCTGTACTACAACGACGGCGCCGGATCCGGTCTCCGGCCGCTCCCGGCGGCCATGTCGGAGTTTCTGATGGGGTCGGGGTTCGACAGGTTACTGGATCAGCTGTCGCAGATCGAAATCAACGGGTTGGGCCGCCACGAGCAGCCGCCGGCGTCGAAGTCCGCCGTGGAGTCGATGCCGACGGTGGAGATCGTCGCCGGGCACGTGACCTCCGACTCGCACTGCGCCGTGTGCAAGGAGGCCTTCGTGATAGGCTCGGAGGCCCGGGAGATGCCGTGCAAGCACATATACCACTCCGACTGCATCCTCCCCTGGCTCTCGCTCCGCAACTCGTGCCCCGTCTGCCGCCACGAGCTCCCCGCGGAGTCCGCATCGAGTTTAGACCTCGAAAACGGAGACGAGGAGACGGTTGGGCTGACCATATGGAGGCTGCCGGGCGGGGGGTTTGCCGTGGGGAGGTTTACCGGGGGGAGGAGGGCCGGGGAGAGGGAGATTCCGGCCGTGTTCACGGAGATGGACGGGGGGTTTAATAGTAATAGTGGTGGTGGGGCGAGGAGGATTGCGTGGGGGCCGGGGAGGGGGAGAGGGAGAGAGGGGAACGGTGGGGTGGGGAGGGTTTTTCGTAATTTGTTCTCGTTTATTGGGCGGTTAGGGAATTCTAATTCCGGGTCTGGTCGGTCTGGTGGCGATTCGCAATCCGTGTCCTCGATTAGGAGGAGCCGGAGTCATTCATCGGGGTCTGTTTTCAATAGGTACTTTAGACGGCGGAATAGGGCTTGGGTGTTGGGAGAAGAGAATGGAATGGCAAGGTGGTGATTAACAGTCTTCAGGAGAATCAGGCGAAGGAAAGAGAAAGGTTGATTCTTTTGGAGAGGTGACTGTAAATAGCACTATGACACACGTAAGGATTGGGTTCTAGCTAGTATGGTGGGAGAAGAAATGGTTCATCTTTTATGCAATGGGAGCAGCACAGATTAGATACTGAATTTCCACTTCATTGGAGGTTGTCATCGATGTTACTCCGGATGGGTCAAATTCACTCAAATTCTAGATTGTTTGGGTAAGTGGGTGAAATCCAATTTGCATTGAAGTGGATGAAAGCAACAATTAGTAGTCCGGGCTCTTGGAATTGGGAGGATTTTGCGAAGCATGAATCTGTTTCTTGTATTTTTGGTCAATGGAATATTTGTTGGTTCCTTTCCCTGTAATTCTTTTGGTAGTTTCGTTTATGTGCATTAAAGGGGCAGAAATTTTACTATGTAATTGGGATTCATTTTATGAAGCTTGTCTGAGTAATCCCTGCTTCTGGACTTCATCCCTATCTGATTGATCACGCATGGTCATGGTGGGCCAAATGGCGTTCTTGCCATTGAATCTGCTGGAAACCTGAATCAAGGGGAGCTGTTGCTTTTCTGAGGCTAGATAGACTAGACCACTAGACCCATGTCTCATTGCCCTCCTGGTTATGGGGACTTGGTTCTTTTTTTTTTTTTTTTTTGATCAATGACTTGGTTCTTGTTGAAAGCTGAGATCTTACAACAAAATATTCTTTTCGGTGGAAAGAAAAAGGCATCTACTTTGTCGAAACGCCCTTTTTCTTTTCTGGCCTACTTTTTCCCCCCATTTTCCTCGCAATGGATTCGTGGTCTTGGCCTTGTAGGAAAGCACTGAGCTTTTTAGCATGCTTATCAATCCTCAAAGGGAGAGACAAAAGTTTTGAGCTGCTTGCAACTCGCGATATAAGAATATTTTCTGTAGATGAGTAGAATACTGATGAATGTCTAGAAATCAAAAGTTTCAGCTGGTATAAGAGGGCTTTAAATGAGTGATAGTAGGCTCAATTATTATCAAAAGTTTCAGCTACTATGAGAGGATTTAAGCCGCTATTTTTGGTTAAAATAGTTGGGTTCGCGACATTTGGGGGTAAACGAATTCGGAGAGGGAAAAAATTTGAGCTGCTAGTAGTGAGTGCTGTTGTTGCACATGTTTCTCAACTGGACTGTTCTGTAGTTAGCATTGTCTACTGGACTGTTCTATTTGGTCTCGGTGGTTCTACCACGATGCCAGGGTCCAAAGCGTCTACGGTTTACCTGTAAGGTAGTCTGCCCATGCTCCAAATCAAGTCGATTGTTCTGTAGTTAATTGTACGCACGATTATCTTCGTTTTTAGACGAATAGTCATATTTCGTGAGTGCTATGATGTGATGAATTGCGAGTGCTACGATGTGATGAATTTGAGCCATCAAGGCAGAACCTTCAGATCGGCTTCTAGTCGTCTCATTCCTTTTCCAGAATCCAAACTCAAAGAACTGTAAATCAAGCTGTGTGAAAATAGTACCCATTGCTTAGCATTCTTCTTCATCTGGTCTATCATTTGAAGAGTTCCAGCAAAATAGTGAGTGACAAGCCATAAATTGTTTATCTGACCGGTGACCACAAATTTCCACGCCTAAAAGATTGCGTAATTTGAGTGTCCAAATCTGCAATAATATATCACTAAAGTGGAGAAAACAAAGCTCATGCATAATATAATGGGAACACCTGATATGTCCCCCCTCTTATGGATCGTAACATCTTATGCCTTCGACTGGTTAATCTCATGACGGGAGACACCGTAAAAATGTTATGCCTTCAAGTGGTGAAAAGTTACGCCTTCGTATGATAAATGTGGTCACACATAGTGGTTATGTTAATCGAGGGGTACGATAAATACCCCGACAAGAATGAGGACACCACAACGTCTACCTAAGTAGTAGTAACAAATTTTAAATTTTTTGGGAGGTATACATACTGCCACGTCGTGGAGCAACAAGGCAGGTAAGATGGGTCGTCGTGGCGTGTTTTTTTTCAGGCTTGGAAGATGGAGAAGGACATTGTTTAATTTATGGAGGTGGGATTTTGTTCCCTTGGGATTCCACCGACCACAGTCGACTATCCCAACCTTTTGCCCCGGCTGGCATCAATAATTAGGAGTTTTTTTTTTTCCCTTTGGTAATGTGATCGATTCGTAAATGGGCGTAAAAGTTCTGTGTATGGTCAAAAATTAGCTCAATCAGATTATCCGTACGGGCTTTTTCAAAATCCGTAAGATGATTCAGTTAGTTTTGCCCCACGAATTCTGAAAAAGTCCTTAAAATTGCTTTCCAATTACGAAAACCCTATAAAAAAATATTTTTGAACAAATGATCGGTTGGATGAGTCTTTCTGTTCTTGATTTGGTATAATAAACAAAAATAGTCCAATTTTTTTTTTTAATCCGAAAAATAGTCCAATTCACATTGACAGGATTCAAACTGGCAGCAAATGTGTCCGTGAGAGAGAGAATGGATTGTGTAGGAGTGGAGATGATTTGATTTGATTTCATTGTAAATATCTAAATCATGGACTCTGACTGCTTAAAACTTGGCTACTTGGTTTGGATGACATGATCGAATCTCAAAGGATAATGATAATCACTGTGTTTGGTTTGCAATTTATTTTTGAGATAAAAAAGTTTTATAGATTTGCGTATTTTTTTCGTCTTTAATAAATTTTTGTAACATTTTGACAAACTCTTTTACTTTTTGAATAAAGGTACGTTATGTACATCCAAAAAGTATAAAATAAGTAAAAAAACTTGACAAAACATCACTAAAGACGAAAAAATACGGATGGCGAAACAGTCAAAAGTTTTGGAGAGATTATTTCTGAGATGAGAACCAAACAAAGTAGTGATATTAAATTTTCATGATTTATAATATTTGGAATGAGCCGACGTAGGAAAATGATTCTGATAGACATGGTCAATATAGAATCGTGCTTCCCAAGTCACGTACGCTAGTTTTTTATTACAGATTTTTTGGTCACACTTAATATAAGAAAGACGTGGATGACCCGTCATTTACCGAGTAAATGATCAGATTCTTAACTCATTAGCTTGTGGGACCCACTATATGAATTACTTATAAGATCCGATAGTAAATCATTTGGAACCAAGTAGTAATTAGTTAGCCTTTAATAAAGCGTGTCGTATGGACTCCAATTTGTCACACTTAACACGTGATGTTACAGTTTATATGACAAGCGTAGTGACGCCCACAATATTTAATTTAGTGACCAATGTGAACTAACTATGATTTATTTATTTATTTATTTTTAAAGCTTAAGAAACTTAGAAATATAATGATAATCCATGTTGGAGGCAACCAACAATAACGCTGGAGGAAGTTTGGAAAAGCCAAAAATTTTGCAAGGTGATTGAATAAACAAAATAGGGCACACATGATGGAAGCCATATATATTGCTCGAGAATATTAACGGTTCTAGTCAAAGAAGTAATGCAACTAAAACACGTGGTAGATTGTTCAATTTGTTCTCCGACGGAGACGATGGAAAACTCCTAGGCCACATAATGGCTTTTGTTAGCGGGGCCGGGGACGATGAAAATCTCCTTGACCCTAGTTTTGATTCGTTGAAAAGGACGATGAAAAACCCCTTTGGCACTCTCAGTTGATGTTCCCCAGCGGAGACGATGGAAAAGCTTCCTGATCTGTTTTCATTACCGACAGACATTACCGACGGTTTTTCATTACCGACGGAGACGCTGGAAATTCCTGAAGTATGTGCATTTGATTTTCCCCTGTGGAGAAGATGAAAAGCTCCTTGGCTTGCGGTTCAAATTTGCAGTGTGGTCCAATTATCCCCAATTGAGAAGACAGAAGACTTCTTGGTGTAGGAATTTCCCCAAAAAAGTTGTGTCCCCCATCTGTGTTGCCATGTTTGTGAGAGCGTATGGTAACTTGTAACACACAAACTAGAGTCCTGCAATAAAGAACTCAAAAATATGCACGAAGTATATATTTTTATTGGTTTTAATTAAAATGAACACAATCCTCTATTATATTCTTTACAATAAAAAAATGATACCTCTCCTTTGACTCAATCTCTTATGAAGTGGCAATTCAATGGCTGTAGAAGCTTGTTGTAGGATTGAACGGTTGATGATTTCTTCAACTTTTTGAGTAAAAAATATTGAAGGAATGAAGTTTGGTCAAGGGCTTGAATCACTTGATGTTGAACAAACAATGACTTTGAAGCGTGTTTTTTGCAAAATTCCACGCGTAAAGTGTTGTTATAGATGAATCAGCGCGTAATTTGATTACTTGTTAATTCTCCACAAGAACTTTAGAGCAGAATTTGAGACCTTTGAGAGCCTTGAGAAATACTTAAGAGTGCTTGAATTCTCTTGGCCAAATGTGTTTGAGAGTGCTTGAATTGTTAAAGAATGCTTGAGAGCACTTGTAGAATGTCAAACCGAAAGTCCTTTCTCCCTCGTATGAGCCTCTATTTATAAGCTTTGAAGAATGCTTGAGAGCACTTGTACAATATCAAATCGAAGGTCATTTCTCCCTTATATGAGCCTCTATTATAAGCTCAAGGAGAGGATGCTAAATTTGGCAAGATCTCCAAGAAATATCTTGTTTGATTTGATTTGACTTCATTTCCTATCCCATATACAAGAAGGTATTTAGCTCTTCTTTAATGAAATGACTTTAAAGTCAAAAGAGAAAGAATCTTTTTTATTTTAGGGTTTTTAAGAGGTCTGTCTCTTTGGGCTAGCTAGTTAAGTTAGCCTAACTTTTTTGGTCTTAACCATATCTCAAATGGATTAAACCCAAAAATTTAATGGACTCGATATTTATGTGAAGACTTTGACCAATATTTGATTTTAATTAATCAAGATAATTTTATTTATCTCAATTAATTGACGTTGATTAAACCACACAGAAATTTTAGTACCTACACTCGTATCCTGCTAATTGAGAAGATTAATGATCTTGATATGTAAAAATGGTAGTGTTCATATTGAAAAATTCCCAATATAATGTTTAGGGAAGTGCTACAATACACACCCCTTATTTGGGTGTATATCATATGCACCCTTATTGAAACATACCAAAATGTTATGAATCTATTGCTAAAAAGTTACGAATTATATTGATGAAAAGTTACGAATTTTTAGTATAAAAGTTATGATACGAAATAAAATGTTATGAATGATTGGTCATATAAGTAATTTTTTATGAGGTGACATAATATGAACTACACAATAGGTGCATATGGTACACACCTTAAAGGGATGTGTATTGAAGACTTTCCCTAATGTTTATGGTGCCCTTTTACTGCAAATACTTATGTTTATGGTGCCTTCCTACGATATTAGTGGCAATCAAAGATGATGTCCAATGATAGCTATAAGAAATCAATAGGGGAAATTGCATTTCAGTGGGAGTTGGGGCAAATAATGCCCAACTCATGGAGAGGTTTTTTCGAAATTACATAAATATGAAACGGAGGAAAAATAATTTCTCATACATGAAACGGAGGAAAAATTATTCCCCAAACATGGAGTTGGTTGTAATCGAATCTGGGTTTCCTAAGTTGCCCATTCTATGAATTTAAGTTGCTCCTTCTATGAATTTAAATTGCTCCTTATATGAACCTAAGTTGCCCCTTCTATGAACTTGTTGAGTATTCAATTTCTTGAGCATTTCTTCAATCTTCTTACCATTTCTATTATTTTCTGAAAAAATTGGGTTTTGGGTTACTTGCAAATTTAAGTTTTTAAAATACTTTGAGATTAATGTATTTTGGGTAATTTTTTAGAAAGAGAAAATAAGATGTATGTTTTCTAACATCCACTTTATACTTTGGTTTTAGATTCTAGGAATTGCCACTTGAAATTTCTAGTTTGGTTTTACTTGAAAATGTGAAGAAATTATACTACTAGATACAAATTTATTTCACTGGCTGCTTTTCTTAGAAAAAATAAGGTGCGACTTAAGTCCATAGAAGGGACAACTTAAATCCATAGAAGGGGCAACTTAGGTCCATAGATAGGGCAACTTAGGTTCAAATTCATATTTGACTACAAATCGACTTCATATTTTGGATTATTTTTTTCCTCTGGAAGTTCCAAAATATGAAGTCGATTTGTAGTCAAATCTGAATTTGAACCTAAGTTGTCCCTTCTATGGACCTAAGTTGCCCATTCTATAGATTTAAGTTGTCCCTTCTATGAACTTAAGTTGCACCTTATTTTTTCTAAGAAAAGCAGCCAGTGAAACAAATTGGTAGCTAGTAGCATAACTTCTTCACATTTTCAAGTAAAACCAAATAAGAAATTTCAAGTGGCAATTCCTAGAATCTAAAACCAAAGTATAAAGTGGATGTTAGAAAACATACATCTTATTTTCTCTTTCTAAAAAATTACCCAAAATACATTAATCTCAAAGTATTTTAAAAACTTAAATTTGCAAGTAACCCAAAACCCAATTTTTTCAGAAAATAATAGAAATGGTAAGAAGATTGAAGAAATGCTCAAGAAATTGAATACTCAACAAGTTCATAGAAGGGGCAACTTAGGTTCATATAAGGAGCAACTTAAATTCATAGAAGGGGCAACTTAGGAAACCCAGATTCGATTACAACCAACTCCATGTTTGGGGAATAATTTTTCCTCTGTTTCATGTATGAGAAATTGTTTTTCCTCCGTTTCATATTTATGTAATTTCGAAAAAACCTCTCCATGAGTTGGGCATTATTTGCCCCAACTCCCACTGAAATGCAATTTTCCCAAATCAATACTACTCTTTTTCTAACAGTTTTTTACCTCTACGTACAAAAAAGTGACACTTAATTCTCATTAGGGAGAGATGAAATACTTAATTACCATTAGGTCTACTTTTACAAAAATATATTTACTATTAATGGAAGTGTCACCCTATGGTTTTAGGGTATGCCAGGGTTTTATGGTACCCTTATGGGCACCTTAGTACCCTAAAATCTTAGGGTCTAGGATTTTAGGGTTTTAGGGTACCTTAGATTTTAGGATTTAGAATACCCTAGGATTTAGGGTACTTTAGGGTTTAGGTTTATGTGCTTTCATAGAGTCCTAGGATTTAGGTTTAGATACTTTCATAGGGATTTTAAGGTGCACTTTATATTATAGGGTTTTAGCGGTTTAAACACTTTCATAAGGTACCCTAGGGGCTTAGGCTTTTATTTAGGGTACTTCAGAGTTTAGGCACTTTCAGTATTTAGGTTTTAAACACTTTCACAGGATTTTTAGTATTTCGTTAATTAGAGAAGATCTAGTAGAAATTACTTTTTATTTTCTAGATCTAGAAATAAAATGCCCTCTTTCTAATTAGTATGATTGCATGTCTAATACCGACCGATACCATCATCCTGTACCGCTCGACACCCCAAAACTTCTCGTTAGTGTAAAAAAAATCACTATGCATGCTGGGACGCGGCAGAACCTAAGTTGACTTGCCATCCACTAGTAGCCACGAAAATAAATTTGCACGGAAAACAAATTCCCATTAATTAAGTTTGTGACCCAAACTGATCGTTACAAACTTTATTACAATTGCGGAAGCTCACACCGACACCTCTCTCTCTCACTTGGGGTTATTGTCTGAGTTTTCACATCTTGGAGTGAGTCTTCTTTCAATGCCCTTAATTCATTTATCTTCAATGAATGGATTTTTGTTGTTGAATTTGGTGTTTGCAAATGCTATTTATGTGGTTGCTTGATCGTGTTCAGGGCCTGGTTGTATCTACTACATTGGCTAATTAGGGTTTCGAGAAATCATCTTTTGAAGCAAATTGGGAGGAATTTGCACTTTTCTTGATGAATTTCATGTTCCTTCCAACTGATTTTTATGTGCATGCGAAAGGATCTCACTTTCTTATTGATCGGATGCAATTCCAATTCTTTGTCACACGTTTATGCTTAGTGGCTAACTGGGTTGTTGGTGCAGAGACATATAATTCTGGGTTCTTAGATTTGAGTTGGTATCATTAGGCTCTACTATGTGATATGGATTTCGGTACTAGAATCAGTCGTGGGTATGTGTCTAGGCGTCTGATCCTTAAAGCCTAGATGTTTGGAATCTTTGGATACATATCATATCCGGAGTGATTATTCAATGCCTTCGAGCCACAGCCAGGTGGCGCACCAGGTCCCTTCTCCACCACACCACACATTGTGGTGGGATCCACACTCTTTGCCTTGGGTCCCACCACAATGTGTGGTGGAGAAGGGGCCGGGGCACCACGTGGTGGTGCCCCAAAGGCATTGAATAATTTTTCCCGGAGTTGGGTGCAGAAGTGGATATGCTCTGAACATTTAAATAAATTGCTGCATATGATAGTTAATGACGAGATTATTGTTTCAGAATATTCTTTATAGATTTTATGATATTTAGGAAATGAGGCGAATTTCTATTGCCCACTTCTGTGAAAGGGTCAAAATTTACATTTTTAAATATGAGTTTCTATTTTCCAAACAATGATCCAAAAAGAGGATCCAAGTTTAATTTAGGAAGGGCAGTTGGACACGTATCCCATTCCCTTTTCTTTGACATATTAAGTGGATATGCATTTAATTGCAAGCAAAGAGCCCATCTAACACCGAGGCCCTGTTACTTTTACTTATGCTAGTCTTTTCTAGCTAGAGATTTATGTGCACATTAACCAATTTATTAGACGCTCGTCGATTACATGAAATCAGCTGCCACTCCTCGGTCGTAGGTTGTCTTAAATTTTATAGAGTTATTAATTATGTGCAAAAATTGACACTTTGAAGAAGCACATTACATGATTGTGGATATCGTGTTATTTAGTTCTCAAAAGTCCCAAACTGGTCAGTGTGTCTTGTGTCTATTGTGCCAAAACCAGGGTTCTTACTTCCGTTTTACATGCAATAGTTGCGTACAAGTTTATGCAAATAACTAAAACTTTGCATCCAAAGTATGCACTGGTGAGGTGAGGGTGAGTTTGTTTGGTGCCATAATTTTCGACACACTAACAAATAACATAGAAGTTGAATAGCAGCTGAAGTTTCTAGTTGTACAAATAATGGCAACCGCTTGAACCACGCGCTGGTGTGATTCAATTATATATGGTGATTTTTCTTGTGTAGTATTGTTGCGAATTATCAGAGAGGGTGGGAATCAATTCAATTCGTTTGAGGATCATCTGTTACATCTTTGTATTTGGTTCTCTTAATGAAGCCTTTGGCATTTCTGCATATTTCAAGCCTTTATGCATATTACATGTTCATCACTAGATGTTAATAGATTAACTTTTGTTCTTGATTTAAGTTTGTATTGAAATTTATAGTCTCCAGATTACTTAAACACTATATAAACTTTGTACTTATAATTGAGAACCATTCTGAATTCATTTTCTTACTCTTTTGCTAGATTAAGTTTAGGGGATATCCATAAGCTCCCGCAGCCATGAGTTTTGTTTTTCGTGGGGTCAGATCTGACATTGAAAGTGGATTTCCAGGATTTATTCCTGAACGACGGGCTTTGGTATGCTTTTTAAGTTGTAAATCTCCTTTTTCTTTCAACTCGGCAGCCATAACGTTATTTACATACCAGTATTAGATAGTGTCTTCTGACGCAGTCTTCTCTTGTCCCTTCAGCGTCTTCATGCAGCACGACCAATTAATGCCAACTCACTAGCTTTTCTTGTTACAGGTAACTTTCTTGTTCCCCAATGCCTTACACCAAATATTGGCATTAATATTAGAGGCTTAGAGCCTTATCTTTTGTGCTAATAACTTGTTTGTCAGTGCTTCTGATGTTTACCATATTAAATTCTCACCAGATGTCCCCAAATTTTCTGGTAATTCTTTCACTTTGTAGCCATCAAGGCATGATAGTTTTTTGATGAAATGCCTCCTAATCTCGTAAATGGGAATTGATGTGTTGTTCTTCTGAATACATGCATATAGCTCTGGATTGTTCTTGGTATTTTTCTGATGGCAACAAGCCTTAGGATGTTCGCAACTTGCCAACAACTCCAAGCTCAGGCCCAAGCTCATGCTGCCGCAGCCAGTGGCTTGCTTGGTCACACTGAGTTCCGTTTGCAGATGCCACCATCCATAGCACTCGCAACAAGAGGGAGGTTACAAGGTTTAAGGCTCCAGCTTGCACTTCTTGACCGAGAATTTGATGACCTAGGTATGACACTTTTTGCTGAACAATTGAAAGGGTATCTATGGTATAAAAAGTGTCTTGACATTTGAAGATGAATTCATGCAATTGTAGACTTGAGGTTATTTGATTATCAAAACAAAGAAAAAAGACTTGATGTTATCCTACTTGGCTCGATTCAAAAATTTCACTTACAAGTGAATACAAAATGTTATTTTTTTTTTGGTTGCAGATTATGAAACTTTGAGAGCACTGGATACCGAGAATAATTCCTCAACTCCTTCAATGAGTGAAGAAGAGATTAATGCCTTACCTGTTCACAAATATAAGGCCAGTAGTCAACAGAGGTTAGTGGGAAGATTTATTTCGATGGTGTATTGTCTAGTATGGTGCTTGACTTTGGTTTCAGTAACCGTTGATTCAATTGGTGTATAGATTTTCAACATCGTTAATCCTGTCTCAAGTTCTCAACACCAGTCTTGGCATTACCATAGTGTATTTTAACTTCTGCATGCATTATGGGAGTTCCTGTAGGATGTGGTGTTTATATGTGTGCAGAGATTATGTATTAGTTTCTGCCAATTGCTGTTGAACTTTCAGAATTTGGAAATGATTTGACGTAATTTTAGTTTTCTGAACAGTGATGGGTCATTGCTGCCACAGGCCTCGTCGTCATCAGCTTCACCAGAGGTACATTATCTTATTTGCTACATCATGTTGCGTTTTCAATAGAAATAGGGGAGTGCTATATCCACGACATTACAGCTGTCTTCACAGCCCCCTCCTTAATAGACAGTATGTAACCACAACATATGACCCTGTTGACATCAGGGTACTGGCTTGTCAACCTATAAGTTTGTAACATAGGACAAGAACAAAGACGTCTGACATGGCGTAGCGGACTGATGACACTGGTGATCCTGAGGTGTCTCAGATGTCCTGAGCTCAAGTGATCAACTCTGCCAGTAGAAGAAGTAGGCAAGGCTTGCCCACACTTCTTGCTACTTTCCTTGCCCTTCCTGGAAAAGCATCCTGATCCTATAATGTCTGGCTGGATTGAGAGCAAGGTCCATGGGGCCTAAATTGGTTCAGTTCCCTGACACTGGCACATGCAATCACCCTAGTTGCCTAAGGCGTATATGCGAGCCATTTGATAAATAATCAGATATGCAATGAGAGTTTCCCAGTGGCTTAAATCGGGGGTGACACTTGAGCAGAGTGATGGCCTTCTTGTGTTGACTGGTGAGGGTGGATCCCACTACTCTGTTCTTATTGAGGGGTACTGAGCTTTAGCTACCACCAGATATGTGGCCATCAGTGATTGGGTTTTTACCATATGCAATCCTGGTTGACCTGGCTGCTGCGTTTTGAGCAGCCTTGCTGCCTTTCAACTCCGTTGATTTTGGGGCCTAATTGGTTCATGCTCATATCTTTAACTAGGTCAACCTCCAAAGAGGCCATTCCAAGGCTCAGAGGTGGCTCTTTATGTGTTTTTAAGGTTTTTGTCTCACTACCAATGCCTCCTGCTTCCTTCTCAAAATGGCCCAGTTGGACCATTTGGCATCTTACGTTGCATGCCTATGCTTTCTAATTTGCAAGCATAAGTGGAAGATATAGTTTGCAACATAAGATGATGTCCAATTAACTGGGAGCGGCTGTTCTGTAGAAGATAGATAAGTTGGCAGTTTAGCTGTTGGCATTAGCAGTTGTACAAGTCTACCCTTGGGTTTTGTAAGCCCTCTTGAATCAGATTATTGGCTCTATAGTTTGCATTTTTGGTTCTTGGAAAGGAAACAGATGTGGGGGTGTGTGAAATTTGCATGACTGCATGTGTATTGTTGGATTCCTTCCCACCAGAGTCAGCAGAGTGTGAATCTTAATGGGCATCATTGTCTTCACTTATAGTCGGTGATTTTATATTTTGGCTTCAAATTTCTATTGCAGACAAAACCAGAGTTGAAAAAGGCAGATTCAATTAAGAAGGCTTTGGAAGACGAATTAACATGCACAATATGCCTGGAGCAAGTTAACAGGGGCGAGCTTGTTCGAAGCTTGCCATGTTTGCATCAGGTGTCTCTTCTCTTTTTGATCATAAATATTTAGGAGATTCCCGGTAATGTGTGTAACATGATGCTTCCTATTTTCTAATCTCATATGACCTGGTATGATGCAAAGTTAAATCCTTATTAATGAAACTCCAAATTATTACCCTTGAAGTTTTTTCTCTTTCCTTTATCAAATTCTTGGAGTACTAATATAAGTATCAAGTCTTGCAATATATCTCTGTAGCATTCATGCATCATTTAGCATTTATTTATCTTGTCTGTTTAGTGGGTTGATCATACTTTTCGTTTTGAACACTGTACTGCCTCTGTATCTTTTGAGATTCAATGGCCGACGTTGATGTTATCCTTTTGAACATTTTGTTGGTGTTCTTGCTCAATTATTAGTTTTGGTTGTGTATACTTGTTTTTGTCTATCCTCTGATTGTTCCAAAACTGCCAAAATACCCATCGGGGTAGGCACCAATCACTTTTGATCCAACTTGCAGGAAAAAAATTGGAGTCTAACACCTTTTGATTACTTTTGGAATTCTTCTAAATTTGGACTTTGGAACTTATAATTCTTTTTGGTAATCGTCAATTTCCTTGTCGTAGAGCATTCCGTATAATCCCCATATGTAAATGTAGGGAAATATGCCAAATGTGAATTATTGTGTTGCTTCATTTCCCAAAATCTTGTCATACTAAATAGAAATGATTGATTAGAGTCTATATTTGTGTCTTTGACTATTCAGCTGTTACTTTTTGCAGTTCCACGCCAACTGCATCGATCCATGGCTACGACAGCAAGGCACTTGTCCAGTATGTAAACTTGAGGTGGGGTCTGGGTGGCCGGAAAGCAGGGATAGCGATACGGACGGCGATGACATGGTTTAGGGGCATGTACCCTCTTCATGCTTACGCAATAAAAGCCAGTCTATCCTACTCAAATCACATGGCCAAACTGATTATATCTCATTGTTATCTGCGTATGTACATATAGTGGCTTGAATCACGGTAAAGTTTGTGGACGAGAATGCTCAAATTCTATCCTCAGACGCCAATATGGCCGATTGAATGTGCACTGTATATCTGTTTTTTTTGCAAACCTTGTACAACTGGAGTTGTACGCATGTCCCCTGGTCTTTTTCTATGAAATTGATGTTGGTGGTTGTGGGGTCTTGGAATTGGTAGTTGATTTCTGTTATAAACCATGATTATAAAGATTTAGCTTCTAGCATTTTAGCTACCAAGAGAAAAGATGTGTATTGTGATAGGTAAATATTGCGGGACTCACGACTTTTGCGGTAGTGTTAGTAGTATTTTTAACGGACAAAACGACACGTGGTGTACCGTGGAGCAATGCTCCGAGACAGTGAAGAGAGTGTTTGACCTAGATGTCATTTTTGTGGTGTACATGTAGTGCATTCTAATCAAGATATATTTCCAGAATGCCATCCATTGCTTTCAGTAGTAATTTAGTAAAGAGAACAATAATACTATATCATCTGATTTCTGTCATGCATCTGCTTTCAGACCCCTTTACTCCTTCCTTTGCTTTGAGTTTGAGCATTTGACTTTTTCCTTCCATGGAAACCTCAAGGAAGAAAATGAAACAACACTTAAAAAGTACTACATGCAAAAGATGTACTTTGCAAAACAAGTATGCTACAAGGTGCGTAGTTGGTGCAACTATAAAATAACTCCACCCTCATAGGACATGGCTTCTCCACCATTGGCAGTGAAACTGCAGGGGTTCACCCCTTTCCGTTCATATTTTAAATCTCGTCGAGATGCTCATTAGAGTTTATTTTAATCTGACATCTATTAGTACATTAATCGGAATTGTCCCCATCATATACTAATAGATGTCTGATTAATCCTTGCTTTCCGTTTGACCAAAAAAATGATGTCTGATTACAAAAAAATTTGACGATGAGCAATTTGACAAGATCTACATTATGAATGGTTTGGATTATGAAATTAAGGCTGATATAGAGACGGAAAGAGATGAACTCCACCTTTCAATGGCAGAGAAGCCATTTCCTTTTTGATAACCTGGCACCGGGCCCGATGGACCGAATAATTCAGGAGTTCAATCCCATTGTCCCCTTGCGGGAGGTCAAATTAAAGTTGAGCCAAAGTCCCACATAAATTGACCCATCATAATAATTGATAGCACGCGAATGAGAGTCGAATTCCATATCAAAGTCCCACCCGGGCGTCTCTAGTGATTGCAAATTTGTAACTAATAGGCTATGCTAGAATAATTATTACTAGCAAGCTTAAAGTCAAACTTAACAACACCCATTTGGTACATTCTTTTAGCATGTGTATGGTTTTAGTTTAGCTTTATGATCAAGTTGTGGTGATTAGTAACCAATTTCAAGTAAGCAAACCAAATTAAGAAATGGACCTTGTATCTATCGTTCGTTCTATTCTTGCTTGGAAGATAGGTGGGTCAAATGTCCTTCTCTTTTGTGGCATTGGTAATCCTAAGGCCCTGTTTGGTTATCACCAATTGACGTTAAATATCCCAGTCAAATCCAACATGACAACGTTGAAGCCTTCATAGTGAGTACTAACAGGACTCTGAAAAAGGAAAAAAGATTCCTTGAGAAGAATTAAGAAGATGGTAACCCTCTCAGTACGACATTAAACTAATCTTGGTAACCAAGATTAACGGTTGAATGTTTACAGCTTAACCAATTAAGATCTTATGCAATTTCCCGAAATACCCTCCAAGTTGGAATGTTGTATCGAAAGAAGAGTATAATACAATATCAACCAAAAATGCTAGGTGCACAACCATCCGAACACAACACCAAACACAACCCCTCAAATTGTTTGGATGGTTGTGCACCTAGCATCGTCAAACTACAATGTGTCCGGAACCTTTCGAGTTTCGATACATGTGGACCCATGTGCATCGAATGGTTCTAGACACAGTTGTGTTTTCAAAATCGCGTGCGTATCATTGCTCGAGGGATAATATGGGAAAGAAAAAAAGATTCCCATTTGGTCAAGGTTTGACAACAATGGGGAGGGGTAAATCAGATTTGAATAGACTTTAACAACACTCCAGTACAGTTAAGCTGGAGCAACAGTAGACTGTAATTTTGCATCACGTAATTTGAAGCATTTGATTACCTAATCAACCAAACACCCCCCCCTTAACCTATTCATTTGCTATATAAACAACCCTCCTCATGGGCTTTAATGAATCATTCCACACTAATAAGCAAAAACAATCAGATTTTCAGCAATCTTGTTTCTGTTTCTCGTTAACAAAATGGGTGCTTTCCTCATTTTATCACCATCACTTATGGCTGCTTTACTCTGCATAGCTAGCTTCTCTCTTTGGCTACTTCCTGAAGTTGCTACTGCAGGCATTACTAGGCACTACAAATTCAATGTAATCCCATTGAAATAAGCTCCCTTTTGTTGTTCATGGTTAACAATGTAGCTAAAAATACTTTTCTTTCTTATCATTTGTTGATTCGTTTTGTTGTTGTTGTTGCTGCTGCAGATAAGATTGCAAAATGTGACAAGATTGTGCCAAACCAAGACCATCTTGACTGTCAATGGCAAGTTTCCCGGCCCTCGGATCATCGCTAGAGAGGGCGACCGTGTCGAGATCAAGGTTGTCAATCTTGTCCCCAACAATGTCAGCATCCATTGGTATGGAAACATTTTTAACGTGAATTTTTTCAAATAGTGAGCATTATCTGTTTTCTCAAATCCCACGAAATTTTAACTGTTTCTCTGAATGGTTGGCGGCGGGGATGACAGGCATGGTATCCGGCAGCTTCAGAGCGGGTGGGCGGATGGGCCGTCGTATATCACTCAGTGTCCCATTCAAACTGGCCAGACTTACGTATACAACTTCACGATCACTGGCCAAAGAGGAACTCTGTGGTGGCATGCTCATATCTCATGGCTAAGAGCAACTCTCTATGGACCTCTTATTGTCTTACCCAAACTCAGTGTGCCTTACCCTTTCGCTAAACCGCACAAGGAAATTCCCATCATCTTCGGTAACCATTCAACACACTTAGGGAAACCGCAATTGCATTACATACCTCGAAAAATTTCACTAGAAAAGTGTCCATATTAAATCGCAATATGGTTACAGTGAACTAGTGAAGTATTTGACCATATTAAGAGCGAATACAACGATACCAAATCAAAAATTCGCATACTTTTCTAGAAAAGTTTCAATAGTTTTGGATCACCGCTATGTTATGCACACTTGGTGCTCCCGACGAATAATGATACACAAATGAGGTGGGTTGGCCCGACCATTATAGGTTTGGTCGGATCCACCCACCTATAGTTACTGTTCTTATTGATCCGCAAAAATATATTGAGTTTGTAAAATCAGCTAACGCACGATAATCTGTTTATAAACCGAAATCTACAGGAGAGTGGTGGAATGCCAATACAGAGGCAGTTATAAACCAGTCATTCGTAACCGGAGCCGGCCCCAACGTCTCCGATGCATACACCATCAATGGACTCCCTGGGCCATTGTACAATATCTGTTCTCCAAATGGTAAGTCCCTCACGATAGCCTTAGGCCACTGTACAATTTTTCAACATGAATCTATCTGTCTAGCTTATTGCCTTTATTATTGTCAGAAACATTCAAGCTGAAGGTAAAGCCCGGGAAAACTTACCTCCTCCGTCTGATCAACGCTGCACTCAACGATGACCTCTTCTTCAGAATATCAAACCATTCCCTCACCGTAGTCGAAGCCGATGCAGTATACATTAAACCATTCCGAACGGAGACTTTAGTCATTGCACCCGGCCAGACCACAAACGTTCTCCTTAAAACCAAACCGAACCCTCCCGTTAACTCCTCTTTCCTAATGGCCGCCAGACCTTATTTCACCGGCAGGGGCACTTTCGACAATTCCACAGTCGCCGGCATTCTTCAATACGGAATAGGAAACCCCTCTCCTAAGAATCTCCCAGTCCCGATTCTCCCTCCGATCAACGCGACTGCCTTTGTCGCGAATTTTTCCAGCAAATTCCGCAGTTTGGCGAATTCCCAATTCCCCGCCAACGTTCCCCAAACTGTCCAGAAGCGATTTTTCTTCACAGTAGGCCTAGGGACCAACCCCTGCCCAAAAAACCAGACTTGCCGAGGCCCTACCAACACCACGAAATTCACGGCTTCGATGAACAACGTGTCCTTCATTCTCCCCACAACTGCACTCCTCCAATCCTACTTCACCCGAAGAACGAACGGAGTTTTCACCACCAATTTCCCGGCCACTCCTCTAGTCCAATTCAACTACACGGGAACGCCGCCAAACAATACGAATGTGATGAACGGCACGGAAGTGGTGGTGCTGAATTTTAACACCACCGTGGAGGTGGTGCTGCAGGATACTAGCATTCTCGGGGCCGAGAGCCACCCCCTTCATCTCCACGGGCATAACTTTTTCGTCGTTGGAGAAGGGTCTGGAAACTTTGATCCTAACAAGGATCCTGCTAAGTTTAACCTTGTTGACCCTGTTGAGAGGAATACCGTCAGCGTGCCGTCTGGTGGGTGGTCTGCGATCCGGTTCCGGTCTGATAACCCAGGTAATTGATTCAATACTGTAGTGAAATGTTTAACATAAATAATGTGTTCTATAAGAAATTCTCACACATAGAAAAGACTTGACTCAAGAAGCAACAATGGATATGGCTATTGTCATGCAACCAGAAATTTTGATCAATGGTCAATAGTAATTCCTAGGAGGGAAATGTCACATCATTCCCGAGAAATTTTGATCAATGGTCAATAAAATTCAATCCAGATTCTGCCGTATTTTCAGAATCCATCATGGACGAGTTTTCTTGCGTACAAATTCTATAACCAACTCGTTTTGATCTTCTTCCTCCAAATCATATTCACAACAGAGTGTTTTCGATCATGATTTTTTGAGCAGGGGTATGGTTCATGCACTGTCACTTTGATGTGCACTTGAGCTGGGGATTGAGGATGGCTTGGCTCGTTCTGGATGGCAAACTCCCTAACCAGAAGCTGCCCCCTCCGCCGTCCGATCTTCCTACCTGTTGATCCAGCTTTTGATCACCCTGCCGCCGGTTTCTTCAAGCATAGGATCGGATACTGCGTAAATTATCATACCCGTCTTTCTGTTTTCTGCCTTTCTCTGTCCGTTTTGCCGTGAAGAAATGTCGCTAGAGAGTGTAGCCAGGCAAACATTGGCATTGTGTTTTTTCTTTTGTTTTTCCTTTCTTTTTATTTTGCGTGGCAATTGGCTTTGAGTCGATCACTTGGGGCTGTTTGTGTGTAGCTATTTGAAGATGGCAGGAGAGAAAAATTATACACTAATCCATATTATTTTTTTGCAAAATTTGAGTTGTGGAGAGGCCTCACGGCACAGGGAAAACGATACTCCCTCCGTCCTATAAAACTACAATTCATGTCTTCTTACGGAATTCAATGTCCAAAACTTGATACGCTATTCGTTCAACCATTTTTTAGCGTAATTTGGGTAATGGGTTGAACTTTATTGTATTATCTGCTGCGGACCCTGGTAGACCTTGGGTGTTATGGACTTTGCCCTTTTGGTGTATTGTCCAACTTTTTGTTGGATTCCCTTCCCCTTTTCCCATTTTAATAAAATTCATCTTTTGCCGATAAAAAAAAATAAAATAAAATAACGCTAAGAGCAGTTGTGGAAAGTAAAATTAGTGTAATCATAATGTTTGAATATAAAGTTGAATTCTCGAATAAGGACCAACTTTTTTGTGTCGGTGAGAGTGGAGTGCAAATTAAGGAAGCATCTCTCTCTGTGTAATTTTTATACTACAGTGCTTTTTCTTGCACAAACTAGGATTAAAGTAAACCAAGAAAATAAATAGCAATGCCACGTGCGTAGATTTACGTGCACAACAAATTTGGAATTGTGCGGTGTACGTAGAGATAGAGCCCTCGTTATTTTGGGAGATCCACTGTTGGAAAACTGGTCTTTAGGGGTCTTTAGAATAATGAAAGTAATGAGATCATCTCTTCAAAATCGGTTGCCGCAAATTCTGAACTGTTGGCGAAACTATACAAATCTTTAAATACACTTCGAGTCACGACTATGTCGCTTTCCTAAAGACAGCATTTGCCTCCACCAAATGGTATGCAAAGGGTTACAGCAAATCTGCCTTCAAGATAAATCGAAGCCCGAACTCGAAGTTCTTTCCGTTTGCGTTTGTACTAACGAAAACGGACAGAATATCCACTTAGCGAGTGTAAAAGAACCAAAGACTGATATTCTATTTCTGTGGAATAATAGAATATCAGTTTACCATTCTAGAAAGAGAATGTGAAGAGAGAAAGAGAGAAATTCAGTATGGAATTTTCTGGTGTCCTGAATGACTTAACCAATGGTCTATTTATAGATTTATAGGCACCCTTATGTGAAAGGTTGTGTCTTTAGAAGAAACACACATTAGAATAGTCATGTCTTTTAAAGGCACTAGTTAGGAAAGGTCATGTCTATTGAAGACATTTAATTAGAAGTAAACATGCCTCTTGACAGGCACCCTTTCATGAAACATTTAATTAGAAGGGTCATGCCGCTTGGAAGCACCCCCATGTTTCACATCCTTTCCCAAACGAACACACCCTAATTTAACGGGTGCTACAACTTTTACATAAAGTCACAACTCATGTGAAAAGGTGTAATAACCTTTCACAAAAATCTCACTCAACACCTTTCCGAAAATTCCAAACTAAAATCTAATTTATTTTGAAAAACTCCAACATCCACGTGCATCAGGCGATTCCGGCTACATCTGTGTGGAGTTGTGGTTCTTGCTGCGAGTAAAAAAGAAGGCTCATCCCGAGCCCCAAAATTTGTTCCAAAGCATTCACATTAGAGGGCTCGACGAATAGATCATTCCCGTGGAATAAAAGTCGATCAAGTACATAAGAATCTAGAATAGTACTTGAAAATTAAGTTTCATGGCATCGTGTAGTTACTGATACCCGATCGACTTGGTTATTTCGCGAAATCTCTTTATTTGTGAAGCTCTGTTATATGAATTGTTCGGATTAAAATTTTTTTGGGTTAAAAAATGAGCACCGTATTAAAGGCAGCACGTCAGGGCGTGGTGGCCTCAGGACATAGTAATTTAATCCTCCAACTTCCATTTGTGTGGGGACATGTTTGACTGGAGATATCGAATTGAGGCCATAGGATTCTAATTTCAATGAATGGACAAGCTTTAGTAGTATTATTGCCCAACATTAAATAGGGCTATCCAATTTCTTGGCGTTGTGCTTGGAGCCTGTCTTCAAACACCTTCGGATAACAGAAAGTCTACGTCCACCGCTCAACATTTACAATTTTTCCACTGGGATTTTTCTATGGTACCCAAATCACTTTTTGGTGTTTGGTATCTAAAAAGTCGCTTTAGTGATAAGTATTTCATAAGGAGTGGTAATTAAGTATTCCACTTTGAGCAGTAAGTATTTCAGATGTATAATATTTATCACTCAATGTGGAATACTTACCACTTCATATGAAATAATTTTACACTGAGTGATAAGTATTCCATATTGAGTGACAAGTATATCTATACTTACCACTTCTTGTGAAATACTTACCACTAAAGTGACTTTTTGGGTACCATACACAATTTTTTTTTTTTTTTTTGGTACCATAGATGGACTCCTCCCACAGCTCTCAATTTTACTGTCCAAAAGTGTTTTACGTATTCACCGTTGTTCCGGGTCAGAGTAAATTTTTAGTGTGTGTTGGGAAATTATGGAAAGACGTCTTGTAGCAATCTGTTCTTGAAGAGCATCTTCTTCAATTATGGAGGTTCAAAAGGGATGACTTAGTCACCACTGATTTGATTGATCCAGAGCAGCATTTTTGTTGTTGTTGTTGTTGGTTAAACACTAACTTTATTGCCAATGTGCTTTTACTGAATAATTCAATCAGCTTATGCACACTTCAATTTCTAAATATTTATTTCTGATTTCGTACATTAACGAATAAACTTTAGGGATCTTAAGAAATTCCTACTGACGATCAGGATCAAACCCGTGAATTCAAATTGACGGTGAAAATCAAATCTACAAATTCGAAGAAATATTGTACATATCTTACTATCTTAGTGTCATTCTTCTATAGTACTACTACTCAACAACCCAAACTAATAAAAAAGGTGGAATTAGGGAACTTATCAATAAGAGAGAAAGAGAATAAACACAGTCAAATAAACGTTTTTATTTTTATTTTTATAAATAATGAAGCCAAAGTGTTGCTGTCGTCACCATATTCTCTTATTGATCCCTGTTGTCGCTTTTTCTCAAGGCACCCCCACATGTGCGGCTCATTCCTGCTGCAGGCCTCTCGCACACAGTGGCCAATAGGAATCGAAGTCGAAGGGGACCGAACAACACAAGAAATTTTGGTACAATGATTTTTTTTTTTTGAAATTAAATATGGTCGTTGAGTTCTTATGAGACGATTTCGGTAACTTGAAGAAAATCTTAGAGTATTGTCGCTATCATATCATTTAATGATGCGCGGTATCGCTATCCCATCACGACACTGCCCACAGACACATACACACACAAGAAGTGGAAACGAGAGTACAGGACAACAGGGTCCCCGAGTTCGAAAAACTAGTATGGGATTAGAACTCAATTAATGCAACCCGCATTTTTCCAACTAACAACACAGATCAATAAATTTTCAAGGGTGCTGAATCATTTGTCGAATTCATTTCTCACAATTTACACCAACTGAAGCCCATTGCTAAGCTTAACTGAGCTCACAATTGAATCTTGATCGATAACTAACAAAAGCAATACAATCTTGTTACAATCTCTTCTTAGTGGGATAGCACAGAAAACTGATCCTGGTATTTCCTAGTACCCAAGATCCATCTCACTCAAAGAAGAGAGAAAATAGAAACCAAAAGGAGAATTTTTAAGTTATAACATAAAAATTCTCCTTTTGGGTTATAAGTTATGGAGCCATAATTTATAACCCATTCAAGAATCGGAATTCTTTTTCCAGCTGACAAGCATCTTGACACAACGCTTGACGATGTAAAACCTGGCCCTCTGTTCTTTGGCCAAGCTACTGCACTTCCTGGTGAATTCGGAGCACTTCTGGGAAGAACTCCTGGAGAGAAGAGACTTGGAATTGGCAGTGGCAGAGCTCTTGGGCGAGGAAGTTCCAGCAGAGAGAGGAGACTTGAAGGAAGAGCTCCTAGAGAGAGGAGGCTTGATGGAGGAGCTCCTAGAGAGAGGAGACTTGAAGGAAAAGCTCTTTTGGGAGAAGCTCCTTAGAAGGGGAGACTTGGAGGTAGATGTGCTCTTCTGGGAAATGCTCCTCGTTAGAGAGGCTGTGGATGTAGTAGAGGAATAGTAGTTACTTGATTCGGTTTTGGATGGTTTCCACTTTTCATCTGTGTAGGAGTACTCCATGTGGTTAGCTAGTGATAGGGTTCTCTCTGAGGTTGATCTGTTCTCCTTTAGCTTGGAGTCTGCACACACACACACACACTGAGAGAGAGAGAGAGAGAGAGAGTATACAAGGTTGTGGTTTGGTGTTGGCAAGCTGATATATATACACATGTGTGTATATATGTAGTTTTTTTTTTCCAACGCAATATATAAAACTATAACAGGTAGGAAGGTGCAACCAACGTAGCAACCTTCCTCGGGCGTGACTATAGGAGTTCCGTACACGCTGTGGAATTTTCGGCTGGGAGGTGCTCTTGCATGTGAGATAGTCACTGAACCGGAAATCGATTGTTTGCAATCCATCGGGTTGGATTAACTTCGAGGGGTTAGCAAAGTGGGCATGAGAAAGCAATAAGTGCTTGACCATGAGGTTGCATGTTCGAATCTCACGGAAGCCAACTATTCCAAACCTTGAGCCATTGGGAGTTATGCTCGGTTGTTACCTTCAAGGCTCCAGAATTAGTCAATGTATGCACAAGCTGGTTCCAGTTATTAAAAAAAAGTCCATCGAGTTGAATCGCGTATTAGTAGACTTGGTATGGTATATATTGATTCGAACATTAGACATAGAAGAACTAGCATATCAATTACGGCCCCATTTATAAACAACTAGATTTTTAAGACAAATGTGCAATCAATCATGTAAACTAAGGAGGAAGCTACGGTAGACAGGGTATACCGCATGTCTAAATTATGACAATTTGTGATTTTCATTATGCCGATTTTTGGTTTTCTAATACATATTTATGATTCTAGTTACGACTTGTACTTTTAAATTTACCTGTTGAACATGTCATTAGCAGGTTACCAATAATTAAAAAATATTGTTATTATGTAACCATAATTATTCGTACCAGAATCCATAATACTTATACCCTAACCAAATACATGCGTACAATATCAAAAATTAAATAATGCTACCCACAAATGTTATAA
The DNA here is from genome assembly GCA_020567845.1 of Rhododendron henanense subsp. lingbaoense. NCBI lineage: Eukaryota > Viridiplantae > Streptophyta > Magnoliopsida > Ericales > Ericaceae > Rhododendron > Rhododendron henanense. The sequence continues at coordinate 7,926,121 of CM036323.1, forward strand.
CAACACCATAAATTGACGTTTTCTTACCACAATGTGTCGTATCAAAGGAAATTAATTAAAATATTTCGTAATAACACATGTCTAAAATACCACAAATTCAGTAATACAACCAAATTTGTTATGACAACACCATAAATTGACGTTTTCATACCCACAACGTGTCGTATAAAAAAATTCAATCAGAATGTTCAATTAACGATAGTTATAATCAGCAAAATATCATACCACAAATTCAGTATTATAACCAAATTTGTTATGACAACACTATAAATTGACGTTTTCATACTCACAACGTGTCGTATAAAAAAAATTCAATCAGAATGTTCAATTAACGATAGTTATAATTAGCAAAATACCATACCACAAATTCAGTAATATAACCAAATTTGTTATGACAACACCATAAATTGACGTTTTCATACCCACAACATGTCGTATAAAAAATTTCAATCGAAATGTTCAGTTAAAGGTAGTTATAATCAACAAAATACTATACCACAAATTCAGTAATATAACTAAATTTGTTATGACAACACTATAAATTGGTGTTTTCATACCCACAACGTGTCGTATAAAAAAAATTCAATCAGAATGTTTAGTAAACTATAGTTATAATCAGCAAAATACTATACCACTAATTATTTTCAATTTTTGCCACATTATTTTTTCAAAATTTAAAATGTACTCCATATTATCTTAATTTTCAATTCCCTCCACACTATTTTTTTCAAATTTTTATTTGTCCCTACACAATACCTCAATAATTTAAACTTAAAAATAAAGTTCTAGCTCAAAATTTTCATCCAATAAATTCACCAAAAAGTAAGTACTATACCCAAATTTTCAAATACAACTACAATTTCCTCGCAAAATATTAGTCTAAATTAAATTATTTCTCTACAAAATTTAATTCAAAAAATCAAAATTCCTTCAATTTTTTGTGCAAAAATGAGAGGTCGCTAAAACAAATAATTATCCAACTGTCTCAAGATACGGATATTCAGGGCGGTGCACTTAACAATTGGCACTATATATTTGACAGGCGGATCGGTGCCAAACCTTCACCCCCTATGCATACAACTCCAAATTTAATGGTGGTCCTTGGAACTAGCTAGGTCGTGGAAGTACAATCTAAATAATTTTGTAAATTTATCGTCATTGTACTTTCTTTTAAAAAAATATTATAATTGACATACTGATTTACACCAATGACATAGGCTATAGTATGATCTATAAGTGCAGGCCCAACACTAGGATGGAGGCACTACCGTCTATCTTTTACACAATATCTATTAGATTATTCGTACCAATTAGAAAAAATTTGATCGCTTATAGTTAGACACTTAATCTGATGAAAAATATCATTCTATTATTAAATTTGATTGCCAATGATGGAGCTTCCAAAACCTGATCGAGTCATAAATTTACGTGAATGACTTTATTCAACAAACATAATGAAATCAACAATTTTGATCGTTACTATTGTGTCACGGTAGCAAGGCTACTCTACATCCAACTATAGAAGAGGATTAGGTTTCATATCTAATATAAATTGAATGTACTATCTAAATGTCGTTAGCGAGTATATTTCTAGAATGATTGATCAAAACAGTTAGAATATCAAGTTATACGATATTCAGTATTGTCACCAAAATCAGAGATCATCAGATATCGACAACTGCATAATCGAAAAATATTTAAGGTATTTAGATACATTAAAGTCTAATAATGCACCAATCGAGCCCCATATAAGGCATTTTTTTTCGATTGGAACCGTCTCTCTTTTACATAATATGAATAAATAATATGTACCAAGAATGAAGTTGATGACTTATCGTTAAACCCTTAATCAAACGAAAATATCATTTTATGATTGAATTCGGGTGCCGATGAAAGGGCTTTCTAAACCCGATCGAGCAAAAAATTTATGTGAATTATTTAATCAACAAGCATAATGAAATCAATGATTTTGGTCGTTATTATTGTGTCGCGGTCACAAGTCTACTGTAAATTCAGCTACAACAGAGAAATTAGTTTCATATAAAGTATATTGAATGTACAAATTCTAAATGTTATTTTTTTTAAGAAAAAAATTCTAAATATTGTTATCGAGTATATTTATAAAATGATCGATCAGAACCGTTAGAATGTGAAGTGCTATAAAATTCAAGATTGTCACCAAAATTAGAAATCATGGGATATATATCGACAAATATGTTGCCAAACGATATTTAACGTGTCCGAATGCATTAAAGTCTATCGTTAATTGTGGTACGACATATTTTAGTCTTACTACAAAATATTTGGATTAATTTCTGTTAGTACGACACATTGTGGTAAACAAATGCCAATTTTTGGTGTCGTCATAAAAGTTATGGTTATGTTATATAATTTGTGGCCATTTTTTTGGAGAGGGAGAGGGAGAGGGAGAGAGAGTGAGGGAGGGAGGAGAGAACAACCGGTTACCTGCTCAGCCCTTTTTTCATTTTATTAATTGATTTAATAAATGGGTGGTTTGGATCATTCACTTTTAAATCCAAGGGTTTAAAATCAAGGTGTATACGGTACACCCCTTAATAAGAGGTGTGTACCATAGGACTTCCCTGTAACTAATCGGTTGCACATTTGTCTTAAAACAATCTTGACTGTCCATTTTTTGTGCGAAGAATGTGATCTAATCATGCGCTCATGCTGATTAAGTCGAATACAAGTGTAGATGATTTACACTCAAATATCTTAATAAGTGAACGGCCCCGATCATCAACAGAACATCCGTAATGGGTCCAAACCACACAGATCGACTTTATGGCGCAGCATAAAAAATAGAACTGCGGACTGGCCAAGTCTTTTGGTAGATGTGAAGCAAATTATGGACAACGGGTGGAGGGGCTTGAAAGTGGTTGTTGACGATGTTTTCATTTTGTTTGGGGAGCACATGACCGTGCCTGCGACCAACTGTGTCGTGATAACGTACATGTGCCAGCATGCTGTATTTCTTTATTGGTCTTGTGTCCCAATGCAAGTGACATAATGCGCGGGCGGACGCGGGAGCGCGAGCGGGCAAGCATCTTTTGAAAATTAACCTCCAAACAACTAAAATCCTCGAGTTCGAGGGTTGAGAGCGCGAACGCAGAGCAAAGATTGAGAGCGGGAGCGAAGACCATTTCAAAAGATTATGTGACTAAGGTCCCAATTGCGCTTTCAATGGGCTTAGATAGATATACTTCTTTTCCCATTGTTGTGATAACTCTTCTTGTTTCTTGAACCTCCTTCTGGAGATGCATTAACCTATACGGGCTAATATGGTGCTCCATACGACTGTCTTAATTTACTGCCATAGACTACTAATATATTCTGTTTTTAATGGGTAGAATGGAAGGTGAGAAATGATTGAAGCTGATGGCCGTGAATCGCCTGCGCAAACGATACACAGACTGGAGTAAAAGATTGCTATAACCAATATTCTCGGGTCAATTTATGCACACCTCTACTAATTCATAAACGGTAAAAAATCCTACCATGAACTAGAGGGAATCTTGATTCAAGTCGGGAAAAAAAAGTCCGTACGAACTAGCCCCACAAGAAACGATAACACCCAATAATGATTCGAACTCGACAGCAGTGGCGGCTCCAGGAATTTGTGATAGGGTGTTCAAAAATTACATTAACTCTACTGGTTGATGTATCAACCAATAATATATGTGCAAAACCTCATGTATTAATATAAATAGTGCAGACAAAAAAACATGACTTTTATTTTAAGAAAATTAACTACAAGGCAAACCGAGAACTTAAAAATATGTACCATATTTTTTTAACAAAAAATCAATTTTTTTTTAAGTTGTTGTATTGCGTAGTCAATAGTGTTTCGAGAATGGAGGGACTTAAATTTTAGAGTTATTCTAGACGAGTTATCATATTTTTTTGCCAACATTTAATCGGTGTATTAATCTACTAAAACCATTTTGAAAGAAATCATAGAGAGTATGTTGAGGCCGACCTTTTTCAAAAATATATTGTTCATTAGGATGCCATGATGAGATTTTCTATCTTAATCTTAAATTCGAAGGAATATTATTCAAGCTAACGGGGAATGTATGTTATTGAATTTTTTAAAGCTTTGTCTTTAATTCTATAAGCTAACTAGATAAAAAATAATAATAAAGTAGTTATTGTTACGAATGCAAAATTAACACATTAAGACCATCGAGAATAGGGAGGGAGAGAGAACACTAGATTCTTCTTTTTCTCTTTCTTTTTTTTCAATTAGGATTGTGAGTTTTATTTGAGATATACAATGTGTTAGGTGTTCAACTATGAATAATTTGGATTGATGGAATGTAATTGGATTGTGATTAAGTGTTCAATTGCTTGAGTTGGGTGTTCAATTGTTTTTGGGTTAGGTGTTCAAGACTATGATTATTAGAATTGGGTGTTCATTAATATTTGAGTTGGGTGTTCAAAGAGAGATTAGCCCATAATTTTTACATGTATTCTAAGCAAAAAAAAAATTTGTTTGGGTGTTCATGTGACCATGAAACGGTGAATGTAGAGCCGCCTCTGCTCGACAGCATTAACAAGGCAAAACATCGATCAGAAATCAAAATACTACCAATTTGATGAAATCATATGACCACGAAATTGGAACACGTTGAAGCACTGCTGAATGCTGATCATTAGTGGCCAGATAATACAGTACTAGAGATAGATGAGTCTGGTCCACGAAAAAAAACAGAGCTGTGCTAGCGGACCCACACAATAGGAATCTGGGACGAAGGGTGGTACAATGAGTTGAGCTAGCTGTCGATCGATTGGAAAGACATGGATGGATGTAGCTTTCGTCAATATTATAAGAATCGCTAGGCGATAGTTGGGCGGAAAAGGGGCGCTTAGCGTCTAGGCGTCGACTAGTCGGCCGCCTAAAGTCCAACTAGACGACTGTCTAATCTAGGCGTCGGACCACCACCTAGCGCCTAGGCAGAGACTAATCGACCTAGGTGCCTTTCAGAACCAGGGCTGGCAAGGGGGTAAGCCCCGCAAGCCGGCCGGCTCGGGCAACCCCCGGCAAGGGGCAACAAAACAAAAAAAAAAACGTACGTATACAAAAAAAGAAAAAGAAATCCAGCAAAAAATATATTTAGGGGCATCATCCAAAAAAGTTTGTACAAATTTTTTTAAAAGAAGTAAAATATGTATGGTTTCCACCCACTTGAAAAAATTATGATACTTAAGAAAATTAGGAGGACAAAGAGAGGTTTTCTATACCTGGGGTAAATAACAGATAAAAAGAATTAGGAGGGCAAATTATTAAGAGAGAAAATTAGGAGGGCTATCAGATAAGAAGAAAAAAAAGAAAAGGGACACTATAGCCAAAACGAGAAGGGATGATTAGATTGTGCGAAACCCTTACTCTGATTTGCCCCCAAATTTACCTGGAGTAAACCCTTACTCTGATTCTGTGAAGAAGTTAAGAACAATGCCGAACGCCAACGCCGGATTGTGCGAAGCTGTTTTCTTTGTTTTGATCAAGACTTGAGAGAAGATTCAAGCCCAAGGTTCTCTCTCTACTCTCTAGTCTTTTAAGACCAGACTTTTTGTTTCTCTTTTTCGGTAAGTGAACTTATTTTTTTTATTTGGTTAGTGGAGCATAATAAATTAGTATAGTTTGTCGTAGTAGTGGAGCATAAAAAATTAGTATAGTTGGTGGTAGTGAACTAAAGTGGAGCATAAGAAAAAATAAGTATGAAATCTGATTCATTTCATACATGCACACTTCTTTGTTCTAAACCGGTATTTGCAAAAAAAGAGTTGTTCAAAGAAAGAAGCAATTTGATGAGAATATGGGAGATGATGCCAATAAAAGTCTATCACCAGAAGATTGTTTAAAATTTTCCTATTTTCTTCACATCATAGGTCAAGCTCTTGCATCACTTAAGGATTGGTTTGAGCAATTTGAACTTTATGAAGCAATCGTTGGATTTTGTTTAACGTGAAATTCAAGAGTGTTGCTGAAGAGCAATTGATGGAGCATTGCACTAAACTACTCCCTCCGTCCCCTTTTTATAGTCCAGTATTTTATTTTGGGCTGTCCCTTGTCCATTTTGTAAAGTTAGTGGGTAAAAGTTGGTATATTTTTCATTTTGCCCCTAAAAGTAGATTCTATTTTAAAAAGTTAGTGAGTAAAAGTGTAATGATGATGTCTCCAAAGAGTGGTAAGTAGGGAAAATGGAGATAAAAGTTGATGTAAAATGTGTAATGATGATATTTTCTTAATAAGTTGGAGTTACGAAGAGGGACACTTAAAAAAGGACGGAGGGAGTATAAAGTTTCTTGGAATACAATCAACATGTTGATATTCACGAGAAGGAGTTATTCCAAGAACTTAGACATTTGAAAACAATATTGCCGAGAGAAGTAACAAAATCAATCGACATCCTTGATTTTATAATGTCTTATTGGAAAGATGGCGGTTTCCAAATGGTTTGGGTTGCTTAATTATCGAATTTTGTTGACTATTCCGATCATAGTTGCTTCGGCTGAGAGGAGTTTTTCGAAGTTAAAGTTGATAAAAACTTATCTTCAGACTATCATGTCACATGAGAGATTAAGTGGATTGGCTATGATATCAATTGAAAATAAGTACTTGGATATGTTAAAGTATGATGATCTAATAATTGAAGAATTTGCTTCAAAAAATGCAAGAAGTTATTTTCTTTGAATATGATCGTGTTAATCATAAAGCACTATACCTGGGTGATGTAATTCAAGCTAAATGGACAATATAATTTTGTTTTTGTTCTTTTTTTTTTTTTTAATACTTAACACTAGTGGGCAACCAAGCGGAAGGTCGGGCTTGGGCAACCCAAATGTCGGGGCCGGCACTGTTCAGAACACTGGCTTTGGTACGAGGTATCCGCCAAAATTGCACATGGTTGGAGGACAATTACTTTTCAGAATGCAGTATAAATTGTGGTACATTTTGTTTTTTCAATGGTGTGGAATGTACCCTTAAAACTACCCCATATTCATGGGGTATCCGATGTTTTAAACTTCCACATCTCCCCCCTGCAACAGGAGAAAACAGAGCTAAATTGGTTTACCTTATGTGGTCTACTTACGTTCAGTGGCGGGTCTAGAAATTTCGGACAGAAAGGTTACTTTTCGAGCATAAATTTAATAAAAATACTAACAATTCAATATCAAGAGAACATGAGTTCAAAATAAAATAAATAACGAGAAAAAAAATGAATTTACTAGTGTGTTTACATTTTCACTAAACAACTTATTACATTTTTTGTTTGTTTGGTTTGACGAATTGTATGGGTTGGCTTTGTGGTTCTACCAACTACCTAAGTCTGAATTGACATGCCTCGACTCTTACCAGCTGCAAGTTTTGAAGAGTTTTTTTTTTTAACTGCATAAGCGGTTTAAAAAACGCATTGTTGAAACCACTCAAGCAGAAGACCAAACAACTTACCGCTTGAACCACCCGCCAATCTTGCCCTATTTCGGGTAGTCTTATATATATTACTCCCCGTTTTGATTCACACACACACACAAATTTCTGATAGTTTCAGGAGGGTCATGTGTCGACCCTCATGTGCCTTGGCTGAATCCGTTCCTGTATACGTTAATTTTTTTTCCAAACTATAGTTACAACGTTTGGTGAAATTAGGTGCATATTTTTTCTTCCAAATGCAGAAATTTTGAGCATGAACCATGATAATGAAATGGAACTGCCTAAATGTCTGAGCATCTTTCTGTTTTTTTTTTTTAATGCAAAGTGCTCCCGGCCAATTTATGCATACCTCATACTAGTCCTTATAGTTACAACCCATTCTACGGCCGTTTTTGAATGATGATTAACTAGAGAGAGAGAGAGAGAGGGGAGATTCGCAAGCACATTCACAACCCTGGATTCGCCGTTGCCACTTCAGAAAGTTTTCAAGAGTCTTTTGGTTTAGTTCGCACATGCATGCCTGGCCTTCTTTTTACTTTGGTTTTTTCCAACTTTAGGCTGCACTTTTTCATTTGTGGCGGCCACAAGTCTAAATATATCCTTCATCCTTTTGGAAAAATGGATTACTTATTGGTTTGACAACGCATCGATTTATTATTCTCCTCTACGAATGAACCGTTCAAATCATCTGTGGAAGCCCATGATAGGGGCGAAAATTTAATAAATGCACCTGCAATGTGGAACACCTTTGACAAGATGAAATAATTTAAGTAATGTTTACACGTGTAACTATTCCATGATATGGTATAAGTGGAGTGATGCTACACTTTTACACAACCGCAAATTGACAAAGTATTCACTAAGCAAATTTTTAAAGGAACCAATAACGAATATTCTATTTCTGTAAAACAATAGAATATCAGTGTGTTTAAAATTCGAGGAGAAAGTATTTTGTTTTTTGTTCTTGTATTTTGTTTTTGTATAGATATGGGATTATGCTGTCCGTTGACGGCCTTTGAAAAAAATGCAAGGACGGAGGGAGAGAGAGAGAGAGAAATCCCGTATGGAATTTTCGTTTCTGAATGACTTTAAAAATGGTCTATTTATAGACTTACAGACACCAAGGTCGTGTTTTTAGTAGACACACATTATGAAGGATCATGCTTCTCTGTAGGGACCCTAATCATGGAAGGCCATGGCTCTTGGGGACATCACTTTTCAACAAACACACACCTCTTCCGAATAAACACATTCCAATATTTTAATTAAATGGTGTACGTTATGCGTATTCACATCCTTTCCATAAAGGCATAACCCATGTGATCAGAAAGGTGTCGCAACCTTTCACAAAAATCTCTCTCAATATTAAAAGGAAAATTTCGAAAAAATGTCCAAATTGAAACTCATTTATTATTTTGAAAATCCCTAAAAGAATCATCCCCTAAATCTGATGTCTAGTGTTTAATCAGTGACTTCTCCATTACATGTGACCTATGCATGGGCTATTGATGGTTGCCATTATCTGGGGGTCTATGCTTCAATAGTGAATTCGAAGTGATCCTACTCCACGGGCTTTCTCTGCTGGGACGGACCGAATGGCGGATAAACTTGGGCGACCACTCCACCCACTTTTCAAAATTCTACTAGAATTGTAGTAGTACTAGTTTTTATCTTGGAAACGTTAAAGCTATATGTGTGCCCCCGCCCAACATTATTATGAGCAATCCAACACTAGCTCAACCAAAAAATTTTGGGAAAAAATAACGTTGCTTGTAGAAGTACTAGATTGGTCAGATATGTATAGCAATAATAGTTTTGGTGGTATTTTTACAACTTATGTTGGCACAATTAATATCGCTCTTCAAATGTTAGTACAGTTTTTCATAATGTTCGCTCACCCAAGCTTAAAATTTTGCCTTCTCTAGTAAATATTACGTTCTCAGTGTATCTTGATCGAGTTTAACCAGCATTCTTACTTTTGTAGTGCAAAAAAAAAGAAAAAAGAAGGGTTCTCAATAATTTAGTTTTCCTTTTTTCTAATATTGTATACTTTGGCAGGGGTTAGCAAGGAGTTAGCAGGGTGTTAGTAGGTTAGTCCATAAAGAGTTTCAGAGACTATCTATAACTCTGAATCCCAAACCCTCACGACGGACCTCAAACCCTGGCCTTTCACATGAGGAGGACCCGGAGATGTTACTGGGTAAGAGCCCATTGGCCTCAATAATTTAGTCCACAGGCCTTTTTATGCCTAACGTACGTTCCTTGCCCCCCAAAAGCCCAGCGTATATTCAACCAGCCCAGCTCACGAGAAGTTTTCCTACCCGGTGGACATGCAAAAACTATATATATACGGGGCGGTTCCGGAAACCCTTAAAAAAACCTCTAAAAAAACCCTCCAAATCATAATCTCATAGTTTCCGATCAAATTTTGATGATCCGAGCCGCTCAATGTATTCAGAACGTGATTTTAAGGGTGCCCGATATATATATATATAAGGCTTTCTTGAAAGTAATTGGAATGATCCTTTGAACATTAAATCATCCACTCTTTTTTTTTTTGAATGGCGAAGAAAGATTTATTAGTCACAATAAAATTACAGGAAGTAACATTACAGAGATTAAGGATAGGAAGGCTAGGCATCACAATGAACAAAACGCATCCCAATTGACAATCAATCCGTCCGCTAATCCTATGCCGCTAACTACCCTAAGAGTCAACCACAAATTGATACAACCTGCACAAACCACTTGAAAGTGACTATCATCTAAAAAGTCCGCCTAAAACAACCCCAAACACCACTCCACCCCACCCCGCCGTCCACCCACCAACGCCAAACAACATCGCCGGATGAAAACTTCACACCAACAAAACCTACAAGAGAATGTACATCAATTTTAGCTCATGTATACATTTGACTCATACAAGTAAACTACATGTTTTTTAAGATGGGAGAAATAACACACCATGTGCTGAATAGCCGGAACCTGAGGAGTTGGCCTAATGGTTTTAGCCTAAGACTTGGATATTTGCTATCTTCTAAGGTCTCATGTTCGATTCTTCTTGCCAGTAACTTTTGGGGCCATCTCATCACGTGTAAGCGTGGAAGGATTGTGGGATGAGTTGTAGGGATTAATACGAGGTGCGTGTAAATTGGCTCAGACACCCTGCATTACCGGGGGGGGGGGGGGGGGGAAACAACTATAGCGAATACTCAGATTAGATTAGTTGATGTATTATAGCAGTAAGCCAAAAAGAGAAGGTGCTGGGTCTAACTCTCCAGTTCCGAATAAGTATGATCTAATTGAAAACTACTCCTACGTACGTTGGATGCATAAAGTTTAACACATATAGTCGAAGAGGATTTGGATCAAACAAATAAGCAACAGAAGAAGTGATAACTTAATTAGGCCGGAGAATTAACATGCAGTTTATATGCACAAGATCGATAGATGCTGTAGTCATCCGTTTGATCTGCTATCGAAATCTCGAAAACAAATAAAAAAACCCCCCCCTTCATTTTCTTCCATCAAAGTTCAAGAAAATGCATGGATGGAGCTGGAGGGGAGAGGCCAGGGATGAAAAACTCAACATGGACTTGGTGCTCCAGGACTGCTGAATAATCACGCAAAGGCAGAAGAAATCTTTGTTCCAATTGGCTATTGGAATAAGCGAGATTTTCAGGAACCAACTTATAGCCTCTTCTACCCCCACTTGATGTACCGTTATCAAGTTTTCCTAATAATATTTTGCCATTTAAAAAAAAACTTACAGTCTCTTCCCATGAGAACCCTTGCACTATGCACCAAAAGATCTGCAACAAGACTCCAATCAGATTAGGTTCATCTTCATATATATAACTTCAAATTCGGGAAAAGGAAAGTCAAAAAAATCACAATAATAACTAGATAAGTACTCTTACATACATACATACATACATACATGGCCCTTCTGGGATTCCTCGGTGGGTAGGTTAGCTGAATATTTTGCTGCTTTGTAAATCAGAAGAAAAGGTGAGAGTGGAGTCATATGTATGGTGATGCAGCATCATCAAGATTCCCAATCAAAAGGAGCCTTTTTGGGTAGATCGATCTAGGAAGGAAACCTAGCTAGCTATCCAATTAATGCCCCATCAAAAAAGTTTTGTGAATCTTGATGATGCTGTATCCCCAAACATTGACTGGTACGTGGTATCTTGAGATCAGCATCTGTGCCACAAAATTAGTAAAAGATGGTAATAGAAACACTAACCCTAGAAGTTTTTATTTTTGATCATTAGCCCAAGAAAAATCCCCCCAAGTAAAAGCAAAAGGGACATGTAAAGCAAAGGAAACCCACTTTCTCTAGATCATTATGACTATCTATCCAAGAAAGATATGCATGCTGGCCCATAAAAATAACATGAAATGGTTAAATTACAAGGAAATAAGTGAGCCCAAAAGAATAGAAGGACTAGGAGCTAGAGATGAATGTTGAGATGATTGAAGAGATGAAGATGGTATTCTTAAATAGTATTACTTATTAGAAGTGTGTTTGGATGGAGAGGTTATTCCATGCTCCAGGCAGGGCCGGTTTATAGGATAGGCGAGAGAAGCGATCGCTTCCGGCCCCCGAATTTTGGTTTAAAATTGAGACCCCACTATAATGTAACTTACATATTAATATTAGAATGTTTTCAAATAAAAACACAATTGTATCTTATTTTTTTCAAAAACTCTTGCAACCATATCTTTTTACATTTATATTGTCATAATTGTATCTTTTAGCTTGATTTTTTTTTTATCTTTATACTTTTTCATTTTTTTAAGAAATTCATGAATATGTAAGGGGCTTAATATAGGAAATTTGCTTCAGGCCTCCAAAATATATGAGCCGGCTCTGGCTCCAGGAGTGTTGCTCTACTGGGGTTCTGCACCGCACCCTTGTGTAGCTAGGCTCCACATACTTTGCTTATGCGTAGGCTGAGGCTCCGCATATTTTTGGTTTCTACAGGTGTCCTGCATCACACAAATGTGTGGTTCAGAGGCCTTGATGAGCAATGCTCTAAGAGCATAAAATAATTTCTCATTTGGATGATTTGGTGGTAGTATAATTGAGACCCATGTTCTGATATGTTTAAATCAGCTATCCATCCTATTCCTTGGTTTGGAATATATCACTAAAATGATTTTACACTATCCTAATCCTTTAGGGAAAATGACTGCCCAGGAAGTGTTTTGATACTTAATACCCGCCAAAGACATGTTGAGAACATTTGTTAATGCTGAAAATATCCTTAGCAGATATTAATTATCAAAACATGTCATTGGCCGTCATTGTCCCAATCCTTTATGGTTGAACATTATGTACAAATGTTGAAGCAAACAGACATTGATGAAGAAATATGAAGAAAAAGCCTATGAAGTTGGCACTTAGGGTTTGGGGGGACTTGCCAGAGGGTCTGCATGCAAATTTGTTAACATCCTGTGCCAGCATTACATGTGGGCTGTATTATTGGTAAAGCCTATATATAATAACATGTTCAAATTAAAATTCTTCCTCACCTAGCTTTTTTTCCTTCATTTAATCATTTAAATTTTATCGTTTTGTTAAGCAAGTAATTATTGGGACATGGCTCACGAGATTTTATTATGTTATTCCTTATTGCAGGCGTCTCAAATGATTATTAAAATATCACTGGTTTTGGCAGAAATAAATATTGACTCATCTATATATAACGGGTATTTACATGCATCCATTACAGTGGACACTATATATATATACTTGTTAATTAGTATTTCATTCATTAAGTTCTCATTAATTACGTTGTTTTAGGCAACTAAAGCATTAAGGTGATTGGTTTGTTTATCATTTTGAGTGAATCTCGAGTGAGCTTCAGTCCGGCCGGGCCGCCGGCCGAACTCAAGTGGTTTAATTTTGAAAAAAAATGGTATATTTTATTGAACGAGAATAATAAGTTATCAAAGTTGGTTTGAAACCTTAGATAAGAGAATGAATTTTCTTTGAATGGCGAATAAAATTTCATCAATCAGACGGTTTCAAAAGATGAAATCTGTACAATAGAATAAAGAAATGCCCTGCATTGAGAGAGGTTCGAAGAGTGCAATGACTCTTCTACTTCTGCTGCTTGCAAATACTAAAACCTACATTCAAGCCACTTTCTTTAAAAAAAAACAAAACAAAAACAAAAACAAAGCAACAAAAGAAAATAAAAACAATATTGTTGACAAGGTGCCACCAAAAAAAAAGATGATGTTCATGAAGCTTTATTTTTAAATGTAACAAATTAAGTCGATTTTAAAGGTGCCATTAACGGGCCAAACATGAGTTAAACTCGAATAGCTTGCTTCACGTATCAGTTGTGGCATTAGAAACGTTTAGATAGAAAAATTTAAATGCTATTAATCCGAAAAAGCTCGTTACTTTATGTGCTTGCATGAACATATTTTTACTTATCTTACGAATAATCAACCCCAATTTGTCCAGCTGAATTTTTCCTTACCCGTGGGAGAAATTTTTGGGGGCAAATAGGGTATTTTTGACGTGGTACCCGTGCTCCACATCCGGGCCGTCCAAAAATGAAACCAATGGTCCGGATGCAAAGGTACCGAACGGATTTAAAAAAAAATTACAGAAAATAAAAAGATTGTTTTGATCCGGACTGCCAATTGCTCGGCTTGGACGGCTTGGATGCGCTACATGGATACCACGTGGTACCCGATTTGCAACCTGTGTCCATGCGAATTTTGAAAGATTCCCACGCGGCCAACTGAGTAAAAGGGCATCATATCCAGCGTTGGAACAAAGGATTATAATTGCTTCCTCAAGCATTAGAGCAAGTGGCCTAATCAAAGATAATTTTGAGTACTTTATTTCGCTAATCATGATTATGGATTGAAAGTGGTGAATATTTTTACTTTGTTCGTTTTCTGTTTTAACTTTATTTTGTTTTTATTTTCTAATCTTTATCATATTTCTCTCTTCAATCATTATCCTATTTCTCCAATTATTACTTTCATTTTTCTCTCTATATTTCTCTACTCATTACCCTCATCTCTCCAATCATTACCATATTTCTCTTTCCACCTACTACCAAAACTAAAATACCCAAAGATGAAAACCAAACAAAACCTTAGGAGCCAGAGGACTGTGTCCTCTAGGTGTAAAGGTAGGGCACCTCAGAAAGCAAGTAGGAAGTAGGAATACAAGACTTTTTTTTAAAAAAAAATAACCGGATGTCTAGTCCAATTTACGCGCGCCTCAATTTCGGAGCTTTGAAATTAACGACCGAATAAACCCTCTCATACCCACTTGGCCAAACTCCTTAGGTTTACTGCGGAAAAAACTTAAACCACACCCAAATTACTCATATACACTCATCACAAAGTACGAGTTCTATATACTAGCATTGTTGGCAGGAACAGTACTATTCTTGTGAATAAGTTATTAGATTTACCATGGGGGTAACATTTGACTAGCGCGCAGAATGAGACGAGAATCAAATCATGAACTATGTGAAACTATTCGTGATCGAGAATCATTTTTAGAGAAGTTGGTTGCTCATCTCCCTCTCCCTATTGATGACCAGGGTTCTAGTCCCATGGGGTTGGGGCTTTGGGGACCAGGATTATGGATAGCTCAATGACAGAGCTACTTGCGGCGTATGGAGGCTACGGCCTCAGTGTTGTTTCGGATTTTTTTTCTAATTTTAATATTAATATTAGTTATTTTTATTTGTTAAGAATTATATTTTACAGTGGATGTTATTTAGACATTTAAATGCTTAAAAATGTGTTCGTTTTGGTTCCAAAACCCAATTTCTCTCTCTGCTCATGGTCTCCCATAAGTTTTTTCTTCAGTTATTAATCTCCTCTCTCCTTCTATCTTCCTCCACTAATTAACCAAACACCCCCCCCCCCCCCCCTTAAAACCTAAACCAAACAAACAATTAGATTTCCGAATCTTGAAATTTCAAAGTCTTGTTGTTCATAGTCCGTCCCCCGCTTTTACGAAATCTTGGCTCCGTCCCTGAGATAGCCTCTGGACTCCCCTGTGCTAACTCTAACATCCCCCACTAACCTGATGTATAAAAAAAAAAAAAAAAAACTACTCGTGATCGATCGATCCTATAAATTAAAGATGGATAGGTAACATTTGTTATCATAACTAGGCGATTAATTAATAAACATTGGGAAAATAATCTGCGATTAATTAATAAACATTGGGAAAAGAATCTTGATAATATCTCGTGATCCACCTCGATCGTCTTAGTTGAACATTCTATATCTTTGTGTTGGAATTGTATTATTTTATTGTTCCACCCGCGCGTGTATTCTTTTATTGTTATTTTAGTTTTATTAAACGTGAATGTAATCGGGCTGCACACAGCTGTGCTCAAAAAAATCATTTCTAACGGCTTGCCCGGGCTTGTGGATATCAATTTTGCTCCCATGGGATTCCCATCTTTCTGATACGCAGGCTTCTGCCTCCCAAATAATAAAATCTTTTCTTTTGACAGGGAAAAAGAAAAGAAAAGGGAAAGCAGTTCCCCATAGTTCGGCACCTGAAGCACGTACAGAAATTTCTAGCCTTGGGCTCATTTTCTGCTCCAAATAATTTCGGCCCACTAGTTGAAGTTTAGAATGCATATCGGCCCGATAACGTTCATGCTCCAACGACAATAACCAGAAGAATTACCAAAAAAAAGGTTAATGCTTTTAAATTTCCCTACTTTTGTCTTTGTAACCTCAATGAATTTAGTTTTTTCTTCAATGTGTTTACTACTCCCTCCGTCCCTTATTTAGAGTCCAGTATTCTATTTTGGGTTGTCCCTTAATAAGTGTCCATTTTGTAAAGTTAGTGAGTAAAAGTTGGTGCATTGTCTATTTTGTCCCTAAAAGTATATTCCATTTTGAAAAGTTAGTGAGTAAAAGTGTAATGAAGATGGGTAAGTAGGGAAAGTGGAGGAAAAAGTTGATGTGAAAGGTATAATGATGATGTCTTTTTAATAAATTGGAGTTACGAAGCAGGACACTTAAAAAGAGACGGAAGGAGTAACAGGAATTGGCCACTCTTGGTGGCTGGGTGCGAGTGTTTTTGAGGTTGTTTTTGTCTGCTGCTTGCCTGCGATTGTTTCCAGTTTCATCTGTGGGGGCTTGTTTAGGTTTTTTTTTTTTTTTTTTTTGGGGGGGGGGGGGGGGGGGGGGCTGTTTTTCTTGTTTGATGGTGGAGGTGTTCTCTTTTCTTTGTTTCCTTTTTGCAGGGTGTTGGAGTGCTAGAGGCGTTTTCCTTTCCGGAATAGGTGTGTCAGGGTTGGTTTTTTTTTTCTTTTGTTGGCTTTTTGCCAACGTCTTTTTGGTACTCGCGCGGGTAGATCTTGTATGCCATTGTTCCTTTAGTTCACGAATTTAACCGAAGATAATATATAGTTAGCTATAATAGTAATATGAAGTTATGAACCATGTCGTTGTCTTCCATTATAGTATAAGAGATTAGCTGCCACAATATCAAAACGTTATATAGGCAAACAATTGAATGTATAAAATCATGACAACTAAGTGTATTTATGAACTGCACAATAATTTATGGTATTAGATGATATTGGATTGTTACGTGACGGTGCTCCAAAACCACCAAAGTTAAACTATTCATGATCGTCTATTTTATAAACTAAAATTTAATTTTTGATGTACCTATCAATATCCGATAAACACGATTTTTTGGGTCAGTATACTGCTTAGCATGAACTACAAGATGAGCGGTTCAGATTACTGAAAAAAATGTACAAGGTGGAAAGAATTAAACTCCTCTGATATGAGTCGCTGATAGTACTATATACAACCCGCTTCTACCGACGGTTTAAATGATGAGACTGTCTTATTTACGGAGGTGTTGTAAACAGTTTGTTTACAGCACCAACCAATCTCAGCCGTCTATTCATGCAATCAATGGCTAAGATTCGTTTTCAATTATGACCGGTCACAATTAACTTTTCCCCGAAAAAATTTCATTAACATCTTGACTGTCTAAAATACTTTTGAATGGTCACGATTGAGTGCTGTAGACAAGTGTTTACAGCACCTCCGTAAAAAAGATTTTCTATTCAATGATTTTGCAAAACCCACCAATGCCCCCATCTTTTTTGCCACCTGTAATCCAGATATTTTTGGAAAAAAAGAAGAAGCTCCATTAACTTTAAAAAGCCAGCGAGTTTCCAACCTCAAATCTTCTCCACGCCAACACAAACATCTTTTCCCATTGTGAATCCACGTTCTGATGATTTGATGAGGCACGTCTCATTTTTGACTGGCTCGAGATATTTGCAGATCAATAATGGCGTTTTAATAGTAGTATTTGCATTTCAATTCCTTTATTCTTGGGGGCATCAAGTCCACCATTGATACGACTTAACTATGCCAATGATGATCAGAAGATCATGTCGGAACCGGTGCCTGACACCTGTAAGTTTGACAACTAAGCCCAAATCGAAAGACAAAATCTCCTACGTATCTTTTTCCGTTCTCGATCGTAATGCCGCCCACACCGAATAGTCCACGTCATCTGCGACGAGAAGCCGAGGGGCGGTGATCTCGAGCGAGTGAGGTGACTACGCGTGCGAATCGGAACCGGCCGCGTGTTTACGGTGGGCCCGCAGATTTTCTTCCTTTTGATGCCGGCATTAATATTCCACCGTCAAACAGCAGCATGCAACCACTCCGACCGAACGGCTTTGAAATTTGAAAAACAAAGCGGAGCACGTGCGAAACACGTGTGAGGTTGTCCGGGGGTTGGCGGTGGGATATCTGTACGCGGACGGCGGTGGGGACTGGTGAGAGGTGGCGAAGCGACTGTTGGGGGGACGGCCGGGTGGGGACTGGTACCGTCGCATGTGATGTTTACGTCAATTACGGCGTCTTCACTCAAAAATGTTCGTCATGCATGAGGGGCCGGGCCACGCTTAAACTAATTTAATCCGTTGATAAGATTTGTTTAAGATGAACTAATAAATTATTTAAGCTCAATTTGTGTTCGTACTAGCGGATGCCCGTCAGAATGTAACATTTATCAACTTAAAAAAATTACCCGTTCTACATGACTGATTTACTCGACAAATATAATCTACGCAAAACGTCAGTTACTATTTTGAGATATTTTCCTATTTCATGATGAAAGGATAAAAGACAACATTTATATATAGAGATACATTGCCTAAAAAACAGGATAGAGGGATAGATTTATTATGAGAAATAGTCTGATGGCTAAAAATTTAATAGGATCATTTATACGCAGAGACATTTTCAACAGAAAATCGCTCTGTTTTTATAATATACTAGTTTCTTACGAGAACGCTTGAGATATTGTATTTATTACTCAAACTAGATTAAATAACCTTAACCTGTGTTAACATTTTGGATTAGTCATTGCTTGCCTCGGTAAGCAAGTCTTCACGTAATGCACGTGATACTAATGTAGGATTGAAGTATTTTATTTGATATTTTATTGACACTCTACTTGTAAGTAAAATCACTTCCATGCTAATTTTTTTTTTCAACCTTCATTAGTGCATTGAGAAATGATTTTACCACTCTTTTTTTGTTAACGCCACTCCCCTGCAAGTGTATTTTTGTACCAAAAATACACTTGCAGGGGAATGACGTTAACAAAAAAGAGAGTGACAAAATCAGCAGCCTAGTGCATTTCCTTTCCTTCTTTGCTCTTTTCATTAGCTAATCACTTTTTTTTTTCTCTCACTTTTTTAAAGAAGAAAAGTTATTTACCTCTTTCATTTTTTGTTTAAACAAATAAACACAAACCTATTTCTCCAGCAAAATCGTCTTGCGCGCTTACTTCCTTTATATAGGAGGAGATGTACAAATTAATAGTCACACAAAGTCAATTAGATGGAGTATAACATAAAAAAAACCTAAATTTGTTTTAATATTTATTAGAACTCCAATGGGCGCTCGGCTCGGTTCGGCCCGGCTCGGCTCGGCCCGGCTCGGCCCAATAGCTCGGCCCAATAATTAAGGGTATTTCAGTCATTTTTTTCGATCGAGTAGAACAATGGAGTACGTACTTTCATTCAGTATGGAGACAGAAAAAAAAAGAAAGGTAGGAAAACTAATGTATGCACCAAAAATAGCAAAAAATATCAGGGGTGGGTGGGGGCCTCACCTCAACAGAACCAGGACATGTCACATGACAGTCCGCCTGGACTAGTTTTGTCCAATTTTTTTTTGATCCGAGCCGTTCTAAAGTGTTTTGGATGATCCAAATTTCTTTGGAGTGTTTTGTATATTTTGTAATAAAATGTATCCAAATAAATCTGGACCGTCCAAAATACTTTCGGATGGCCCGGATCCAAAAACTGGACTAAACTGGTCCGGACCGATTGAACGGGATCCTCTCCCATAGGGGTCGTATCCTGTTCAGTTCGCTCGGACCTGTATGGTAGTACATTTTTTTACCTCCTAGCCATGCAGAAGTTTTTTGGACGGTCCAAATTCATTCGGGATGTTTTGAATATTTTGTAATAAAAATGTATCCAAATAAATCTAAACCGTTCAAAACACTTTCAAATCGTCTGGATGCAAAAATTGGACTAAACTGGTCCGGATTGACTGAAGGAGATCCTCCCCCGACAAGACACAGCAATGAGAAGTACGGACTAAGGGGTTGTTTGGATAAAAAAGCCATTTGGCTTTCCCGCCAAATTTTTTTTGTTCTTATTCAATTTTTTTATGCAATTTGTGGCTTATTGTCAATTTTTTGGGGATTATTGCTTCGTTATGACGAGAGGAATCTAAAAAGTAAAAAAATTTGGTCGAAATCCAATTTTTTTTGAATAAAGACGAAAAAAGTGGCTTTCCCGCCAATTTTCGTCGAAATTCAAAAAAAATTGGATTTCGACCAAAATTTTTTACTTTTTAGATTCCTCTCGTCATAACGAAGCAATAATCCCTAAAAAATTGACAATAAACCACAAAATGCAAAAAAAAATTGAATAAGGACAAAAAATAAGCCACTTTGGCTTATTTATCCAAACAATCCCTAAGGGTCCCAAGCCATTTACCGCAAGAAACACGTGTGTGGCCCTGAACCCAAGGCCTATAGGCGCAGATTACCCCAGGCACCCACAGAGTCACGAGTCGTTGTGGGTCGGGCCTGGTTGTCTGTCACTTTCGGGAAAAATTATTACTCGTGCAGTCACGTGGTATTTTTTAAGTCCTAAGTAGAAATGAAGATGAACTAAGTCAAATTTTGTCGTGTTCGAGCTCCAAAGTAAACGAGTTGAGCTTGGTTCATTTACTGAATAAGTTTTTATAAAATGAGCCAAGGTTATACAAGCGAGCCGAGCCGATCTGAGTTTTGGATGTTAAGCTCGGCATGTTTACTAAACAAGGCCAAAACTTGAGCTCTCTTGACAATTAAACGAGTCAACCTAAGCCGAGCCTTGAGCTGCTCGCGAACAGTTCGGTTCATTTGAGCTTATCTGAATGTATGGTGGTAAGAACTTCTGGAGCACCGTGTTGTGAACCCTATGTGAGTGTGTGGGGATCGATAGAGGCTCCTGGAGTGCCCCGTGTTAGGAATCGAACTCCACATGCAACCCACAACGCCTCTACGAATCTTGAAAATTATCGATCACAGAAATCACATAGCAAACGAAAACAGTGCGCGTGAAATCGAAACAAAAAAAAATACACAGATACCGAGATACGTGAAAAATCTCAAACGCGACGAATGACGGGAGAACGTCTAGCTCGATCCTCGCTAGCGATAGTGCGGAGCGTGTGTCAGACTAATATTAAAAGAGTTAGGGAATAAATTTATTTTAATTCCCACTTTTATAGTGTACATGATTAAATACAATGGCGAGACAAAACAATCATCTTCTTCTTTTGTACGTACTATAACTTTCGTCTAACATCTGGAAACCTACATGAAAGAACGTAAGGGTTAGATTAACATTATCTCGTTTTAGTGAGAGAGAGAGAGAGAGAGAGAGAGATATGTATATATATATATATATATAATTTTTTTTAATTTTGTAGTTTAGCTAGATGACACTAATCATATTATTCAATGACTAACATTGCACTTGGAGAGTGTCAAGTCAAATCAAACCAAATCATACAAGCTGTTCATCACCGGCTACGTGGTGCTTTCGATTATTCAAGCACCAAATATTTATGCGAAGTCCTTACATTTAATTAGTTGTGGACTCCAACGAGAATATGCAGCATCGGAATGGCTCGAAACGTCACGTGGACATGCTCCGGAAGCACAGAACAATTAGACATGCATCATGCTACTATTGTATGGTATAACTTTCAAACAAATGCCATAAATGTAAAAAACAAAAAAACCTTACACGCGCTTTGAGTTGGGGAATGCATAATTTGCATGGTCCTCACTGCTCACCCTCATCTTAGCATTCAGATACGTGTTCAAACACAATCAAACCATGAAAGATAGAGGACGTAACGGGGGATGATGCTGTGGAGGGGGTGCACAATAGTCCTGATTTCATCCGATAGAGGACGTAACAGGAGATGGTGCTGTGGATGGGGTGCATAATACCGTGTTGTGCATCTTCCGAGCCGTCCGTTCAGCAATTCAATAGTTCAGATTTCATTCGATAGATGACTCCCCTTTTCTCTCTAGGTTATACTCCATTATTTTATAGAAATTTTTGGGTACTAGGTGGGTACCACGTCACTCGGCTGACGTGGTGCCGAGCACCCACATTCGGGCCGTCCAAAAATGTATTGGACGATCCGGATTGAAATACTTTCTACTCTCATTTCACCACTCTCTCTCCTCTTTCTCTCTTCAAATCTGGGCCTCCGAGCGGGTAACACGTGGTATCCACTCGAAACTGAAAATTTTCTCATTATTTTATGGTAGGAGTACTAATGTAGTATTTGTTAATTATGAGGTGTTCCCAGATGCTCGGTGACGCCTGTCCCAAACCTCCACCCACCCCATTCTTTCCTCTATATAAAACCCCACCCTACCCCCCTCTCTCTCTCTGTCTCTCTCTCTAGATCTCATCTTCAACCTCCACCCTATTACATGTTCAACTCAAGCTCTCTCTACTACTTCAACCACCACCGCAACCATGGAAATCTCTTGCACTTTCGATGTCCTACTCTCTACTATTTCTTCCTTTGTCCCAATTCTAATATGTTCCGTGTTCCTTCTGTGGTTTTTCCTTCAATGGCGCCGGCGCCACCCCGGAGACAAACGCCTCCCTCCTGGTTCCATGGGCTGGCCTTACATTGGAGAGACACTCGAGCTCTACTCTCAAAACCCAAATTCCTTCTTCTCCATCAGGCAAAAAAGGTACTCCTACTACACAATTAACTCATCCCCAAGAATTTCATTTCAAGTTTTTTTAAAAAAAACCATGGTTTTTTCTGCCGCTGCCGTTGCCACTGCCACGTACGTTATTCTGGTACCAAGTTCAAAGCTGTCAACAAAACTAAAAAACTTTACTTCAGAACTGTCACTGCCACATCATTGCGGTACTATGGTTTTATTTTGTAAAGAACTAAGCAGAGGCTATTAAATCTCATTAACGTGTAGGTATGGAGATATATTCAAGACACACATCCTGGGATGCCCATGCGTGATGATATCAAGCCCGGAAGCAGCAAAGATTGTGCTGGTGAGCCAAGCTCACCTTTTCAAGCCAACGTATCCCCCAAGCAAAGAGAAGATGATTGGACCAGAGGCTCTATTCTTTCACCAAGGGGCTTACCACTCCAGGCTCAAGAAGTTGGTTCAAGCCTCCTTCGTGCCCTCTGCAATCAGAGGCTCGGTCCCTGACATTGAGAAAATCGTTCTGGGTTTTCTTCCAACTTGGGATGGCAGCACCGTTAACGCTTTACAAGAGATGAAGAGGGTAATCCCATCAATAAATAAAATTTTCCATTGAAATTGAATAATGGAGTAATTAATTCCCTTTTTGAGAAATTCTAAAGGTTTTTTTTTTGTTTTTTCATTTTTTCCTGGTGTGTTATAGTATGCTTTTGATGTGGCAATGATTTCAGCCTTCGGTGAAAGCCTGGAATTAGAGATGGAAGGAATAAAAGAACTGTACCGTTGTTTGGAGAAGGGATACAATTCCATGCCTTTAGATCTCCCCGGAACTCTTTTTCACAGAGCAATAAAGGTATAGTACTGCATTGTTTTTAATGGCAGCCACATACATGGTCAATGGTGAGCCAGAATTTTGACCCCAAGGGGCCGGCTTGATAGACATATATATTTTTTATCGGAACGTATATTTATTGTATCGTAAGACTTTTGCTTTTCAATACATTAATGATATTGGTATAGAAATGATTCTAGCCTAATACAGTTAAAGTATATCAATTATTTTGTTTTTTTCTTTAGGCTAATTCAACTGTCACGTACTTATTTTTTATTTATAAAAGAAATTGAGAAATAAGAATGTAAAACAATCATTTTACAACCACAAACACTTACACAAACCTACTCACATTCACATTGGGGCCCACACATACTACACCTCCAGTGTGTGTGAAGCCCACCAAAAGATGTGAGTGTGTGTAAAGTGTTTGTGGTTATATAATAATTGAATGTAAAATAAACTTTTTTTTACCAAATCAAGCAAAAATTATTAAGATTATAGGTAGCTTATACACGAACAATTATCTAATAATATTCAAAATCAGGTATGTACAAAATAAAAAAATTTTAAAACTCAGACGCTCGGGGTGCTGATGCCGGGGGGGAGGGGGAGCCCCAACATAGCTCCGCCCCTTACATGGTCATGGGTGGCAATGTTCATCTAGATGTGTAAGCAGTACTCTAGTATAATGCTACAATACACATCCATATTTGAGTGTGCATGCATCGATCATATATATATGCACCGCTTGAATTCATAACATTTTGAATTTCTTGTTATGAACTTGGGTTCGTACGAATTCTTTAATCCAAAAACGTCATGAAATTTTATTCAGAATGTTATGAATCAAGAGATGCATACCGTTCACATCCAATAGGAGGTGTACGTATTGTAGCAATATCTCTCAATTCTGCGAGAAGTCTTTTGTTAATATTTTGGTTTATTAATTAAAATATTTTTGAAGTTTGTTAATTTCCACTTATATATATATATCATGTTGTGTTCAATTTGCTGTTAATTAATTTTACAGGCAAGGAAGCTTCTAAATGAGACACTGAGGAAATTGATACAGAAGAAAAGAGAGAGCAGTATACAAGGAGGAGGAGGAGGGCTACTGGGGGCATTATTGGGTGCCAAAGACCAGAAGCTAAATCATCTGACTGACTCTCAAATTGCCGATAACATCATCGGAGTAATATTTGCTGCTCACGATACCACTGCGAGTGTTCTAACCTGGGTTTTGAAATATTTGCATGATAATGGAGACCTCTTAGAAGCTGTTACGGTAACTAGTTCTTTAATTAACCCCTTCATTTTATTTTTTTTAAATCTTGCCACTTATGTTTTCTTGGAAATGCTAGAAAATATATATATATATATATATATATATATCTTGCCGCGCATGTTTTCTTTTTTGCAAGACGTAGGATATTATCTTGCATGTATTCTTATCTAGGGGTAGGGACAGAGCCGACCCTGAAATAAAGCTTGTGTTGCGATCGCTTTAAACCTCTAAAAAATTCTAAATTGTAAGGGCTCCTCCTACTTTTTTTTTTTTATCCCTTATTATAGTCCAACGAAAGAGGTCTCATTTTTAATTTTCGCTCTAGGCTCCCGAAAAGTCAGGACCGGCTCTGGGTATGTAGGGAAGAGTTTAATGGGTGAGAGTTAAACTCTCTGACTTGGTAGATGGAAGAGTTAATTCCAAGGAGCAAACTCAACCATGTGAGCTGTGCCTTCATACCAATTAACATCTATCTTGCCACGTAATAACGAGTAATAAAAAACAAGATGGTATATATCATTTCTACACCAAGATTAGTTCCAAAAGGGTAGGAAAATATTATGGTCCAAGAAAACAAATTGGACGGTTCAGATTGTACATCTGTGTGAATCTGAACGGTCCAATTTGTTTTCATGGACGATTTCATGAACATGTTTCATGGACCCTATGAATCCTCAAAAGGGTTTCATATTTTCCTTATAAAAAAAACAATATTCAAGTTTGGTGGTCGTGATTTTCCTTGAATTTTTTTAATGGCATTCATATTCCATATATAGGGGGAAACCACAATTGTCATATCATAGTACTAAAAACCCTAACAAACTTATGGGTATCCCTTTCATGCTATTTAGTATTTGTGTTGTATCCCTAATGCATTTGTTAACAATTTTTTGCAGAGGGAACAGGAAGAAATTCGAGGCAGAATAGTTGAAGCCAACCGTGGACTTACGTGGGATGACACTCGAAGCATGCCTCTGACTAGCCGGGTATGTCATTATTCTCGTACTTGAATTTTTTGATAACCAGATGTTCGGAGACGCTTGTGCACACCACGATCAATTCCGAAATCCTAAAGTTAACGACCGAACAAATCCTTCAGTGGCGCGCACTTGGACTAATGGTGTATGGATATTGTGGATCATCAGGTAATACAGGAGACGCTAAGAAGAGCAAGTATTCTGTCGTTCACATTCAGGGAAGCGGTCCAAGACGTTGAATTGGAAGGCTACTTCATCCCCAAAGGTTGGAAAGTTCTTCCTCTCTTCAGAACCATTCACCATTCTGAAGATTTCTTTCCTGAACCCCATAGATTCGACCCTTCAAGATTCGAGGTGAGCTAGCTAGCTAGCCCTTAATTAATTTCCACACACACTACTCTTTTTTTACCAGAAATTACATTTCTCCACATGTGAAATTAAACCCAGAATTGTCTGTCACGTGAAGCTCCAACACACCTCTCAACACTACACATTTATCCAAGATTCTCACATTAAGTTGTGAACCATATAAAAATGTGTGGTGTTAATGGAGGGTGTTCGAACAGCACGTACGTGGCAGACTGACAGTGGCCCAGATCTGGCCGGGTACAGTCCTTTTAAGGATTTACATATGTAACTTTTCTTCCATCTCTATTTTGATCCGAGGAAGAGATGAGGAAATCTTTCAAAAAAGTAGTATCAGATCCCGTGAGCTGGTGTTTTTTGTAGGATATATATTGAAAGAGTGTAATTGTGTGTGTGGTGTTGATGGGTGCAGGTGCCACCGAGACCAAACACGTACATGCCATTTGGGAATGGTGTCCACTCTTGTCCTGGCAGTGAGCTGGCCAAGCTCGAGATGCTCATCCTCCTCCACCACCTCACTACCTCTTACAGGTCTCTCTCTCTCTCTCTCTCTCTCCCTTCTAATAAGGACCACCTCATTTTAATAAAATGAAGACCTCCCTTTTCCGATCGAATTTCGATGATCCGAGCCGCTCAATGTGTTCAGAACGTGATTTTAAGGGTACCCGCGTGAAATCAGCAAAAAAAAAGACCGGGAAGGGCTTCATCCGAGCAGTTTTTGTTTATTTTTTTATCGAACGGTTCAAATAAAAACTGCTCAAATCAAGCCCTTCCCGGTCTTTTATTTTGCCGATTTCTCACGGGTACCCTTAAAATCACGTTCTGAATACATTGAGCGGCTCGGATTATCAAAATTCAATCGGGAAAGGGGAGAATGGGGTGGTCCGCATTTTAGGTCCTCATTTTAAGGTCCTTACCTGAAGATTTCTGTATATATATATATATATATATATATATATATATATATATATGGAAATTAATGTTTGGCACTACTGTTTTGGTCACTGGCACTTTCACTTTGTGTCTTGATTCATGTGAGATTACAGAACAAAATGTGGAGTGCCACTGGCTAAAATTGGAGTGTCCAAAATCACATCCCATATTATATATATAGTATTAGGAAAGATTGTGATGTATTAATTTCCTCAAGGCATTGCAAGCAAAATTATTTTGAATCCTGTACCGTATTGGTATTGACCAATTTTATGTTGGCTCAAATACCAATCGGTACCACCGTTGGTACCCGATACTGGTTAATTTTGGATGGTACGGGTCTACTTAGGTACCTACCTAATTGCAGTAAATTCTAGACGGTACCATACTACTTTTAAATTAATTCTTTTTTAAAAGAAAATGTATACGTTATGCTATTTTTTTTATTTTTTATTTGTGATGTGGGGAAAAAAAACTGATACAACACAATAAATTCAAAACGGTACCCAGTATCTCACCGATACAGGTGCATACAGTACTATAAGAAAAATCGTTACTCTAGTCAATAAAGTATTCAGAACCTTTATCGAGAGTAGACCTTTCCTAGTGAGTGAGGAAAATGGGCACCAAAGATCAAAGTTAGATAAGATAGATTTGTCAACAAAGCCGAAATTTACATATACGTGGCATGCATGCATTCAGGCACCAATTCCATGAGTCATGAGGACTCATGACCAACCACATAAAAACAGGATAGAAAAATGGTCCCATAATTCGGTATCCAATAATTATTAAGCATAAATCCAAGTAAATCACAATCGAATTTTCTGAATTTGATCGAGGTGATTTTCTTCGCGCACCAAACCATTAACCATGGGCTTACATGCATATGTATTTCGTGCAAATATTCGAAACTATCCGATACATATGGTTCCCTGAATACATTACGGAACTCACGTGGATTGAATGGACCGAATAACTCCACATCGGTATCCCTATCTGTGGATACACGTGTGTGCACGTATTTTTTCATAAATTACATGCCTACGTTGGGTCGAACACTTAATATCTGTCACTGACAGTCTTTGTAGCTCGGTTAGTTTATCTAGTTATAAACTCCTAACAGACTATTTTCAAAGCCATGGGTCATGGGCTCACGTACAGGAAGTTGGGGTTGAACATGGCAAAGGGCCCATTTTAAATGTATCATGATGATGGTTGGGATGCGAGGCGTTTTGCGACTGGCTCGGGGCGTTTTTGGGATCGGCGACATACGGCGAATTCACGGCGGTTTGCACGACAGTGACGGCGTTTTGAATCCCGATCGTTGGTGGTTTCTGGCAGAGCGGTAGTTTGAGCAGTGGGGTTTCAGTTTTTTGGTGTTTAGGGCTTTGGTTGGTCTTGGACCAGCAATTGGGTCTCGGGTAGTGTGGAGATTAAGTAATTTTAATTTCTTTTATGTCCTTGTCCTTTTAATCTTTAAAATATTGCAGAGAATTTTTTTTTTTTTTTTTGCCGATCAAAAAAAAATTACAACACTGAACTGGAGGATGGTGCTGTGCGGGCTGTGCACCATCCGAGAACAACTGTCCAAGTCTTATCTCCACCGTGTAGCATCCGAGCCATTCATCGATGAGATGAAATCTGGACTGTTGGATTATCGAACGGACGGCTCAGATGGTGCACATCACCATCCCATTTGACCCACTTTGATAAATCAAATGTGACATAAGGAATTGAAGGTCCTCCATATTAAGGGTTCATTTATATATATGGGTTCCAAAAATATGTCACCCAAATGAATGAGGCTATTCTTTCATTCGTCAAATTTCATGTTGTTATTTTATATATTGATGATGCAGTTTTATATGTTTTTGTTTTCGTGTTTGGTTTCAGATGGAAAGTCATAGGAGACGAGGAGGGCATACAATACGGCCCTTTCCCGGTACCTAAAGGAGGCTTGCCGATAAGAGTACACCAGAGGATCAAGAAATGATCTATTCATTAATCCAAGCACGCGACGTCGGCATCGATCGGAACGTTTTTTTTTTTTTTTTTTCCCTGGGGTGCCAACATGCACCCCATTTGAGATTCATGTTTGTACGTTTCGGTTAAAAATTCTTGAACAAATTCGCCTGCTGTAAGTTGTTTTCATATATGAATGCTTGTTGATATGTCTTATGAGTTAAATCTTTTTCTGCCTGTTTGTGGTTTGGGTAAATTTGTGAGAGAACTGAGATACAATAAGCAAGAAACCCCTTCTAAAAATACGTAGATTCTGATCCAAACTCCTAATACACACTAACGCGTGCGCACTTCGTTTCGTGGAAATCTCGAGACCAGATTGTGCGACGTGAGTATAGTGGTAGAATGTCATGGACTTGACATTCTACCGTTACACTCGCATCGCACAATCTACTCCAAGGCCGATTCTGAAATGATTCAGACCTATAGCCAATGATTTTTGAAACGAGGATCAGGTGTGTGTGGTCACAAATGAGGACAATGTAGTAGACCCCTGAGATTTTGGTTCATTTTACAGTGACTGATTCATTGTGTTCGGACTTCAGAGACAGCAAGCATCTTGAAAGCTAACCTAACTGGGCCAGGTGCACTGGTAACGTTTGAGGGAAATTTGGATGGTCTGAAGAACATGGCATGACAAGGGAAGTGCACACCAAAACGCCACGTAAGTCAATGTACCAACACAATCTAGTAAGACAAGATAGACACTTGAAAGAGACACTACTTGATTCACAATGTTTTAAGAGGTCAAATCTTCTGTACCGAAACAACCCTTTATACCTATGTTCTCGTTCATCTTTAGCCGGAGCTCGTCCTCTGTTCTCGTGCATTTTCTGTCGGAGGACTGCACCGACTGATAATGCACGGAAACAGACGTACGGACACGTTTTAGTACGTGTAATCTGGTGGGAAGTTTTAAACACAATGGAGAATCAATCTCGATGGACTCTTACAACATCCAATTTTTATTGATCAATGCAGCCTAAATGGATTTATATGTACAAACTTCAATAAAGATGTGTCTCAAGAATTGTTCGGTTCCAGTTCAATCTTTATAATTTGTGTGCAGAGACTTCTGCAACGTTATTTGCAAGGCGCGTGCATTGCTATCCCAGAAGTTTAATTATAAAAAAACTTCTACAGAACAAATCAAATAGCTCTCTTGTCAAGATTTGAAGCAAAGAGCCAAATTTTTACCACCCACAAGAAAAATACCAGTACGTACCAATCACCTTATCATGTTGACTCTGATGTCCATGAAGTCCCTGAGCTTGTCCACAGATTTCATATCCATGCCATGGATGTTGCAGATTTGGAATCAATTGTCAACTTGCTATAATTCTGAAAGCAAAAGCTAGGCCCCGTCCTGTACCAGAAATGATAAGTGTTTCCAAACACAAGAATTTGGAGAAAAGGAATTGTATGAAGCGTGTGATTACCTGCCTTTCTGCATAGAAGGAGATGAAGTTTTCTAAGAGGCAACATCACACCAAGCATTGTCAAAGAGAGTTGAAAGTTTGAAACATCAACTCATAGATTCAGGATATTGACAGTGACACTATCACCATACATGCATACCAAATTTGTAAACAAGTTGGAACGAAACAAAACAGATATTAAGTGTCTTATCGTGCTCTGATTCATGAATCTTGATTTGAAAAATGAGGTGAGGATGGCAGAGGAGAAAAAGTAATATAAAAAACGGAAATGGCTGAGTGATGATCGAGGTTGTACAACTGTGAATCCGGTCAATCATACTCCACGTTGTCAGAATCCAAATTGCCCAAACAAGGATAAGATCAGTTTTGTTGTATTGTATTCCATTCATTGAAAAAGGATAGAAATCCTTGCAAAAATTCAGCAAACGACGAGTCATGTATGTATGACTGAAAAAATCACATCATGTCTATTTAACTGAAATTAACATCATTCAAACGACGAACAAACAACCATATCAGAACTTATATTGGTAGGTTCCGTGAACAGGCAGTGAAGTTAGGACGAAAGGTCCTAACCAAAAATAAAAAAAAGACGGAAATGGCTGAGTGATGATCGAGGTTGTACAACTGTGAATCTGGTCAATCATACTCCACGTTGTCAGAATCCAAATTGCCCAAACAAGGATAAGATCAGTTTTGTTGTATTGTATTCCATTCATTGAAAAAGGATAGAAATCCTTGCAAAAATTCAGCAAACGACGAGTCATGTATGTATGACTGAAAAAATCACATCATGTCTATTTAACTGAAATTAACATCATTCAAACGACGAACAAACAACCATATCAGAGCTTATATTGGTAGGTTCCGTGAACAGGCAGTGAAGTTAGGACGAAAGGTCCTAACCAAAAATAAAAAAAAGTTAGGACGAAAGGTGATGCCCTGGTAAATGTTTCTTTTCAGTGAAATAGTCCAAGTTGTCCGTGTTAGGCTGGATCCTTTCTTGAGTTCCATGATATTCTCATGTAAACATAACAAAAAAGAAGCATGGAATTTGCTACCTTATGCATACGGAAGTCGTTTTCAAAGTAAAAATTGTCATTAACAAGGTGTTTGTGCTCAGTTTGCACACGGCAGCCCCTGTCGCAAAATCAAGGAACTCGAATGACATTATTTCCTAAAGATTCAAATTAGTATTGAAACAAAGCATTTCCAAACCTTGCACATTTTAACTTCTTCAATGGTCCAACTCATTCAATCTATTTTGGAGTAAGCAAGCATAATTGTGCTCCCTCTTTATCTTGCCTCATAGTAGAATTCTTAAGGACATTGAAAATGGTTTCAGGGCTTTCTTGTGATCTGGAGTGGCATTATAACAGACTGGTACTAAACTGGAGGAAGTGGGTCTGGGGTTTAAAGCTTAGAAAGATAGGAATAAAGCTACTATGGTTAGGCTGCTTAGGCACTTCTGGACCGTAAACAAAAAAACCTGATACCTATGTCATTTAAACGCAAGAATTATTGGGTCATGGCCCTGCCTCAAGACTCCTTTTGGATAAGTGAGGAAGCTTTTCAAGCTTAGGGCTTTAGGTCAACCGTAATAACCATGTTGTTGGACAGTGAAGATACATCCTTTGGGTCGAAAATTGGCAGATTTTGGGCCCCTGATTTCAAAATTCTGGGGAAAGAATTGCAAAGAACTTGATAGAGCTCTAATGACAAGGTATCCACTGTCATGAATCATCTCCAATGGTTATTAATAAGGTCTATTCCGCATTTCATTCAAAATACTGCAGTAGATCTGGATCCTCATATGCAGTGCCATGACAGAGTGGTTTGGCTTGCTAATTCCACTAAATCACCCTGGGAAGCAATAAGAATTCCTAGAGAGAAAGTTCAATGGGCTTGCTGTTGTCTGGTGCAAACAAAACTTTGCAAAATGGACCTTTGTTTGGTGGCCGTGTTGTACGAGAAAGCTTGCTACGAGGGGTCGGCTAATAAAAGAGGGAATGAATGTGGATGAGATCTGTGGGCTTTGTAATGAGGAAAAAGGGTACCATGATCACCTCTTCTTTGGTTGTGCTTACCCCAGAAATACATGGGCCTCTGGAGAGATGCCACATTAATAGGAGGCCTCTATTGTGGTCCAGTGAGCTACCTTGGGCTATTCACTATGATTGAGAGACTACAAGGGTCTTTCCACTGAAGGAATAACCCCAAAGATCAGAATGGCTTTGTTCAATGTTACTGAACATAATCTAAGGGACATAACTAGTACCTGAAACACGACGTAAAATTTAGATCTGCTGTTTCTTAGAGACATTTCCTACCGGACGGTCATTAGTTTGGTCTGTTTTGTTCCTGCCAGTTGTTGCTGAGAGTCTGTTATAACTTTGGTTCTGATCTCAGGTGTGTGTCCCTGTTTGTCCATCTGTAATGGTTTGTTTTGAATGAAATCTCAACTTTCCAAAGTCAACATTAAATAGTAACATTTAAGCAAGTAAACTCACTTAATGGAACACTGATTGATCTCAAATCTTTTCTCTTCTGGTTATACATTCATTCACAGCAGTTAACACCTAAATAGGTCTTCACACATAAAGAACAAGTTGCTCAGATTGCCGAACTGTTGCTTGAAAAAGAAGTACTTCACCAAGATGATATGTTCCGTGTTCTGGGTGAGAGGGCATTCAAGGCAGCTGAGACGACAAATTATGATAGGTTCAAGCTAGGGTTCCAAGTGGAAGGTGAGAGACCGTGGATGGTCAGAGAACAGAAAATCCTCAGTCATCGCCCGTCAAACCAAAGGTGGTCTCAACATAACATTTGGGGTATTGTTCCTGATTGTTAATCAAACGTACTGAATCCTATTCATTTCCCTTCCGGTGATCTTTTATTTGCAAGGTTCTTTGAAGGTCGTGTTGTCTTATCCCTGATTAATCCTTCAATGACACCTGATATGTATTACCGGCCTCAGCTAAAAGGTTGAACTATGACCTGTAGCTCGTGTTGCTGCTGTTGTAGTTGAGAAAGATGAAGGGATGATATCAGTGATTCTAATTTTGTGGGTGTTAACTCAATTATAGACGATTATGAGAAGTTTTCAATACATTACCATTTCCAGTGTTTCCACCTACAGCATACGTTACTGGCACTAACATAAGTTGTTATGCATTGCTCTTATTCAGCTTTGTGTTAAATGCTTTCTGGCTATCGCGATTCGCAAAACCTGAATTGATTTCATATTTAAGAAATTTAACACCACTTCAACCGAATCCTTTTTGTCATCGTTGCTTCACTACATCAGTACCTAATTTGAAGTAGACATACATATTTTCCAATTGATCAGTAAGTTTTACCAGTATTAACCAAAAACTGGTTTTTGCAACAACAGTACCGTGTTATTGTTCTTTCTATGTAGGACCGATTTCTTTTGTATAACCCCTTAGGCTGCTGGATCAATGCTTTGGCATTGAAGCAAGTGAAAAATCGTTCTGAAAGGTGTTACATCAACTTACGCAACCAATAAGTAAACGGGGCTTAGCACTAACTGAACAAATGAAGACCAATCAGTACAGCACAAACGGCTTACCATACCTAATTTGGGCATCTTCTTGGCTTCAACAAGAACAATTTGAATTTGGCATTCACAATTATCTCAGTTGCATTGAGGAAACGACTACACATGCATATGATTGTTTCATCCTGAACTTCTCTTTCCGGCAATGGATCACATATACGGTTTTCTACCTCGTATGAAACTGAACTTAGGGGGTTGCAGTATATTTTGTGGCTTTTATAGCTGGGATGCATAGCTTTCAGGTAATTGAGGTGAGAACTGAATCCTGTAGCTCCTTAGAACTCACTAATTGCATTCAAAAGGAATTAAGGTGCAATTTCATGAAAACAAAAGCACCAAAAAAACACACAAAACAAGCTAATATTTACCCACATAGTTTCTGCATGTACACAAGAACGGAGAGCGATTGATCCCTGAGAATTTCAGTTAAACAAAAGCGCAATACCACCAGATCCAAGAACTAAATTTGCCCATGGGGGACGGTACTGAAAATTCTTAAATACCTGCTGCACCTAAATATGAAAATCTGCATCATAAAAATGGATTTACCTAAATACAACCTAGCAGCAAAAGCTTGAAAAGGGTTAGAGGCTCGAGAGTTGGCCTCACCCTTCAATCACTAAATTGGTTCTCATCCATTTTCAAAAAGGAATGTGGGCTAAAATTTAAACAAAGAAAATAATCAGGATCAACCTTTCAGTGAATACTTCTTCCCAGTGAATGCCTGGAACTTCGGTTCTTCTTTCTTCTCTGATAATTCTTGACTGCTGTCCTTTGAAGTAGCCTAAAAAGCAAAGAAAGAACGACCAGTTAAATTTATATCATAGCGGTACATCAGCCACTACCTTACAGTAACCAAAATATTTTGAGTTCACAACAAAAACAAAAAATTGCAAGGGGAGCATTCGGCTGACCGAGACATACTTTTGGTTTTCCATTTGGAGGTTGGTCCGAATTTGAACCAAAAACAAGCTTCCCAGGACGTTGACGTGAAGAGCTTGATGACACAGAACCACTCGCCCCATTGGTAACCTTTGGTTGGTGCTGTTTGAGCATGGGAGAAGAAACTTCTGGAACTGATTCCACTGAGGCTTTTCCATCCAGTCGTTTTGCTGAGCCACTGAATGCACTGAATTTGGCTATCTTATTGGCTGGCTCTTCTTCTTGAACTGAAAGTTCAAAAATTATTCTTAGATGAAAGATGAACAGGTAAGAAAAGTTCAAACATCACAGATGAGATTGAAACAAACACAAAATAAACAAACTAATAAAAGAAACCTTCTCGTGGTGTCTTCTGACTCTTCTTTGAAGAATTAGATTGTGCAGGTTTTTCAGGTTCTTTATAATCAAGAGGAGGGGCAAAGTCCACCTCACAGTCAGTTTCAATGATACTTATCCCAAAGGAAGGTTTTGTCTCTACAACATCAATGTAGTATCTCTTGTTGTTATAAGCAACCATGATGGTGTCACCAGTTGTCAAACAAGAATAGTTCCTAAGGGTTGTCTCCAGGCTGCAAAAAGAGAGAACCCAAGTAAATTACCCCAGGTGAAACAATCAACAAGATTGCTGGTAAGAGAAAGATAAGTTCTAATTTCCGCTTGACCAAAAAAAAAAGAAAGATAAGTTCCAAAGCAATCAACTAACATGGCTTTTGGGTTAGCTAAATCTATGAAGTCTTTGGTGTGAGGCTGCAGTTTCACATAAGTCCCCTTTGACAAGCTGGCATTCTTAATATGCAGAATGTCTCCCTCTTGTAAGATCATGTTTTCCATCATCTGAAAGCATAGCAGTAAGAAGAAACTCACAAGTAAGCAGTAAATTAAGTAGCACAATGTTAGTACCACCTACCCAGTATGGCAAGTATATCAGGCCTTCATCTGCTGTGAATTCTAGCACCCCGCAATGAGTTATTTTTCCGGCAGAAGGGTTGTTAAGTTCGAACACCATTGGATAGTCAATTTGTAGATATGCTGCCAGAATAAAATTTAAATCTCTGAATTCAAGTAGTGATCCCAATGAAACTCGAATGCATTAGAAAGCAGACAACTGCAAAGAAAGGTGTTATGCGGAGAAGGATCTACATAATACATACCAAGACGATCCAGAGCTGAGGGAGGCATTATGACTGGAAACAGTAGCAAAGTTCGTTATAGAAAACGGAAGGCATGATTTATATTTCTAATTAGAAGAAATGAATATGACAGGGCAGTATTGCAGATATGTAGCTAAGCAAGTGAACATACTTTTATCGCCATTTTCCAGATGTGACTGCAAAAAATAAAAAATGAGTGAGAGCGAAAAACTAGATATAATTGAAATACAAAACTCAAACTAACTATCAACATAATCGAGAAAAGATAGTAAACATGGTATAGCTCTAAACCAAAAGGTAATGGCTATGTTCGGTTAGATGATTTGGAAATTTTTAACTTTGTTTTCCAATCATTACCCTACATCTTTCTCCAATCATTACCCTATTTTTCCAATCATTAATTTCATTTCTCTCTCTATCTCTCTCCACTCATTACCCCTCTCTCCAATCATTACCCTATTTCTCTCTCCACCCACTACCAAATCAAAAATTTCCAAAGTATCTAAACGAACATAGCCAATTATTAATGTCGCTCAAAGGCCTCCTTTAATATTTAAGGAAATAATTACTGTGATTTGTAGTCCGGTAGTCGCAAGGGTTAATCCAAGCTCAAAACGCCAAGTCCTAACATCGGACGAACAATGGAGAATCCTATTTTGTTCAACCAAATTGGTTAGGCAGATAAAAGCACGAGAGGGAATACTTTACCTTCTCAATAAAAGAGACAGGGTAGCATCGGTAGCTCTGTTCAAAGGTGGAACTGCTGACGCTGTAGCCTTCTTCATACTGCAATCAATGAACAAAAGGTACCATGAGTCAATTTAAATGAAGCATAACATCAAACCTTATGTTAACCAGCTTCTAAGATCACTAACTCTATGCCAACAGCTAAAATGACTCGAACATCATGTAGCAATAGATTGAGCTCAGCCTGCTCAAGTGAATTTTTATTTGAGTGCACTTATTTTTATCATGTGAAACCTAAAACCTTCTTTGATCCAGCTTCACATGTAGGTTTTCTTTTATTGAGATAGCCACAGGCTATGAGAAATTTACTACTCCTGTTTTACTTTCTTTCCTTTTTTCGGACCCTTCCTTTCGGTTGTCCTGTCTAAGAAAGGGGCTGTGGTGATTGAAGGTTTATGAATT
Organism: Rhododendron henanense subsp. lingbaoense; assembly: GCA_020567845.1. NCBI lineage: Eukaryota > Viridiplantae > Streptophyta > Magnoliopsida > Ericales > Ericaceae > Rhododendron > Rhododendron henanense. Next base: position 7,963,587 of record CM036323.1, read on the forward strand.
GAGAAAGTCACATACAATTAAACAAACATTCTGTGTACTAAAACAAAAAACCACATCCACCCCACTAGCAAAAAAACCTAGTTTGTACTTCAGTCTAAATTCCGATTCAACAATCAAGTATCTCAAGTTTAGAGTCAACGTTACGAAATTAAATTGCCAACCCAAATATGGGCTCAAAGTCCTTCTGGGATTAACTACCTTCAAAGAAAAGAACAATGAAATAAATGATCGGTCAAAAACATACCATGATTAGAGATTATATGATGTCTACCCACAAGAAAACCGCCGAAAATCTGTGTCAAAAGCAACAGATAGATAACCGTATCAATAGGGGGAAGGGGAACAGAAAAAAAAAAACCCAAATAACAGAATGATCAGCCCAACAAAAAAACAACGAACAACAGTTTAAGTTTCCATTTATTGAGATACCAACATTGTCGCACAAAACCATCAAACAATACGCACACGAGGAAGACAGTGTATATACGATTACCAGAACACAGTCTCTAAAGACAGAGGCCGAAATAAACAACAGAAAGGCGCTCATGTTTATGTATTGATGTTTAGATGTGATGTATACATGTAATACGTAGTATGTGACGACGAATAAAATTCAGGGTTTTGATCAGAAGCTAGAATCGAACCTTTGGGCTTCGAAGTGGAGGGAAGATCACAAGGTTGGAGGGTCTCCACTCGAACCCAATTGTTGGCAATGGCGACTTGGTGGTGAAGGAAACTTTGGCATGAGTAAAAAGATCTGGGAGTAATGGACGACTTTCGTAAAAGTTTTTGTGGAGGGGTGTTTCCGACATTTAAAGGAGTACTTCTTTTTCAATGAAAAATCACGGGGTGTGATATGGGAATAGGACCGTAAACGAGCTAAGCCGAGCCGAGCTTTGTCGAGATCGATCTTGACTTGTCTATTAAATGAGTCAAAAATTCGGGCTCGGCTCGAGCCCTAACGAGTGGAGCCCTTATCAAGCCGAGCCGAGTCATTTATTAAACTAGCCTCTTTAATCGAGCCGAGTTATCCTTAATGAGCTGAGTTCGGCTCGGCTGAAAACTCGAGTTCAGGCTCGGCTCGTTTACTAAATGAGCCGGGCCTTAACGAACCGAGTCAAGCCAAGCTCGTGAGCTGCTCGGTTTGTTTACAGCCCTATCTGGAAATTTTCGCAGTTTGGAATGCACGGATCTCCCTTTTCGGTTTCCGTATCTAGGGATGAGTTAATGTACACCAAAAAATTTAAAAATAGAGTCCCAAAACTTCAAGTCTAAATATACATCCACTCTAAAGTCCAATAGCGTTCGTGATGTCAACATATTCATTGATTTTTAGATGCACGTAAAGGTTGCAATGGTGTGCTGTTTAAAATACAAGTTAGAAAACAACCTTTTACCTAAGACGGATCTAGGAATATAGTTTAGCGGGGCACCTTACTAATCATAATGGTAAAAGTTGATTTTTTTTAGTCTAACCGTAATAAGACCGTACAAAATTAAGGCATGCATTACTAACTATAATAGTTTATAACATGTACTTTAAGTTAAATTAGATAAAAATGAGTACAAAATCTCAGACAAAAATTTTAAAATATATTTTAAATGAAAATTGACAAATTTTAGAATGATTGAACTAGTTTTGTTAATGACTTTATTGTAAAATATTTCTTCCAGATGGTTAAAAATAAAGAGAATAAAAAAAAAGAATAACTCCAAATAGAGAAACACCTTATAAATTAAGTAACAAGTATAAATGCATTACTTGATGAAATTCAAGCATAAAACTAATTCTATATGTGTATTTTCGAGTTATATGAAAGTGTGTATGTTTATATATAAAACACACTTTCATAATTATGCTAATTTATACAAAAATATTTAAAAAAATATTGTAATTTTGAGTGATGGCACGTGCCCCGTGCGCCCCTACCTAGGTCGGTCCTTGCTTTTACCCCATAAAGAAAGTTATGCTCCGTATTGTTTTCCCCGGATGTTATCTTCAAATATTTTGGGAAAATAACGGTCAAGGACGTGTTTGATAATTAATACCCACCAAGAACATTTTCAACATTAATAAATGTTTTTAGTTTATCCTTAAAAGGTATTAATTATCAAAACACGTCATGACCGTCATTTTCCCAAATATTTTTGGGTGTTTCAAAATTTTACTCGCATATCACTCACTTGGAATTCCTTTCTTAATTTCAAAAGCACATGGCATTTTAAGTATGCTAGGCTGCTAGCTGCTTTTCATTACTTTTCACAAGGCTGATTGAGACCGGAGGGGAGGGAGAGAGGCGGAGCGAAACTTGTGGCTGTGGGTGAGTCTGTCCGAGAATTTTAGATTAGGATTTTCAATATGTTTCTGCCTTATATAGTCTTTTTACTGTGTTTTAATTTTTTGTTTTTGTTTTGGGCAGATGGTTTGGTTTGAACTGCCAATCGAACCAATCCGATCTGCATCCGTCAGAATTGTTATATTGGGATCCATATCCATCCGTAGCTACCACGGTTTGATTCATTGGCGGTTCGGTTTGGGTGGTTTGAACAGATCGGTCTATTTGCTGGGCCATCCTAATATGTACGCATGTATATATATAGATTTGGGTATTTACGTAATAATGATGTAGTTCGATTATAGTTATGGTTCGGTTCAGTTCAGTTTTCAATCCGACTACCATATGAAATCAAAACCGGCCGATTTTTCAAAATCAAGAACCAAAACCAAAATCACGGATAAAAATAAGTACCCAGTACTAGTTAAAAATCACACCAATCGGTTTTGTGGGATTGTCATTCCGTTTTTATATTTATTTAATATAGAACATATATAGAACACCATCCGACCAAGGGGCACGTTAGTCATCTTCTTAGGTTAAAACGGAGTGTTTTGACTCTCGAAAACCCTCGGGGCGTCTTGGCTCGTTATTCTGGTGGTTTGCCTCCCAGACCAGAGAAAGCTTCCTCTACCGCGGGCGTAGAGAGAGAGAGAGAGAGAGAGAGAACAGGGGTCAAAATCTTGGTTGGAGCTCTATAGTGGGACTTGGGAGCTGGTTTCCCAAAATATTCAGATGGCCAAACGCGAGCTTTCCAGCACGTTAAAGAACTTGAAGGTAATAAGAACTAGAACTCCCCATCTCTAAAACTCCTTCGTATAGGTTTACTAATTCAATCTAATTTTCCGATATTTGAACTTGGCTTTCCTTATTTTGATCTGGGTATTCTTCAATTTTTCGAAATCGAAGCGAAAATTTTGGTCTGCTCATTGTGGGATTTTCTTGTTCCACATCACAGTTCATGCAAAGGGCAGCCCTGAGAGAAGATAAGTGTGAGAAGGAAGAAGAAGTCATACCTGTTGGGAACTTCCCGTCCTCTGGTGCCTTAAAAAAATGGTACTTTTGTAGGTTTTTCTATTTCTATTTTTGTACTTTGCTTTGTATTGTCAGTGCGGCCAATATTCGGTTCTTGAAGTCCAATTTATTGTCCGATTTGGGGGGGGTTGTTTGTTTTCTGTTTTTAATGGCGAAGGTTTGATTTTATGTGATTACGCATTGGAATCTGTATTTGCATGCCTTAGTGAAACTATGTTATTTAGGGGTTGAATCAATTCTCTAGGCCTGCCCTCTCTGATGCATTCAGATTTTGATTTGGGAGCATGGTTCCACTGCATAATGTCCCTTGAGTTCCTCGATTTTTGTTGGTATAGGGGGCGGCTATTTCAGTGGTAAAACTTTCGGAGAGCGGCCACTGTGCGCTTATATTGTCTAAGGTTAGGTCTAGCTCCAGCCCACCCCTAAACATACCCCCATGGAGTGGGGATTGCATTAGTACCGTTATTGTTGTTGCATAGAAAGCAAATTCCATTTGGGGTGTATATTCATAGTTGAATAGAAGCTGCTAGCCGTTAAGGTGTTAACTTCTCTTCTGCTCGAGTGATGCTCTTGAGTTTATTTTCTGTTTTTTATTCGAGTTATTGTTTCTCTGAATTTCCATTGCTATCGTTGTATGCATTACCGTGATTCTAGAAGGTGACCCCCATCCAGGTGCTATGAAAGGCCGGATGAGTTCTGTTAGTTAGAGCCCTAGCTCCAGTCTGCCCGCCCATACCCCCATGGATTGGGGATTGCATGAGCATGAGTACTGTTAGTATTGTTGTGTAGTAAGCACGTTCCATTTGGGTGTATGTTTATAGTTGAATAGAAGCTGCTAGCCCAATAACCTCTCTTTTGCTCTTGAGTGATTTTCTGTTTTTTTGCAAGTTATTTTTTCTCTGAATTTTCGTGGCTATCTTTGTTTGCAGTACTGTGATTCTAGAAGGTGACCCCCATCCAGGGGCTATGAAAGGCCGGATGTCATTTCAAAGTTTTAACCCTTCTATTGATGTGAGTATGAAGGATTGAGTAGCCTGAAGTTTTTGCACTACTATTTCGCTAGTTTTGCTCTTGTGGTCTTTGCTCTCCTCATCATAGCCTTGCGTTGGTAGAAATTGAATGAAGAAGGAACAAGCCCTTGTCAATCAGAAGCCTCTACCCCAAGTTCTGGCAAGCCAAATGGAAGAGCTTCTAATAGGTGGGTGCTTTCTTAGACCCTTCAAGTTAATTTAGTAGTAGTTCTTAGTATTTTATCTCTTGGATAGGTTGGGAATCACCTGTTTGGTTCTGCTATAGTTTATTCTCCATACAGTAAATTTCTTGTAAGCGGATCTACTGTAAACTAAATTGCTACAAGCCTTTTTTCAGCTTGCATTGTTCACCCAAACTGAAAAGGAAAGGGATCATTTGTGCCAAGAAATTATTGAATAGAACATACATATTGACAAAGCAGGACATAAAAAGCTGACTGGGAATATCACCGATGTCTTTGTTGACATGTTGACATGATTTTCAAATCTCGTCAATTTGTCCAGTCAATCCTAAGTTTATGGGTCACAATGTTTTCGCAATTGAAAACATATGAATTCAGAGGAGTGGCAGTAACGCCCATGGCAGACTAGTTGGACTGCACTGAAGCTCATCACATTTTTGGGAGAAGGCAGGAGTGAAACCGAAAGGTGGGTTTGGTCATGTACAACGAGAACTGGTAGATACAACAGTAAAGATAAGAGATAAGGTTAATATCAATAGAAATGATAGGGACAAGGGAAGGTCGATATTTGAACATAATATACAATAATGCTAAATGGAATTGAACATATAGTGTTAGATTGAGCGAAATGACAAAAAATATTCATGTGGCTGACCCACTTGAGTAAGACTTGAGGCTTAGTTCGGTGAAAAATGGTTAGAGTTCTAGTCAATGTTGTGTGTCAACGAACACCTCGGAGAAAATTTCTGCTGTACATTAAGTTGGAAATTCACCGAACTTATGTTGATACATTCCCTGAACATATCTATCTGATGTTTACGGTGCAATATATATCCATGCTCTGTCACATAGGTTATTGAACTGTGTGTCACACACCTACTGTTGACCTGTGACCTACTCATGTGCGTTTTGAAAGTCCTTGAGAAACATTTTGTGGACTGGAATTGAAGGGTTAATAATTAATCATTCTAAACAATACAGTCAGTGTTGTATATACTCACTCCTAATATGACACATCTGATTATCCTTGTTTCTGTTAATACAGGGAAAATGGTTCCACAAATTACGAATCTGAGAACTTGAAACCAAATAGTGTCAACAACGATGAAAATGGAGAACTTAAGAGGAAGCAACCTGGAGTAGACTCTTCAAATAGATCGCAGAAAAATGTTCAAGGTGATGAAGAAGCATCGCCAAGTGATAGTAGAAGTTCTTATAGGAAACCAAAGCGTGAAAAGCTGGACTGGAGTGTTCTAAGACCTCCGAAAGGTCGAAAGGAAAGAGAATGATTTCCATCAGGTGATTACTGTCAAAGCCATGTGAGTTTGATTTCTCTATGCTTTAAGGTTCTCAGAATAATCAGCACTTGTAACTTATTGTTAAGCGTATCATGGGCAATTGAATTAGTTCTACTTAATTAGCAGTTTTGTATGTGTTAGTGGTGTTAAATGATGCTATCATTCCATTAATGCTACTCTTTTCTGAGCCCCATCTTTGCAATCCATCTGATTATTGTTTGATACTAGAGTTATTTGTCCTGAACATTATTTGACAGTACAACCTGATTGTCGTTGTTGATGCGAGTCATGTGACTCGGTTAGTGGTACTCTTTTATGCTATTTGAGTGATGGCTTCAATGTTGAACTTGAACTGCTGAATGTACTCAAAAAGTATACAGTTGGTGGTATGTAGTGATGTACTGTTTCAGAGCTAGACAAGTGTTCTTAAAAGAATGCCAGCTAAGAATGTAGCATCTAAATCAACTCAAAATCACCTCTCTAATTGATCTACTCGATAAAAAATCGCTACAATTATGATATAAATGTTTGTCGAACTTCATGACAGCGAAGGGGGGGAAAAACTCTCTGCTCATGTTCATGAAGTCTTTGTAGCAGACTACTGGTCAAGTGGTAGAACTTCTTTCTCTTTTACTCCTTGGCATGCTTTAATCCAGATAAAGCTGAGATGCTTTGCTCTTGCCATCCTTGCATCACCTAGTTTCTGTCATGCACCTCAGAATTGGTGCACTTAACCTAAATCATCTCAACCATCACTCCCTTTACAATCTCGTCTATAAATGGGTGATGGGTTATTACTTATCACCTCGACTTAGTTGGGCGAAAACCTGGTTGAGGAAAGTCAGTTCTCGTAATATGAAACTTAGGCGACCCGCTGGGCCTCACAGAGAATTGTTGGATTAGGCAAGGCCATTGGAACCCATACTGAACACCAAATGGATAATGTGAAGCCTTAGGGCATTCTGAGCTACTGTTCCGACTGTTCTATCTGCCAACAAATTAGACAACCTGTTAAAGGGCACGATTTCAAGTGTACCTCATAGCCCCTCAGTGCTCTCACAATATCAGCAGCTGAAATCCTCTTGATGGTAAAAGCAGCATATAATGCTGTCCCAGTGCCAGCCAAACGCGCGCCTCAAGTGCATTATCAAAGTAATGTGCCAATCTTTCGGTTCCGTGACTTCCGTCCCCATAAGGAGAAGAGTGTTGCCTGATCCGATTCAGGAGTTCATTGGCAGTCCTAATTTCAGCGCTTGAAATGGCTTGCTCGCATTGGGATTGGAGAGTCCTTATATCCACTTCCTTTTTATTTCCTTTTTCCCTATGATGCCCCCTTCCTCCTCCATTGGACCCTTTTGCTGGCTCATCTTGATTCTGTTGCAATTTTTGGGCCGGCCCCATTTGGGGAGGCATCGTGATCATGCTCAAGACATAGTGAGGGGTCCTGATGCAAATGGGCATTCGAGTGAGGGCAGAGTAAGACCTTATCATACATCTCTAATTGGTCGTTGCACTCTTCGGCAGAACTAGCCAACTGCTTATTACTCCGGCCACCATCCGTGCAATAGCCTCCGTCCTCTCGATTATGGGTTGTCTTTTCCATTGATCCATTTGGGTCAAGTGACTCATGACTGGATCCATTTGAAGCGATTAGTGACTGCAAAATGGAATCAAAGGTGTGTTTCTCTCGATAAAGAGTCCAATTGGACTGATCAACGTAGTTATTGATGAATTAGGGGAATAGTCACCATTTGGGCTCCTAATACTTCGATCAAGAACGCAAGAGGTTTTTGATTGGAAGGAGGAGGAGGGTATTCCTTACCAAGAGCATGATAGAAGGATTTCTCGGTGGCTTGAAGAGCCGAGCACTGTTGGAACATACAAGGCTTATTTTGCAAGTCATCTTCTTCCATAAGCATCTGGTTTATCAGCGTGAGAGTTGCATCGGAGAAATCTTCTCCTGATGCATCCAATCTAAAACCCGTGGATGAATCCGATATTTAGAAATATATGTTCAAGATGCCAAATTTTACGAGATAGATTGTGGGTAATCAATTAGGTGCAGATTACAGATGACAGAACCAATGAACAGTATAGGTCAATCTAAACTCAAGCAAATCGACAACAGACCAAAAAACAGGTAGTGAAAGGATGCAAAGTAGCTATTGAATTAGAAAAACTGAAAAAGATAGATGGAAATTCTGAGAAGACTAGAAGAGAGTGAACCCCAGTGGTTGCCGGGTTTTTCTGGTTTGTATAAACGAGAAGGGAACTGTGTTGGTAGTCTTTGAGAGTTTTGAGTAGAAGGGGAAGGTTACTGGAAATATAGAGACAAAATGAGCGCGAATCAACAGGAGGTTTCAGCCGGTGCCTGGACACCCACATTCCCGTTCGATCTTGGAGTCTTTTCATTTCTTACTTCAGTAGTAGTGTTAAGGTTTATCACTTGCAAATGCAGTAAACCGCATAATTAAATTGGCTGATGTAGCATCTTAAGATATTATGCTAATTATTGACCATTAACCGTTTAGGGGTTGATTATTATTACTGAAGAATTTCGATTTAAACAACATAGCGGCAGTATACATGATATGAGCATTGAATTGAACTTTTTTTGTTTTTACTTATCAATGGGTTATTTCTTAAGAAGTCTATGGAGAACAAGTTTCGAAAGTCAATGGTAGGTTGATTCAAGTTCACACACAGTAAAAGAGAAAGCAATGCTTCAACTGAGTAGGTTGATTCAAGTTTACAAGACGCAGAAGTGTAAGATTAGACAGAAGATTCTGAGAGAAAAAGTGTAGCATTATTATAGTTCTACAATTGAATACCATGATTCTCAGCCTGCAACAGTTCATAGATTGCGCAACCAAGTACACCTTGATTCACTACTATTGAGGTTATCATTTCATTATTTACTATTTTCTTAGTGTCTTATCCTATTAATTCTGTATACTTAATCAGTTAATCTTGAGAATGTGTCTGAATCTAGACACATTTTGACACAATTTACGTCTAGATTCGTACATAAAAATATCTAACGATGAACGTTGACTAGAATTTGCATAAACAGACAAAAATATTAGCGAAGATTTGCAAGTGGAATCAATTACCATTTCGTTTTATTTGTTCTTCTTAGCTGGGAAGCTTTGTGTTCTCATTCATTTACTATAAGAATAGGGATCTAGCTAGTGGTAGCAACGAAAGGCATTACTATTACTCCGTATTTAGTAGGGCTGGACTTACATTTAGCAAAGCCTGATAAATCTCTTGCTTAAGATACTACAGTATATTTTTTTGGTTCGGTGGTCAGGGGTATCCGGGCCAACCGCGCACCTCAACTAATCCTCTTCCTTGTCCGGTCAAAGGTATGCCATCCACGCTGGAACTAGAGAATTTACAAGAAAATTACTGTCTTGCAGCTTGACCCCAAGAATCGAACCTTGGTCAATTTTGTGAGGAGCAAACCTAGCTGCTGTGACGGAGCATTTAAATCCCCTCCCCCTTCCGTTCAAATTCTGGCCATTTGATTTAAATTTGACGTACAGTTGATTTAAATCATGATTTAATCTTCATATAAATCAACTGTACGTCAAATTTAAATCAACTGTACGTCAAATTTAAATGCTCCGTCACAGTTGATTTTCAGAACGGAAGGGGGAGGGGATACCATGCATAAATGGCCAGAATTTGACCAAGGTTCGATTTAAATTTGACGTACAGTTGATTTAAATTTGACGTACAGTTGATTTAAATCAAATTTAAAACTACACCCTCTGCTGTGACGTACTTTCTGGCCAAATTTAAAACTACACCCTCTGGTGTAGTTTTAAACCCATGATTTAATCTTCATATAAATCCTCCGTCACAGTTGATTTAAATTTGACGTACAGTTGATTTTCAGAACAGAAAGTGGTAAAATTCTGGCCACTTGTACGTCAAATTTCTAAGATCCAAAAGGTTTTCCGTCGGACCAATCATGGGTTTGATCTGTGAGAAGTAAGTTCAGCAAAATTTTGTAGCAAGCGCACAAATGTTCGGCTCTGAAACCACCACGACAACAAGTAAAAGATCCTCCAATTCGTGTTCTCCATGAAATTCCGAATCCAGAGAAAAATAAAAAGAGCCAGTGCCAGAAGCTCTGGATTTTTGGCCGAGGAAGGAGCACCAGAGGGTGTAGTTTTTAAAGAGGTGGCGGCGGAAGTGGCGGAGGAGGAGGGAAGGGAAAAGGGGATTTTTATTTTCCACGAGGTGTGAGACCTGAAATGTCTATTTTACCCCTGGCTTCTGGGCTGGATTGCACATGATAGGCATATGAGGCTCTTTTCCGTCCAAATGGGTAGAACCGTTACTGATTGGATCACATGGGTAACGGAGAGATAGTTGAGGGGATGAAATTGCCAAATTGATAGTTTAGGGACGAAGTAGAAAAAACTTGCATAGTTTAGGAGATAAAAGAAAAAAAAAAAAAACTCTAGCATGAAATACAAAGATCGATGCAATATGGCAAAGAAAGGCATCATAACAGAGAGTTACAAGCTCATCGAAACACCATGATACAGTTAGCATGAAATACAAAGATGCAATATGGCAAAGAAAGGCATCATAACAGATTGCCATTAAAGGCAAGATATCAAGCACACAACGGGGGTTGGGCTTGTAAGCTGCAACAATTCACACCTCTCGACTGTCTCTCTCTATCAAGTACACAACGGGGGTTGGGCATTCATGTATCAATCAGAATTCTACAACTTCAACCACTGATCAGAACCACGTAGGAGAATTTTAAGCAAAGGAATCCTCGCGACAAAATAAAGTTGAAAGCACTTGCATGATATTTACATGAGCGAATTAAAATTACTAGTAATAACTGGTGATAGCTATAGTGCAAGGTACTAAAGAGCCATGATTCACCAGTACCAAATAGGGACCTGTATTCTATGACTCGTTGGTAGGCTTCCAACAAGACACAGCATTCATGATCCGACCCTTCCATCCTTGAAGCATCCATTTCCCATCCTCATCCACCGAAAAATTCTTATTGTAGTTCAACTTCTTCTTGGTCTTCAATTCCTTCAAAATCTCCTGGTTCAATGGGAGCTGTCTGAACCCAGCTCGCACGTTCCTAACTTGCCACTGCTTGTACGTTTCGGGCCTCTCAACCCTCTCCGTACCCTCACATGCAATTACATTCATAATATCCCTTCCCCACACCTCTTTCTCGAAACACCGCCTCCCTTCATCTTCATGCGATGCAGTAGCGTCATACATATCAAACAGCGTAGAGAAGTAGAAGAGTGCCTCCCTGAATCGTGTGACGAAGAAAGGGGCATTATATGCCCCGTTTATAAATCCGTGGACGAACATATCCGGATTGATCCTCTTCATCAAGTTGAGAACAGTATCCCGCGGACAGTTCTCTGCCATCATCTCATCCGGCACGTTCCTTAGCCTGAACATACAATTGACAACAAGAACCTCGTCGCTCTCGATCTTGAGATCATCAAGATTGATAGTTTCCCATTTCTTCGCGATGGCCTTAAACTCAAATGGGACGCCAAATCTCTCGCAGTATGTCGCAAGTCTTCGCCCTGTTTCCTCAATCCTTTCACATGGGCGAAAACCGGGTTGAGGGAAGTCTATTCCCGTAATTCGAAGTCTAGGTGGCCCGCTGGGCCTCATGGACAATTTCTGGATAAGGCAAGGCCATTGGAACCCGTATAGGATACCAAAGTCAATAATGTGAAGCCTTGGTGAATCTTGAACTAGTGTTGCGATTGAATTATTTGCGTACCGATTAGACATCTTATTGAAAGGGCACGCTTTGACAAATACCTCATATGCTCTCACAAAATCAGCAGCTGAAATCCTTTTGGTCTTGGAAGCAGCATATAATGCTGTTCCAGTGCCAGCCAAACGCGCCTCAAGTGCATTTGCAAAATAATGTGCCAATCTTTCGTTTCCATCCCCGTAAGGAGAAGAGTGTTGTTTGATCCGACTCAAGAGGTCGTAGGCATTCCTGGTGTCGGCGCTTGAAACAGCTTGCGCACACTGAGATAGGAGTGTCCTCAAATCCACCACTTCCTTTTTGTTGCCATCTTTCTTAACACGCCCTCGTCCTCCTACATTGGACCTTTTTGCGGGCTCATCTTGATTCTGCTGCAATTTCCTGTCGGCCCCAGCCGAGGAGGCGTCAGGATCATGTACAAGACATGGTGTGGAGTCCTGATGCAAATGGGGATTCAAGCCAGGGCAGAGTAAGACCTTATCATACATTTCAAATTGGTCATCGGACTCTTCTGTAGCACTAGCCAATTGCTTGTTACCTCTGCCACCATCCGTGGAATCGCCTATGTCGTCTCGATCATGAGTTTTCTTTTCCCTTGATCTATTTGGCGACTCCTCCCTGTTATTCTCATCTTTTTCTCCCAAGCTCCCATTCGAGGATTCTAGAATCTGTAATGGACTAACTAAACGGGACTCCACTGACCCATCACTAGACTCATTCGAAGGGATGATCGACTTCAAAATGGACTGAAAGATATACTCAGAGTAGAAATCTTGATCCTGTTTCTCTCGATCAAGAAGCCAATTGGACAGGTCAACCAAGTTGTCAACATAACCGATGCTATTGCTACTTTCGCTACTGGAATGAGGGGAATAATCCCCATCTGGGTTTCGATTGGAAGGAGAACGAGGAGGATGGTATTCCTTACCAAGAGCATCGTAGAAGGATCTCTCCGTGGCTTGGAGAGCCAAGCACTGCTGGAACATACATGGCTTGTCTTCCAAACCATCTTCTTCCATGAGCATCTGGTCTATCAGCCTGAGAGTTGCATCGGAGAAATCGCCTTCTTCCGGTGCATCGGAGTTCGAGCTCACACCCGATGACGACGGAGAAGGAGACACGTGATTCGCGTCCCCTTCGCTCGAAAAGGAAGGCTGATCTACGTAGTCATGTTGGTTTCGGTCCAGAAAAGGAGCAGAACATACTTGTACAGGTTCACCCATGATTAACTTCAAGAAACAAAACGATGATCAGGATCTTTCAAATTTTTGTAAGGAATAGAGTTGTGGGTAATCTATTAGGTGCAGATTACAGGGATTTTTTTGGTAAAGAGAGTAGATATGGGTATCAAGCTAATCAACAACAGAGAAAAAGAGGTACTGAAAGGATGCAAAGTAGCTATTGAATTAGGAAAAGGATGAGAAGAGTAGAAGAGAGAGAATATGAGAAGACTGATGTAGAAGAGAGGGAACCAAGTGGTTTCCAAGAGAGAGAGAGAGCGAATCAATGCCCCGGCCACCGGTGACCGGTCATCAGCTTGCCTCCTGCATTTGGGAATCTTATCCATTGGTCAATTTATTCTTAAACTATCCCGAATATATTTATTGTCGTAGTATTATTAAGGTGGTGATCCATTTTTTAAAAAAGTATTTTTTTTCAAACGAAAGTAATTTTAAACTAAAAAATCATGTGTTTACGTAAATAATTTTTCTGCCAATATGGATCTTGTTTGATAGATCTTATTAAGATCTTTTAAACTATGAAAAAAAAATTTAATTTTTATTATATTTGAGTTTGAAATTACATTCGTTTGGAAAAAAAAAAAATTTAAAAAATGGAACACCACCTAAACCGTGCAATAAAATTGTTGGTTGACGAAACCTCTTACGAAGTTTACCAAGCTCAAAGGGGAAAATTGTTCGGTAGTTTTGGAGCACCGCTGTGTGGTATCTCAGCATCGGAACGTGAGGTTTTAGAACTAGCCAACTGCTTATTACTCTGGCCACCATCCGTGCAATAGCCTCCGTCCTCTTTATGGGTTGTCTTTTCCATTGATCTATTTGGGTCAAGTGACTCATGACTGGATCCATTTGAAGGGATGAGTGACTGCAAAATGGGATCAAAGGTGTGTTTCTCTCGATAAAGAGTCCAATTGGACTGATCAACATAGTTGTTGATGAATTAGGGGAAAAGTCACCATTTGGCCTCCTAATACTTCGATCAAGAACGCAAGAGGTTTTCGATTGGAAGGAGGAGGAGGGTATTCCTTACCAAGAGCATCATAGAAGGATTTCTCGGCGGCTTGAAGAGCCGAGCACTGTTGGAACATACAAGGCTTATTTTGCAAGTCATCTTCTTCCATAAGCATCTGGTTTATCAGCGTGAGAGTTGCATCGGAGAAATCTTCTCCTGATGCATCTGATCTAAAACCCGTGGATGAAGAAGCAGACACGTGATCTGTCTTCCCTTCACTTGAAAGGGAAGGTGGATCAACGTACTCATATTCATTCCGGTTCAAAAAAGCAGATTTTTTTTTGTTGTGCAAATTCATTTATCAGCATCCATCCGATGTTTAGAAATATATGTTCAAGATGCCAAATTTTAAGAGATAGATTGTGGGTAATTAATTAGGTGCAGATTACAGATGACGGAACCAATGAACAGTATAGGTCAATCTACACTCAAGCAAATCGACAACAGACCAAAAAACAGGTAGCGAAAGGATGCAAAGTAGCTATTGAATTAGAAAAAGATCGATGGAAATTATGAGAAGACTAGAAGAGAGTGAACCCCATTGGTTGCCGGGTTTATCTGGTTTGTATAAACGAGAAGGGAACTGTGTTGGTAGTCTTTGAGAGTTTTGAGTAGAAGGGGAAGGTTACTGGAAATATAGAGACAAAATGAGCGCGAATCATCAGGAGGTTTCAGCCGGTGCCTGGACACCCATGCTCCCGTTCGATCTTGGAGTCTTTTAATTTCTCACTTTAGTAGCAGTGTTAAGGTTTATCACTTGCAGATACTGTAAACCACATAATTAAATTGGCTGATGTAGCATCTTAAGATATTATGCTAACTATGGACCATTAACCGTTTAGGGGTTGAGTATTATTACTGAAGAATTTCGATTTAAACAACATAGCGGCAGTATACATGATATGAGCATTGAATTGAACTTTTTTTTTTATATACTTATCAATGGGTTATTTCTTAAGAAGTCTATGGAGAACAAGTTTCGAAAGCCAATGGTATAGGTTGATTCAAGTTCACACACAGTAAAAGAGAAAGCAATGCTTCAACTGAGTAGGTTGATTCAAGTTTACAAGACGCGGAAGTGTAAAGATTAGACAGAAGGTTCTCAGAGAAAAAGTGTAGCATTATTATAGTTCTACAATTGAATACCATGATTCTCAGCCTGCAACAGTTCATAGATTGCGCAACCAAGTACACCTGGATCCATTTGTGTATCAACATAGTTCAGTTTTGGAGCCTCTCCATCAAATTTTGGAGTGCCAAAATCACAATCCTTACCATTTCGTTTTAGTATTTGTTATTCTTAGCTGGGAAGCTTTGTGTTCTCATTCATTTACTATAAGAATAGGGATCTAGCTAGTGGTAGCAACGAAAGGCATTAATATTATTTAGTAGGGCTGGACTTACATTTAGCAAAGCCTGATAAATCTCTTGCTTAAGATGCTACAGTATATTTTTTTTGGTTCGGTGGTCAGGGGTATCCGGGCCAACCGCGCACCTCAACTAATCCTCTTCCTTGTCCGGTCAAAGGTATGCCATCCACGCTGGAACTAGAGAATTTACAAGAAAATTACTGTCTTGCAGCTTGACCCCAAGAATCGAACCTTGGTCAATTTTGTGGGGAGCAAATCCACTAACTAACCGGACTAACCCTTGGGGCTTAAGATGCTATATTTAAATGCCTATTAACTCAACTGTTCTGAAACAATTTCTACCATAGACCTAGCATAACATCAAATAGTGTTAGTCCAATGAATGAGAAAGTATAATCTTCATAATACAGAGAGTTGTCAACGAAAAAGTCTACCTTTAAAATTTTTTGCTTTGTGGTTAACATGATTGGCAGGGAAGGGTTTAGGTTTCTCCAAATATGGTTAGATCTGTATTGTAGACGAAATATTTGGGATTTATAAGTAGAATAATTCACCATCACTGCCATTCTTAACTCTTTACCTGGGAAGCTTGTTGTCATTCATATGTACTGACATTGGGGATCTAGCTATTTCTTGCAACTTGCAAGGAGTTACGAGCTCATCGAAACACCATGGTACAGTTTAGCATGAAGAGTTTTTTTTTTTTCTCCTAAACTATGAAAGTTTTCTCTATTTTGTCCATAAATTATCAATTTAGTGATTTCATCCCCTCAACTATCTCTCCGTTACCCATGTGATCCAATCAGTAACGGTTCTATCCATGTGGACGGAAAAAAGCCTCATGTGCTTATCACGTGCAATCCCGCCCAGAAGCCACGGGTAAAATAGACATTTCAGGGGTAAGTGTTCCCTTGAACTATTTAAAAGCTGCTCCTCAGGCATGAGATTAAATTGCATCGCACTGGCAAAGAACTAAAACCTCAACCTCAACCTCAACTGCTGCATGTTTCGTATCTCACCCATGTGTGCAAACAACACCACAACTGCGCCAACAAATGAGGAATAGATTGAGTACCAAATTTGCAAATCCATTAGGTAAATCAAGACCACTGGGAGCCACAACAGCCCAATTGCAAACCTATTGCTGTGGCTGTAAAATTCTGGCCACTCGTACGTCAAATTTCTAAGATCCAGAAGGGTTATTGTCAGACCAATCATGGGTTTGATCTGTGAGAAGTAAGTGAAGCAAAATTTTGTAGCAAGCACCACAAGCACACAAATGTTCGGCTCTAAAACCACCACGACAAGTAAAAGATCCTCCAATTCATGTTCTCCATGAAATTCCGAATCCAGAGTAAAATAAAAAGAGCCAGTGCCAGAAGCTCTGGATTTTTGGCCGAGGAAGGAGCACCAAAGGGTGTAGTTTTTAAAGAGGTGGCGGCGGAAGTGGCGGAGGAGGGAAGGGAAAAGGGGATTTTTATTTTTCACGAGGTGTGAGACCGAAATGTCTATTTTACCCCTGGCTTCTGGGCTAGATTGCACGTGATAGGCACATGAGGCTCTTTTCCGTCCAAATGGGTAGAACCGTTACTGATTGGATCACATGGGTAACTGAGAGATAGTTGAGGGGATGAAATTGCCAAATTGATAGTTTAGGGACGAAGTAGAAAAAACTTGCATAGTTTAGAGTATAAAAGAAAGAAAAAAAAAACTCTAGCATGAAATACAAAGATCGATGCAATATGGCAAAGAAAGGCATCATAACAGAGAGTTACAAGCTCATCGAAACACCATGATACAGTTAGCATGAAATACAAAGATGCAATATGGCAAAGAAAGGCATCATAACAGATTGCCATTAAAGGCAAGATATCAAGCACACAACGGGGGTTGAGCTTGTAAGCTGCAACAATTCACACCTCTCGACTGTCTCTCTCTATCAAGTACACAACGGGGGTTGGGCATTCATGTATCAATCAGAATTCTACAACTTCAACCACTGATCATAACCACGTAGGAGAATTTTAAGCAAAGGAATCCTCGCGACAAAATAAAGTTGAAAGCACTTGCATGATATTTACATGAGCGAATTAAAATTACTAGTAATAACTGGTGATATCTATAGTGCAAGGTACTAGAGAACCATGACCATGATTCACCAGTATCAAATAGGGACCTGTATTCTATGACTCGTTGGTAGGCTTCCAACAAGACACAGCATTCATGATCCGACCCTTCCATCCTTGAAGCATCCATTTCCCATCCTCATCCGCCGAAAAATTCTTATTGTAGTTCAACTTCTGCTTGGTCTTCAATTCCTTCAAAATCTCTTGGTTCAACGGGACCTGCCTGAACCCAGCTCGCACGTTCCTAACTTGCCACTGCTTGTACGTTTCGGGCCTCTCAACCCTCTCCGTACCCTCGCATGCAATTACATTCATAATATCCTTTCCCCACACCTCTCTCTCGAAACACCGCCTCCCTTCATCTTCACGCGATACAGTAGCGTCAAACATATCAAACAGCGCAGAGAAGTAAAAGATTGCCTCCCTGAATCGTGTGACGAAGAAAGGGGCATTATACGCCCCGTTTACACTTCCGTGGATGAACATATCCGGATTGATCCTCTTCACCAAGTTGAGAACAGTATCCCGTGGACAGTTCTCTGCCATCATCTCATCCGGCACGTTCCTTAGCCTGAACATACAATTGACAACAAGAACCTCGTCGCTCTCGATCTTGAGATCATCAAGATTGATAGTTTCCCATTTCTTCGCGATGGCCTTAAACTCAAATGGGACGCCAAATCTCTCGCAGTATGTCGCAAGTCTTCGCCCTGTTTCCTCAATCCTTTCACATGGGCGAAAACCTGGTTGAGGGAAGTCTATTCCCGTAATTCGAAGTCTAGGTGGCCCGCTGGGCCTCATGGACAATTTCTGGATAAGGCAAGGCCATTGGAACCCGTAGAGGATACCAAAGTCAATAATGTGAAGCCTTTGTGAATCCTGAACTAGTGCTGCGATCGATCTATTTGCGTACCCATTAGACATAATATTGAAAGGGCACGCTTTGACAAATACCTCATATGCTTTCAGGATATTAGCAGCTGAAATCCTTTTGGTCGTGGAAGCAGTATATAATGCTGTTCCAGTGCCAGCCAAACGCGCCTCAAGTGCATCAGCAAAATAATGTGCCAATCTTTCGTTTCCATCCCCGTAAGGAGAAGAGTGTTGTTTGATCTGACTCAAGAGGTCATAGGCATTTCTGGTGTCGGCGCTTGAAACAGCTTGCGCACACTGAGATAGGAGTGTCCTCAAATCCACCACTTCCTTTTTGTTGCCATCTTTCTTAACACGCCCTCTTCCTCCTACGTTGGACCTTTTTGCTGGCTCATCTTGATTCTGCTGCAATTTCCTGTCGGCCCCAGCCGAGGAGGCGTCAGGATCATGTACAAGACATGGTGTGGAGTCCTGATGCAAATGGGGATTCAAGCCAGGGCAGAGTAAGACCTTATCGTACATTTCAATTTGGTCATCGGACTCTTCTGTAGCACTAGCCAATTGCTTGTTACCTCTGCCACCATCCGTGGAATCGCCTATGTCGTCTCGATCATGAGTTTTCTTTTCCCTTGATCTATTTGGCGACTCTTCCCTGTTATTCTCATCTTGTTCTCCCAAGCTCCCATTCGAGGATTCTAATCGACTAACTAAACGGGACTCCACTGACCCATCACTAGACTCATTCGAAGGGATGATCGACTTCAAAATGGACTGAAAGATATACTCAGAGTAGAAATCTTGATCCTGTTTCTCTCGATCAAGAAGCCAATTGGACAGGTCAACCAAGTTGTCAACATAACCGATGCTATTGCTACTTTCGCTACTGGAATGAGGGGAATAATCCCCATCTGGGTTCCGATTGGAAGGAGGACGAGGAGGATGGTATTCCTTACCAAGTGCATCGTAGAAGGATCTCTCCGTGGCTTGGAGAGCCAAGCACTGTTGAAACATACATGGCTTGTCTTCCAAACCATCTTCTTCCATGAGCATCTGGTTTATCAGCCTGAGAGTTGCATCGGAGAAATCGCCTTCCTCCGGTGCATCGGAGTTCGAGCTCACACCCGATGACGACGACGACGGAGAAGGAGACACGTGATTCGCGTCTCCTTCGCTCGAAAAGGAAGGCTGATCTTCGTAGTCATGTTGGTTTCGGTCCAAAAAAGGAGCAGAACATACTTGTACAGGTTCACCCATGATTAACTTGGAGAAACAAAACGATGATCAGGATCTTTCAAACTTTTGTAAGGAATAGAGTTGTGGGTAATCTATTAGGTGCAGATTACAGAGATTTTTTTGGTGAAGAGAGTAGATATGGGTATCAAGCAAATCGACAACAGAGAAAAAGAGGTACTGAAAGGATGCAAAGTAGCTGTTGAATTAGGAAAAGGATGAGAAGAGTAGAAGAGAGAGAATATGAGAAGACTGATGTCAGAAGAGAGGGAACCAAGTGGTTTCCAAGAGAGAGAGAGAGAGAGCGAATCAGATGGTGTTCCACTTTAAGAAAAAATGCTTTTTTTTCAAACGGAGGTAATTTCAAGCCCAAAAATTATGTGTTTATGCAAATAATTTTCCTACCAATATGGATCTTGTTTGATAGATCTCATTAAGATCTTTTAAACGGTGCAAAAAAAATTGAAAAAATATTTTTCATTTTCATTATATTTGAGTTTGAAATTTCTTCCGTTTGAAAAAAAAGCATTTTTTCTTAAAGTGGAACACCACCTCAATGCCCCGATTCGGCCACCGGTGACCGGTCATCAGCTTGCCTCCTGCATTTGGGAATCTTTGTTCATTGGTCAATTTATTCTTAAACTATCCCGAATATATTTATTGTTGTAGTATTATTAAGATGGTGTTTTACTTTTTAAAAAAGTAATTTTTTTTCAAACGAAGATAATTTTAAAATTCAAAAATCATGTGTTTACGTAAATATTTTTTCTACCAATATGGATCTTGTTTGATAGATCTTATTAAGATTTTTTAAACGATGAAAAAAAATTAAAAAAACATTTTAAATTTTTATTATATTTAAATTTGAAATTACATTCGTTTGAAAAAAAAATACTTTTAAAAAAAAAATGGAACACCACCTAAACCGTGCAATAAAATTGTTGGTTGACGAAACCTCTTACGAAGTTTACCAAGCTCAAAGGGGAAAATTGTTCGGTAGTTTTGGAGCACCGTTGTGTGGTATCTCAGCATCGGAACGTGAGGTTTTAGAACTAGCCAACTGCTTATTACTCTGGCCACCATCCGTGCAATAGCCTCCGTCCTCTTTATGGGTTGTCTTTTCCATTGATCTATTTGGGTCAAGTGACTCATGAGTGGATCCATTTGAAGGGATGAGTGACTGCAAAATGGGATCAAAGGTGTGTTTCTCTCGATAAAGAGTCCAATTGGACTGATCAACATAGTTGTTGATGAATTAGGGGAAAAGTCACCATTTGGGCTCCTAATACTTCGATCAAGAACGCAAGAGGTTTTTGATGGGAAGGAGGAGGAGGGTATTCCTTACCAAGAGCATCATAGAAGGATTTCTCGGCGGCTTGAAGAGCCGAGCACTGTTGGAACATACAAGGCTTATTTTGCAAGTCATCTTCTTCCATAAGCATCTGGTTTATCAGCGTGAGAGTTGCATCGGAGAAATCTTCTCCTGATGCATCTGATCTAAAACCCGTGGATGAAGAAGCAGACACGTGATCTGTCTTCCCTTCACTTGAAAGGGAAGGTGGATCAACGTACTCATATTCATTCCGGTTCAAAAAAGCAGATTTTTTTTTGTTGTGCAAATTCATTTATCAGCATCCATCCGATGTTTAGAAATATATGTTCAAGATGCCAAATTTTACGAGATAGATTGTGGGTAATCAATTAGGTGCAGATTACAGATGACGGAACCAATGAACAGTATAGGTCAATCTACACTCAAGCAAATCGACAACAGACCAAAAAACAGGTAGCAAAAGGATGCAAAGTAGCTATTGAATTAGAAAAAGATCGATGGAAATTATGAGAAGACTAGAAGAGAGTGAACCCCATTGGTTGCTGGGTTTATC
The DNA here is from genome assembly GCA_020567845.1 of Rhododendron henanense subsp. lingbaoense. Taxonomy (NCBI): domain Eukaryota; kingdom Viridiplantae; phylum Streptophyta; class Magnoliopsida; order Ericales; family Ericaceae; genus Rhododendron; species Rhododendron henanense. Next base: position 7,984,995 of record CM036323.1, read on the forward strand.
TGGTTTGTATAAACGAGAAGGGAACTGTGTTGGTTGTCTTTGAGAGTTTTGAGTAGAAGGGGAAGGTTACTGGAAATATAGAGACAAAATGAGAGCGAATCATCAAGAGGTTTCAGCCGGTGCCTGGACACCCATGCTCCCCGTTCGATCTTGGAGTCTTTTAATTTCTCACTTTAGTAGCAGTGTTAAGGTTTATCACTTGCAGATACTGTAAACCACATAATTAAATTGGCTGATGTAGCATCTTAAGATATTATGCTAACTATGGACCATTAAATGTTTAGGGGTTGAGTATTATTACTGAAGAATTTCGATTTAAACAACATAGCGGCAGTATACATGATATGAGCATTGAATTGAACTTTTTTTTTTTATATACTTATCAATGGGTTATTTCTTAAGAAGTCTATGGAGAACAAGTTTCGAAAGCCAATGGTATAGGTTGATTCAAGTTCACACACAGTAAAAGAGAAAGCAATGCTTCAACTGAGTAGGTTGATTCAAGTTTACAAGACGCGGAAGTGTAAAGATTAGACAGAAGGTTCTCAGAGAAAAAGTGTAGCATTATTATAGTTCTACAATTGAATACCATGATTCTCAGCCTGCAACAGTTCATAGATTGCGCAACCAAGTACACCTTGATTCACTACTATTGATGGAGGAGCTCCAAAACGACGTCGTTTTGTGTATCAACATAGTTCAGTTTTGGAGCCTCTATCAATTTTTGGAGTGTCAAAATCACAATCCTTACCATTTCGTTTTAGTATTTGTTATTCTTAGCTGGGAAACTTTGTGTTCTCATTCATTTACTATAAGAATAGGGATCTAGCTAGTGGTAGCAACGAAAGGCATTACTATTACTCCGTATTTAGTAGGGCTGGACTTACATTTAGCAAAGCCTGATAAATCTCTTGCTTAAGATGCTACAGTATATTTTTTTGGGTTCGGTGGTCAGGGGTATCCGGGCCAACCGCGCACCTCAACTAATCCTCTTCCTTGTCCGGTCAAAGGTATGTCATCCACGCTGGAACTAGAGAATTTACAAGAAAATTACTGTCTTGCTGCTTGACCCCAAGAATCGAACCTTGGTCAATTTTGTGAGGAGTAAACCCACTAACTAACCGGACTAACCCTTGGGGCTTAAGATGCTATATTTAAATGCCTATTAACTCAACTGTTCTGAAACAATTTCTACCATAGACCTAGCATAACATCAAATAATGTTAGTCCAATGAATGAGAAAGTATAATCTTCATAATACAGAGAGTTGTCAACGAAAAAGTCTACCTATAAAAATTTCTGCTTTGTGGTTAACATGATTGGCAGGGAAGGGTTTAGGTTTCTCCAAATATGATTAGATCTGTATTTTGTAGACGAAATATTTGGGATTCATAAGTAGAATAATTCACCATCACTGCCATTCTTAACTCTTACCTGGGAAGCTTGTTGTCATTCATATGTACTGACATTGGGGATCTAGCTATTTCTTGCAACTTGCAAGGAGTTACGAGCTCATCGAAACACCATGATATAGTTTAGCATGAAGAGTTTTTTTTTTTTATCCCCTAAACTATGCAAGTTTTCTCTATTTTGTCCATAAACTATCAATTTAGTGATTTCATCCCCTCAACTATCTCTCCGTTACCCATGTGATCCAATAAGTAACGGTTCTATCCATTTGGATGGAAAAAAGCCTCATGTGCTTATCACGTGCAATCCCGCCCAGAAGCCAGGGGTAAAATAGACATTTCAGGGGTAAGTGTTCCCTTGAACTATTTAAAAGCTGCTCCTCATGCATGAGATTAAATTGCATCGCACTGGCAAAGAACTAAAACCTCAACCTCAACTGCTGCATGTTTCGTATCTCACCCATGTGTGCAAACAACACCACAACTGCGCCAACAAATGAGGAATAGATTGAGTACCAAATCTGCAAATCCATTAGGTAAATCAAGACCACTGGGAGCCACAACAGCCCAATTGCAAACCTATTGCTGTGGCTGTAAAATTCTGGCCACTCGTACGTCAAATTTCTAAGATCCAGAAGGGTTATTGTCAGACCAATCATGGGTTTGATCTGTGAGAAGTAAGTGAAGCAAAATTTTGTAGCAAGCACCACAAGCGCACAAATGTTCGGCTCTGAAACCACCATGACAAGTAAAAGATCCTCCAATTCGTGTTCTCCATGAAATTCCGAATCCAGAGTAAAATAAAAAGAGCCAGTGCCAGAAGCTCTGGATTTTTGGCCGAGGAAGGAGCACTAGAGGGTGTAGTTTTTAAAGAGGTGGCGGCGGAAGTGGCGGAGGAGGGAGGGGAAAAGGGGATTTTTCTTTTTCACGAGATGTGAGACCTGAAATGTCTATTTTACCCTGGCTTCTGGGCTGGATTGCACCCGATAGGCACATGAGGCTCTTTTCCGTCCAAATGGGTAGAACCGTTACTGATTGGTTCACATGGGTAACAGAGAGATAGTTGAGGGGATGAAATCGCCAAATTGATAGTTTAGGGACGAAGTAGAAAAAACTTGCATAGTTTAGGGGATAAAAGAAAAAAAAAAAAAAAAACTCTAGCATGAAATACAAAGATCAATGCAATATGGCAAAGAAAGGCATCATAACAGAGAGTTACAAGCTCATCGAAACACCATGATACAGTTAGCATGAAATACAAAGATGCAATATGGCAAAGAAAGGCATCATAACAGATTGCCATTAAAGGCAAGATATCAAGCACACAACGGGGGTTGGGCATTCATGTATCAATCAGAATTCTACAACTTCAACCGCTGATCATAACCACGTAGGAGAATTTTAAGCAAAGGAATCCTCGCGACAAAATAAAGTTGAAAGCACTTGCATGATATTTACATGAGCGAATTAAAATTACTAGTAATAACTGGTGATATCTATAGTGCAAGGTACTAAAGAACCATGATTCACCAGTACCAAATAGGGACCTGTATTCTATGACTCGTTGGTAGGCTTCCAACAAGACACAGCAATCATGATCCGACCCTTCCATCCTAGAAGCATCCATTTCCCATCCTCATCCACCGAAAAATTCTTATTGTAGTACAACTTCTTCGTGGTCCTCAATTCCTTCAAAATCTCCTGGTTCAACGGGACCTGCCTGAACCCAGCCCGCAAGTTCCTGACTTGCCACAGTTTGTACGTTTCGGGCCTCTCAACCCTCTCCGTACCCTCGCATGCAATTACATTCATAATATCCCTTCCCCACAACTCTCTCTCGAAACACCGCCTCCCTTCATCTTCACGCGATACAGTAGCATCAAACATATCAAACAGTGCAGAGAAGTAGAAGATTGCCTCCCTGAATCGTGTGACAAAGAAAGGGGCATTATACGCCCCGTTTATAATTCCGTGGATGAACATATCCGGATTGATCCTCTTCACCAAGTTGAGAACAGTATCCCGCGGACAGTTCTCTGCCATCATCTCATCCGGCACGTTCCTTAGCCTGGACATACAATTGACAACAAGAACCTCGTCGCTCTCGATCTTGAGATCATCAAGATTGATAGTTTCCCATTTCTTCGCGATGGCCTGAAACTCAAATGGGACGCCAAATCTCTTGCAGTATGTCGCAAGTCTTCGTCCTGTTTCCTCAATCCTTTCACATGGGCGAAAACCTGGTTGAGGGAAGTCTATTCCCGTAATTCGAAGTCTAGGTGGCCCGCTGGGCCTCATGGACAATTTCTGGATAAGGCAAGGCCATTGGAACCCGTAGAGGATACCAAAGTCAATAATGTGAAGCCTTTGTGAATCCTGAACTAGTGCTGCGATCGATCTATTTGCGTACCCATTAGACATCTTATTGAAAGGGCACGCTTTGACAAATACCTCATATGCTCTCAGCATATTAGCAGCTGAAATCCTTTTGGTCGCGGAAGCAGCATATAATGCTGTTCCAGTGCCAGCCAAACGCGCCTCAAGTGCATCAGCAAAATAATGTGCCAATCTTTCATTTCCATCCCCGTAAGGAGAAGAGTGTTGTTTGATCCGACTCAAGAGGTCGTAGGCATTCCTGGTGTCGGCACTTGAAACAGCTTGCGCACACTGAGATAGGAGTGTCCTCAAATCCACCACTTCCTTTTTGTTGCCATCTTTCTTAACACGCCCTCTTCCTCCTGCGTTGGACCTTTTTGCTGGCTCATCTTGATTCTGCTGCAATTTCCTGTCGGCCCCAGCCGGGGAGGCGTCAGGATCATGTACAAGACATGGTGTGGAGTCCTGATGCAAATGGGGATTCAAGCCATGGCAGAGTAAGACCTTATCGTACATTTCAAATTGGTCATCGGATTCTTCTGTAGCACTAGCCAATTGCTTGTTACCTCTGCCACCGTCCATGGAATCGCCTATGTCGTCTCGATCATGAGTTTTCTTTTCCCTTGATCTATTTGGCGACTCCTCCCTGTTATTCTCATCTTTTTCTCCCAAGCTCCCATTCGAGGATTCTAGAATCTGTAATGGACTAACTAAACGGGACTCCACTGACCCATCACTAGACTCATTCGAAGGGATGATCGACTTCAAAATGGACTGAAAGATATACTCAGAGTAGAAATCTTGATCCTGTTTCTCTCGATCAAGAAGCCAATTGGACAGGTCAACCAAGTTGTCAACATAACCGATGCTATTGCTACTTTCGCTACTGGAATGAGGGGAATAATCCCCATCTGGGTTTCGATTGGAAGGAGGACGAGGAGGATGGTATTCCTTACCAAGAGCATCGTAGAAGGATCTCTCCGTGGCTTGGAGAGCCAAGCACTGTTGAAACATACATGGCTTGTCTTCCAAACCATCTTCTTCCATGAGCATCTGGTTTATCAGCCTGAGAGTTGCATCGGAGAAATCGCCTTCTTCCGGTGCATCGGAGTTCGAGCTCACACCCGATGACGACGACGACGGTGAAGGAGACACGTGATTCGCGTCCCCTTCGCTCGAAAAGGAAGGCTGATCTTCGTAGTCATGTTGGTTTCGGTCCAAAAAAGGAGCAGAACATACTTGTACAGGTTCACCCATGATTAACTTGGAGAAACAAAACGATGATCAGGATCTTTCAAACTTTTGTAAGGAATAGAGTTGTGGGTAATCTATTAGGTGCAGATTACAGAGATTTTTTTGGTGAAGAGAGTAGATATGGGTATCAAGCAAATCGACAACAGAGAAAAAGAGGTACTGAAAGGATGCAAAGTAGCTGTTGAATTAGGAAAAGGAGAGAAGAGTAGAAGAGAGAGAATATGAGAAGACTGATCTAGAAGAGAGTGAACCCCAAGTGGTTTCCAGGAAAGAGAGAGACAAAAAGAGAGCGAGTCAATGCCTCGATTCGGCCACCGGTGACCGGTCATCAGCTTTGCCCTCTGCATTTAGGAATCTTATCCGTTGGTCAATTTATTCTTAAACTATCCAGAATAGTAGTAGTATTATTAAACCGTGCAATAAAATTGTCGGTTGACGACACCTCTTACGAAGTTTACCAAGCTCGAAGGGGAAAATTGTTCACTAGTTTTGGAGCACCGCTGTGTGGTATCTCAGCATCGGAACGTGAGGTCCTGTAGTGAGGTATCGGACTGTTCGTGTTCGTGTCCGCAATCGATGGTTCAAGTTCGCTGAAGCACTCTTATTAGTAAGAGTTAACATTGACCGGTAAGAGTTAAACAAGCATATCTAAATCACCGATTGCAGAAACGGACGGTTTGATGCTGCACTACAGGATCCTCGCTACAGGTCTCTCGACTCCGTCAACATCCTTATCCATCAGATATTTTTGTGGGACGCAGAACTAAGTGTATGGACTCCACGAAATGTGTGGCAGATAGTAGTGGGTGGGCACCCCTTGGCCAAACCCCAACTGCCAACACCACTGACCAAGTCAAATACAGTTGCGGGTTTGACGATTTCATAAAGTAAGAGATGGGTCGATCCCGATGGCTTCAAAATGGAAAAAATACAGTAAAAAATAAACTGATAGGAGTATATACTTAGCATATACGCAATGGTGGTGATGGGAAATGATGACTGAGAATTTGCATAAACTACTAATATAAAACAATTAGCGAAGATTTATATTTTATAATCAGTCGAATAATTAACCATCATTGCGTTGGGAAGTTGTGTTCTCATTCATATAAACAATGGGGATCTAGCTATTTGTTGCAACATGCAAGGAGTTACGAGCTCATCGAATCTGGATCTTGTTCGTTTTGGGGTCTCAAAAGCTCTAGGCACGGTCTCTAATAAATTTTTCTTATCTATCTCTCTTCACTCATTATTCTAAAAAACCTCACTCAAAACCCAAACAGAATAAGACATAGTTAACATGAAATACAAAGATGCAATATGGCAACCCCAAGGGATAGCTGAAGTGACAATAGGGATGTGCTATAAATTCAGACATCATGAGTTTGAAACTTGACAACCTCTTCGGGCCTGGCCGCAATAGAGAAATCTCGGCGTCTAAGTCATGCCTTTGAGCGATTAGGAGAGAAATAGTTGAAGTGCGCGTTAGCTGGACCAAACACAATGACTATCGGGAAAAAAAAGTTCCAATATGGCAAAGAGCATCCTAACAGCTTGCCATTAAAAGCAAAGATATCATGTACATAATGGGAAGATATGCTTGGGCATTCCTGTATCAATCAGAATTTTACAATTTCAACTACTCTCAAAGGAATCCTCAAGATATCATGGTGGAAATCAATTTCAAAGCACTTGCATGATATTTACACGACAGAATTAAAATTTTCAAAGCTTAAATTGTTCAAAGATAATAACTGGTGTTATCAACAGTGCAAGGTTAGACAAGTAGTACTAAATAGGGACCTGTATTCTATGATTCGTTGGTAGGCTTCCAACAAGAGAGAGCAAACATGATCCGACCCTTCCATCCTTGAAGCATCCATTTCCCATCCTCATCCACCACGAAATCCTTATGGTAATGCGACTTTGCAATACCCTTCAAGTCCCTCAAAATCGCCCGGTTCAATGGGAGCTGTCTGAACCCAGCTCGCATGCTCCTGACTTGCCACTGCTTGTACGCCTCGGGCCTCTCAACCCTCTCAGTACCCTCACATGCAATCACGTTCATTATATCCCTTCCCCACACCTCTTTCTCAAACAACCGCCTTCCCTCGTTTTCACGCGGTACAGTGGTGTCAAGCATATCAAACAGTGCAGAGAAGTAGAAGATTGCCTCCCTGAATCGTGTGCCGAAGAAAGGGGCATTATACGCCCCATTTATAATTCCGTGGGTGAACATATCCGGATTGATCCTCTTCACCAAGTTAAGAACAGTATCCCGCGGACAGTCCTCTCCCACTGTCTCATCCGGCACATTCCTTAGCCTGAGCATACAATTGACTACAAGAACCTCATCACGCTCGATCTTGAGATCATCAAGACTGATAGTTTCCCATTTCTTCGCTATGGCATTGAACTCAAATGGGACGCCAAATCTCTCGCAGTATGTCGCAAGTCTTCGCCCTGTTTCCTGAATCCTTTCACATGGGCGAAAACCGGGTTGAGGAAAGTCTATTCCCGTAATTCGAAGCCTAGGTGGCCCACTGGGCCTCATGGACAATTTCTGGATAAGGCAAGGCCATTGGAACCCGTATAGGATACCAAAGTCAATAATGTGAAGCCTTTGTGAATCCTGAACTAGTGCTGCGATCGATCTATTTGCGTACCCATTAGACATCCTGTTGAAAGGGCACGCATTGACAAGTACCTCATATGCTCTCAGCATATCAGCAGCTGAAATCCCTTTGGTCGTGGAAGCAGCATATAATGCTGTTCCAGTGCCAGCCAAACGCGCCTCAAGTGCATTAGCAAAATAATGTGCCAATCTTTCGATTCCATCCCCGTAAGGAGAAGAGTGTTGTTTGATCCGACTCAAGAGGTCATAGGCATTCCTGGTGTCGGTGTTTGAAACAGCTTGCGCACACTGAGATAGGAGTGTCCTCAAATCCACCACTTCCTTTTTGTCGCCATCTTTCTTCACGCGCCCTCTTCCTCCTATGTTGGACCTTTTTGCTGGCTCATCTTGATTCTGCTGCAATTTCCTGCCGGCCACATCTGGGGAGGCATCATGCACAAGACATCGTGAGGAGTCCTGATGCAAACACGGATTCAAGCCAGGGCAGAGTAAGACCTTATCGTACAGCTCGAATCCCTCATCGGACTCTTGAGCAGAACTAGCAAATTGCTTGTTACCCCTGCCACAATCCGTAGAATCGCCTCTGTCCTCTCGATCATGAGTTTTCTTTTCCCTTGATCTATTCGGCGACTCCTCCCTGTTATTCCCATCTTCTTCTCCCACGCTCCCATCAGAGGATTCTAGAATCTTTAATGGACTAACTAAACAGGACTCCACTGACCCATCACTAGTCCCATTCGAAGGGATGATTGACTTCAAAATGGACTGACAGGTATACTCAGAGTAGAATTCTTGATCCTGTTTCTCTCGATCAAGAAGCCAATCGGACTGGTCCACGAAGTTGTCAACATGACCGAAGCTATTGCTACTTTCACTACTGGAATGAGGGGAATATAAACCATCTGGGTTTTGATTGGAAGGAGGATGGTATTCCTTACCAAGAGCGTCGTAGAAGGATCTCTCCGTGGCTTGGAGAGCCAAGCACTGTTGAAACATACATGGCTTGTCTTCCAAACCATCTTCTTCCATGAGCATCTGGTTTATCAGCCTGAGAGTTGCATCGGAGAAATCGCCTTCCTCCTGTGCATCGGAGTTCGAGCTCACACCCGATGACGACGACAACGGAGAAGGAGACACGTGATTCGCGTCCCCTTCGCTCGAAAAGGAAGGCTGATCTTCGTAGTCATGTTGGTTTCGGTCCAAAAAGGGAGAAGAACATACTTGTACAGGTTCACCCATGATTAACTTCAAGAAACAAAACGATGATCAGGATCTTTCAAATTTTTGTAAGGAATAGAGTTGTGGGTAATCTATTAGGTGCAGATTAGAGAGATGTTTTTTTGGTAAAGAGAGTAGATGGGTATCAAGCAAATCTACAACATAGAAAAAGAGGAACTCAAAGGATGCAAATTAAGTTGCCATTGATTGAATTAGCAAAGGATGAGAAGACTATTTGGGAATATAATCCGTTCGGTCATTAATTATTCTTAAATTAAATGAATTAATAAAGGGATAGTGACCGGTCATCAGCTTGCCGTCTGCATTTGGGTGACGTAACCCCTTACGATGTTTACCAAGCTCGGAGGGGAAAATTATTCCGTAGTCTTGGAGCACACCGCTACGTGTGTCAATATTCTTATCCACCACATATTTTCGTGAGATGAAATACAAATTAGTGTTTGAATCACACGGAAATGCGTGGTGGTTAATGGTGGTTGGGCACTACATGCGATGCCCCAGGACCATTGACCAAGTCAAATACTATTGAGGGTTTGACTATTTCATTAGTGAAGGAGATGGGTCGATCCCGATGAGTAGCTACTTGTTACAGCATTTAAGAGCATCTCCAAATTAAGTTAAAATCTGTTTAATTCCGTTAGTTGCATTCAGGAATAGCATCAGAGATATTAAGAATGTATAATCATACGGGATTCCAACTCGAATTCAATTTTTTGAACGTCCACTCACTCAAAAGTGACACTCCTATCGCACTTCTTTCCTTAACTGACCTAGAAAAATAGAAATGTAAAATAGTTTTAAGATTACATATAACCAAGTAAGTAGTAGAGTTTGAAACTCTGTCTATCCAAAAGGCTCCAACAAAAAATCTACAATCCCAAACAGATCATGAAACTCTAAATCATCTAAACCAATAGTTCAAGTTGTATTGAACAACAATTTTGTTCTCATACCTATTAGTTAAAAAGAAAAAGAATCTGATGCGAAGAATTACTATTGGCTGCAAAGAATTACTCATGGCTGCAAAATATTACTTCTGACTGCGAAGCATTACTCATGGCCGCAGAATATTACTCCTAATCGCGAAGAATTACTCTTGACCGCATCGAATTACTCATGGCCGCTACGAATTGCACTTGGTCGCTACGAATTACTCTTGGCCGCATCGAATTGTACTTAGCCACACAGAATTGCACTTGACCGCAAAGAATTGCAAGACCATAAAGTAATTCGATGTGGCCAAAAGCAATTCGACACGGCCAAGTGCAATTCATAGCGGCCACAGAGTAATTTTTTGCGGTCAAGAGCAATTCTTCGTGGCCAAGTGCAATTCAATGCGGTCAAATGCAATTCATAGCGGCCAAAAGTAATTTGATGCGGCCAAGTGCAATTTGATGCAGCCAAAAGTAATTCTTTGGCAAGAGTAATTTTTTGCGGCCACGAGTAATTCATTGCAGCCAAGAGTAATTCTCTGCGGCCAAATGTAATTCTTTGCGGCCAATAGTAATTCTTTGTGAACTTCTAATCTCAACCATTGGCTTCAATGGTTGAGATGAAGTGTCTTTTTTTTGTCCCCGGAACGCTCCCCTATATATATATTCTTCAAATTAGCATAGAATTTATAAAGTTTTGGTATTCTTCTCTCTCTTTTTTTTTTGAAAAATCATAGAGACATTAATGTATAGTTGTTATGAGTAAATAAACTCACACGTCAATTGTGTAATATGTGCAAAAAGTGTGAGCACTTTATTGAAAGGAAGAGAATGAGCCTAAACCATTAGATCAAAGTAATCATCAATTGTAACAATTTGTTTTTTGTTAAGTATGGAGGGCCCTACATCCTTGTGCTATGTACTATAGAAAATTAAGTTAAATAAGAAAATTAACTTCAATGCGGAAACACAGGCATATGTATATTTTCGTTGGCTTTCAACTTTCAAGCCGATGAAGGCGAAGATGAAACTATGACTTAGAATCAACATGCAACAAAATCAATATATTTGCTGCCACCAACATATTGCAATAAATCAAATAAAGAATCCGTTTAAGAAAAATTCGAAAATAAAGAATCGGAATAAGATTAGGAAACATTACTTTTAATTTTTCTTTCATCCTTCTTCCAAATATTCATTCTTTCAAAGTATATTTCTAGTCTTACTACCCGTAAATCTCAGCTATAGAAAAAATATGTACAAATCTGATGGTCCAAAATATAGAGAATTCAAAAATCGTTGCTCCATATTATGTAAATGATGATGGAACATGATTTAAACAAAAAAATAAAACCATTATATCACGTTTGGAGAGAAACCGCAAATCAAAAGTCAACTCAACCACTTATTAGTAAAGAAAAACTTTTAACATTCCATCAGCTCACCGAATAATTAGTTAACGCAAAGTGAAATAGGAGTACGTGGGTAAATAGAGATTTTTTTATTTTTTATTTAACAGCAAATAGAGATTGTGTTTAGTAACACATGGTTGGTCTAGTGCTATGCGCGAACTTAATTTGGATGTACTCTGGTAATGGTGCTATTCTCCACTCTCTAATTTCTAGGGAAAATGACGGTCTAGGACGTGTTTTGATAATTAATACCCGTCAAGAACATGCTAAGAATATTTGTTAATACTGAAAATGTCATTGGTGGATATTAATTATCAAAACACGTCCTTGGCCGTCATTTTCCCTAATTTCTACTCAAATTAATAAAAGCTTTTTTTTTTCTTATGAAAAAACCAATAGGGATTGTGTTTTGATTAGGAGGGTTGGACTTATATTTTAGCAAGCTTGATGAATTGTTAACTTATAGATAGATGCTATATTTCAATGTCTTATTCAACTGTTTTGCAGCAATCTCTCAACCATAGACCTAGCATAAAGTCAAGAATGAAAAGGTATGAAGAGTCTGCTAGCTTTTGCATGACATGAATGGGAGTGCAGGGTTTAGGTTCTAGATTTGGCTCATTGAAGAAATAACTAGTTGGTTTCTTGTTTTTTCATGATTAGGGACCTTAAAAGATGTTTCTTGTGGAGACACTCTATTGCCGATGTTGTGAAATTAAACTTGTTTCATAATAAACCTCAACGGTATAATACTTAACTTATACTACTTTCATTACGAGACACAAAATTTTACATTGCATAATTTTCACTACAATGAGGAAAAACAATCGGAAAAAGTTGAGATTTTCATCGATAAAGATTGTGAAATGTATTTTTATAATTGATCTCGGAGATTTCTTCATGATGAGACACTTCAGTTTGTGACTTTCTAACATTTTTTTTACACCCCAACTAGACTAGCAAGTGAACAATCTATAAACAGAAAATTGTAAATCAAATACCCTTAGGGGAGAAAGCTGATGCTTGATACGATAGAAATTTATCTATTTTGAAGTTACATACAAGAGGCCGGCATGTTTTGATTTGTGTGTTACTAACGTAATTATTCAACATATGTAGGATAGTAGAATTATTTAAATTTGAGTATGACACGTGACCCCAAATATGCCCCTAAAGAAGTTACGAACTCATAGAAACACTATGATATAGTGAGTCAGTGACCGTGGAAAATCTAAGTGCCTAACACCAATGAAATACAAAGATGCAAATATGGCAAAGGCATGATACAAATTGCCAACAAAGGGAAGATACCAAGTACATTATGGGAACCCTCACGATATCATGGTGGAAATCAATGAAGTCTCTGACTAATTATTAGTAGGCTTCCAACAGGAGAGAGCAAACATGATCCGACCCTTCCATCCTTGAACCATCCATTTCCCATCCTCATCCACCACAAAATTCTTATTGTAATGCTGCTTCACTATAGCCCTCAATTCCCTCATAATTTCTTGGTTCACCGGGAGCTGCCTGAATCCAGCGCGGACGTTCCTGACTTGCCATTGCTGGTACGATTCGGGCCTCTCAACCCTCTCAGTACCCTCGCACGCGATCACATTCATAATACCCCTTCCCCACACCTCCCCCTCATACATCCGCCTCCCCTCGTCTTCACGCGGTACAACAGTGTCAAACATATCAAACAACGAAGAGAAATAGAAGATCGCCTCCCTGAATCGTGTGAGGAAGAATGGGGCATTATAATACCCATTTTGAACTCCATGGATGAATATATCCGGATTGATCCTCTTCACCAAGTTGAGAACAGCATCCCGTGGACAATTCACCTTCACCGTCTCATCTGGCACGTTCTTTAGCCTGTGCAAACAATTGACAACAAGAACCTCGTCACTCTCAATCTTGAGATCCTCAAGATTGATTGTGTCCCATTTCTGCGCTATGGCATTGAACTCAAATGGGACACCAAATCTCTTGCAGTACATCGCAATTCTTCGCCCCGTTTCCTCAACCCTTTCAGCTGGGCGTAAACCTGGTTGAGGAAAGTCGATACCCGTAATGCGGAGCCTAGGCGGCCCGCCGGGCCTCATGGAGAACCTCTGGATAAGACAAGGCCATTGGAACCCATACAGAATACCGAAATCGATGATGTGAAGCCTTTGTGTATCCTGAACAAGTGTTCCAATTGATCTATTTGCATACATATTAGACAGCCAGTTGAAAGGGCACGCTTTGACATATACCTCGTAGCCTCTGATGATATCCGCAGCTGAAATCCAACTGGTGGTAAAACCAGCATATAATGTTTGCCCGATTCTAGCCAAACGCGCCTCAAGTGCATTAGCAAAGTAATGTGCCAATCTTTCAATTCCATCCCCGTACGGAGAGGAGTGTTGTCTAATCCCATTTAGGAGGCTGTTGACACTCCTAATATCAGCTCTTGAAATAGCTCTCGCGCACTCAGACAGGAGGGTCGTCAAATCCACCACTTCCTTTTTGTTGCCATCTTTCTTACCACGCTCTCTTTCTCCTTCGCTGGACCCTATTAATGGCCTCTTCTGTTTTTTTCGCAATTTTTTGCCGGCCCCAGTTGGAGAAGCATCATGATCATGCACAAGAAATAGTGAGGAGTGCTCATGCAAATGGGGGTTCAAGCGAGGGCAGAGTAAGACTTTATCGTATATCTCAAAATGGTAATTGGACTCTTCGGCAAAACTAGCCATATGCCTTTTACCCCTGCCACCATCCGCAAAATCGCCTCCGTCCTCTCGATCATGGGTTTTCTTTTCTATTGATCTATTTGGCGACTTCTCCTGCTTATTCTCATCTTCTTCTCCCGTGCTCCCAAAGGACGGCGATTCTATAACATGTGACGGACTAAAAAGATAGTCGACTAACCCATCGGCGGATCCACCTTGTGAAGGGAAAATTGACTGCAAAAGGGAGTGGCCAACAAAGCCGTGGACAAAACCAAAGCTATTGCTACTTGCATCAAAGTTGAAAACAATAGGATTTTGAATCTCTTGATTGGAAAAAGTTGAATCCGGGTATTCCTTACCAAGAGCATCGTAGAAGGATTTCTCAGTGGCTTGGAGAGCCAAGCCCGGTTGAAACATACAGGGCTTATTTTCCAAATCATCTTCCTCCATAAGCATTTGGTTAATCAGCCTGAGAGTTCCATCGCAGAAATCGCCTTGTTTTGACACGTTCGAGTCCTCCGAGCTCACACCCGACGATGAAGCAGGAGACACATGCTCTGTGTACCCTTCACTGGAAAGGGAAGGTAGATCTACGGAGTACTCATGTCGATTTTGGTACAAAAAAGGAGCTGAAAATAGCTGTTCAAGTTCACCCATTGGAATATATCTTATCCGACGATAATTTCGAGGTACAAACGATCAAAACACCAAGTTGTACTAAATAGATTTGTGGGTAATCAGTTAGGTGCAGAATTAGAAAAAGATCGATGTAGGCGAGAATATGAGAAGACCAAGAGAGTAACCAAGTGGTTTCTGGGAATATAGAGAGAAAAAAGATCGAATCGCGGAGTTTCGATTAGTCCCAGATTATGCGGAGTCGCAGAATGTAAGTGGCTGGGTGAGGTAGCATCTCACGATGTTTTTTACATAGCTATAAAAGAACAAAGTCAAATACATTTTTTGAGAGTTGGAAGATTTCATTAGTCAAATACAGTTCAGTAGATTTCATGAGCTGATCATCCCGATCCATGAGTGGCTATAGAACAAGAAAAGTCGTTTCCGGAATAGATAGTTTATTGTAGCAGCAGCCGGCGGGTGCCAGATAGTACGGGCGCCGGCCAGACAGCAGTACGTGTGCTCGTAAAATTAAACAAAAGTATGTGTAACTAGTGATGTTGAGATTGAAAGATAGAGACAGCATTAATATTGTACAATTAATAATCTAGCAAAATAATTCAAACGTACAAAAATGTTACGTGCGTTTGGACTTTTGGAGAGAAAAACACTACAATAACAAAGAATCAACTCAAAAAAAGATGTTTCTAGTTGTTGTTTTTTTTGTTTCAATTTTGATGACTAGAGTAGATCAAAGTGATATCCTACTATGACCAGTACTATTGAATGTGATTCAAATATATTCCGAATAAACCGCAACGGTATAATACTTAACTTATATACTTTCATTGCGAGACACAAAATTTTACATTGCATAATTTTCACTACAATGTGTAGAAATGATTGGAAAAAGTCGAGATTTTCATCGATAAAGATTGTGAAATGTATTTTTGTAATTGATCTCAAAGATTTTTTCGTAATGAGATACTTCAATTTGTGACTTTTTAACGTTGTTTTTTACACCCCAACTAGACTAGAAAATCAACAATTTATAAACAGAAAATTGTAAATCAAATAACCTTACAGGAGAAAGTTGATGCATGATACGAGAGAAGTCTATTTATTTTGAAGTTAATTACATATATACAAGTGGCATGTTTTGATTTGTTTGTTACTAACATAATTATTCAACATATGTAGGGCCATAAATAGAATTATTTAATTTTGAGTAGGATACGTGACCCCAAGCATGCCCCCGAAGGAGAGTTACGAACTCATCGAAACACTATGATCATATATAGTGACCGTGAAAAATCTAAAGTGCCTAAGGCTAACACCAAGGAAATACAAAGATGCAATATGGCAAAGAAAGGGTAAAATACAACAGTAATTTGGCTAAGTTAATCCAGTTTTGCAGGACAGAAAAGCAGAGAAAAGTTGATTGACAAAAACGGCAGTACCGCCTCTTGCGTCGTATAAGTAGTTGCTAGAGCCCTGCCTTCGGCATACCCCTCCGACGGTTAAGGTAACGAACGACGAAATTCGTAAATGCACCCCTAACCAGAACCATGACTCACCGGTTATTGAAGTCTATGACTACTTAGTAGGCTTCCAACAGGAGAGAGCAAACATGATCCGACCCTTCCATCCTTGAACCATCCATTTCCCATCCTCATCCACCACGAAATTCTTATTGTAATGCTGCTTCACTGTAGCCCTCAATTCCCTCATAATTTCTTGGTTCAACGGGAGCTGCGTGAATCCAGCGCGGACGTTCCTGACTTGCCATTGCATGTACGATTCGGGCCTCTCAACCCTCTCAGTACCCTCGCACGCAATCACATTCATAATACCCCTTCCCCACACCTCCTCCTCATGCATCCGCCTCCCCTCGTCTTCACGTGGTAAGACAGTGTCAAACATATCAAACAACGATGAGAAATAGAAGATCGCCTCCCTGAATCGTGTGACGAAGAATGGGGCATTATAATACCCATTTTGAACTCCATGGATGAATATATCCGGATTGATCCTCTTCACCAAGTTGAGAACAGCATCACGTGGACAATTCATCGTCTCCATCTCATCTAGCATGTTCTTTAGCCCGTACAAACAATTGACAACAAGAACCTCGTCACTCTCAATCTTGAGATCCTCAAGATTGATCGTGTCCCATTTCTGCGCTATGGCATTGAACTCAAATGGGACACCAAATCTCTTGCAGTACATCGCAATTCTTCGCCCCGTTTCCTCAACCCTTTCAGCTGGGCGTAAACCTGGTTGAGGAAAGTCGATACCCGTAATGCGGATCCTAGGCGGCCCGCCGGGCCTCATGGAGAACCTCTGGATAAGACAAGGCCATTGGAACCCATACAGAATACCGAAATCGATTATGTGAAGCCTTTGTGAATCATGAACTAGTGTTTCAATTGATCTATTTGCGTACCCATTAGACGTCCAATTGAAAGGGCACGCTTTGACATATATCTCGTAGCCTCGATCTCATGACATCCGCAGCAGAAATCCACTTGGTGGTAAGACCAGCATATAATGTTGGCCCGATTCTAGCCACACGCGCCTCAAGTGCATTAGCAAAGTAATGTGCCAATCTTTCAATTCCATCCCCGTACGGAGAGGAGTGTTGTCTAATCCCATTTAGGAGGCTGTTGACACTCCTAATATCAGCTCTTGAAATAGCTCTCGCGCACTCAGACAGGAGGGTCGTCAAATCCACCACTTCCTTTTTGCTGCCATCTTTCTTACCATGCTCTCTTTCTCCTTCGCTGGACCCTATTAATGGCCTCTTCTGTTTTTTTCGCAATTTTTTGCCGGCCCCAGTTGGAGAAGCATCATGATCATGCACAAGAAATAGTGAGGAGTGCTCATGCAAATGGGGGTTCAAGCGAGGGCAGAGTAAGACTTTATCTTATATCTCAAAATGGTAATTGGACTCTTCGGCAAAACTAGCCATATGCCTTTTACCCCTGCCACCATCCGCAAAATCGCCTCCGTCCTCTCGATCATGGGTTTTCTTTTCTATTGATCTATTTGGCGACTTCTCCTGCTTATTCTCATCTTCTTCTCCCGTGCTCCCATAGGACGGCGATTCTATAACATGTGACGGACTAAAAAGATAGTCGACTAACCCATCGCCAGATCCACCTTGTGAAGGGATAATTGACTGCAAAAGGGAGTGGACAAAACCAAAGCTATTGCTACTTGCATCAAAGTTGAATTGAAGAGGATTTTGAATCTCTTGATCATTGGAAAAATTAGAATCCGGGTATTCCTTACCAAGAGCATCGTAGAAGGATTTCTCGGTGGTTTGGAGAGCCAAGCCCTGTTGAAACAAACAAGGCTTATTTTCCAAATCATCTTCTTCCATAAGCATTTGGTTTATCAGCCTGAGAGTTCCATCGCAGAAATCGCCTTCTTTTGACACGTTCGAGTCCAAGCTCACACCCGAAGATGAAGCAGGAGACACATGCTCTGTGTACCCTTCACTGGAAAGGGAAGGTAGATCTACGGAGTACTCATGTTGATTTTGGTACAAAAAAGGAGCTGAAAATAGTTGTTCAAGTTCACCCATTAGAATCTTATCCGACGATAATTTCAAGATACAAACGATCAAAACACCAAGTGACCAAGTGGTTTCTGGGAATATAGAGAGAAGAGAGAATCGCGGAGTTTCGATTAGTCCCAGATTATGCGGAGTCGGAGAATGTAAGTGGCTGGGTGAGGTAGCATCTTACGATGTTCACATAGCTAAAAGAACCAAGTCAAATACATGCATTTTGAGAGTCTGAAGATTTCATTAGTCAAATACAGTTCATTAGATTTCATGAGTTGATCCCCATCCATGAGTGGCTATAGAACAAGAAAAGTCGTTTCCAGAGTAATACTATATATGTATAACGGCAATGTACATGATAGTGTGTTATAGCAGCAGCCGGCGGATGCCCGACAGTAGTACGTGTGCTCGTAAAATTAAACAAAAGTATGTGCAACTAGTGATGTTGAGATTGAAAGACAGAGACAGCATTAATATTGCACAATTAATAATCTAGGAAAAATAATTCAAACGTACAAAAATGTTACGTGCGTTTGGACTTTGGAGAGAAAAACACTACAATACAGTTAGAGGAACAAAGAATCAACTCAAAAGTTGTTACAGTATTATTTTTGTTTCAATTCTGATGGCTAGAGTAGATCAAAATGGTATCCTACTATGACCAGTATTGATTGTGATCCATATGTGAATATGGAATTTAGAGTTTTGTCTGGTGTAGCATTTGTCAACCAACTCCTTGTAATTGGCACGTCGAATTCACAGGATAAGACACAAGCCGCTCTGTTTTATCATACTCCTATATATACTATATATTCCGTTCTAATGCTCTTGCTTACGTGTGGTGTCTGTAAGGGCGGTACTACATATAGTTTAAGGTGGGCTAGAGCCCAGGTGAGTTTGGAAAAAGTAAAAAATTTATATGTAAAATTTTAGCCCAACAAATTTTAGCTCATCTCATTTTCTTTTCATAGCCCAACCCATCCTAGATAATTATCTTCATTAGAAGACAACTTGTTGAAAATATCGATTTAGATTCGATAATAAATTATTTCTACTCTCTAAAACTACGTAGGGCACAACTTCAATAAGGTAAAACTTTAATAGCGTACATTTTTTTTGTATGTTTCTTTTGTTTGTTTTTTTGTATATTTACCTACTTCTGTACAAGTTTGTTAGACATTAATTACAATTTTCTTTTTGTACTCATACACACACACAAGTGTATATATTTTAGTTTATTAAATTTTGGATTAGCTCAGGACAGGTTAGATTCCTAGTTCCGCCCTTGGGTGTCTGTATGTGTGAGCTGTTGCAAATAGTAGTATTTTTGGAAGAGCTTAGCAATCATCCAGAGCCGGCTCCAATTTTATACAACTACTATATATGTGTGTATATGACAAAAATAGTCTATTCCGTTTGACCAAAAAAGTATATGGCAAAAATAGTAATGAGAAGTTCTCTACAATTAAGGAAAAAGGCCCGGCCAGGATAGGAAACAAAATTCTAAATAAAAAAGAAATTCCTCAAGATTATGTTATGGGTTGCTTCTTGTTTTGATAAGAGAAATTAGAGTCTCTAGGATAATTAGCCTTGAAATATTTTGAGGTAACCATTTGTTTCTCAATCTTTAACTCAGAAAATAGATATATTCCTACTCTAAATGTAGCTTCTTTCAAAAGAAGGTTTTCGAAATCATAACTGACAATAAAATTCTCCTTAAGATCAATCACGTGACAATAGAGATTTTAAGTAGATTAGTTTTAGGCTCCGTTTGTTTCGATGTAAAATATTTTTTAAGAAAACAAACTTTAAACTTTTATTTTCTAGTGTTTGGTTGACATTTGAAAAATATTTTCAAAAATCAACAAAATAATGTAGAGATGGGGAGCCTAAACGGTGGAGAGGTCTGAGAATATTGGAATTGAATGTGGGTCAGGACTGACAATCGAGAAAACTGAGCAGTGAGAATTGCCATAAAGGCAGTGGGTTCATTTCGGAAAATAATTTACGGAAGATTTAAGGGCAAGTCATTTTCATCCAATTAATGAAAAATATTTTACATGTAAAATGTTTTCTTCATTTTTTTACACAACCAAATACCGAGGGGGGGCCTTAAACGGTGGAGAGGTCTGAGAATATTGGAATTGAATGTAGGTCAGGACTGACAATCGAGAAAACTGAGTAGTGAGAATTGCCATAAAAGGCAGTGGGTTCATTTCGGAAAATAATATACGGAATATTTAACGGTAAGTCATTTTCATCCAATTAATGAAAAATGTTTTACATGTAAAATGTTTTCCTCATTTTTTACACCACCAAATACCGAAAAATAGGTAAAATATTTTACCGGAAAACATTTTACGCCCAAACAAACGGAGCCTTAATGTCATTTCTTAGCAATACTTGACTACAAAGATCAAATTAGTTTATTTTGCATCTCAAAAAGTTTTAAAAAATAAAATAAATGTTAAGCCGTGATTTTACAGAATATTAATAATTTTGAAAAGCCCCATTCTATATTGTCGCTTTGAGCCTCCAATGGTCTTGAGCCGGCCCTCCAGTCACCATCGTTTATTTTCGAGGAAACATAAAGAACAAGAATCAAACTCGAAACTTAACATTGCAAAACTCCAACTGGAGTGAGCTGCCTAATGCTGCGCCGACGGAGCCGCCAAATGCTGTGCCTGGTGAGTAGCGACCAACCAGTGGATTGGCTAAACAGCCCGAACCTAATACTTTAGCCACAATCGTAATTGAAAATGCGAGCCACACATTTTTTGGATGAACAACATTACGAGTTTCTAGTGGATACCCCTGTAGCATGACTTCGTTCTTGAGCCTGTTGAGCATTTCTATTGTTCCTGTGCCCGGGAGCAGTTCTAATCGAATTTTAGTTCATACATCAGGTTTCCGAGAACCAAAAGAAGAAAAGAGATCATCGAATAGAAGAAAGCCATGATGATCCGAGTCTCTTCCATGTCCACGAGGAGCGCTTCAACTCCTGATCTATCCTCTTGTTCTACAGTTTTTTCGGTTGTGTTTTGTTGTTTGTGCAGGTGCTCACTGATTCTTCCGGATGGTAGATTTCCCGAGCTTGTCAATCTTCATTAATCTTTGCTTGTTAGATTCCCTGTTTCTGTGGCTTTCTTCCTTCTACGTCCTGTAATTTCTCTAGTTCCATGAATGAAGTTCTTGCACTTTATAAGCAACAAAAAAGGAAAGAAAAAAAAAACCCACAGAAGCATCACTTTCGGCGAGAACAGCAGCCGCATGGATTCTCAAAATCATCAATTCGTAAATCTTCAATTGACACACATCGAACTTCATAAATTCAAAAGTATTTATGTCGTGCGAAATTGCCAGTAAACTGCAACCGTTTTGTTGAAGCATACGAATTCCCCATGTGAGTAGTTCAGGGTAGTTAGCATATGCTTTCGCAGTACTTAAGAACAGAATTGGACCTTCTGATTGCTAAGCTTTCGACAAGAAATACAGAAAACTTGGGGAAACAGGGTTCTGAACTAATCACCTGTTTCCCCACTCCCTAACGATGGAAACAGAAAATGAAAATCATAGAAACTCAAATGTAGCATATGAATTCACCATTATAGATTTCATCTGTTTGAATAAAGAGGTTGCAACCAGAGACTCCTCTCACATAAAATTAATCTGGACCCCGATAAATCATTGATACAAGGATCCACAAACTATTGCTAACAGAGACAACTGAATCACGACACAATAATTCCATTGAAGAAAAGTTCTCACAATGCTTTAAGAAAAAAATTACATCAATGGAAGAGAAGCTACAATCTGGCAGGTATGAAGCCATGTGGGATATCGGCATTTACAACCGAAGACGGAAGGAAAGATAACCACTCTAGCCTCTGTACAACAAGAAAATCACAAAGAATACCCGAAAGAAATTCCAAAAACAATTTTACAACAATACCATTGATTCTAAGAAATACAACTACACTGCTAGAACTCCTTAGTAGGCTTCCAACAGGATACAGCAAAGATAATCCTCCCCTTCCAACCCTGCAGCATCCAGTTGCTATCCTCATCCACAACAAAATCCTTATTATGAGCCCTCCCTACATAACCCCTCACATCCTCCATAATCTCCTTGTCAAGCGGAAGCTGCCGAAACCCTGCCCTCACATTCCTAGCTTGCCACTGCTTGTATGTTTCGGGCCTCTCAACCCTCTCGGTACCCTCACACGCTATCACATTCATCGCATCCCTCCCAAGCAACTCCTTCTCATACATCATCCGATATTGATCATCGCGCGGCACAGTGGCGTCAAACATATCAAACAGTGCAGAGAAGTGGAAGAGCGCCTCCTTGAAACGCGTGACAAAAAAGGGAGCATTATGTGTCCCGTTTAGAACACCATGGACAAATAAATCTGGATTAAGCCTCTTGATTAGGTTTAGAACCTTGTCTCGCGGACTACTCACCACTACCGTGTCATCAGGAACATTTCTTAACCGGTACAAACAATTCACAACAAGAACTTCATCTTTGTCAACCTTAAGATCCTCAAGTTGGATGGTTTCCAATTTCTTTGCTATGGCGTGGTACTCAAATGGGACTCCAAATCTCGTGCAATACTTTTCCAACCGACGACCTGTCTCCTCAACCCTTTCCGCCGGACGGAAACCCGGCTGGGGAAGTTCTATTCCGGTGATGCGAAGCTTAGGGGGCCCTCCAGGTCTGACCGATAGACGCTGGATAAGGCAGGGCCACTGGAAGCCGTAAAGTATACCAAAATCGATAATGTGAAGCCTCGTTGCCTTCTCCGATAATTTCCCAATAGATTTATTCGCAAAGTAATTTGAAAGCAACTTGAAAGGGCAAGCTTTAATATATACTTGGTAGCCTTTCAAGACATCGGCCGCTGATATTCCTGCAGAAGGAAAAGCTGTGTATAATGCGGTCCCCGCACCAGCCAAACGCGTCCCAAGAGCATTTCCAAAGAAATGGGCCAATCTTTCGACACCATCACCGTGAGGAGAAGAGTGTTGCCTAATCCGGTGAAGCAGTTCATTAGCAGTTCTGGAATCGTTGCTCGAAACAGCTTGTGCGCATTGAGTTAGGAGAGTCCTCAAATCCACCATTTCCTTTTGGTCGCTTTGTTTCTTACCGCGTGGCCTTCCTCCATGTGATCTTTTCGACGTGCCATTTTTCAAGGCACCATCCTCAGGGCATAACGGGGAGTCATGATGCTTGAAGGGACATTCTGCAGAGTCATGCAAATGAGGATTCAAAGCAGGACAAAGCAACACCTTATCAAACATCTCCAATTCCCCATCGGACTCTTCCGAATAACTTGCCAACTGCTTGTTACTACGCTCACCTTCCGCATCACCACTATCCTCTCGGTCATGATTCTTCTTTCCCCTCGATCCAGTTGGTGAATGGTTCCTCTCATTTAGCTCCGCATCAGCATTACTATCTTTATATTCCGAACTTCGGCTAAACTTCGGATCTCTGCTTCCGAATTGGGAGAAAATTTGGCTCTCAGTACCAAGAGAAACCCCAACATGAGGTGGACTAACAAAAGAATCCACTAATGGCCCGAATACAGCATCTGAAAAGTTGTTTGATGAGCCAAATGAGTGCAAAAATGAATCAAAGTCGTGATCAATATGAGAAGACGGGGTAAAAGAGGATTGGAATTTGTATTGATCACGAAACCAATTGGACTCAATGAAGTTGTTGGCAGAAGTCAAACTGTTACTACTGTGACTACTGGAAGATCTAGTGAAGCTGTCAATTGGGCTGTCGGCATTTCGATCAAAAGGGTGTTGATTTTCAAGAGAAGGGGGGTATTCTTGGCCGAGGACATCATAGAATGGTTTCTCAGCAGCTTGGAGAGCCAAGCAATCCTGTTTCATGCAAGGCTTATGCTCCAAATCCTCCTCTTCCATAAGCATCTGGCTTATGTACTTGAGGACAGCATCATCCGGAGTATCCAAACCCGAGCTCGGGCCCGAAGACTGATCCGTATCACTAGGGTTCCAACCGTTGGACAGGTTACCATACTCTAGGGGATCGGAAATCGGATAACTCGATTTGAATCCATTCGCAAGAGGTTGTTTTGGAAAGCATGGAATCAACTTGCGGTCCAATTTGCACCCGTTCATTGTACCCAAATATTCATGCCCTTGGACAAGGAAATCCATAAATTTTTAACTAAAATGAATTTTCAAGAAACAGATGAGCTCCCTTTGTTCCCAGGTAGATAAATGGTGGTGGGTCAAACTCAAAATCGATTAGCAACAAATGGGTAAAGAGTTAATTAGCGCTTAGGGTTTTGGCAAACTGGTTACTTGTGTAATCAGTAATAATAAGAACCTAAAATTGACAAAATCAAAAACTGTAGACAAAATGGGTAACGGCAAAATCAGTATAATTAGCTTACTAGAAACTGGAAAAAATTCAAATACCAACAAATGAACAAAAGGGTTAAAAGCGTTTAGGGTTTACGCAAACTGGGTACCGTCGAATCCATGGGATAAGCTTCTAGGAACTAAAAATTAAAACATAGAAAGTGAAAGACAAACTGGGTACTGGTCAAATCAGTAGAATAATCTCCTAGGAACTGGAAAATTAACCGATGAAGGAATTTAGAGGAACTGGGTAGTGGTGAAATGAGTGGAATTGTACAAAACTAGTAGGGATTGAACTGAGAAAAGAAATTAACGAAGAGGGAGGAGGAACAAAGTGGAAGAGTACCTTGACAGAGAAGCCGAAATCATGAGGATAGGATGAAATCCAGTGGACTTCCGGCTTTGTTATATAAGCCGTGTGAACGGGAGCTTTGTTTTCACATTTGTTTATATGGGTGTGAAACCCTTCCTGGAAGCTACCTCAGTTGAAGATTCTTCATGAATCATCATCATCTATCGGTGGCCATCAGAAACCCACCGGCTACTGCAATGACCGGTCAGTTTCACCCACTCGTGCCGGTGGTCCGTCGCAGACAGGTCCTGAGCTAAAGCTCAGGTTGCAAAAATGGGAAGATATTTCCGGCCGTCCATCTCGGAATCAACGGCCCGGATCGAAACATCTTTTTCCTTTTCCTTTTCTTTTTTTTTAAATTCATTCGGTACTTTTGCATCCGGGCCGTCCAAAACACTTTTGAACGGCCGAGATGCGCTCGGCACCCCTGCCAAGCACCCTTGCTTGGCAGGATCTCCCGGTCCATTTTTAACGGCGGAGCCGTGAATAGTTGTTTGCAGAATCTATTGTGACACTTTTGGACGATCACGATTGATTGCTGCTGTAAAAAAATTGTTTACGGTTAGCCGTGAATAAATATCTCTCTGCAAAAAAATATAGGAGTATTTTTTTTTTTTTGAACATTAAACTATAGGAGTATAACAAAGCAACAAATTGAACATGACACGGCAAAATAAAGAAATAAAATAAGTTCACTTAAGAGCAAATTATTATGGACTGCAAGTTTTATTTGATTACTTTAAAGTTTAATACTTTTTTTTTCTAAGAAAAAGACCCACGTTCTAATCCTATGCCCACTAAATATAGAAATAAATACTCCATCCCAGATTCAAAGATCCTGGTCCATGTTCTTGTGCAAGTGAAAATATTTTGGGGTGAGGGTGCGTAGTCTTTTTTTTTTGTAAAATTTAGATTTTGATTAGGACAATGTTGGAAATTACTTTTGTGACAGGGCTTAAAAAAAAAAAAAAGACACCAACTTTTGCATTCCGTTTATATATATATATTACTAGAATATATTAGAATAGATGTATAATCTATTCAATTCCATTTCAACTGCTAGGCCCTTGTGAGGCCTTCGCTCGTTGCTGACGTGTCTAACTATTGTAACAACGATAGCACACTATACTTTTATTATTCATCAGTATTTCTATCTTTTTTTTGATCAGCTTAGTATTTCTATCGTGTTCAAAAAAAAAAAAAAAAAAAGTGGAGTAATTATTACTCCAAGATTTCTTTACGAATTTAAGTACTCCAGGTAGGATCGGGATCCTCTCCGAAGATTTCTCTCCAAACATCTTCCAAACCTTTTCACAAGAACTTGACACCGCATTAATGAATTCATCTGACGGTCCAGATGAAGCAAGCTTTACAACTTCCAAGTTCTGTAGTGACACGGCACCGTTTAATTCTTTGCTTGCAAACGGCAGCTTAACCCAGCCCTCTTCTCCGTTTCTGTTTCCCATCTCCTCTCTCTATACCAGTCACGATTTCAACAGTTCCAGTTCTACCCATGGTCGGATACCAAGCTCTCTCTCTCTCTCTCAATCCCAACTCCTCCCTCCCTTGGCATATCTTATCTTCATCGACAATACACAGAATAATTATCTGTTCAAGAAAATTTTTACATTCATGGATTCAAATCTCAAGTAAATTGACCAATCTCTGATGTAAACTGTTCATCAACACAAACAACAAATTCAAAACAAATCCCGCAATTTTTATCAGCGGCATGGAAAATCAAGACAAAATCCTAATCAATTTACAAACGCAAAACGAAATAAAAAGAAAAAGAAACCCTAAATATGTAGAGATTCTGATCCGGGGAGATCAGTAGCTTTCCACATGGAGATAAGGATGGGGGATGAATCACCGTCCTTGAGTCAAATGGAGGATGGAGCCGGACTACTTGAATGGAGGATTCAGTCGTCCTTGAGCTCGAGGAAAATGAGGGCCATATATGTTTTTTTTTTTTTTGCGAGTGACATGATTCAGATTAAGCATAAATTTCGAGATTCAGAGACTTAATCTGGTTCAACTGGAACACGAGATGAGGAAATTTCAGTTGCGAAGAAGGAAAGGGAACGAGATTATGGAGGTATGAAGGGGTTCTTCGGAGTCGTCGTCTCCCATCGCTGATTCTCTCTCTCTCTCTCCAGTCAACGTTGTAATTGATCCAAAAGGGAAAAGTACAAGGAGAAACGTTACTCCGTTAGGCTGCCGTTTGCAGCAAAGAATGAAACGGTGCCGTGTTACTACAGAATTTGGAAGTTGTAAAGCTGGCTTCATTTGGACCGTCAGATGGGTTCATTAATGCGGTGTCAAGCTCTTGTGAAAAGGTTTGGAAGATGTTTGGAGAGAAATCGTCGGAGAGGATCCCGATCCTCCAGGTATAGTCTGCACTTTTTTAAAGTTGTAAAGTACAGAAGAAATTAATGATAAAAAAAAAAGTACACAAGAAATTCAAATGCCTTTTGAAAAAACAAAACAGAAGAAATTAAAAATGTATATTCACACTTCTTTATCATAACATCACTATTCCATAGTGCTAGCGTGCTGGGTACTCCAGTTTTTCTTTGGCAAATTTCAATTATACTTTAGGAGTATTTCCGGTCATGAAAAATTTGTACTCCCTCCGTCCCTTATTTTGAGTCTAGTATTCTATTTTGGGTTGTCCCTTAATAAATGTTCATTTTATAAAATTAGTGGGTAAAAGTTGGTACATTGTCTATTTTGTTCCTAAAAGTAGATTCTATTTTGAAAAGTTAGTGAATAAAAGTGTAATGATTATGGGTAAGTAGGGAAAGTGGAGGAAAAAATTAATGTGAAAGGTATAATGATGATGTCTTTTTAATAAGTTGGAATTACGAAGCTGAACACTTAAAAAGAGACAGAGGGAGTAGATTTTTATTTGTGGTTGAGAAATTGTTAGGTGTTTCTGATAGTGAATAAGTCGTTGAAAAATGTCAAGTTATTTCCGGTAGTAAATAAGTTATTGATGGTTTGTGAGTAGAGTTACTGTAGCAACAACAGTTTTTGTTGAAAATTTTTTTGTTAGTGGAAACGAGATAGTAAAATGTGTTAAATTTTAGTGTTTTTTTTTTAGTGGAAACGAGGCATTGTGGTTTGGGTTTGGTGCGAATTGAACAATACTCTGTAAATAGTTTCATTTTGCCAAAAAAAAAAGGCAAAAATTTACTGCACCCATGTTTTGCTCTCTCTCTCTCTCTCTCTCTCTCTCTCTCTCTCTCTCTCTCTCTCTCTCTCTCTCTCTCTCTCTCTCTCTCTCTCTCTCTCTCTCTCTCTCTCTCTCTCTCTCTCTCAAAGAGCAATTTTGCCATATGACAAAAGAATTGGCACTTGAGAAATTTGAGACAATTTTGGCATTGTGGGTGAGGCATCCAATTTGTTGCTCCCTTCGCCCATAGTCCGGTTCGCAAAATAAAAACTTAAAAATGATTTAAGGAACTCAATAATATGTATTAGATTGTCAAAATAAAAAAAGTTTTTCTACAAGAAATTATACCATGATTTTTCAATTCTTGTTTTGTGAGACTATCATTTTGAGTGGCGTTGCCCGTCGGCGATCCTAGCCGTTTCAAACGTGTTTTGGACGGCCCAGATTTATTCCCTCTGTCTCCCCTCACCCGGCCACCCTCTCTCCTCTTTGTCCCTCTATTTTGGATGGCTGGCCAGCTGGGATTTCCGACGGGGGTACCACGTGTGTGATACCCACCCGGCACCCAAAAAACTTCTCCATACACTAGTAGTAGTTTTTTATTTTTTTTCTTTTTTCCAGTTGATGAGAAAACGAGCGACAATTTTGGAGCGCTAGCACGAGTACGAGCGTAAAGGTCAAAGGCGCGAGAAATGGGGTCCGACCGCTGGTGTGATGAAGGGTCGTTTATGACCGGGCCAACCGGGAGCCACCGGTGGAGTTGAAAACCAAAAACAAACAAAACACAAGGTCCACAGTCCTCACCAAAAGCGTAACGCCCAAGTAGAAAAAAAGAAAACCTTTATCTGCTTGACCGGTCACCTCTCGTTCATTGGTTTGGATTTTGTGTTAGAATCGTGGTTCATATGTTTAATATGAAGAGATACGAAGAAATTCTAGAAAGAAGGCCAGATGCCAGAACGGAGCGGAACGAGTGGAACGAAGCGTAACGAGTGGAGCGGGGAATAGTAACCCTAGTTGATAAATGTGATAATAAAGAACAGTAGCCGCTCTCGCTCCCGTGGACGTACCCGGTTTTGGAAAACCACGTATATTGCTGTGTTGATTTCTTTACTGTTCTTATACTCGTAAATCGTGTGCGTGTGTGTTACGATCCTAACATTTTGACAATTTATGTTGTAGATCTTTTTTTTAATGGATTATGGTGGCAGCAGAATTCTTGATTTCTTGTTGCGGGGAACCATTTTTTTAACAATAAAAAATACCGTCCTTATATAACAATAACACAATTTAAAGGGGATATTTTTTTTCATTATTTTGATAAACAAAACATAAGATGTAATAGAAATAAGGAGATAATTGAGAGGTGTGCAGAAACCGGGGGGCCGGCTTGCACCCATTGCTCCGCCCCTGTAGACGATTGGTGTAGAATTTATTTATTTCGAAAGGACAACGTTGGACATTTATTAAGGTAGTACTCAGTAATTACTTGCAACAACAGCCAAAATTAAACAAATGGAAATCTATGCACAAAATACTCCTACCAACTAAGCTCGATATTTTTTAGCATTTTTTTCTTGGCGTATAATTAAGATGCTGACAAGCTTTATAAGCAATGCACACAGAATTTCCGATTGACCGAAAAAAAAAGTATAAGCAATGTACACGACAACTAATGACTTGGGGACACGAGGATTAATTTGGTTTGGTACTAGTACTAGAAATTTAAACTTTTGTTTATTTAATGTACTTACTGTATTTAATATCATTTTAGAACCTTAAAACTTCACGGTGTCTCTCCATTCGCGATGATGAATGATGAGATAGAATGGCGGCATGGCGCCGCCAATGAGCTTTAGTTCTGCTGGGATTTAAAAAAAGAAGAAGAAGAAGTTGATTTTAAAGGGTGAGTCTTGAATTTTGAACGGATGAAACAGCCAGGATGCATATTATAGTAATTGAAAATACTAATAATGATTACATTCCTCATAGGAAAAAGATGACACACAATAGCATAAATAAGTATAACCAAATTGATAGGATTCTCTGTATCCATATCATAATCTTATGGAGTCTTTAGTGTTGTTCATGATGAGAGTCTTGTTATGAATTTTACTCTGATGCAAGGGGCGGCTCTAGGAATGTACTCCCTCTGTCCCAATTTATTTGTCCACTTTTTGACTTTGCCTTGTCTCAATTTATTTGTTCAACTTTTAAATAGATAAAATTCCCTTTTTGCTCTTAATTTTTTTTATTAAAAAAAGAGTAACTTTTCATAAAAGTTGAAGGGCAAATATTGGAAAGTAGACTACTTTTAGGGGTAATCATTATGCTCCCTAAATAAGTTGAATTCCCAATACTCCATCCGTTCCATATTGAGAGTCCAATACGAAAAGTCGTGCCATATTTTAAATCAAAAAATCAACTACTTCCGTGTATAATTTTTTAAATTTTTTCGCACCAAATTAAAGTACTAATCGAGATATTTAATACGGTGCGAAAAAATTCGACAAATTATACACGAAAGTAGTTGATTTTTTGATTGATTTAAAAAATGGCAAGAGAGAGTATGAGACTCTCAATATGGAACGAATGGAGTATTAGACAAACAAACTGGGACAGAGGGAGTAGTTCAGTCGTGACAAAAATAATATTAAAATAATTTTATATACGTACATATAAAGATAGAACTTAATTATGATTGAGGGCCTTTTTTTTTTTTTTTTTTTGCTTTGTTTAGTGTCCCCAATGGCATAACCAAAATTAAAAGTCTAAAGTTAGCAATGTTGGTAAAAAATATGAA
Source organism: Rhododendron henanense subsp. lingbaoense (assembly GCA_020567845.1). NCBI lineage: Eukaryota > Viridiplantae > Streptophyta > Magnoliopsida > Ericales > Ericaceae > Rhododendron > Rhododendron henanense. The sequence continues at coordinate 8,015,887 of CM036323.1, forward strand.
TAACCAAAACTATCGACATTTCTTTCTTTGAAAAAACCAAATTTAACGAGGATCACACCCTTTCGCGATGCAATAAAGTTACAGGTACATATGAAATGTACATACCATGTACATATGGATTTTGCGGGGCCCACCTAAAATCCCAAAATCAGTAAGAATTTTTTAAAATATTTTTTTATGGAGTCTTGTAAAAAATCAGCTCAACCCAATATCAGTAAGAATTTTTTTCTGAATTTGTGGGAGGCGAAAGTACTCATCATATATGCACATGGTACGTACATATATATTTCTATGTACACATAGCAGCACTCTTTGCGGATAGTAGGTAAGAAAACAGGATTAAAAATTTGACATTATCATCGACAACATGATTACAATCAAATTTGTCTGCAATGCATTCACGATATATTCCTGTGGATGGAATAGAATATTCTTTTTTGTACTTTGGGTCAAGTTCACATGATCCGATCCTTTCCTTTTCAACAGTCTTGCGAGTGGAGAGAAACCAATCAAAGTCTCCCACGTCAAAACGCAGGTGGGGTTGAATTGCAATTATTTTTGCACATTTCAATTTACTTGTCAACCCCACATGTGTTACTAGTAAGACTTGTATGGTCAGGTGAGACGAAGATCAAACATAGTAGCTACTAGCTAGCTAGGTGATTGAACTGGAGTGGGACAAGTTCAACGTATTTCAAGTGGTCATCTCAAGTGGTTCAACCACTAAACCAAACGTGATCACAATTTCACCCGTCCATAGATTACTCCAAGACAAGTTGCGTTTAATGGTGAAGTTTCAATGGGCTCGTAAGCCCTCACGGCTTTAAAAGGCTATGTACAAAGTAGGATGACGATCTATTATTTATAACGCATAACTTATATTTCACCAACTACCAAGCGATGTGGGACCACCCCCGATTGACCTATCTGGTCACCAATCAAACAGCCCCGCATGGGTCCTAACCGCCCATCAGACCGGTCGACCACTGCCTAGAACTCACAGTGGTGGTGGGGCGTCACACTTCTCACTAAAAGTCCCCATGCAGTACTAATATATAGAAAGATTTGGCCAAGAAATCTTCTCTCCACTACTTTCGGACCCGAACATGGGGTAGCAGTTGAAATGGAATTGAACAGATTAATCTATTACTGATGGGGCAAGAAAATGGACCAGGTTCGTTTAACCTGGGATGGACCCATTATTATCTTTGGTAGCTGGTAGCAGGTAGGAGTATTTCTTTCTTTATTGGGCATAGGATTAGAATGCGGATCTTTTGTAGGCCTTTTTGGGTGAGCTCCTCTCCCGGCCACGAAAATGGTCTGGACCGTCCTTGCCCGTTTGTTGGGCTCACTTTGATGATCCAAACCGTTCACATTTCATAGCTCGTTGGGAATAAAAAGGATGCAAAAAATCAGGTTGATCAATACCGTTCGAAATGATTTCGGTACGTATTTGTCTTAGAACATAACAAGATTACAACACTGAATCGAGATCCATTTAACCCGTTCATCTGGAGACAAATGCACTCCGGAATCATACAAAATGGTATCCGATCAATCTGATTTTTAGTGTGACAAGTGTTCACAACGAGCTATAAAATGTAAACGGTCTAGATCATCAAAGTGGGCCCGAAAAGAACCCACAAACAAAAAAACTCGACGGTCCAGTTCATGTTCATGGACCAAGAGGCGAGAGGATCCTCCTTCGATCAAAATAATTTACTTTTAAAATTATTCGAGAAAATAATAATGTAAAAAATCATTTTGATCAAATGTGAATACATATATAATTGTAACATCATAGATATGGCCCCGTTCTTCTACTAAGGTTATTAGTATTTTTGAAAACTTATTTTCTGCTTTACGAGACACGTTATTGTTTCACAATACATCACACAGTACTATGCCAATTCTTTTTTAAAAGATGAATATGTTTTGAAATCATATTATTCGAAAATCCCAATCGGTCTAAATTTTTACACGATGCCGAAAAATATAAAATTTCCATCATCGAAATGAGCTCGAAAAAACTGGTCATGATGAAACTAGTACATCGTTAGACCCCTTCCCGCATTTACTTCCGTAGAGTACGTCCCAAGAATTTAGTTGAATATCTCGATAAATAAAATATGGAAATCTCTCGTCATTCCAAAGTAACAAATGGTAGGTGTTTTATCTACCTAATTAAAGTAGTACTAACGAGGTTGCGTTAGGACACCACAAAAACTTGCTCTACAAGGAGCCATGTGAGACACACTTTCGTGGAATCATCGTATATGCATTATGTTTATTCGAGGAGTCTTAAATTAAAGAAGGTAATGGCATCCTAAGCGAAAAAAGAAACAAAAAGTCTGGTGTATTCAAGAGTACGAGGAAGATTTCAAAATACCCCCCAAGATTTCAATTTTACTCCTAACGTTATCTTCCGTTAATCAAAACGCCCCCTTCCGTCCAAATGACTAACGGATTTCGTTAAAGACTCCGTTAAATATTGTCCCGAACAAATTTGGATAATCCGAGCCGCTCAATATGTTCAAAATGTGTTTTTAAGGGTATCCTCCAAAAATCAACAAAAAAAATGACCGGGAAGGGCTTCATCTGAACAGTTTTTTATTGAATAGTTCAATAAAAAACTGTTCAGATGAAGCCCTTCCCGATCATTTTTTTGGCTGATTTCATATGGGTACCCTTAAAATCACATTTTGAACATATTGAGCGGCTCGGATCATCCAAATTCAATCGGGACGATATTTAACGGAGCCTTTAACGAAATCCGTTAGTCATTCGGACGGAATGGGGCATTTTGATTAACGGAAGATAACGTTGGGAGTAAAATTGAAGTTTTTAAAAGATTGGGAGTCTAATTGAATTTTGGTGTAAAGGTTGGGGGGTATTTTGAAATTTTGCCTTCTTTCTTTTATATCTCTCTGAATATAGTAGCTTTACAGCCTTCGGTACGGAGTAGGGTTTTTTTTTTCTTTCTTCCAATTGTAGGAGTATATGTATGTAAGGAGAGATTATTCAGTGCCTCCGTATTCCTACTCCACCACACAATCACATGTACTTGGTCTTGGCCCCAGATAATTGTATGGTGGTGGAGGGCATGGGCCGGGGCATCACGTGGTAGTGACCAGAGAATTGGATAGTTTTTCGTACGTAAGTCTGTGGTGTTGCTTTTGCTTTTTCTTTATTACTGTACTTAGGTATCGTTCAATTTTTTATTCAATTTTTTTTTTTTTACGTTTGTTAGTCTTGTGTCAAAGTTTAGTGGATTATTGATTTGTCTTGTCGAATCGAAAAAGTAAAAAAATATGACTTTTACCCAAATATTTTTGAGAATATCCAACTTTTTGGGCTTCATCTTGGATATTTTCAAAAATATATTGGGGAGTGATTTTCACACGGCCCTTTTTGATATCTACATTCCTTTTTAGTGTTTTAGTGTTGAAAGTACTTTTTTTTTTTAGCTGAAAGACAAAAAAAAGAAAAAAAGAATGTGGATATAAAAAAGGGGAGTGTGAAGTATTATTTTCCAACTATTTGGGTAAAAGTAAAAAAAAATTACTTTTTCGATTCCTCTCATCAACAATAATCCACAAAAATTTGGCGCAAAACTAATAAACATAATTTTTTTGAATAAGGACAAAACGCCTAAAAAACTAAAAGAGAAACAAAAAGGAATTCTGCATTTAATCCTAAAAACTTTTAGTTAGAGAAGCTAATAAGTTGTCGATCTTGTACCAGCTATACATCATATCATTTTTTTTTATTTTTTTATCCGGCTATATATCATATCGTTGTCCCTACTAAATGCTACGCATCTGTTCCGTTGTGCATCTCAATAGCGTTTTGGGCCCCACCGATCACAGATCCAATTAAACTCCTCTTGCATACACATCCACCGACCACGATCCGACCGCACCTTTCTCACATACACGTGAGCCCCACCATGCAGGTCCATATGTGGGGTCCACGTGTATGTGAGAAGGGTGTGGTCGGATCTATACGTGTTCGGTGGATATGTAAGAAGCATTGCTGTTCCTATAAATATTTACTGTAGTATATGCTTTTTTGACAAGTACTGTAGTATATGCTAAAAGGGCCATTTTCAGTCATTTTCTCTTCCTTGTGAAGCTACTACGATTGAAGTACAAACGGACACCACATTTTGAACTGGTTTAAGTGAATTATCACTAGAAGTAAAACAAATTAAAAACTTCAACACACAAGAAAATGGTACGTAGAGAAAGTGAAATCGCCATCGTCAGACCTTTCTTTGTCTTACATCTGTTTATTTTGGTATTTCAAGGGGTCAAATCTTGATAAAATAGAAAGGTGGACAATTAATTAGGAACGGAGGGAGTATAAGAATTGCTTTAATTCTCCTTCAATAGAATACTACTTCACTGGAGTAGTAATTTATTTCCCATACGAAAATATCCATTTTTCTATCTTCACTCAAATTTTTCTTCCCAGAATAGAATACGGTAAGAAGATAGCTCTTGATCTCTCATCATTCAACTGCCTTCACCCCTTGCTTTACAATCGCTCCTATACATAATACCTGAAAGCATTTACATTCTCCAGTTTTCCTTTTTTAAGATGCTTAAACTAAGGATTTTGACCTGAAAGGGATTTCGACCACCAAATGTGTTGAGACATAGCTCTACATCAGTGGCCTGAAGGATAGAAACATTCAGACAGAATCAGCAACAATGAAGTGCTAAGAATGAGTAACATCGAGTGCAAAACCTTACTGCCCTTTTTTCGTGAGGACGAGCCCACCTTCCGTTGAATTGTGAAAAGTGAAAACACGGATCGGAAATGGAAAATAGGGCTTGTTCGCTTGGACGAGTTTCAATTTTATCCGAGTCTCAGTAGAGACCTAATCAACAACAGAAAAAGGGGATACTCTAGCCATCAAATTCCTCCCCAATCCTGCCTTCTACTTAAAACTCGGAGACAAAAACTCTATTCATCTTGAGTCTTGGCAGTAGTACTCAATCCATGAGGCGTGTCCCCGTGGTGTGTCGGACACGTATCTAGCCATGTCCCCGTGTCGGACATGGCGATACCTCGACCTCTAGAGGTGTCTATGCAAACATAGCAAGAAACTAACAATATTGAAGAGAACCCTTACAAGTTGCCTGTCAGTAACTAATGGCCACAAAATCAAAAACAACTTAGAGACTAACTGGTGACAAGAACAAAACTTTAGGCTGATAGTAATATGTTCCCGAAAGATTGACAAGCAAGAAGAAACATCAAAAACCAGCTCTAACGAAATCAATCAAATATCAAATAAAGTTTCCCACTGTGCAACAGAAAAACATGTAAAATCTAAGAGCTAGCAGATTTTTTTGGGGTAAATTGAGCAAGCAGATTTAAAAGTACAAAAGAAAATTGCTAAAAAAGGGCATTCTTCCAAAAAGAAACCAGCTCCTCTTGAGGTTGTACTCAATCCGTCTGGGTTATTTCCAATGAAACAGTATACCAAACTAAACCTCAGTGCCTCAAATTCTACACAAACTAAGAATATAGCTCCACGTGCAGCAGGAAAAAAAACACGGAGGTCCTATATTTTCTTCACCTAATCATCTTAAGATAGAATTCTAGCAGACATAACTCTTTGCGCTTGCAACATCCGGAAATCCATCCATATGATAGTCAAAGTACAATGCTCAACCAAGCAACATTTGACAAACCATATACACCAAGCAGATGGACCAAAAGAGATGATTGAAGGTTTCCAGATAGATTGCCAACTTAGAACCACCAAAAATTAGTGTATCTTGTACTATCACTTTCTTGGGGAACCAATTAACCAAGTTAGCCTATCAACAAGAAAGATAAAACAAACACAATACAATGCAATGCAATTATAGCAACAAAGTAGATCAAATGTCGAAATAATGGACAGAAAATCAGAGAGATAATTGATTGCAGAAGAAGTGGTACCACTGTCGAGGTCACAAATTCCTAAATTGCCAGAGAACAATATTTACCCATTCTAAGCAGTCAATAACGCTAAATTTCATTTATTGAGCAGGTTTCCAACAGGAGATAGCATTTAAGATTCGCCCCTTCCATCCCTGAAGCATCCAGTTGATGTCCTCGTCCACCACAAAATCCTCATGGTAACCCAACTTGACTTTAGCCCTCACATCCTTAACTATCTCATGGTCCAGTGGGAGTTGCTTGAGCCCAGCCCTTGTATTCCGAATTGACCACTGCCTAAATGTCTCTGGCCTTATTATCCTTTCAGTACCCTCACAAGAGACAACACTCATTGCACCCCTCCCAATGACATCTCTTTCAAATAGCATCCTCCCCTGATCATCACACGGTAAAATAGCATTGAACATATCAAATGCTGAATATGATTGGAAAAGAACCTCCCGAAAACGTGTGACGAAAAAGGGGGCATTGTATGACCCATTAACAATGCCATGGATGAACAAAGCCGGATTAATCCTCTTGATTAATTTCAGAACGGCATCCCTTGGACTGTCCCCATCTACTGTCTCATCAGACACGTACCTCAAGCGGTTCACACAATTGACAACAAGCACCTCATCTCTGTGAAGCTTGAGATCACCGAGTCTAATAGTATCCCATTTCTTTGCCACACCATTGAACTCAAATGGGACATTAAATCTCTCACAATAATAGGCCAAGCGACGTCCAGTCTCCTCAACCCTTTCTGCAGGCCGAAAACCAGGCAGGGGAAAGTCTATTCCGGTAAGACGAACACTAGGAGGCCCACCGGGTCTCAGGGAGAGATGCTGAAAAAGGCCCGGCCATTGAAAGCCATTTTCGATTCCAAAATCAATTATGTGAAGCCGCGTTGCTTTCTCAGTAAGTTTCCAAATCATCTTGTTTGCGAAGAAATTCAACATCTTTCTGAAAGGGCTTGCTTTAACAAATGCCACGTAAGCTGTTAGGGATTCAGCAGCTGTTAGCCTCTTGGTCAAAAGCAATGCATCCAATGCTCTCCCGGTGCCAGCGAGGCGCGCCTCAAGGGCATCTGCTAAGTAATGGGCCGTTCTTTCAGTACCATTGCCATTAGGAGAAGAGTGTTGGCGGATCTGCTTCAGCAGTTCATTAGCAGTTGTGCTATCAATTCTCGCCACAGCTTGTGCACATTGAGTTAAGAGAGTCATCAGATCAACCACTTCCCTTCTCTTGCCTTGTTTCTTACATCGTGCCTTTCCTCCTCTTGGTCCTTTTGACTGCACATTCTTCTGCAACTTCCCACCCAATCCATTGCGTGAGGCTTCATAAACGACACTGGCTGAAGACTCCTCCTTGTGCAGATGAGGATTCAATGCAGGACAAAGCAACACCTCATACATCCCGGATTGCTCATCAGAGTCTCTATCATAACTGGCCAACTGCTTGTTACTCCGGCCCACTTCCCAATAATCACCATCCTCATCGTAGTGGTTTTTTGTTCCCCTCAATCGAGACACTAAGTGTTCCCCAGAATTCTTCTCAGCCTCAGCCAGTGTCTTTTCATTTTGCTCTAAGATGTAAATCTCATGTTCTTCTTTTGAGAATATGAGTGTAAACTGGGAGTTGGCTTGGCTCACCTTAGACGGATCTAAAACCTGAAACGAACTAACAAGAGAGTCCACTGTCCCATGAAAAACATTAGAAGAACCAAACGATATCCAATCAGACTGAATAAAGTAGTCCGAGTCGCGATCAACACGAGAAAATCCAAGCTTATTTCGATCACCAATCGAGTTGGAATCAACAATCTTGTCAACAGACACACAACTATCAAAACTTAGACTACTGCTGGGCCTAGTGAAATCATCATCCGGGCTCTCGGCATCCTCACATATAATTGGTGGGTAATGAAGGACATCGTACAAGGATTTCTCGGCAGCTTGGAGAGCCAAGCTGTCCTGAATCAAACCGGGCCAGTTTTCCCAGTCATCATCATCATCTTCCATAAGCATCTCGGTTATGTAATTGAGTACAGCTCCGCTTACATTGTTGTTGCCGGGAGATGGAGCTAAATTAGTCTGATGGGGAAGATTTGGAATTAGGTCACTGAATTCGAGTCCATTTACTAGGTTGTGATCAGATGGAGAAGGAACCAATATTTGGTCAAAGCCGAACAAATTAACCGACCTAGAATATTGGCATCCTTCCACAGGTTCATCCATTGACTCAAATCATATAAAAATTAGCAAAAGAAGAGAATTATGCAGGGTTCCAAAGTCAGAGATGCATCTCTTTCGATTGGCAACAACAGCAGGAGAATCAGTAGACTCTAGAGTACACAAACACAGCTAAATCCAGACAAATACGCATGATTCGATATACACGTATGCATCATAATATGGAAAAAGCTTTAGTAGAACCTGGATTTTCGGCTTCGGTTCGGCGGTAAGTAAAATTTCGGAGGTGGAATTTTGTTCTCTGTGTTTTCTTTCTCTTCTTCTTGGGTCAGCTAGGTACAAAGAGAAGGGGAAAAAGACGGGCCAAAGAGTAGTAAATCTCAAACATATATATTTTATTAAGAGAGATAAAAAAAGCAATGAAGATGGAGATCGACTAGCAATCATGTGCAAGTAAACTAATTGGTTAATATTTCATATCTCTGTCAATCCTTGTTTGAACATTTCAAGAATGTTATGTATTCTAACCACTTCATGTACTCTCTCTCTCTCTCAAACCCAGCGTACTTCCTAAGCTAAGAACCACCAGTTTTCTCCGGGGGGGGAGGCGGCAGCACCAGTCAATCCTCCCCGCCACCACCAGTCAATCCTCCCCGTCCTTCCCACGAATAAGCATCCTAAGTCACCCCCTGCCGCCGCTCACCCCCGCCGCCGCTAATATCAGCGGTCCAGCATTCCCCGACGGTCTGTTCCACGGCGTTCTGAACTGCGGCCAGCACCTCACCTCCGTTCTCCCTGTTGCTCGGCCTCCCTCCTCTGATTTCCCCTCCCCGCCGAGCAGCAGTTTTCCCTTCTCTTTTCCCCTCACCCGATCGACTTCCCTTTCCGATCGGATTACCCTATCCTTCTTCCTTCTCTTTGTTTTTGCCCTTCCGATCGGGCTCCGGCCTCCCCCTTCCTTTTGCCCTTCCCCGCCGGATCCAATCGGAGAGAAACTTTTTTGTATAACCGGTATACCAAAGACTTGGTATCCCTCCATCGGAGAGAAGTTTCTCCCAATGGGAATCATGTATTAGGGTTTGGAATTGTTTTTTGCAGGTTCAGTGCCGAAGTGTACAGGTTCAGGCGGGGGTGCTTTATTGCTTGTTGCATAATCGGATTTGGATGTCGGATGATGGTTGTTGCGGACGGTGCTTCGCCTGATCCGAATGGTGGTTCGTTGGGCTGTGGTTTGTGAAGCCCGATGGTGGCACTTTCAATGGTTCGAGGCACACGAGTTGCAGAATGACAAACTGATCTGTGTCGGTCTCCGTTAATATGGGCGAATCCGGCTAGCGGTTCTGTCGGTATGGTCACCACGGTTCTGGTTCATTGGCTAACTGATCTATATCGGCCGCAGTTAAAAATGGACGCGATTCGACCAGCGATGTGGTCACTTTCAGGTTACAGGTTTTGGCATTTGGTTACAGCCCATGGCCCTCTGTTCTTAGTTTTGCTCGATGCGTGGCGGATTCTGCGGTTGCACTTTGGGTCTTGGATGCACGTAGATTAGTTGTAGTGTCGGGGTCGGTTAAATATTTCAGTGGTGGTTTGTTTTCTGTTTCGTAGTTTAACTAGTACATACCCGTACCTGAAGGCACGGCTCGAAATTGATTTTGAACAAAATTATCCAGTTTTGTCCCTCTAACTTCTTGAAGGCCTTGGGCCCCATTCGCAAAATTTCAACTACGCAAAAAAAAAGGAAGCTCAAGTATATCCACCGGTTAACTTGAATCAACACATAAACAAACTAACAACTACATCTACAAAACTAGTAACAATTAAAGTTTTCTAGACCACTTTGTTAAAATTACACACCAAAAACATCCCAAAAACTAATCCACAAATTAAATTAATGTCGGGCGACTGAATCTCTCCAATTTTTGCTTTGGTTCATTTTTTTGCTTTTATATCCACTGGAGGAGTTTTCGCAGTTCATTTTCCTTCCTTCCTTCCTTCCGGAGAGAGTCCTTTGTGGGCTAACCTAATTCATATTAGTGGAATCTCGTTTGAATTTGAAATGCTAAAAGAGAGAAATCGTCTCAAATTGGAAAACCAAAACTGATATTCTTCAATCCATCATTAATTTCATCCGAGAGAATCAATCTTCACCCTTGGAAATAAGCAACACTCAATTTTGTTCAAAAAGAGTGCCATAATGGACTCCCCACTACCAAAACTCATTAGGGGAGAATCTGGGCCCTAGGATTGAACGAATGATTATAACACAATTCAATCACAACCCTTCAACCTGCCATGAAGGACAGTTGTGAGAGAGACATTTTGCAAAACCGTTGTGTAATGTAATATAGATATAGGCAATATCAAAATCTAAAAATGTAATCTCACTTATAAAAATTATAGACTTTCTAAGTTTCAAACTCCAACTAACTCGGTATCTGACTCACTGGTTAACCAATGCAACCTATAAAAAAACAGATGGCGCTTCAGTTCTATATAGTAAAAATACGTAAGCAATAATATAAAAATAAAAAATAAAAAATGAATATAATAGTCTGATTAGAAGTGTTTGAGTTTTAGATATTGTGGATTAAAAAACTTAGAGTTCAAAAAGTAGACTTTGTTGAACACGAAGAAAAGAGGGAAATTTACTTCGTCTATGGTAGATGGTCACGATCAAGAAAGGTGAGAAAAGTTGGTGAATCTTGTGAGCTCGAGCCTGAGTAATTGAAAAACAGAAAACAAATTAAGTCGAAGTACAAAGGCTGTGATAATAAAATAAATAAATAAAGTCTATAACAAAAAAGAAGAATAATACCAATATTACAGCAACATCTGCTGCTGTTGAGAAATCAATGAGAGAGAAGAGAGGAGAAGAAAAGAAGAAGAGAGGGGGAGAGAAATGAAATGTCAAATAGGGGAAGTAAGAGAGAAAACAAAATTTTCATATTTTTTGCCACAGAAAAAGGAAAGAATCGAAAATTAAGAGAGAAAAATAATGGGTTTTCAAATTTCGAACCTAAACAAATGATATCCTTTGGATGGATTGAATTTTAGCCCTCAAACCCTTTATTTAATCAAAGCCCTTCAAAGTGCCACGTAGGACAGTTGTGGGAGAGACATTTTGCAAAACCGTTGTGTATTGTAATATAGATTAGTTGTGGTTAATTATGGTTTGTTGTATTCCTGTTGTCGCACACACTTTCCACACTGTATTCTGATCTTTTAGATTCATGTTGGCCTTCGCTTGTCGTTTGCGTTTCTAGGCCTACTGTTTGGCCTTTATCTTCTGGCGATAGCATAGTTGTTGTGTCTTTCGTGTTTTGTGGCTCCGTACGCTGTGTTCTGATCCTTAGGCTCTAATTTGGCGTTCGCTCATCGTTGGCGTGTCTTTATTATTGTAATGGCGACAGCACATTTGTATTTTTCACTTTATTATTATCAATGCATTTCTTTCATGTTCCAAAAAGAAAAACCACTTCATGAAAAAAAAAAATTTGTTCTGTCCTTTTCTTTGCCTTTATAGTTTTTAGTACAATTCGTTTTACCAGAGAGTAGGGGTTGCAAACTAACCGAGTTTTTTGCAAGGCTCGATTTGTTAGGACTTGGTTCAACCCGTTCAGTAATTGAGCCGAGCTCGAGTTTTGGAATCATCTAGTAAAACGATGAGTTTAACACTTGAAAGGTTGGCTTAGCTAAAAAAAAAAATAGGCTCGACTACTTTATAGATGCTCAACTAGCAAATGAATCAAACTTGGCTCGTTTACAGTCAAGCCGAGCTCGAACTCGAGTTTTTCGCTCGTTTAGTAAATGAGTTGAGCTCGAATTTAACCAAGTTTGGCTTGGCTCATTTGCAGTCTTACGTGAGACAGACGAGGGGGAGGAAAGAGAACATGAAAAATATAGAAATTGATTTTAGCACTTTACTCTTAGCCATTAGCACTCCATTTTTTGTCTTTTTCTTATTTAAAATTATCAAATTACCATTTAAAGTGGATGGACACTAACAAAAATAAAATATAATTTGGTAATTTTACGTAAGATAAAGACAAAAAGTAAAGTGTTAATGGCTAGATGTAGAGTGCCAAATGTCTTGTTCTCTTTCCTTTCAATAATGCTAACCACACAGACATTTGGAACAGATCTCTCACAGCATGTCCACGTGGCAAAGAAAAGGGCCCCCCTCCTCCACACCCCCTCTCTCTCCTCTCGTTTTGTCCGGGAAAATTGAAAAATTTCGTATATTTTGATGCTAGAGCCACAAACAATTTTGCTTCCTAATTTTCCCCAAAATCCATTTCTGCTCCACGCACCAGCACCCACCGGCCACCACCACCAACAACTGCCGATCATCCGAGACGCATTCGACCGCCATCCACCGTAAGTTTCAGCACCGTCTCAGCACCATCCACCGCGAGTGTCAGCCGGTCCGATGCCCATCCCTGGCCACACCAATTACGACGGTCCACGCCACCATAGCTGCCATCCCACCGTCCCTCCATCGCATGCCTCTCGCCGTAACAAGGTAATTTTTTACTTCTTCTCGCTTTGGCAAAAAAAAAAAAAGGAACAATGACTGAACGTAACCCTTTTGATTTTGGAGATATTTTTCTTGTTCACTTTTCCAGCCTTCATTTCTGAGGTTGGGTGAGGAAAACCCCAAATTAATTTGCCCTAATTTTTTTGAAATTACCCAAATCTGATTTAGTTAGATCGTGCTGGATTCCTAGAGATTTCTTCGTAAATCTCATTGAAACCGAGGGTTCCACTGTTTGATTTTGCTAAAAACTTTGATTTTTCACCCATTCATCGAACGTTAGCATCAGCACTTTGAATTTATTGTTGTCTCAATGTTTTCTTTTTTTAATTGTCCCGTGCATTGAACGGGCACAACGCTAGAACGGGTTAATTGTGCCCGTGCATAAACGGGTTTTGCCCCGTGCATAGAACGGGTTGAACGCTAGTATTTAATTGCGGGAAAGGTACCTGCCAGTTGGATTTGGCTCATTCGATGTTGGTCGTGGAATATTGAAAGATTGTCCTCCAATGGGGATGACATGAGCATTCACACTATTGCGGTCGTTCTGGACCAGAGAGGGCGCACGCCGCAATCGTCTTAGACGCAAGTATGCACTTCCCAAACGTTGTGCTTCTCTTTCAATTTCTAATAAACGTTGATTCATTAATGGGTCATTACGTTGAGTCATTAATCTTCTCCTACGCATGAGTCGAGCCATTTTGGCTTTAATTCTTTGTTCGTTTATGTCTCCACCATACACCGCATCCATCCTGAATATATAAATTCCAGCCTATAAATTTTTAACTATAAAAAGTTCCAACTGGATTCAAACTTTACTATAACAATTACAGAAACAACTCTTGGTACAACAATGAACGATTCTCGCATACTCATATAAAATGAACACCTAAAATAAAACAAAGTACTCTCATACTCATAAACTGAACACTTAAAATTAAACAAAGCGAGATATTCACAAAATGGATAGCATGCAACTCCAAATACTTTAGTCTTGAACGTGGGAGGTGGGATTTTTGGTTTTGGGTGGTGGAACACGTGTAAAGGGGTGATTTTTTTTTATACTATTTTTAAAAAAATACAAAATCCAGGAAAAGGAGTTACCAAAAAAAAACATCCAGGAAAAGGGGAACACACCTAAATCATTTGCAGATTTGAACAATCATTCATTGCACAGGTTATCTTGCTACCAATTGAACACCTGAATCATTTTTTCCCCATGTATTTAACATAAAAATTAGAATACGTATTTGCTTACAGCAAGATGTACTCTGAACTACCTATAGGATTCATATGCTGCAATGGATTCATATGCTGCAATGGTGTACATCAGCATGTAGTTTATCACATAGCAAAATAATGGGAAAAAAAGTTTAACCTTTGAGAGTTGATGAGAACTTAAACAAAACGTAGCCTCTTGCTTTCAAAATCTGCAGAACAAAAAAGTAGAAATAATTCCGTTATTTAGGAGAGGGACAGTGAGGGAAGTGAAGATACATGACAAAGATAGAGTTAAAAAGCTCAATTTATTTGAATTAACCTTTGATCAGAAGAGTTGTAGTCATGAAAGAAGTGAGAAGGAATTGCATGAGAAGAGTTTAAATGGTGGCAGAAGGAATTGCATGAGAAGAGTTCAATGCACGGGCTAGCGTTTGCCTGTTTGATACACGGGCTAGCGTTTGTGCCCGTTTGATGCACGGGCCCTGAAAAAATACAAATGTGATTCTTTTATGAAAAAATACAAATGTGTTGCATCGAACGGATACAAAACGCTAGCCCGTGTATCAAACGGGCACAAAAGCTAGCTTAGAAAGCGGAAAGAGTTTTACCGGTCACTCTTTGGATGTAGTTTTCTTTTGATTGCCGCTTAATTTTTCACCCCGTTTATCACCTTGTGACTGTTAAAAAAAAGAGAGCAGGATTAGATGGTTTTCACAGTTCAGTATTTGGGTGCGTACGTAGTTTTGAGATGGAAACTAACCTTTGAGCAATTGATATCCGCTTCATGAACAATTGAAGCTAAGGACCGATATCCGCTTCGTGAACAATTGAAGCCACGGACCGAACTTTCTAAAAGAGTGGAAGAATAGAAAAAATGGGTAGGAGTTGCACGGTGACAGTTAAACAGTGGAATGACAGATTTTAGACATGAGGTGTTTTTACGTGGGTGTCTCTTTGTTTTTAAATCCATTTGAACGTGGGTATGGGAACATATATATTATTAGTCGTGGGTCAGTTTTTTGTTTTGTTTTGTTTCTGATGGACGTGGGTAGTTTGCTTTCGAAAGGGGGGGTTTTGCAAAGGATTAATACACGTGTTCTGGTAGTCTGAGTGGAAACCTACATATTGGCATGCGAAAGTGGGTCTCATTTTCCTTTTTTCTTTTAAACCATCCGGTGTTTAATGGAGCAATGGACGTGGGTTTCGTAATGGGCGTGGGATTTGGTTAGATAGGAAGTGGGAACGCACATGTCGGTATGGAACGTGGGGTTTTTTTAAAACCGTCTGGTGGTATTAATTGAGGGATATGTGAGGTTTTTTTTTGGTTTTTAAAAAGTGAAAAATCTAGAAAATTAGAAATGGGGGTTTGGAAGATTGTGAGACTTCAACTACATTTCATTAGTATATTGATAGATAGATAGATAGATAGATGATAGATAGATAGATGTGGAAACTTATAAGGATGGTGTATTAGCTACATCTTGAACTCCGGTGGAATGGAGGAAAAGAATGGTCGAATTAGTACTGAATTTCTTTCGTTTGAAATGCATATAAACTTTTTTCATTGATGTTACAGGGGTATGCTGACTTCTTTTTTTTTCTTCAGAAATTGGTCGGATGCAAGGAGATGGGCGAAGGCCGAAGAAGTGATGAAGTCCATAAAAACTACTATAATTCCAACTATGGTATGGATTGGAAGTTTGGAACAAGATGAATCCTAGTATATAGAAGGGGCCTCAATTAAATCGAACTATTGCTTGAGTTTTGTACTCCCATGAGGATTTTAAGAACCTGGATTTATTGGTCAGTTTAATTGCGATGCTACACTAATTCAGATTTATTGGGAATTTGATTGTAATTTGATATTTGCTTTTGTGTGCATTAAGCAACCAATTGGAATTTATGTCAAGCAGAGATTTTTCTTATTTCCATCTGATGTGCAGACTCATGATAGAGCTATGTCTAGCCATAAGCACATGGCCTTGGTATTTAACACGGTTTTCTTTCAATGCCCAAAAACTTCCATTAGATCTTGGCTTGGTGAAGGCTGGAAAAAAATTACAAGTTGTGGGATTAAAATCTCGAAAAAATGGAAAGATAATTTGGATCTAAATGCCCCAAACCTTTGGCCAATTCACATTTCTTTGAAGACTTGGAATTACAACCAAAACAAAAGACCAGATACTAAAACTCCAAATCACTTTGCAGGCCTTTGACAAAAGAAAACAGAAAGTCTTGACATTTCGTAACAATAGTCATTCAAAGGCATGACATATCTCAACGGAAACAAGACAACACATTGTCCACTTTGTTTATAACACATTCATTACATAATTTACCTAGGGAAAAATTCAAAATACCCCCCAACCTTTACACAAAAATTAATTAGACTCCCAACCTTTTAAAAATTTCAATTTTACTCCCAACGTTATCTTCCGTTAATCAAAATGCCCCCTTCCGTCTGAATGACTAACAGATTTCGTTAAAGACTCCGTTAAATATCGTCCTGATAGAATTTTGATGATCTGAGCCGCTCAATGTATTCAAAACGTGATTTTAAGGGTACCCGCAAGAAATCAGCAAAAAAAATGACCAAGAAGGGCTTCATCTGAACAGTTTTTTATTAAACTATTCAATAAAAAACTGTTCAGATGAATCCCTTTCCGATCATTTTTTTTGTTAATTTCTCGCGGGTATCCTTAAAATCACGTTTTGAATACATTGAGCGGCTCGGATCATAGAAATTCGATCGAAAAGGGGAGGTGCAGACCGAAGCAAAATCCGGATGTCCGGAGTTGAACAAAATCCGGATCGATCTGCACCTCCTCTTTTCCAATCGAATTTCGATGATCCGAGCTGTTCAATGTGTTCAAAACTTGATTTTAAGGGTACCCGCGAGAAATCAACAAAAAAAATGATCGGAAATGGCTTCATCTGAACAATTTTTTATTGAATAGTTTAATAAAAAAACTGTTCAGATGAAGACCTTCTCGGTCTTTTTTTTTGCTGACTTCTCGCGAGTACCCTTAAAATCACGTTTTGAACATATTGAACGGCTCGGATCATCGAAATTCGATTGGGACGCTATTTAACGGAGCTTTTAACGAAATCTGTTAGTCATTCGGACGGAAGGGGGCATTTTGATTAACGGAAGATAACGTTGGGAGTAAAATTGAAGTTTTTAAAAGGTTGGGAGTCTAATTAAATTTTGGTATAAAGGTTGGGGGGTATTTTGAAATTTTCCCATTTACCTATTACAAAACACATTCCCATTATACCGACTAAACACCATCCATCAATGACATACACTTATTACACTACATAGCTAACAAGCCATAAGCACAAGATAAGGGCACAAAAAAATAATACGTGACCAACGAAGCATAAAATTTCTTTGGTGGGCTTTTACTTTGCTCTGTCAACTTTAGTTTTCCCACTGCTAGTTTCAAAATTTCCCCCGCCAACTTCAATTCCTCAGCCCGCAATCTAGGTATCACCATCTTTGCACTTCTACAACTATATTCATCGTACCATTCGAAATATTTGCATGGTTTACCAACATTCCACTGACAAACACAACTAGGAAGCGTTAGGAACTCGGACAGCAGTGTATAACAGTCCAATTGTTACTGTGAATGAATTTTCTATAAAAATTCCATTAGACAAATAGGCGCACCTATGGTGAAGCAAGAATAGCAGTGAGTTAATGAAGACTTGAACCGAGAATCCCGTGGTTCCTTAATGCTACAAAAACCCAAGATGCTACCCAAACCTTCTCTGAACCCAAACTGCGTACGTAATGAAGAACTCCATTTTTGGTGGGCAAAGATTCCCCCAAAGGCCCTGACCAAAACACTTCACGCCCAAACTGCTTACATAATGAAGAACTCCTCTGTTGGTGGGAAGGTTCCCCCAAAGGCCCAAACCGACCTGAGCAAAATTGCATATTTGAAAACCACCTCCATTGCATACACATTCCTCTGGATCTGCCACAGGAATACAAAGACTTGGAAATTCTGCCATCAGATGAGCATAACCAAGCCAATATCAGAGCATGAAGTGAAAAGTTACTGATCAACATCCCAATTAGTTAACCATTCGAACCACCTCATGAAACTAGACCCTACTAACCTCAAACAACCCTTAATGCCTTGACAAAATTATCTTCTTGAAACCTTTTTCCTCCAATTTTTTTTGGAGAAAAAAAAAATGAATGAAATATGGAGAAAAAAAAAGCAGCAACCAGAAAAATCAAGCCCTAAACGTAGATTTGGGGATTTTGGAAAAATTAGGGCAAACTAATTTAGGACTTTCCTCACCCAACCTAAGAACATGTAGGCTGGAAAAGAGAACAAGAAAAACATGTCCAAAATAAAAAGGGAATGTTCAATCCTTGTTCCATTTTTTTCCCCCAAGCGAGAAGAAACAAAAAAAAATCACCTTGCGTCGGAGGGACGGCTGCAACGGTGGCGTGGACCGTCGTAACTGGCGTGGCCGGGGTTGGTCATCGGACAGGCTGTTGGTGGTGAAAACTAGAGACATCGTAGGGGAGGGGGAGAGTAACAAAAAAGGTGAGGCCATTTACTGAAATTTTTGTGCTCTAATTGTTTAGAACGGAAGGTGAGAGAAAATGGTGTGGGCATCGGACCGGCTGAAACTGTCGGCAATTGTTGGTGGCGGTGGCCGGTTGAGTGCTGGTGCGTGGAACAGAAATGGGTTTTGGGGAAAATTTGGGAGCGAAATTGTTTGTGGCTCTCGTATCAAAATATACAAAATTTTTCAATTTTCCCGAACAAAACGAGAGGAGAGAGATGGGGGTTGGGGAGGGGGGCCCTTTTCTTTGCCACGTGGATGTGCTGTGCAAGATCTATTTCAATTGTCTGTGTGGTTAGCATTAATATTGCTTTCCAATCCTTTTTAAAAAGAATTTTTCAAAAAATTCCTCCTAGATTTTTCCTATTTTCAACATTTCTCTTTCTATCTCTCTCCACTTATTACCCCCACTATTTTCAAAAAAAAATTCAAAACACAATCCAAACACAACAAAAATCACTTTAAAAAAAGAAAAAGAAAAAGAAACATAGAGTATCCCTTATAGTACTTTTCACTACAATTACTTCTAGAGTCGCAATACCTAAAAAATTGGTGGATAGTGACTTTATTTTATTGTGGATATCCAAACAGTACCTAGTAGGTACATTGCACATGCTCGAAAAGTAAGAGCAAATTTCTGATTTTAAAAACAAATAACTTGAATTAAGAAAACCCCATTGTCCCTTTGTATCCGATGCCCCTACAAATGGAAATAGAATAAATTTGCAGTTAATTCTTTACCATAAATTAAATGTCTCAGAATTTCTATGATGATTTGGTGGTGGATTTTTCTGGTGTTCTTGCGCATGATATCTGAAATTACAATCGGAAGATAAAATAAAAAATATACTGTAAAAAATTTGGAAGATCTAAATTGCTGGAAAATGGAATTGAAGACTAGCCAACATGGGAAGAAAATCAGAATGCACAAGATACGTCAATTTTGCCTTGATGTTAATGTGAGAGAAGCGAGAAATGCTACGGTCCAATAAAGACATCCATGAATTTGAAGCCATGGGAACAAGATAACCCTTCAATATTTTATACATCACCGAGTGCATACAGGAGCAGATTTATCATTCACTGGAGTGCAAAGGCCATTTGTAATACAGTAAGCGATGTTCGACGTCTGTCTTGTGCATTCCTCCCTTAGAAGCACGGACACGGATGTGGGATACAGATATGGATACGACACGGCATGGCACGGACACGTAATACAATCCTCTTGGGTAAAAGCTTAAGGTCATGTGCGAGAAATTTACAGGGAACATGATCATTTCGGTTTTTTTCAAAAAAAAAAAGAGCTACTTCTTAGAAGCCAACAAAACGAAAAATAATGGCTTCTAACATCTTGAACTTCCACCATCTTAGTATCTTGGACTTTTATCAGTCCCCCAAGAGGAATGGTATCCCCCTTAACCAAAACACGCAAAAAAAGGTTTCTAGCATCTTGAACTTCAACAATCATTGGATCTTGGACTTTGTTGAACTTCATGTAGTCCCAAGGTATTTAAAATAGCATCTTGAACTTCCACCATACTTCTTGCATCAACCCAAAATACATTTCGCAATCGAACCTGTTATTTGGGAAGGAAAAGTGTGTAGGATTCTTGTTTTAATCCTCACACACATAACATATATTTATAGGCGATGTGGGACAAACCCCCACTCACCTAATACTACACACTCTAAAAGAACCTTTTCATTCACATCCATGGCATAGTACAAGTTAAGAGTTATAAGCTTGCATTTTGCCAAAGTAATTGTGCATGGCAGTTGCATCTCCTTCCTTAAGCTTCAACCGCCAAAATTTTGGAAGATGATTCCTACAATCCTGTTCTGAGAATCCCAACTTCTCATACCCCCCTCCCTCAACCAACAATGAAGTAAACTTCTTGTTGATCCTAATTCCAGCCATATCATTAATTTCAAGCCTCCTGTCCACAAATGAATTCAATATACCCTACACTAAAACATTCCAAATAGTTAAGTCTCGCAATTATAATGGCTTTTTAGGGCTGGCTTTTTATACTACCTATAATTGATATGCTTAATAGAATCTCACATCAGCATTCAAAAATTAGAGTTATTGGAATTGTAAAATGACCACTTATGTATTTATAGAGAACACAACCCATGTTTCAGCTTTGTATAAGAAGTTGTCCTCGGATCTATTATGTTGGTCCACAATTATCAGCCAATCACACCACACCACAGACTTAGTTGTGTGCCATCCGAAAATGAAAGTGCAAAGAAGATAATCAACTAATTATTGAGCCAACCTAGACTGATTCCGCATTCATCTGTCAAAATCTAACTGCTTTGGTTTTTGGTGAAAATTTGAAACTCTAATGAACCATTTTGTTGTGGGTTAAGCCACTAGAGAAGATTGTGAAAAATGGGCAAGATAGAATCGGTTGCAAGAGAAAGACCACATAAAACTGATCATTGAAGTATAAACCAAGGACACTCCAACCTTTAAAAAAAATCTTCATGTTCCTACAACAGTTTTCCGAAAAGTGGAAGCATAAAATTACACATTCAAAGACCCAATTGAAGAAACCATCAATTTTTTTTCTTTCAAAATTGATTTCAAATGTACCTGCAGAGAAATGGCTCGATCTGGAGAAATAGAGTGATCTGGTGATGAAGGTGTTTCCTTGTGAAAAATGAGAAGACTGGTGCAAACCGGCAACAGTGAAAAATGGGTGGAGAATGATGAAATGTCTAGATGTTGGTTTAATTTTTTCAGCCAAAAAGCAAAACGGAAAACAGTGTTTAGCAAGAGAAAAAGGAGAAAAAATTAGGAGAATCAAAGAAAAGCTAAAAGAAATGGAAAAGGAGAATGTGCCCACACTAATAAGTGAGTTGGATGCCACGTAGGCTTCATGGACAAATTCATGGATTCACCTTTCCGTACCGTATTACCCCTCCAGAAAAGAAGTTGATAGTGCTAAACTTCATTTATTGAGCAGGTTTCCAACAGGAGATAGCAGCTAAGATTCGGCCCTTCCATCCCTGCAGCATCCAGTTGATGTCCTCATCCACCACAAAATCCTCGTGGTAATCCAACTTGACTTTAGCCCTCACATCCTTAACTATCTCATGGTCCAGTGGGAGTTGCTTGAGCCCAGCCTTTGTATTCCGAATTGACCACTGCCTATATGTCTCTGGCCTTACAATCCTTTCAGTACCCTCACAAGAGACAATACTCATTGCATTCCTCCCAATGACATCTCTTTCATAGAGCATCCTCCCCTGATCTTCACGCGGTAAAATAGCATCAAACATATCAAACCCTGAATATGATTGGAAAAGAAACTCCCGAAAACGTGTGATGAAAAAGGGGGCATTGTATGACCCATTAATAATGCCATGGATGAACAAAGCCGGATAAATCCTCTTGATTAATTTCAGAACGGCATCCCTTGGACTGTCCCCAACTACTGTCTCATCAGACACGTACCTCAAGCGGTTCACACAATTGACAACAAGCACCTCATCTCTCTGAATCTTGAGATCACCAAGGCTAATAGTATCCCATTTCTTTGCCACACCATTGAACTCAAATGGGACATTAAATCTCTCACAATAATAGGCCAAACGACGTCCAGTTTCCTCAACCCTCTCTGCAGGCCGAAAACCAGGTAGGGGAAAGTCTATTCCAGTAAGACGAACACTAGGAGGCCCACCGGGTCTCATGGAGAGATGCTGAAAAAGGCCGGGCCATTGAAAGCCATGTTTGATTCCAAAATCAATTATGTGAAGCCGCGTTGCTTTCTCCGTAAGTTTCCAAATCATCTTGTTTGCGAAGAAATCCATCATCTTTCTGAAAGGGATTGCTTTAACATATGCCACGTAAGCTGCTAGGGATTCAGCAGCTGTAAGCCCCTTGCTCAAATGCGATGCATCCAATGCTCTCCCAGTGCCAGCGAGGCGCGCCTCAAGGGCATCTGCTAAGTAATGGGCCGTTCTTTCAGTACCATTTCCATTAGGAGAAGAGTGTTGGCGGATCTGCTTCAGCAATTCATTAGCAGTTGTGCTATCGATTCTCGCCACAGCTTGTGCACACCGAGTTAAGAGAGTCATTAGATCCACCACTTCCCTTCTGTTGCCTTGTTTCTTACATCGTG
Source organism: Rhododendron henanense subsp. lingbaoense (assembly GCA_020567845.1). Classification (NCBI taxonomy): domain Eukaryota; kingdom Viridiplantae; phylum Streptophyta; class Magnoliopsida; order Ericales; family Ericaceae; genus Rhododendron; species Rhododendron henanense. Next base: position 8,038,503 of record CM036323.1, read on the forward strand.
CCTTACCTCCACTTGGTCCTTTTGACTGCACATTCTTCTGCAACTTCCCACCCAATCCATTGCGTGAGGCTTCATAAACAATACTGGCTGAAGACTCCTCCTTGTGCAGATGAGGATTCATTGCAGGACAAAGCAACACCTCATACATCCCGGATTGCTCATCGGAGTCTCTATCATAACTGGCCAACTGCTTGTTACTCCGGCCCACTTCCCAATAACTACCATCCTCATCGTAGTGGTTTTTCGTTCCACTCAATCGACACATTAAGTGTTCCCCAGAATTCTTCTCAACCTCAGCCAGTGCCTTTTCATTTTGCTCTAAGATGTAATTCTCATGTTCTTCCTTTGGGTATATGAGTGTAAACTGCGAGCTGGCTTGGCTCACCATAGACGGATCTAAAACCTGAAACGAACTAACAAGAGAGTCCACTGTCCCATGAAAAACACTCGAAGAACCAAACGATATCATATCAGACTGAATAACGTAGTCCGAGTCGCGACCAACACGAGAAAATCCAAGCTTATTTCGATCGCCAATCGAGTTGGAATCGACAATCTCGTCAGCAGACAAACAACTATCAAAAGTAAGACCACTCCTGGTCCAAGTGAAATCATCATCCGGGCTCTCGGCATCCTCACATATACTCGGTGGGTTATGAAGGACATCGTACAAGGATTTCTCGGTAGCTTGGAGAGCCAAGCTGTCCTGAATCAAACCGGGCCGGTTTTCCCAGTCATCATGGTCATCTTCCATAAGCATCTCTGTTATGTAATTGAGTACAGCTTCGCTTACATTGTTCTCGTCCGACCGCTTGCCGGGAGATGGAGCTAAATTAGTCTGATGGGGAAGATTTGGAACTAGGTATTCGAGCCCATTTACTAGGTTGTGATCAGATGAAGAAGGAACCAATATTTGGTCAAATCCGAACAAATTAACTGACCTAGAATATGGGCATCCTTCCACAAGTTCATCCATTTAACTCCAATTACACAAAAACTAGCAAAAGAACAGGAATTATGCAGGGTTCCAAAGTAAGAGATTCATCCCTTTCAATTGGCAAGAACAACAGGAGAATCAGTAGACTCTTCTAGAGTACACAAACACCGCTAAATTCAGACAAATACGAATGATTCGATATATACGTATGCATCAAAATGGAACAAGCTTGGTCAAACCTGGATGTTTTGGATGTAGGATTATAGGACAAATTTGTTCTTTGTGCTTTCTTTACAGGGAAAAAAGAGGAGTATTTATTCAGTGGTCTTGGAGTGTGGTGCCCAACTTGTTATTCAGTGCATATTTTGTTGGGTTCATATTGAAGAGTGAATTGCACAAGAATATGTAGTGGATTTAACACACCCAGGTTGACCAAGGGGTAAGGGGGAGGGTCAGATTTAGGGAGTAATTCTCTTGGTTTGATATTTAGGCTCCGTTTGTTTTGGCGTAAAATATTTTTCGGTAAAATGTTTTACCTATTTTTCGCTGTTTGGTTGCGTAAAAAATTAGAAAAATATTTTACATGTAAAACATTTTCCATCAATTAGATGAAAATGACTTACCCTTAAATCTTCCGTAAGTTATTTTCCGAAATGAACCCGATACCTTCTACTGCAATTCTCATTGATCAGTTTTCTCGATCGTCAGTCATGACCCACATTTAATTCCAATATTCTCAAATCTCTCCACTGTTTAAGCTCTCCTCTCTCTTTACACTATTCTATTGATTTTTGAAAATATTTTTAAGAGCTAACCAAACACCAAAAAATAAAAATTTAAAATTTATTTTTTGAAAAAATATTTTACATAAAAAATATTTTACATCGAAACAAACGGAGCCTTAAATGGGGTACTGTAGCTGGAGTGTTGTAGCTCTTCTTGAGGTTTGGGTTGTGCAATCGAGTTCACTTAATGACCTGACTATAGAACTATTCCTCGGTTACCAAAAAAACGGAGTGAATAAAAAGTTGGGATACCACACAGCAATGAGTGCTGCTATGGGTACATACAAAATGTACATACAATGTACATATAGATTTTGTGAGGCTCAAATCGGGTCCCACAAAGATGATCCAAATCGTCCATTATTTTTAAAATATATTTTTATGGAGCCCTGTAAAAAATCAGCTCAACCCGATATCGGTAAGGATTTTTTCTGAATTTGTGGGGCGACGAGTAGTTTTCGCCCCCACAAATTCAGAAAAAATCCTTACCGATATCGGGTTGAGCTGATTTTTTACAGGGCTCCATAAAAATATGTTTTAAAAATAATGGGCGGTTCGAATCATCTTTGTGGGACCCGATTTGAGCCCCACAAAATCTATATGTACATTATATGTACATTTTGTATGTACCCTTAGCATTTTTGCACAGCAATGTCCCAGAACCATCCTATAACTTTCGCCAAACAGGAAAAGAAAGCACTAGCCATGTGTCCCACTTGGAGAACCATCAAAAGGAGAGAAAAGTAAATTTGAATTAAAAAGTACTAATGAAGATGGAGACAGACAAGCAAAAGCTTAAAGTCATGTGCAAGTAAACTTAAATGGTTAATATTTCATATTTTAGTCATTCCTTATTTGAACATTTCAAGAATGTTATGTACTTTGACTACCATTTCATTAAAAAAATTACTTATTTTGTCCTTTCTTTTGCCTTTGTGTTTTTTAGTACAAAAATAATTAAAAACGGTTTTCCCAAACCATTTTTTAATGCAATTACTTTTAAAGTCGCTCTACCTAAGTTGGTGGATGGTGACCCTTTTTATTGAGATCCGATCTCTTCTGTCTTCGAAATTCATGTGCCTCTTTACTGAGGAGTTTTTCGGCCATTGAATTTGTGTAATTTTTATATTTTAAATCCAATGGCTGAAAACCCCCTCGACAGTCGACACAAAGGCATAGGGATTTTCGTTATAAAAGATCCTCCATCCTTCTTTATTGTAGATATTTAATGAGTACCTAATGCGTTGCAAACATAAAAGAAAATGGATTGTGATTTTGGCACTCCAAAAATTGATGGAGGGGCTCCAAAACTGCACTGTATTGATACACAAAACGACGTCGTTTAGGAGCCCCTCCATCAATTTTTGGAGTGCTAAAATCAATTTCCAAAATTTCTGATTTTAAAAACAAAAAGTAACTTGAATTAAGAAACCACTTGACCTTTTTATCCAATGCCCATTCAAAGGGGACCAGAATAAATTTGCAGTTAAGTTTTGACCTTAAATTAAATGTCTCAGAATTTCTATTGATGATTTGGTGGTGGGAAAGAAGTGCATATCATCACGTGCTAAAATAAAAGAGCAGAAGTTACTTCTGAAAATTGACTTTGAAAGGGCCTACCTTTTTTTTTTTCCATTGCGTCAATTGGGATTTTTTGTTAGATCTTCTTGCGAAAATGGGATTCGGAGAGAAATGGTGTGGTTGGATTAAGGAGTGCATTTCTTCGGTCTCCATGTCGGAGCTGATCAATGGCTCACCGTCCAAGGAATTTCATATTGAGAGAGGCATCAGACAAGGAGATCCGTTATCCCCCTTCATCTTTAATATTGTCGTTGAAGGGCTGAACATTTTACTGGAGAGAGCTAAGGATCGGAACATCATAAAAGGAGCAAGAATAGGGGTCAATGGGGTGATGGTAACGCACCTTCAATTTGCGGATGATACAGTTATATTTTGTAATAATGATCCGGTGGAGGTGTCTAACATCAAGAGAATCCTTAGATGCTTTCAACTTCTATCTGGGCTCAAAATTAATTTTTCCAAGAGTTCTTTATGCGGTATTAAAATTTCTCATCAGGATGTGGTATCCTTAGCGCAAGTTATGGGGAGTAAAGTCAATCATCTACCTATTAAGTATTTGGGCTTGCCTTTGGGTGCCAACCCCAATAGGCTCAAGACGTGGGATCCTGTGATTGAAAAGGTGGAGAAGCGCTTAAGCGTGTGGCGCGGGCGATACAACTCTTCGGGGGCAAGCTCACCTTAATTAATTCTTCCCTTGCCAGCCAGCCGATCTACTTCATGTCGATCTTCAGAATGCCAGAGTCAGTAGCCAAGGGGTTGGAGAAAATTCAAAGAAAATTTTTCTGGGGGGATACGATTGACAAGAGAAAACTCCATCTAATCAAATGGGAGATGATTTGTAAGAAAAAGGAGAATGGGGGCCTAGGTGTGAAGAATCTGATGATTCAAAATCTGTCCCTCCTAGCCAAATGGTGGTGGAGGTTCAACAAAGAGCCAGATTCGTTGTGGGTAAAAGTAATCAAAGGAAAGTATAATTTAGAACACAACTGTTGGCTTCCTTGTATGCCGACTTTGGGTAAAACTTCGAATTTATTGAGGGATATTTGCACTCTTGGGGAAGTATCCTCCTGCATCGGAAGTATAATCCAGTCGGGCTTCCAAATCCAAGTTCGTTCCGGATTGGAGATTTCGTTTTGGAATCAGGCATGGTTGGGGGACACGACACTTAGAGAGGACTATCCACGGCTGTACCTGATTTCTACTCAAAAAGAGGCGGTTGTCAATGCATTCTAGAGTGGGTCGGGAGATGATAGATGGAACCTGACCTTTAGTTGAGAGTTACACGACTGGGAAATTGATCAAAGGGAGGAATTAAAGTAGAGGTTACAACCAGTTTTTCTGGATTCGTACAGTCGTGATTCATTGAATTTGAGATGGTCCTTTGATAATAGATTCTCGGTAAAATTGGTGTACAATCAGTGGGAAAGTAGTAGGCATTCCGGAAGTCTGGGGTTGGAAGCCTTGTGGAAGAACATTAGCCCCCCTAAGGTGGAAATTTTCACTTGGATGGCTGTTCAATCCAAGGTGGCCACGAGATCAGTACTTTTGGGCAGAAATTTGATTTTAGAGGGACAATCTTCTTTGTGCCCTCTTTGCACTTTGCTCTTGGAAACTCCGCAACACTTGTTTTTGCACTGTCATTTTTCGTGGGGTGTTTGGTTGCAGATTCTAGAATGGTGGCATGTTCAATGGGTATGTCCTGAATCTCTGGAGAATCATCTCAGGTGGTGGATGGATAATAGATTTAGAAACTTGGAGAAAAGATTGTGGGAAGCTTCCTTCTTCACGACGTTGTGGTCGTTGTGGTTGGTGCGAAACGAGTTTGTGTTTAACAACGCAACAGTGACAATTGGAGAAGTGGTTGAAAAGGTAAAATCTAGAGTCGCTATGTGGGTAAAGGCAAAGTTCGACATTAAGGTGTATACGGTGGAGGATTTTAAGGTTTTTTTTGGATGTAATTAGGCTGTTAAAGTTGTAAGTCGTGCTTGTGATTTTAGGTAAGGTGTGTCTTCCTCCAATGTTCTGTTGGAGGGCGTTGTAAGGTGTTTTTTTTCTTATTTCCTATCCTTTGCTTGATCGCGCAAGTATTATATGCTTACTGTGGTTGAGCCCCCTCGATGTATCCCCTCGAGCTTGATATAAAAGTTTCGTTTGCCGAGAAAAAAATAATAATAATAATAATTGTTGAAGCCATGGGAACAAGATGGAATTCACAGAAGAAAATGCCTGACTTTGCAGAAAAAATCACCAGACATTCCAACTTATGACTCACCAGACTCACAGCCTACTTTATTTATCCAAAGAGCAAAACCAAAGAAACATCTTCTCCTCTTTCTGTTTCGCTTTTTCTTTCAATCCTACTAATCTTATACGGTTGCCAACCCTTTAATATTTCATAGGTAATTATTCAGTACTTCCGGTGGATACTTCCTCCCCTTACATAATATGTGGGCCTACATGTGGGTCTCGCGTGGACCCACATATTATGTGAGGGGAGGGAGTGTGCACTAGAAATACTCCGTATTGAATAATTTTCCTATTTCATACATCACTAAATGCATGCGGGAGCAGATTTGCCATTCACGGTAGTGCAAAGGCCATTTGTAATTCTGGAAGCCATGTCGACGTTCGTCTTGTGCATTCCTCTCTTAAAAGCATGGATACGGGATACAGACACGACACGGACATGGGGACACGTATCCACAAATACAATCCTTCTGGGAAAATTAAATATAATAAAAAATTGGACAAGTATTTAGGCAAACACGTGTCCAAAGAGTATTGCGTCGTGTTCGTCACCAAAATGTGTCGGACACGGATACATGAGGCCGCTAGCATGTCTGTGCTTCTTAGATTCCTCCCGCTCTATGTAGCACGGACACGGACACGGGACACGGACACGACACGACACCGACACCCCGACACGTAAATTTTCAGAAAATGGGGGACACGACACGTTTGGGGACACGTCTATATATATGTGTATGTATATGTATATATATATCAAGAATACAAAAAATTCAAATAAGATAAAAGTTAATAATATTATATCCAGATAGCCTTGTTTTTACCTTTGCAGTACATTGTTTTCCAAGTCATTACATCTATTATCTATACCTTGCAACAAAAAGTGTCCCAAAAGTGTTTGTTAAAAGTGTCTGGAAAGTGTCCCCGGAGTGTCCCAAAAGTGTTCGAAAGTGTCTGGAAGGTGTCGGACTCCAAATATTGCCCAAAATAACAGGACACTTCTGGAGAAGTGTCCGACACGTGTCGGCCGAGTGTCGGTGTCCGACACGTGTCCGACACCGGTACGTCACCCCTAGTGGAGTGTCGGTGCTACATAGCTCCCGCTACAATTATTGGAGAAACAAGCTGAAACTCAGTATATTTACCGGAAAAAGAAAAAGAAAAGCTGAAACTCAGTAAAACATGTCAAACTCATTTATTGTGTGGATTCCACAAAAATATGCAGTGGATAATGGCTGTAAGTTCAAGTTTTTATTTGGCAAATCCCATGACAAAAATACATTGATTTGTATCTTTTATTATTGAGTTGAAATTTATTCTTCATTTATTTCTAGAATGTCTGTTTAGGAAGTGGAAGGAAATCAAATCGTTTGTAATTGAGAGGATGCGTTTTAGGAACTAAATCAATTATATTGTAATTGAGAGATAGAGAAGGAAAAGGATGGAAGGAATCAAGGAGATTCGTGATCATGGCAGATGAATAAGGAAAGAGGATCTCAAAATCTGTGGGTTGAAAATAAGGCAACGTGCATCAGTTGTATTTGCCCGAGCAACTCCGAACAAGCCTATACTGGTGCTTGAGCAACTGGACAGATTTCATCCATCTATATATATGCGGCTCACTTGGGATTTCGAGGTGACCGAACATATGAGAGCCGCCCCCAAGAACGTCCAAATTAACCTAAGAATACATCCAAGGGGTTTCGGTTTTGTTTCTTGAAGTACAAACATGATCAATTGATCATCGAGCAATAAGGTTAACTTCATGGAGTTTCTTTCCAATCTTTGATTCAACTTACTTGAGTTGGCCTTCGGTGGATTTCCGAAGGATAGTGGAAGGCTTGTGGATTCAAGACAGCGGCAGTCAAGCACTGGGTGCGGTGAACGAGCGATTCGGCAATCAACCTTGGTCAACCGAGAGCGATTCTAGGTTGTAAGTATAGGTTTGTTTGTAACCGTACAATGAGTATAGTGTTTTGATTCCTTCCCGTGGTTTTTTCCTGTTTAGGGTTTTCCACGTATATCTTTGTGTTCATCTTTTTATTGCTCCTCATTCGTTTGATTAGCTTATTTATTGATTGGTGGATTGATTAATTAAAAAGATAAAAAAAAATAGCAAATATTTATATACCTAGGCGATCTAGGATTTTTCAATGGCGTTGGGACACCATGCGCCGCGATGGTGCCCCAAATCATATACTTTTCACCAAAGAGGAAAAGAAAACTCTAGCCACCTGTCCCACTTAGAGAACAATCAAAAGGAGAGAAAAATACGGAGTAATTATTCTTGATCATGGAGAGAAAAATAATTTGAAAGATTAAAAAGTAATAAAGATGGAGAGAGACGAGCAAAAGCTTAAGGTCATGTGCAAGAAATCTACAGGGAACATATTCATTTCAGTTTTTTCAAAAAAATTAGCTACTTAGAAGCCAACAAAACAAAAAATAATGGCTTCTAACATCTTGAACTTCCACCATCTTAGTATCTTGGACTTTTATCAGTCCCCCAGGAGGAATGGTATCCCCCTTAACCAAAACACGCAAAAAAAGGTTTCTAGCATCTTGAATTTCAACAATCATTGGATCTTGGACTTTGTTGAACTTCATGTAGTCCCAAGGTTTTTAAAATAGCATTTTGAACTTCCACCATACTTCTTGCATCGGCCCAAAATACATTCCTCAATCGACCCTTTTCATTCACATCCATGGCATAGTAAAAGCTAAGAGTTATAAGCTGCATTTTGCCAAAGTAATTGTGCACGGCAGTTGCATCTCCTTCCTTAAGCTTCAACCGCCGAAATTCAGGAAGATGATACCTACAATCCTGTTCTGAGAATCCCAACTTCTCATACCCCCCTCAACCAATAATGAAGTAAACTTCTTGTTGATCCTAATTCCAGCCATATCATTAATTTCAAGCCTCCTTTTCACGAATGAATTCAATACCCTATTGGAGTTGTAAAACCGGTATTTGCTTGGATTCATCTCATAATTATGGTTGAGTACCAAGGAATTCAACTTCCAACTTCCATTGGAGCAACAAACTGCATTAGGTCCTGCTTTGCATTCTGACTTTGTTTGTGGTCACAGCTTCACGGGGTTGCTAGTTTCTCTTCGGCTTTCCAGCATGACTACAAGCTAATGTTAGACACTTAAATTTCCTGTTAGCTCCCCTCTTTACATTCCTTTTGATCACTGAAAAACCATTTTTCCTGGCATATCTTGAGTAGTAACCATACATCTCATCAAGGGAAAAAAAATTCCATTCCCACTTTAGAAAACTCAACTTTGTCTTCTTCATTAGAGGCAACTTTGTCGGCTTCATTGGGGTCCTCAACCTTATCTTCTTCAATACCCGTTTTCTGTAATTCGACATCGATTTTATCTGAATCCAAATCCCCACTTGAATATTCAAATGACATCTCTCTTCCACGCCCCTACACAAACATTCCAAATAGTTTAGTCTCGCAATTATAATGGCCTTTTACTACCTATAATTGATATGCTTAATAGAATCTCACATCAGCATTCAAAAATTAGAGTTATTGGAATTGTGAAACAACCACTTATGTAATTATAGTACATATCCCATATCTCAGCCTTGTATTAGGTTGGTCTATAATTATCAGCTAATCACACCACAGACTCAGTTGTGTGCCATCTGAAAATGTAAGTACAAAGATAATCCACTAATTATTGAGCCAACGTAGACTGATTCCGCATTCTTATGTCAATATCTAACTGCAAATAGATCATAGAACTATATTCGGTTTTTGGTGAAAATTTGAAACTCTAATGAACCATTTTATCGCGGGGTTAAGGCACTAGAGAAGATTGTGAAAAATGCGCAAGATAGAATCAGTTGCAAGAGAGAGACCACATAACACTTATTATTGAAGTATAAACCAAGGACACTCCAAACTTTTAAGAAAAAAATCTTCATGTTCCTACAACAGTTTTTCGAAAAGTGGAAGCATAAAAACACACATCCAAAGACCCAATTGACAAAACCATTCAGTTTTTTTTTTTTTTTCTCAAAATTGATTTCAAATGTAACTGCAGAGAAATGGCTCGATCCGGAGAAATAGAGCGATCTGGTGATGAAGGTGTTTCCGTACCGTATTACCCCTCCAGAAAAGCAGTAGATATTGCTAAATTTCATTTATTGAACAGGTTTCCAACAAGAGACAGCACTTATGATTCGCCCCTTCCATCCCTTCAGCATCCAGTCGCTGTCCTCATCCACCAAAAAATCCTCGTGGTAACCCAACCTGACTTTTGCCCTCACATCCATAACTATCTCATGGTCGAGTGGAAGTTGCTTGAGCCCAGCCCTTGTATTCCGAATTGACCACTGCCTATATGTCTCTGGCCTTATAATCCTCTCAGTTCCTTAACAAGATACAACACTGATTGCACCCCTCCCAATGACATCTCTTTCATATTGCATCCTCCCCTGATCTCCACGTGGTAACATAGCATCGAACATATCAAACCCTGAATATGTTTGGAAGAGCAACTCCCGGAAACGTTTGACAAAAAATGGGGCATTGTACGAGCCATTAACAATGCCTTGGACGAACAAAGCCGGATTAATCCTCTTAATTAATTTCAGAACAGCGTCCCTTGGACTGTCTCCATCTACTGCTTCATCAGAGATATACCTCAAGCGGTTCAAACAATTGACAACAAGCACCTCATCCCTCTGAATCTTGAGATCATCATGTCTAATAGTTTCCCATTTCTTTGCCACGCCATTGAACTCAAATGGGACATTAAATCTCTCACAATAATAGGCCATGCGACGTCCAGTCTCCTCAACCCTTTCTGCAGGCCGAAAACCAGGTAGGGGAAAGTCTATTCCAGTAAGACGAACACTAGGAGGCCCACCAGGTCTCATGGAGAGATGCTGAAAAAGGCCAGGCCATTGAAAGTCATGTATGATTCCAAAATCAATAATGTGAAGCCGCGTTGCTTTCTCAGTAAGTTTCCAAATCATCTTGTTTGCAAAGAAATTCAACATCTTTCTGAAAGGGCTTGCTTTAATATATGCCACGTAAGCTGCTAGGGATTCAGCAGCTGTCAGCCTCTTGCTCAAAAGCGATGCATCCAATGCTCTTCCGGTTCCAGCGAGGCGCGCCTCAAGGGCATCTGCGCCCATTCTTTCAGTACCATTGCCATTAGGAGAAGAGTGTTGGCGGATCTGCTTCAGCAGTTCATTAGCAGTTGTCCTATCGATTCTTGCCACAGCTTGTGCACACTGAGTTAAGAGAGTCATCAGATCAACCACTTCCCTTCTGTTGCCTTGTTTCTTACCACGTGCCTTTCCTCCACTTGGTCCTTTTGACTGCACATTCTTCTGCAACTTCCCACCCAATCCATTGGGTGAGGCTTCATAAACAATACTGGCTGAAGACTCCTCCTTGTGCAGATGAGGATTCATTGCAGGACAAAGCAACACCTCATACATCCCGGATTGCTCATCTGAATCTTTATAATAACTGGCCAACTGCTTGTAACTCCGGCCCACTTCTAAATAATCACAATCCTCATCGTAATGATTTTTCGTTCCCCTTGATCGACACATTAAGTGTTCCCCCAAATTCTTCTCAGCCCCAGCCAGTACCCATGGAGTCTTTTCATTTCGCTCTAAGATGTAATTCTCATGTTCTTCCGATGGGAATATGATTGTAAACCGCGAGCTGGCTTGGTCCACCTTAGATGGATCTAAAACCTGAAACGAACTAACAAGAGAGTCCACTGTACCATGAAAAACACTCGAAGAACCAAACGTTATCGTATCAGACTGAATAACGTAGTCCGAGTTACAATCGACACAACAATATCCAAGCGTATACTGATAGCCAATCGAGTTGGAATCAACAAGATTGTCAACACATGCAGAACTATCAAAACTAAGGCTACTGCTAGTCCTAGTGAAATCATTATCCGGGCTCTCGGCATTCTCACGTACACATGGTGGGTTATGAAGGACATCATACAAGGATTTCTCAGCTGCTTGGAGAGCCAAGCTGTCCTGAATCAAACCGGACCGATTTTCCCAGTCAAAAACACCAGGAGATCAGGGACAGCAGCATCAGCTCCAAGAGCAAGAATGAGACCCCAATAGTAGAGGCATCAACTGAGCCAAATGGAGTAGCCCAGGATTTAGGCCACAGCGTGAATGTAGCAGAAGCATCAACTTGTAGCAGATTGAGAAGTGTGAACATCTAGCACATTGAGCAGTTGCATTGGCCAAACATCAACACAAAGCAGCAGCAAAGAGCATGACTAGTAGTGTAGCACAGCAACAGGACATGTAAAATAGAGCAGCAGCAGCAACACATGATTTATAAAGACATCAGAAGATATGAAATCTTTGGCCTCAGAATAGATACGAAAGATCCACCAAAGCACCAACAAGAAAGCAACCAGGATAGCTTGTTGAACAGCAGGAAAATAAAAAAGAAAAAGAAAAGAAAAACGCTGAAGACCTACATATATCATGTATGGTAAGGCCAAACAAGAATACGCACCAGAGAAGACCTCAAAACTTGCATCACCAACTAGACTTCTTTGCATCCTAAGAAACAGCAGCAAAAGAGCTTAGCAAGAACAAAACAGAAGCACATGGATTGAGGAAGTACGAACTACCAAAGCATGACATATAGCACCACAAAGCAGAATCTTGGACAAAGCAGAACAAACAGGACCAGCACCACAAAGCAGAATCTTCGACACAGCACCACAATCAGGACCAATGCATCAGAAGCGACCCTTGACTTCCTTTCAAAACCACTTCCAGGATAACTTGCTTAAATCCAACAGCTATCAGAGAGAGCAATCCAACAGCTATCAGAGACAGCAGCAAGGGGCAGCATCAAAGAAGATGTACTCCCCATCATCTGCTACACCCATGTTAAGAAAAGCAGTAACATAAGCACGCCCCAATTGGAAGGGAAAAGCAGAAGCCAGAGAACCTGTGAGAAACAAAGAAAAACAAAAGCAAAAATCAGACCAAAACAAAGACACAGGCCACTCTCGCCCAATTTGATCGTTTACGAAATTTACCTTTCTTGTACAATAAATCTGACGGATAAATGTAAAGTCAAAGGAATGAAAATAAATTTGTTGTTGTTGTGGCCCTACTCCGCTAAATGTTCATGATATGCAATGGTGCTGTGTTTTGCCATCAAGTTGTTGTGCAAGAGCAAACTTGTGATTGCTTGTTTGAATGCTCTTTTTCCACTGGAAAATGTGAAGCAAAATTTGACCATGATGATCATAACTTGTGCATAGCCCAAAAGCAAGGGATTCTCGAAGAAGCAGTCTCGTAGAGCAAGGTTCGGATCAAATTGAATGAGACCTATAGTAAGGAAGCACATTTAGAAGCTTCAACCAAGCACCGGATATGTGGTCCTTTAGTTTTTATTGTACAATCAGATGCTTTAATCAAACAAAGGCGCGTCAAATTTTTTAAAAAGCAAAAATGGGATTAAGTGTGATTTTGTTCTCATGGTACAAGTAGCTTACCTATTTAGCTAAGGGAAGTTAGATAATGTCAAGGTGCACCATATTATGGCACAGCTAAAAGCATGATCTAAACTCATTCAATGATAATGCTCCTAGCTTCCCATCATCAACCATTCTTTCTTTATTTTTTTCCTTTTCGACGAACAAGATCAACCCAGTTATATTTCTTCTTTCTTTTTGTTCTTTCTTCTTTTAAGTTGTGGATAAAAAATTAAAAAAAAACTTTACGTAGAAATTGAAACATTTTTGTATGAGAGTTTTTTTTAATGACGGGTTCTCAAAGAAGATTGTGCAGTCGGCCCTCTATGGGCTCATGCTAAACCCACTTTAATAATCGAAACCGTCCATTTTGAGACGTTTGTCGAGAATAACAATCACGCCATAAATTAAATTAACTGAACAGAGATCATTACGAGTGCATTTGTCTTCATGAAAGTAAGTTCGAGGGGATTGATCTAGTCTGACCCCCATATTCCTGTCGATCGATTTCCGACGGGGAGTCGGTGACATCCCTTCGTCGGACTGAATTTTAATCTTCCTTGCTATAATGGGTTTGATACCGTGTGGCCAAACCTATTTTAACAAAAACAAATTCACTTTGATCATCTCCGATTATGTATCGTTCAGAACTCAATTCAAACGATCTTTGACAATATTTATCTTCTTCATAAGCTCTACAACTTCAATGATTCGGATCATAGAGATCAATCGAAACGAGATCACAATTCGACGAACTCACGTTGAAGATCCAATAATGCATGCTTCCGACGTCGTTTGGCACAATGGATTTGATAGAGTGTGGCCAAGTCTATTTTCAAACAAAAAAATTCACACTTATCGTATCCGATTATGTATCAATGAGTATTTGATTCAAAAGACATTTGACATGGTTTATCCTATCGACAATATCTGTAACATGAAGGGTTTCGATAATGGTGATAAACTGGAATGGGCTCACAATTTGACAAAGAAGTCAAATTCATGTTTTCAAGGGACTTCGCAGGTTGCAGATGAGAATTCTTAACAAGTACGGACGACGTCGTTTTTTGATAACTCCCGAGTTCAAGGTGCGATCTTTAAATGGAACCTGGCCGACGTTGTTTAGACAAAGCTCGCGCCTGTCATATGCGAGTTTCTAATGAATGCCAGTACACACGCCAGTCATCGTCCCCATTTCCCCTAAGATCTCTCTCGCGCGCGCTCCGCATACATATTGTATTTCACTGAATCTTCGTTCACAAACAGTTTCAATCCTCTGCAAGTTGATTCTGACCTTACATTTTTAGGTATGCAAAAGCTCAAAAGCTCAATTTTTGTCCGAATTGTGTATGATTCAAATGAGGCTATTGATTTCATCATTTCATGTTACCCAACTTAATTTAGGTCTATCTTCTTTTTCGATACTTGGATCTTTGGTTGTAGTCGATTCTCTCACAACAGAGCTTGATAGTGATATGAGAGCATAATTGTTAAGAAACTATGAATTCAATTTGTATCGTCTACTTCAAAAACTATAATTATTTGATCGTATCCTTCTTGTGTAGAAATCCTACGATACGATAAGGTATCCTACAGTATAGACGTGTGTGTGCTGGAAACAGCTTTTAAAATTAACGTCATTAATATGGCTTATTCGCTGAATTAACTGTAAAATAAGGTAAATTGGTTGAACATGTTTATAACTCCCATTAATTTAATTTTTTGTGAAAGAAAAAATGAGCTCGATAGTGATATGAGTGGAATTTCAATCAACCCGATGCTAAAGGGGGACATATCTTCTCTAAGAAGAGTGCTACGTGCATGCCTCGATCAATAGCGTTTCTGTATACCCCTATTTCTCTAATTATTGCAAGTAAGCTGGACTATGTGCAAAACCATGGTTCTGCTACATGGACATGTTAACTGAGTTTGCATTCACAGGTAGTTCTAATACCATACCCATAGCACAAAGAGGATATCTTTGAATGTTTTCGTTTTTTATCTTCGAAATAGCAAATACACGATGTTGCGTGATGGGCTAAAGGGACACCAATTTGATGGCCTCGGGGAAGAGTACAGTGGAGTAGTCATAGACAGAGAGGAAATGTAAGGGAGATTTGAAGTGAAGATCAGGATTGGGCTTTGTTGTTGATTCACGGAATTTAGATTGATAATCTCTGTAACTTTTATACGGAAAAAGAGTTAATGTCTCTTGGCTGAATATGGCTAGATTGAAATGAGACACTTTTCAACACAGTTGATGGGGATGGCAATATGGCACCTATCGGCTAATGGACATGCCTTAACACATGATCCGCTTGTTGTGCTCATAAGTCTTCGACCTTCTGCTTAAAGTTCCCTTTTCTAGGAAACCATCTTACTCGAGGAGCAAATATGTCAAGTGAATTACCTGGAATATATGCCATTTCCATCCTGTATTCTAATAGATAGAATCCAATTTTGATTTCGTCCAGGAAAAAGCCGTGGTTTTTTTTCAAAAAAGTCTGATCTGTTTGAGCAGGCTCTTCTTTGAATTGTGGCTATAATGCTAAAACATGTAAGTACTAGGTATAGTGATCTTATAGGTTGAGTGCCGCTTTGTTTACTTCTCTTCACTAAAACAGGTGAATGAGGGAAGTGCAAGTGAGATTTTGGCTGGAGCTCTACACGACAATGGCCGAGCTATCCTTGTTGGGCACAAAACCTTTGGGAAATGAAAATTTCAGGTACTAGTTACTACTAACCTCTTCCAAAAAAGTTTGTACCCTGTACATAAGGCTCTTCCTCCTTGCACACGGTTTGAAGAACTAGGTAGGTAGTTTTACTCCTGCTTCTTTCGTTTTAGTTTTGGGGAAGCTAATAATCTTGACTCAAACCATGCCAACACCACTTCCCTAGAGGAAAACAAGTGATGACACGTGGCTTACGATGTGATTTGAAGATAGCATTGGCCATTGCTACAGCTCATGGGTGGATCACTAATCACTTTGAAGAACGACAAATCTCCCATAGCTTATGTTGTCAAGAATGCATTTTCAAAGAAACTTTCTATGGGGTGATTCTGCTGACAAAAAGAGATTGCACAAGGTAAAATGAGGTTCCATCACAAGGGGCAAAAAATATGGGGGTTTGGGTATCAAGAAACTAGTGGAGCACAGTTGTGCTTTGCTTGCAAAGTGATGGTGGAGATACAATAAGGAGGATAATTCCCTATGGGTAAACTTAAAAGCAAATACAGGTATGGGGAAGACAGTTGGCTACCTGCATTACCTTCAACTAGAAAACCATCCAGAATTTAGCATGATAAACTATCTGTTGGTAATGAACAATCTGAACTTGGTAACATATTATTCATGACGGACTATGCATAAAGGTGTTTGCAGGAAATGTTGCTAAATTCTGGACTGATATATACATGGTCAGGTGAACAATCCCTAAGAGAGAGGAATTTCCTAGACTCTACCTGTTATCAACTCAAAAGAACTAGGGAGAGGCATAATGAACCCTTTAAACACACACACAATACCCAAACTCCCAATGTGGGAGCCCGCCCAGCTGACGCAGGCCCAAGAACCTCGCCACTAAAGAGTGGCACCACGATAGAGGGCCCAAGGGGCTTGCACCAGAGGTCGAGCACCCAAACCACAACGGGTGGGCGAGACTTGGTTGTTTTGGAATGAGGGCAAGAGGGTATTGTGTGTGTTTAAAGGATCCATTATGCCTCTCTCTAGTCAGCAATTGCCTAGGTGAGTTGGTATGTGGAATTACCCTCTTGACCTCATTCCAAAACTTAAAAGAACTTCTTGATCTAAACAGCCACGGGGATTGGAATTTGCAGTTTAGAAGGTCTCTCTTTGTTTTAGGAAACTGAACAGCTAGGACTCTTGCTGCAAAAGATACAGAATTTCAGAATATCTTCAAGGGGTGATGTTTTGAGTGGAGATGGAAACAGGACACAACCTTCTAAGTTAAGTCTGCATATAGTGCTTGGGAATCCAGGTCCTACACTGAAAATCCCTGTCTTCTGTTCTTATGCAGAACCTTTGTCCTTTAAAAGTGGAGGCAAACGTATGCAGGCAATCGAGGATAGAGTTGCAACAAGATCTGAACTTTTGAGGAGGAATATAATTCTGGACTTAAACCAAGCTGTGTGCCCTCTTTGTTCCAACGATACAAGAACGTCCTGATCACCTACTCTTGACTGGCCCCTTCTCTTGCCAGGTATGGTCGAATTTTATGCGTTGGTGGTATATTCTTTGGATTAGCCCTGCATCTATCTCCCATATTGCTGAGAGTTGGTTCAATAATGGATTCAAAAATCTAGAGAAACACATCTGGAATATCAGTTTCTATGCTATCTTGTGGTCATTATCCTTGGCAAGGAATGAGATAGTGTTCAATAACAAGGTTATAGAAGCATGCGACGTTATGAATCTGGTGAAGACCAGGATAGCTGTCTGGATCTTGCAAGTTCAATCTCAAGGATTGTTCTGTTGAGGACTTCAAGAGATGTTTGGAGGGGATTATGTAAGTGAAAATTTGATTCTTTCAATATCGGAGCAACAAACTGCATTAGGTCCTGCTTTGCATTCTGACTTTGTTTGTGGTCACAGCTTCACGGGGTTGCTAGTTTCTCTTCGGCTTTCCAGCATGGCTACAAGCTAATGTTAGACACTTAAATTTCCTGTTAGCTCCCCTCTTTACATTCCTTTTGATCACTGAAAAACCATTTTTCCTGGCATATCTTGAGTAGTAACCATACATCTCATCAAGGGAAAAAAAATTCCATTCCCACTTTAGAAACCTCAACTTTGTCTTCTTCATTAGGGGCAACTTTGTCGGCTTCATTGGGGTCCTCAACCTTATCTTCTTCAATACCCGTTTTCTGTAATTCGACATTGATTTTATCTGAATCCAAATCCCCACTTAAATATTCAAATGACATCTCTCTTCCACGCCCCTACACAAACATTCCAAATAGTTTAGTCTCGCAATTATAATGGCCTTTTACTACCTATAATTGATATGCTTAATAGAATCTCACATCAGCATTCAAAAATTAGAGTTCTTGGAATTGTGAAACAACCACTTATGTATTTATAGTACTTAATTACATATCCCATATCTCAGCTTTGTAAGATAATCCACTAATTATTGAGCCAACGTAGACTGATTCCGCTTTCTTATGTCAATATCTAACTGCAAATAGATCATAGAACTATATTCGGTTTTTGGTGAAAATTTGAAACTCTAATGAACCATTTTATCGCGGGGTTAAGGCACTAGAGAAGATTGTGAAAAATGGGCAAGATAGAATCAGTTGCAAGAGAGAGACCACATAACACTGATTATTGAAGTATAAACCAAGGACACTCCAAACTTTAAGAAAAAAATCTTCATGTTCCTACAACAGTTTTTCGAAAAGTGGAAGCATAAAAACACACATCCAAAGACCCAATTGACAAAACCATCCAGTTTTTTTTTTTTCTTTCAAAATTGATTTCAAATGTAACTGCAGAGAAATGGCTCGATCCGGAGAAATAGAGCGATCTGGTGATGAAGGTATATTCCAGTAAGACGAACACTAGGAGGCCCACCGGGTCTCATGGAGAGATGCTGAAAAAGGCCAGGCCATTGAAAGCCATGTATGATTCCAAAATCAATAATGTGAAGCCGCGTTGCTTTCTCAGTAAGTTTCCAAATCATCTTGTTTGCAAAGAAATTCAACATCTTTCTGAAAGGGCTTGCTTTAATATATGCCACGTAAGCTGCTAGGGATTCAGCAGCTGTCAGCCTCTTGCTCAAAAGCGATGCATCCAATGCTCTTCCGGTTCCAGCGAGGCGCGCCTCAAGGGCATCTGCTAAGTAATGGCCCATTCTTTCAGTACCATTGCCGTTAGGAGAAGAGTGTTGGCGGATCTGCTTCAGCAGTTCATTAGCAGTTGTCCTATCGATTCTTGCCGCAGCTTGTGCACACTGAGTTAAGAGAGTCATCAGATCAACCACTTCCCTTCTGTTGCCTTGTTTCTTACCACGTGCCTTTCCTCCACTTGGTCCTTTCGACTGCACATTCTTCTGCAACTTCCCACCCAATCCATTGCGTGAGGCTTCATAAACAATACTGGCTGAAGACTCCTCCTTGTGCAGATGAGGATTCATTGCAGGACAAAGCAACACCTCATACATCCCGGATCGCTCATCTGAATCTTTATCATAACTGGCCAACTGCTTGTAACTCCGGCCCACTTCTAAACAATCACAATCCTCATCGTAATGATTTTTCGTTCCCCTTGATAAACACATTAAGTGTTCCCCCAAATTCTTATCAGCTAGTACCCATGGAGTCTTCTCATTTCTCTCTAAGATGTAATTCTCATGTTCTTCCGATGGGAACATGATTGTAAACCGCGAGCTGGCTTGGTCCACCTTAGATGGATCTAAAACCTGAAACAAACTAACAAGAGAGTCCACTGTACCATGAAAAACACTCAAAGAATCAAACGCTATCGTATCAGACTGAATAACATAGTCCAAGTTACGATCAACACAACAATATCCAAGCGTATACTGATAGCCAATCGAGTTGGAATCAACAATATTGTCAACACATGCAGAACTATCAAAACTAAGGCTACTGCTAGTCCTAGTGAAATCATCATCCGGGCTCTCGGCATTCTCACGTACACTTGGGTGGGTTATGAAGGACATCATACATAGGATTTCTCAGCTGCTTGGAGAGCCAAGCTGTCCTGAATCAAACCGGACCGATTTTCCCAGTCATCATCATCATCTTCCATAAGCATCTGGCTTATGTGATTGAGTACATCTTGGCTTACATTGTTCTCCTCCTCTAAATTAGTCTGACTCGGATGATTTGGAATTGGGTCACTGAATTCGAGTCCATTTACTACTAGGGTGTGATCAGATGACGAAGGAACCAATATTGGGTCACTGAATTAGTGGTTAATCTCGATTAATATAGCAGTTCAGCAGTTTAGCCTTCTCTCGAAGGCAGTTATAAATGGGATTAATAAAATGGACTAAATTAACTAGTCGATTTTTGTTTTAACCGTTTGTTACACATGGCAGATGATTGTGAGGCATATTCGATTACAAGGAATTACAGAGCAGTTAATTTAACTACCCAGTTCAAAGTTTTGAAGAGGAGAGCTGCCCAAATTTGAATCAAGAGAGGGAAAATACTCGGATTCAAATTCAAGATGAGAAGATGGCCTATAAATAGAAGAATCAACGAAGTTCATAGACACACTCAATCGCCCAACGGCTTATCTTTTTATCTTTTTTAGGAGTAGTTATAACTTGTAATCATTCACTCGACTGCTAGTCGATTGTACTTCTATCTTGAAGATTAATAAAGTCCATTTATTATTCTTTTTCCATATTTCACCCACATCATCGTTTGCTTCCAAAGAAATCCTGAAAACGGCAAGGAACCAAACTCCACTTCCACATCCACATTCCAGCACTTGTTTCATTCTTCTCTGTTGATTTCGATCAATCGAGAAATTTGGTTAACAGGTTCTAAAGTCAGAGAGGCTCGATTTCAATGGGCAAGAACAGCAAGAAAAATCAGTCGACTCTAGAGTACACGAACACAGCTAAATTCAGACAAACTGAAAAAAAAACCCATGATTCGATATAAACGTATGAATAAAAACGGAGAAAGCTTAGTAGAATCTGGATGGCACAGACTGGTTTTTGGTTTTTCTTCTTTTTGTTTTGTTTCTCTTCTTCTTGGGTCAGCGAGCAAGGTACAAGGAGAACGGGAAAAACGAGCCAAAGAAGACAAGAAAAGAAAGCACTAGCTACGTGTCCCACTTGGAGAAAAATCAAAAAGAGAGAGATAATTTGAGAGATCAAATAGTAGTAGTAATAAGTGCCATGTGCAAGTACACGGATTGTTCGACTAAATAAGTCAAGTGATTTTTTTTTTTTTTAAATTCGCATTTGTTAGTTTTTTGAGAATTATTATTTCGTCATGATGAAAAAAAATCTAAAAAGTAAAAAATTACGATCGAAATCTTTTTTTTAATAAAGACAAAAATAAGCCAATAAGCTAATTTTTTCGTCTTTATTTTAAAAAAATTGAATTTCGATCGTAATTTTTTACTTTTTAGATTTCCCTCATCATAAACAAGTAATAATCCCCCAAAAATTAACAAAAAACTAATAAATGCAAAAAAAAAATTGAAAAAGGACAAAAAAATAACCCAAGTGGCTTATTTAGCCGAGAACAACCCATTGGTTAATATTTCATATTTTAGTCATTGGTTGTTTGAACATTTCAAGGATTTTATATGTATTTTAATAACTACCACTTCATGAAGAAAAAAAATTGTTTTGCCTTTCTTTCTTTTGCCTTTATAGTTTTTAGTACGATTAGTTTTCCGAGAGGGTAAGGATTGCAAACGAATCAAACTGCTTGGGAGGCTCAATTTGTTAGGGCTTGGTTTGACTCGTTTAGTAATTGAGCCAAATTTGAGTTTTGGACTCATCTAGTAAAACGAGCCGAGTTAAAAAGTTTGGCTCGACTAAAAAAAAAATAGACTCGACTGCAGTATAGATGCTCATTTAGCAAATGAATCAAACTTGGTTCGTTTACAGTCGAGCTGAGCTCGAGCTCGAGATTTTCACTATTTAATAAATGAGGTGAGCTTGAATACAACAAAGTTTGGAGCGGGCTCATTTGCAGCCCTACAGGAGAGAGAAGAGGGGGTGGAAAGAGAACATGGAAAAAAAATATTAGAAACACAATAGTATCCCTTATACTTTTCACTACGCTATACCTAAAAAGTTGGTGGATTGTGACTTTTATTGTGGATATCCAAACAGTACCTAGTACATTTTTTTTTGGGCAAACGGAATAGATACCTAGTACATTGCACATGCTCGGAAGTCGAAAAGTAAGAGCAAAATTCTGATTTTAAAAACAAATAACTTGAATTAAGAAACCCCGTGTCCCTTATTCTCTGAGATAAGGGTCCCAAGGTTGGTCCATACGGATAACTCTTCCTTTGGTGACTCTCTTTCCCATTGGGGGGCTCCGGACCATGGATGCTTTAAGCTAAACTGTGATATTGCCATTAAAAAGGATGGGCATGAGGCTGCTTTTGCTGTGGTTCAACGTGACTGGAATGGGCAGATTGTGAATGGAAATGTGAGCTCAATCAAGGTTTCTAGCCCTCTTCAGGGAGAACTTTTAGCGCTGCGTTTTGCATGTGGGATGGTAAAGGCTTTGGGATTGTTGGGCGCGGTTATTGAGTCAGATAACCAGATAGCCATTAAGCTTAGTGTTTCTGAGCTTGCTCCTCCTTGGAAAGTGGCTTTAGTGGTGATGGATATCAGAGACCTCGTGAGGGATGTTGGGGTTTGTCTGAAGTGGGTGAAGAGGGAAGCAAACAGTTTGGCTCATGTGGTGGCGAAAAAGGCGACTTCTTCCTATTAATTGGGTGGCTAATCCCCCTTCTTTTGTTGCTTCTGTTTTAGCTAATGAGGTAGTTCCTCCTGTGTAGCCCTGTTGGGCAAGATTTTGAATATCAAAAAAAAAAAAAATGGAAATAGAATAAATTTGCAGTTAATTCTTTACCATAAATTAAATGTCTCAGAATTTCTATTGATGATTTGGTTTGTCCCGTGTATGATATCGTAAATTACAATCGGAACATCTAAATTGCTCGAAAATGGAATTGAAGGTGTAGCCAAATGGGAAGAAAATCAGAATGCACAAGATACGTCAAAAATTTGCCTTGATGTTAATGCTTTTGCCAGCAACCAGCATAATAAATAATAAATGGAGTAATAGTTAAGGAAGATAAATAAAAAAATAAAAAACCCATCCTCGAATTTTGTCAATGTCGTCAAACTCTCTCATTTTTCGCACAACCAAAATAGCCTGTAGAACTGATCAAATACTTGCTGTTCAAAAAATAAAAGAGAGAACTGATCAAATACATTTGGAAGCAAGAAGATGGGACTCCCCACCAGAAATCTACCATTTGATTACAGTAAGTTTGTTCATTGTAGCGCAGTTGCTACTACCGTGATCACTGTTTCCATAAACAAACGGGCAGTGTCGCTTGGGCGGGAAACGGAGATGGAGCCAAGTTACTCAGGTTTCGGCGATTCATTGAGACAGACAGATAAAACCATGACTTGAAATGGAAGTGCTCAAGGGTCTGGCTCGATTAGCAGAATTCTGTTCGGAATTGCAGAAATCATTGCGTTTGACTTTGAAGGCCTTTCACAGTACTGGAATACTCATTGGCAAAACATGTGTTCATGACCTCCAGTTGATCAATACCATAGGACACAGACAGAAAATAAAAACGACAATGCCGTGATAGTAACGAGAATGGTGCTGGCAAAACAAAACCCAAAAAAAATAATGAAAAGCTACTAAACCATCAGATAAACAACTCAAACAATGACCACTGCCTCTGGCAATAATGTAATATCGTACGTCAGTTACAAGCGAAAACAGCAGCCTCTTAAGAATTTGAACACTCTCCATTCCGTTAAGCCATCATTCCATGAATGCAGCATTAGTAACAAGACTGCAGATGAAAAGCTGCTAAAACCAACGGCGCAACAACTCGAGCAAAGTAACAAAGACCACCATATCTGCTATAATACCCCAAATCAAAACAGATATATAATTATTGAACAGCAGCCAGCTAAGAATATGAACATATGCGGGCTGCATCTGTATCTTATTTATTAACCTGCATACAGGTAAACTCAGAGAGATGAAGAGCAGTCCAAAGGAAGGATAAGAATTACATTGTCCAGCATCCCCTGCTATCAAACAGCTCTTCTTGTTGGACTATTTTCCCATGAAAGGTACTGACCAGAATCATATAATCTGTTGCTACCTACAATTGGACAGAGTATACCAGAAAATCTACTAATAAGACCTTTTAATCACATATTCATCACCTTAATATTTCAAATTTTCCGACATATTCAGAAGAAAATAAGAATTTGCCCATTTCAGAGATGGTGCAATTCGATCATCGCATTTCGAACAAAAACAAGGAAAGAACCGAACATGCTATTCTGCAATTTCTATCCTTGTATTAAGATAAAGCTAAAAATGTGTACTACATTATACACATTATAGACAAGGCTAAACGCCCAACTATCTGTAAGAACCGCCGCTATGAAATCACAGGGCATACATCGAAACAAGAAGGGAAACATGTATAAAAAAAAATGGACAGCTTAAACTCCTAGGCTGCTTTCCAGCAGGAGAGAGCAAAGATGACTCGCCCTTTCCACCCCTGCAACATCCAATCGCTAGCCTCATCCACAAGAAAGTTCTTGTTATAACTTGATTTCACCTTAGCTTTTATTTTCTTCGTAATCTCCTGGTTCAATGGAAGTTGCCGAAATCCAGCCCTCAGTGTTCTAACATGCCACTGCTTGTAAGTCTCTGGCCTTTCAACCCTTTCTAACCCTTCACAAGCAATCACATTCATAACCTCCTTCCCATATATATCCGTCTCATACTTCATCCTTTCTGGATTTTCACGTGGCACACAGGCCTCAAACATCTCAAACAGTGTAGAGAAATAGAAGAGAGCCTCACGAAACCGCGAGTCAAAAAATGGGGAATTGTAGCCCCCATTACCAACTCCAAGGATGAAAACATCTGGCCTAATTCTCTTGATCAAGTCCAAGACTGCATCCCTGGGACTATTCTCCAAAATTGTGTCGTCAAGTAGGCTGTGGAACTTGTAAAAAGAGTTAACAACCACCACCTCATCCTTCTGGAGTTTGAGTTCCTCAAGACGAATAGTTTCCCATTTTCGCACAACGAAATTGTACTCAAACGGAACGTTAAACCTCTTGCAATAGTTTTCTAGGCGATGTCCCGTCTCCTCAACCACTGCAGCTGGGCGGAAACCCGGCTGGGGCCAGTCTATTGCAGTGACACGAAGCTTAGGGGGCCCTCCTGGCCTTCTCGAGAGGCTCTGAATAAGAGGAGGGAGTTGAGTGCCATGCAATATGTTGAAATGAATAAAGTGAAGGGTGGTTGCTTTCTCTGCTATTTCTAAACTAGTTTGGGTTGCAAAGTAATTCGACATCTTCAAGAAAGGGAGCGTTGACATGAACATTTTGTAAGCCCTCAAAGCATCAGAAGTTATCATGTTTTTGGCAGTGAGGTCTTTGTATATCATGTTACCCGTACCTGCCAAGCGTGCTTCAAGGGCATTGGCAAAGCAATGCGCCAACCTTTGAGATGAATTGCCCGAAGGAGAAGAACGCTTCCTTATCTGCTTCAGTAGCTCATCTGCTCTCCTGTGATCGCTACTTGCAATCGAATTCATGCATTCAATTAGGAGGCTCCTCATGTCTACAGCTTCCTTTTTGCTAACCCTTTTCTTAGTACCTCCACTATATCCATCAATAGAGTTCAATGCAGACTCATCCTCCTCAGCATCAAAGAACAGTACCTTATCAAACAACTCATGTAATACCGACTCTTCAGGATAAACCGCCAACTGCTTGTTACTCCTCCCTTCTTCTAAATCATCCTCATCATCATTATGATGACTCTTTCTTCCCCTCATTAAATCGCCTGACTCTTTCTTCCCCTCCAAAACCTTTTTCTTTCCCTCGTGATCCGCTAATCGATTGTGGTCAAAATCGACAATCTCATAATTAGAACCTAGTATTACCCTCTTAGTTTCCTCTACCCCTCCCCCGGATAGCAAACTAAAATTACTAGCACTAAATGAAACACTAGCATCGTAATGTGGATAAAGAGTTTGACTTGGTGAGGGGTGATTTTCATTTTTATTGACAAGAACATCGTATAAGGACTTCTCAGCGACATGAAGAGTGGACTTATCTTCCATGTCGTCATCGTCATCATCTTCCATTAACACCTGGTTTATGTATTTGAGAACGGCATCAGAGAAGTCATTTTCCTCCTCCTCATCGAAGCCATTCGAAAACGGTATATCACCAATTCCATGGTCAGAAACAGGATAGGGAAGATCGAATTCGTGGTGATCTGAATAGGATGAACCCAAATTGGGATTGAATTCGTATTCCTCATTCAAATAAGTAAAACCCTCCATAAATGGAATCGAAGATCGAAACCCTAACAAAACAACAGCTCCAAATAACAACGAAAGTTAAAACGACAACAAAAACCCAGATTAGTGGTGATCTGAATAGGATGAACCCAAATTGGGATTGAACTCGTATTCCGTGTTCAAATAAGGAAAACCATCCATAAATCGGATGAAAAACGAAACCCTAGTAAAACAACAGCTCCAACTAGCAACGAAAGTTACAACAACAAAAACCCAGATTACGATGGTTCACTAAGGAAAAGAAACTACGAATTCTATGATATGCTCAACAAACAGAATCAGCTGCGGACAAGGAAATGTAAACGTTTGAGGGTTGAAGTAAAATGGAAGCAAGGAACAGGTTTTCCCACATTACCCCCGGCTCCCACTCCCCCCTCTCTCTCTCTCTCACTCTCACTCTCTCTCATTTTATTTTTTTGTTATAAAATTTTAAATTTTTTTGTTATAAAATTTTAAATGGTAATAATTTTTTCTTGACGTATTGTTTTAAAATAAATTTTATATTTTTGAAATCTACTCAACGAAACCTATCATACGAGCCTAATATTGATGGTGAAATAATGGAAAATGGAAAAACTATATATTTTTGTGGTAGTTTAAACTGTATAAAGAGGTTGGAAAATTAAGGTCATGTTTGGTAGCCATTCTATTTTCTGTTTTCATTTTCAGAATTTTCAAAAGTTAACTTTGAAAGTTTGTTTGGTGCACTACTTCCACTTTCAAATTCTGGAAATCACTTTCACTATTTTCAGAAACAAAAAACAGGCTACTCCGCTACAATTTCTTGGAGGTCTTTTTTCATTTCCTAGCCTCTTCATCTCTCTCTCTTATAGTCAATAAAAGATACTTATCGAAAGAGAAAAATCTTATAGTCAATAAATGACCGACTTTGGAATTAGAAAATTTCACATGTATTTCATATATATATATACTCTCTTAACTTAGAGATGAGAGGAGGCCGGAAGGGATACGTTGGGCTTATGAAGCCATCATTTTATGAAAGTTGATACTATAACTTCGGCCTAGGAAAGAAAAATCCAATCACTTAGACTCAATGCCGGCTCAAAGATATTTGGGCCCGAAGCAAAAGTTGCAATAGGGGGGTCATTTATCTCCTCATCTTTGAACAAAATTTTACGAAATGTTGAGGAAAACTAAGGGGTGGAGATTCGAACCCAGTTTTTAAAGCATTCAAATAGCCTAAACTGCCACATGACCAAAAAGATGTTACTCAAAGCAAGGCAATTGAAACTTCTTATTATTTGAAACTGAAAAACTGTATTTTTTGGAGCCCTCTTCGCCTTCGGGCTAAAAAATCGAGGGCCAAAAGTAATGACTTATTCGGCTTCCTCTCTAAGCCGGCTATGCCTGGTCTATCCACCCGGCCCTTTCTTTCAGAATATCAAGTATGGAATTTGTTTCTAACATGATTGCAAAGGCTTGGATGATTCTCTCTCTCTCTCTCCCCTGTATAGTTTGAGAACTAGTGGAGAAATTACAAGAAATACCATTTTAGAAAAAGTAAAAACTAGTTTCAGAAATTGATTTAAAAAAAAAAACAGGTTAACACAAACATGTTTTCTGTTTTCACTTTTTTTTAGGAAAAATAAAAACTGATTTCAGCAAATAGAAAACAGAAAACAGAAAACAGAAAAGTGGCAGTGTTACCAAACATAGCCTAAGTATTCCAAAATTTAATCCGTTTGAACGGGTGGAAAGATTTTAGTTTTCTGATCATTTTATTCTAAATGGTCATAATTAAATTTTGACTGTAGGGCTCTCGTTGATTAACCCTAAGAGATATTTGATTCTACGACTTTCTTAGGATTAATCAACGAGAGCCCTACAGTCAAAATTTAATTATGATCATTTAGAATAAAATGATCAGAAAACTAAAATCTTTCCACCCGTTCAAACGGATTGAATTTTGGAACACTTAATTTTCCAACCTCTTTATACAGTTTAAACTACCACAAAAATATATAGTTTTTTCAATTTTCCAACCTCTTTAGTTTTGAGAGAAAAAGAAAATCTTTTCCAATTTGCCTTTTTTTTTTCTCCCCTTTTCTTTATTTCTTTCCCGTTTGCTTTTTTTTTTTTTTGGCCACTTTATTTCCTTTTATTACTATTCAGTTTGAATTTTTTTTTTCTTTTTTTTCTCTTTATTTCTTTTTCTTTCTTTTCAATTTGAATTTTTTTTCTCTTTTCAATTATTTTCTTTATTTGTTTCTTTTCCCATTTACCTCCCTTCTGTTTTTTTTTTGGGTTAACTCAATCCGGTTATTAAAAAAAAAAAAAAAGTGGTCAGTGGTCTAGGCAACCGAATAATTTTTCCTACTAGTAGAGTGTATGTTTCTGTAGAATTTCAAAATTTTCTTTCTGATTTTTCCAAGTCCATATCAAATAAGACTTCAAAGTTTGGAAGAACGACCAACTCAAATCACCATCTTCTTTGATCAAAAAAAATATCACCATTTTCTTTGCAAATTACTAATATCGTTTGTTTGTATTCAGACAAATGTCTTTATCAGAGTAAAGTTTCACTTCATCTGCTGCGCAACCAAAACCTCAGGGAGCTAACGTAAAATTTGTATGAGTGAAATACAGACAAACAAGAGGATAAATATGAATCGTTGTAATCTGGGTTTCGAAATGAGTTTTGTTTTTCTCTTGGGTTCACGCGCCTTCTCCGTTCAAGACTGATCAAAGAGGAAAAAATTTCAAACTGAAAAGAAAAAAAGAGAAGAAAAAAAAAAGAAAAAAAGATTTCAAACTGGATAGAAATAAAAGGAAATAAAGCTAGAAAAAAAGAAAAAAAGATTTCAAACTGGATAGAAATAAAAGAAAATAAAACGGAACTGAAAATTGGAGCGCTTAATTCTTGAATTATATTTTTTAATATAGAAAGGGTGTATTTATAGAAATTAAATAAATAAGATAAAAGTAATTAAATAAATAAAGAAATTTAAAAGTGGGAGTAATTTAAGGGGACCCGATTTCTAACAGTTTTTCAACAACAAAAAAACTGTTTTCTTTATGAAAAAAAACTATATTCAATTTTTTTTTCACTAAACTATTTTCCTAAAAAAAAGATCTTTGCACCGATTTAAACGGAGTGAAAATTTGAGCACTAATTTTTTGAGACCCTTTTTTTTAAAAAAAGAGAATAGTTAAAAAATTAAGTGGTCCAATTTTTAATCCGTTTGAACGGGTGTGAAGATCTAACTATTCTGATCATATTATTCTAAAGAGACATAATCAAATTTTGTCTCTAAAGCTCTCATAATCACGTTTCTGGTCCATAGGATTGCAAATTGGTGGATTCGAATTTTTATTTAACCAAAACGGTGCCGTTTAGTGTGAGTGGGGCGGGTCCAATTTAAGGGGGGAGAGAGAGAGAGAGGGGGCGGCCGGGGGTAGTTTGGGAAAGGAGGGGTGGGTCCGGGGGGGGGGGGGGGGGAAAGCAATTTCCCCCAAGAAGATCGAGGTGCATCTTCTGTCGGTATATATATATATATACACATACATATAGGGTTCTTATCTTACGAGGGATCCCCTACTTAACTTAAGTGCGGACCTCATAGATTCCGATTGAATTTCGATTATCTAAGACGCTTTAATGTGTTCAAAACGTGATTTTAAGTGTATTCTTTAGAAATCGGGAAAAAAAAAAGACCAGGAAGGGCTTCATCCGAACAGTTACGAAGAGTTTATACGGTTCAAATAAAAACTGCTCATATCAAGCCCTTTTCGGTCATTTTTTTTCTAATTTATCGCGGGTACCCTTAAAATCACGTTATGATCACATTGAGCGGATCGGATCATCAAAATTCGATTGAGAAAGAAGAAAAACGGAGAGGTCTGTATTTTAACTAAAATGAGGACCCTCTCATGTGAAACGAACTGTATATATGTGTGTGTGTGTGTGTGTGTCGGTAAACGAGAAGTTGCAGAGAGTTGGGTCGCATTTGCTGGCGCTTCGTCATCTTTGACCTGACTTGATTCCAATTGGTAAGTCTTCTCAAAAAGAAAGAAAGAAGGGAAAATGACGGCTCAAAACGTGTTTTGATAATTAATACCCGTCTGAAAATATCCTTAGCGGGTGGGTATTAATTATCAAAATACGTCTTTGACAGTCATTTTCCCAAGAAAGAATGGGGTTTGATAAGTACCTCGCATGGAACCAACGGATCCAGCTCAGTTAGTCAGGGCTCCTGCATCTTATTAGGATGGCAGGTGTTTGAGTTCCCCACCTGTGAGGTATTCTTTCCTTAGAGTGCTTTTTCTTTCTTTCTTTGTTTCTACCTTATACTCGTAATTGGTTTATTTCTTACATTGGTTGAGTTGCTGGACTTGGTTATTTTTTAGATTTTCAAAATTGATATAGTGTTCCAGATTTATACTTTATATTTTATATCTAATGCTATAAAATGATCTCTTTTAACAATTGGAAAAAAATACCTCGTATGCTATGATGGCTAGGGCTGCACACGGTCCAGATCGGATCGGATTTCTATGAATCCAATCCTAATCCGCGAGTTACGGTTTTTTGAAAATGAAATCCGTGATCGAACCAAAAGTCTCACGGTTCGATTACAACAAAGTTTGGAGCGGGCTCATTTGCAGCCCTATGGGAGAGAGAAGAGGGGGAGGAAAGAGAACATGAAAAAAAATTATTAGAAACACAGGAACGGGACTTTAGTCTCTTGTTTTTGTTTTTGTTTTTCTTTGACCGGAGAAAAGACAGTTGTCCAACTTCCCAACTCTTTATCCGTCCCTTTTTCTTTTTTTCTTTTCTGATAAGTCTCAATCAGGAGTTCCACTTATTTTTGAAATAACTCATCCAATAATATTTTTACATTTTAACTCAAAATTTTAAATCCAAAATTGTGAACCAAACACATCGAATAGTATCCCTTGTACTTTTCACTACGCTATACCTAAAAAGTTGGTGGATTGTGACTTTATTTTACTGTGGATATCCAAACAGTACCTAGTACATTTTAAAAACAAATAACTTGAATTAAGAAACCCTGTGTCCCTTTGTATCCGATGCCCTTACAAATGGAAATAGAATAAATTTGCAGTTAATTCTTTACCATAAATTAAATGTCTCAGAATTTCTATTGATGATTTGGTGTGTCCCGTGTATGATATCGTAAATTATAATCGGAACATCTAAATTGCTCAAAAATGGAATTGAAGGTGTAGCCAAATGGGAAGAAAATCAGAATGCACAAGATACGTCAAAAATTTGCCTTGATGTTAATGCTTTTGCCAGCAACCAGCATAATGACGGAGTAATAGTTAAGGAAGATAAATACAAAAATAAAAAACCCATCCTCGAATTTTGTCAATGTCGTCAAACTCTCTCATTTTTCGCACAACCAAAATAGCCTGTAGAACTGATCAAATACTTGCTGTTCAAAAAATAAAAGAGAGAACTGATCAAATACATTTGGAAGCAAGAAGATGGGACTGCCCACCAGAAATCTACCATTTGATTACAGTAAGTTTGTTCATTGTAGCGCAGTTGCTACTACCGTGATCACTGTTTCCATAAACAAACGGGCAGTGTTGCTTGGGCGGGAAACGGAGATGGAGCCAAGTTACTCAGGTTTCGGCGATTCATTGAGACAGACAGATAAAACCATGACTTGAAATGGAAGTGCTCAAGGGTCTGGCTCGATTAGCAGAATTCTGTTCGGAATTGCAGAAATCATTGCGTTTGACTTTGAAGGCCTTTCACAGTACTGGAATACTCATTGGCAAAACATGTGTTCATGACCTCCAGTTGATCAATACCATAGGACACAGACAGAAAATAAAAACGACAATGCCGTGATAGTAACGAGAATGGTGCTGGCAAAACAAAACCCAAAAAAAATAATGAAAAGCTACTAAACCATCAGATAAACAACTCAAACAATGACCACTGCCTCTGGCAATAATGTAATATCGTACGTCAGTTACAAGCGAAAACAGCAGCCTCTTAAGAATTTGAACACTCTCCATTCCGTTAAGCCATCATTCCATGAATGCAGCATTAGTAACAAGACTGCAGATGAAAAGCTGCTAAAACCAACGGCGCAACAACTCGAGCAAAGTAACAAAGACCACCATATCTGCTATAATACCCCAAATCAAAACAGATATATAATTATTGAACAGCAGCCAGCTAAGAATATGAACATATGCGGGCTGCATCTGTATCTTATTTATTAACCTGCATACAGGTAAACTCAGAGAGATGAAGAGCAGTCCAAAGGAAGGATAAGAATTACATTGTCCAGCATCCCCTGCTATCAAACAGCTCTTCTTGTTGGACTATTTTCCCATGAAAGGTACCGACCAGAATCATATAATCTGTTGCTACCTACAATTGGACAGAGTATACCAGAAAATCTACTAATAAGACCTTTTAATCACACATTCATCACCTTAATATTTCAAATTTTCCGACATATTCAGAAGAAAATAAGAATTTGCCCATTTCAGAGATGGTGCAATTCGATCATCGCATTTCGAACAAAAACAAGGAAAGAACCGAACATGCTATTCTGCAATTTCTATCCTTGTATTAAGATAAAGCTAAAAATGTGTACTACATTATACACATTATAGACAAGGCTAAAAGCCCAACTATCTGTAAGAACCGCCGCTGTGAAATCACAGGGCATACATCGAAACAAGAAGGGAAACACGTATAAAAAAAAATGGACAGCTTAAACTCCTAGGCTGCTTTCCAGCAGGAGAGAGCAAAGATGACTCGCCCTTTCCACCCCTGCAACATCCAATCGCTAGCCTCATCCACAAGAAAGTTCTTGTTATAACTTGATTTCACCTTAGCTTTTATTTTCTTCGTAATCTCCTGGTTCAGTGGAAGTTGCCGAAATCCAGCCCTCAGTGTTCTAACATGCCACTGCT
The DNA here is from genome assembly GCA_020567845.1 of Rhododendron henanense subsp. lingbaoense. NCBI lineage: Eukaryota > Viridiplantae > Streptophyta > Magnoliopsida > Ericales > Ericaceae > Rhododendron > Rhododendron henanense. The sequence continues at coordinate 8,071,616 of CM036323.1, forward strand.
TGTAAGTCTCTGGCCTTTCAACCCTTTCTAACCCTTCACAAGCAATCACATTCATAACCTCCTTCCCATATACATCCGTCTCATACTTCATCCTTTCTGGATTTTCACGTGGCACACAGGCCTCAAACATCTCAAACAGTGTAGAGAAATAGAAGAGAGCCTCACGAAACCGCGAGTCGAAAAATGGGGAATTGAAGCCCCCATTAACAACTCCATGGATGAAAACATCTGGCCTAATTCTCTTGATCAAGTCCAAGACCGCATCCCTGGGACTATTCTCCAAAATTGTGTCGTCAAGTAGGTGGTGGAACTTGTAATAAGAGTTAACAACCACCACCTCATCCTTCTGGAGTTTGAGTTCCTCAAGACGAATAGTTTCCCATTTTCGCACAATGAAATTGTACTCAAACGGAACGTTAAACCTCTTGCAATAGTTTTCTAGGCGATGTCCCGTCTCCTCAACCGCTGCAGCTGGGCGGAAACCCGGCTGGGGGCAGTCTATTGCAGTGACACGAAGCTTAGGGGGCCCTCCTGGCCTTCTCGAGAGGCTTTGAATAAGAGGAGGGAGTTGAGTGCCATGCATTATTTGGAAATGAATAAAGTGAAGGGTGGTTGCTTTCTCTGCTATTTCTAAACTAGTTTGGGTTGCAAAGTAATTCGACATCTTCAAGAAAGGGAGCGTTGACATGAACATTTTGTAAGCCCTCAAAGCATCAGAAGTTATCATGTTTTTCGCAGTGAGGTCTTTGTATATCATGTTACCCGTACCTGCCAAGCGTGCTTCAAGGGCATTGGCAAAGCAATGCGCCAACCTTTGAGATGAATTGCCCGAAGGAGAAGAACGCTTCCTTATCTGCTTCAGTAGCTCATCTGCTCTCCTGTGATCGCTACTTGCAATCGAATTCATGCATTCAATTAGGAGGCTCCTCATGTCTACAGCTTCCTTTTTGCTAACCCTTTTCTTAGTACCTCCACTATATCCATCAATAGAGTTCAATGCAGACTCATCCTCCTCAGCATCAAAGAACAGTACCTTATCAAACAACTCATGTAATACCGACTCTTCAGGATAAACCGCCAACTGCTTGTTACTCCTCCCTTCTTCTAAATCATCCTCATCATCATTATGATGACTCTTTCTTCCCCTCATCAAATCGCCTGACTCTTTCTTCCCCTCCAAAACCTTTTTCTTTCCCTCGTGATCCGCTAACCGATTGTTGTCAAAATCGACAATCTCATAATCAGAACCTAGTATTACCCTCTTAGTTTCCTCTACCCCTCCCCCGGATAGCAAACTAAAATTACTAGCACTAAATGAAACACTAGCATCGTGATGTGGATAAAGAGGTTGACTTGGTGAGGGGTGATTTTCATTTTTACTGACAAGAACATCGTATAAGGACTTCTCAGCGACATGAAGAGTGGACTTATTTTCCACGTCGTCATCGTCGTCATCTTCCATTAACACCTGGTTTATGTATTTGAGAACGGCATCAGAGAAGTCATTTTCCTCCTCCTCATCGAAGCCATTCGAAAACGGTATATCACCAATTCCATGGTCAGAAACAGGATAGGGAAGATCGAATTCGTGGTGATCTGAATAGGATGAACCCAAATTGGGATTGAATTCGTATTCATCATTCAAATAAGTAAAACCCTCCATAAATGGAATCGAAGATCGAAACCCTAACAAAACAACAGCTCCAAATAACAACGAAAGTTAAAACGACAACAAAAACCCAGATTAGTGGTGATCTGAATAGGATGAACCCAAATTGGGATTGAACTCGTATTCCGTGTTCAAATAAGGAAAACCATCCATAAATCGGATGAAAAACGAAACCCTAGTAAAACAACAGCTCCAACTAGCAACGAAAGTTACAACAACAAAAACCCAGATTACGATGGTTCACTAAGGAAAAGAAACTACGAATTCTATGATATGCTCAACAAACAGAATCAGCTGCGGACAAGGAAATGTAAACGTTTGAGGGTTGAAGTAAAATGGAAGCAAGGAACAGGTTACCAGGACGTCAAACCTGAGAGAAAACGAGCCCAAGAAGATCGAGGTGCAGCTTCTGTCGGTATATATATATATATATATATTGGGACGGTTCAAGAGACACCTAAAAAAACACCTAAAAAAACACCACAAATCTCAATCTCATAGTTCCCGATCAAAATTTTATGATCCGAACCGTTTAATGTGTGCAGAATGTGATTTTAAGGGTGCCCGTGAGAAATTAGCAAAATATATGACCGGGAAGTGCTTATTTTGATCAGTTTTTAATTGAACCGTTCATTAAATCTAAGTTAAAAATTGCTTAGATCAAGTCTTTTTGGGTCATTTTTTTTGCTAATTTCTCGCGAGTACCCTTAAAATCACGTTCTGATCATATTGAGCGGCTCGGATCATCAAAATTTGATCGGGAACTATGAGGTGTTTTTTTAGGTGTCTAATTAGTTGTTTCCGGAACCGCCCCGTATATATATATATATATATATATATACATACATATAGAGTTCTTATCTTACGAGGGATCCCCTACTTAGCTTAAGTGCGGACCTCATATATTCCGATTGAATTTGGATGATCTGAGCCGCTTTAATGTGTTCAAAACGTGATTTTAAGTGTATTTTTTAGAAATCGGAAAAAAAAAGACCGGGAAGGGCTTCATCCGAACAGTTACGAAGAGTTTTTTATTAAACGGTTCAAATAAAAACTGCTCATATCAAGCCCTTTTCGGTCATTTTTTTCTAATTTATCGCAGGTACCCTTAAAATCACGTTATGATCACATTGAGCGGATCGGATCATCAAAATTCGATTGAAAAATAAAAGAAATTGAGAGGTCTGTATTTTAACTAAAACGAGAACCCCTCATGTGAAACGGACTTTATATATATACTAGTGCTAGCCCGTGCCTACGGCACTATGCATCCCGGTTGAAAGGGGATGGCAGTTGTGTTATTTAGGTGAAAACCATGGGCACTTAACCGGGAAGTGGAAAGATGCGCTACAATCTTTGCATCAAATGAATCTAAGCCGTTCCAACAACTTATTCCCACACCCTTCTGTTTTATAATAGAGATATAGGTAAACGAGAAGTTGCATAGAGTTGGGTCGCATTTGCTGGTGCTTCTTCATCTTTGACTTGACTTGATTCTAATTGGTCTCCGTTCCGGAAACAAAAATAAGTACTATTTTTTAAAAAGGTAATTTCAAGTTCAAAAATCATGTGCTTACGCAAATAATTTTCCTACCACTATAGATTTTGTTTGATAGATCTCATTGAGATCTTTAATACGGTGCAAAAAAAATTGAAAAATTATTTTTCATTTACATTTTTTTTGAGTTTGAAAATGTGAAATAAGCTGCTTATTTTTTAAAAAGGTTTCTGGAACGGGGCTAAGTCTTCTCAAAAAGAAAGAAAGAAGGGAAAATGACGGCTCAGGACGTGTTTTGATAATTAATACCCGCCTGAAAATGTCCCAACGGATCCAGCTCAGTTAGTCAGGACTCTTGCATCTTATTAGGATGGCAGGAGTTTGAGTTCCCCACCTGTGAGGTATTCTTTCCTTAGAGTGCTTTTTCTTTCTTTCTTTCTTTCTACCTTATACTCGTAATTGGTTTATTTCTTATATTGGTTGAGTTGCTGGACTTGGTTATTTCGTAGATTTTCACAATTGATGTAGTGTTCCAGATTTATACTTTATATTTTATATCTAATGCTATAAAATGATCTCTTTTATCAATTGAAAAAAAATACATCGTATGCTATGATGGCTAGGGCTGCACACGGTTCGGATCGGATTCCTATGAATCCAATCCTAATCCGCGAGTTACGGTTTTTTGAAAATGAAATCCGTGTTCGGACCAAAAGTCTCACGTTTCGATTACAACAAAGTTTGGAGCGGGCTCATTTGCAGCCCTATGAGAGAGAGAAGGGGGGAGGAAAGAGAACATGAAAAAAAATTATTAGAAACACAGGAACGGGACTTTAGTCTCTTGTTTTTTTTTTTCTTTGACCGGAGAGAAGACAGTTGTCCAACTTCCCAACTCTTTATCCGTCCCTTTTTCTTTTTTTCTTTTCTGATAAGTCTCAGTCAGGGGTTCCAATTATTTTTGAAATAAATCACCCAATAATATTTTTACATTTTAACTCAAAATTTTAATCCAAAATTGTGAACCAAACACATCGAATAGTATCCCTTGTACTTTTCACTACGCTATACCTAAAAAGTTGGTGGATTGTGACTTTATTTTACTGTGGATATCCAAACAGTACCTAGTACATTTTAAAAACAAATAACTTGAATTAAGAAACCCTGTGTCCCTTTGTATCCGATGCCCTTACAAATGGAAATAGAATAAATTTGCAGTTAATTCTTTACCATAAATTAAATGTCTCAGAATTTCTATTGATGATTTGGTGTGTCCCGTGTATGATATCGTAAATTATAATCGGAACATCTAAATTGCTCAAAAATGGAATTGAAGGTGTAGCCAAATGGGAAGAAAATCAGAATGCACAAGATACGTCAAAAATTTGCCTTGATGTTAATGCTTTTGCCAGCAACCAGCATAATGACGGAGTAATAGTTAAGGAAGATAAATACAAAAATAAAAAACCCATCCTCGAATTTTGTCAATGTCGTCAAACTCTCTCATTTTTCGCACAACCAAAATAGCCTGTAGAACTGATCAAATACTTGCTGTTCAAAAAATAAAAGAGAGAACTGATCAAATACATTTGGAAGCAAGAAGATGGGACTGCCCACCAGAAATCTACCATTTGATTACAGTAAGTTTGTTCATTGTAGCGCAGTTGCTACTACCGTGATCACTGTTTCCATAAACAAACGGGCAGTGTTGCTTGGGCGGGAAACGGAGATGGAGCCAAGTTACTCAGGTTTCGGCGATTCATTGAGACAGACAGATAAAACCATGACTTGAAATGGAAGTGCTCAAGGGTCTGGCTCGATTAGCAGAATTCTGTTCGGAATTGCAGAAATCATTGCGTTTGACTTTGAAGGCCTTTCACAGTACTGGAATACTCATTGGCAAAACATGTGTTCATGACCTCCAGTTGATCAATACCATAGGACACAGACAGAAAATAAAAATGACAATGCCGTGATGATAGTAACGAGAATGGTGCTGGCAAAACAAAACCCAAAAAAAAAATGAAAAGCTACTAAACCATCAGATAAACAACTCAAACAATGACCACTGCCTCTGGCAATAATGTAATATCGTACGTCAGTTACAAGCGAAAACAGCAGCCTCTTAAGAATTTGAACACTCTCCATTCCGTTAAGCCATCATTCCGTGAATGCAGCATTAGTAACAAGACTGCAGATGAAAAGCTGCTAAAACCAACGGCGCAACAACTCGAGCAAAGTAACAAAGACCACCATATCTGCTATAATACCCCAAATCAAAACAGATATATAATTATTGAACAGCAGCCAGCTAAGAATATGAACATATGCGGGCTGCATCTGTATCTTATTTATTAACCTGCATACAGGTAAACTCAGAGAGATGAAGAGCAGTCCAAAGGAAGGATAAGAATTACATTGTCCAGCATCCCCTGCTATCAAACAGCTCTTCTTGTTGGACTATTTTCCCATGAAAGGTACTGACCAGAATCATATAATCTGTTGCTACCTACAATTGGACAGAGTATACCAGAAAATCTACCAATAAGACCTTTTAATCACACATTCATCACCTTAATATTTCAATTTTTCTGACATATTCAGAAGAAAATAAGAATTTGCCCATTTCAGAGATGGTGCAATTCGATCATCGCATTTCGAACAAAAACAAGGAAAGAACCGAACATGCTATTCTGCAATTTCTATCCTTGTATTAAGATAAAGCTAAAAATGTGTACTACATTATACACATTATAGACAAGGCTATAAGCCCAACTATCTGTAAGAACCGCCGCTGTGAAATCAAAGGGCATACATCGAAACAAGAAGGGAAACATGCATAAAAAAAAATGGACAGCTTAAACTCCTAGGCTGCTTTCCAGCAGGAGAGAGCAAAGATGACTCGCCCTTTCCACCCCTGCAACATCCAATCGCTAGCCTCATCCACAAGAAAGTTCTTGTTATAACTTGATTTCACCTTAGCTTTTATTTTCTTCATAATCTCCTGGTTCAGTGGAAGTTGCCGAAATCCAGCCCTCAGTGTTCTAACATGCCACTGCTTGTAAGTCTCTGGCCTTTCAACCCTTTCTAACCCTTCACAAGCAATCACATTCATAACCTCCTTCCCATATACATCCGTCTCATACTTCATCCTTTCTGGATTTTCACGTGGCACACAGGCCTCAAACATCTCAAACAGTGTAGAGAAATAGAAGAGAGCCTCACGAAACCGCGAGTCGAAAAATGGGGAATTGAAGCCCCCATTAACAACTCCATGGATGAAAACATCTGGCCTAATTCTCTTGATCAAGTCCAAGACTGCGTCCCTGGGACTATTCTCCAAAATTGTGTCGTCAAGTAGGTGGTGGAACTTGTAATAAGAGTTAACAACCACCACCTCATCCTTCTGGAGTTTGAGTTCCTCAAGACGAATAGTTTCCCATTTTCGCACAATGAAATTGTACTCAAACGGAACGTTAAACCTCTTGCAATAGTTTTCTAGGCGATGTCCTGTCTCCTCAACCGCTGCAGCCGGGCGGAAACCCGGCTGGGGGCAGTCTATTGCAGTGACACGAAGCTTAGGGGGCCCTCCTGGCCTTCTCGAGAGGCTTTGAATAAGAGGAGGGAGTTGAATGCCATGCATTATTTGGAAATGAATAAAGTGAAGGGTGGTTGCTTTCTCTGCTATTTCTAAACTAGTTTGGGTTGCAAAGTAATTCGACATCTTAAAGAAAGGGACCGTTGACATGTACATTTTGTAAGCCCTCAAAGCATCAGAAGTTATCATGTTTTTCGCAGTGAGGTCTTTGTATATCATGTTACCCGTACCTGCCAAGTGTGCTTCAAGGGCATTGGCAAAGCAATGCGCCAACCTTTGAGACGAATTGCCCGAAGGAGAAGAACGCTTCCTTATCTGCTTCAGTAGCTCATCTGCTCTCTTGTGATCGCTACTTGCAATCGAATTCATGCATTCAATTAGGAGGCTCCTCATGTCTACAGCTTCCTTTTTGCTAACCCTTTTCTTAGTACCTCCACTATATCCATCAATTGAGTTCAATGCAGACTCATCCTCCTCAGCATCAAAGAACAGTACCTTATCAAACAACTCATGTAACACCGACTCTTCAGGATAAACCGCCAACTGCTTGTTACTCCTCCCTTCTTCTAAATCATCCTCATCATCATTACGATGACTCTTTCTTCCCATCATCAAATCGCCTGACTCTTTCTTCCCCTCTATAACCTTTTCCTTTCCCTCGTGATCCGCTAACCGATTGTTGTCAAAATCGACAATCTCATAATCAGAACCTAGTATTACCCTCTTAGTTTCATCTATCCCTCCCCCGGATAGCAAACTAAAATTACTAGCACTAAATGAAACACTAGCATCGTGATGTGGATAAAGAGGTTGACTTGGTGAGGGGTAATTTTCATTTTTATTGACAAGAACATGGTATAAGGACTTCTCAGCGACATGAAGAGTGGACTTATCTTCCACGTCGTCGTCGTCTTCTTCCATTAACACCTGGTTTATGTATTTGAGAACGGCATCAGATAAGTCATTTTCCTCCTCCTCATCGAAGCCATTCGAAAACGGTATATCACCAATTCCATGGTCAGAAACAGGATAGGGAAGATCGAATTCGTGGTGATCTGAATAGGATGAACCCAAATTGCGATTGAATTCGTATTCGTCATTCAAATAAGTAAAACCCTCCATAAATGGAATCAAGATCGAAACCCTAACAAAACAACAGCTCCAAATAACAACGAAAGTTAAAACGACAACAAAAACCCAGATTAGTGGTGATCTGAATAGGATGAACCCAAATTGGGATTGAACTCGTATTCCGTGTTCAAATAAGGAAAACCATCCATAAATCGGATGAAAAACGAAACCCTAGTAAAACAACAGCTCCATCTAGCAACGAAAGTTACAACAACAAAAACCCAGATTACTATTGTTCACTAAGGAAAAGGAACTACGAATTCTATAATATGTTCAACTAACAGAATCAGCTGCGGACAAGGAAATGTAAACGTTTGAGGGTTGAAGTAAAATGGAAGCAAGAAACAGGTTACGAGGACGTCAAACCTGAGAGAAAAACGAACCCCAAGAAGATCTGAGGTGCAGCTTCTGTCCGAATTGATAGATGTGTATATATATCTATCTACACACTCTAGTGTGTACGGGGCCACCACTCGTGAGTGTGGGTGTGTCCCTGGAATTATTGTATCTATATATAGAGCCCTGCTACACACAGATAGTCTATGAACAAATTTTGTAGTGGGACCCACCACGGGTCCCACATAAATAATTCGAGATGTTCATTAAATGTAAAATAATTTTTTAAAAGTCCCCGCAAAAAATCAGCTCAATTCAATACCTATAAATACTCGATCCAATCGTCTAACTTTTCATTATTCTAAAATCTAAATGAAAAGTTAGACAATTGAATCGAGCATTTATAAGTATCGGATTGAGCTGATTTTTTACGGGAACCCTTAAAAAAATGTTTTACATTAATGAACGACTCGGATCATTTATGTGAAGCCCATGGTGGATCCTACATTAAAATCTGTGCACAGATTATCTGTGTGTAGACTTTCTGATATATACTATATATATATCGGTCAATGAGAAGTTCCATTTCCATTTCCATTTCCAGAGAGTTGGGTTGCATTTGCCGACGCTTTCATCTTTGACTTGACTAGATTCCAATTGGGTTTTTCATACCCGAAAGGGAAATAAGTACTTATTTTTTAAGAAGGTAATTTTAAGTTTAAAAATTATGTGCTTAACTGCTTATATAAATGATTTTTCTATCAATATAGATCTTGTTTGATAGATCTCATTGAGATCTTCTATACGGTGCAAAAAAATTGAAAAATTATTTTTCATTTACATTATTTTTAAATTTGAAAATATGAAATAAGTACTTATATTTTTTAAGAAGGTGTTCTGGAACGGGGCCTTGGTCTTTTAAAAAGAAAGAAAGGGGTTTGATAAGTATGTCGTATGGAACCAACTAAGGTGTCAAATGGGCGGGTTTGGATCAAATTGAATAAATTGTAAATGAGTTGGGTCTCTAATTAGTTATTGACCCATTTAGAACCTATTAGTTAAGAGGTCATGATCCATACTCAACTCGACTCATTTATTTAAAATAAAACCTAACCCACCCATTAACACAATTATATAAACATTAAAATTTAAAATGACTAAAATATCCATGTACATTGAAATGACCATATTACCTTTGTACATCTAAGTGACTAAAATATCTATGTATACTAAAATTACCATATTATCCCTACGAGGCAGAGAACCATTTCATACAATATGTATCAATAATATTCAAAACGGCATATAATACCAATATAATACTACTAGAGTATTATTTTTGTGGGCACTTGAATTCCAAAAATGCCCTTACCTCCACCCGCTTCGCCGCCACCGGCAACCGCTACTGGAACTCCGGGCTCGGCGGGGTCCTCCTCTGTCTCTCCAAACCCTCCATTGTCATTCTTCAGCGTCAATTGTGAGTTCGACTCCCTATACTCAACTACTGCTATATCCTGATTAGTTCTGGGAGTTTTACAGTGAGGAAATTTGACAGTGGTAGCGGAAGTTCGAGAAGAGAGAGAGAGTAAAGGGATAATGACGACGACAAAGAGCTGAGGCCGGTGGAGATTCACAGAGGAAGAAGCATCAGAGACGCCAGTGGAGGAATTGGACGAGGAACGGGATTGTCGATTGTCCATCGCCAAACGTTGCCACCACAAATATATGTGTTGACCCAATTAAAATTCAATTAAGCCTAATTAATAAATGAATTATATGCGTTGAATCCATTCTGACCCAACTAATAAATGGGTTGGATTGAGTCTATTTTTTAGTGAATGAGTTTGGGTTTAATTTGTTACCCCTAGAACCAACGGATCCAGCTCAGTAGGTTAAGATTCTTGCATCTCATTAGAAGGATAAGGGTAAGAGTTCGAATCTCTCCGCCTGCGGGGTATTCTTTTCTTAGAGGGTTTTTTTTTTTCTTTGGTTCTACCCTATAATAAGCTTATTTCTTGTATTAGTTGAGTTGCTGGACTTAGTTATCTCATAAACTCTCACAATTAAAATAGTATCACGGATTTATACTTTGTACTTATAAAATGATCATTTTCTATCAATTGAAAAAAAAAAAAAGAGGGCCTCCTATGGTATGATGGCGATTGGTGAGGGAATGTGAACACGTGAGTACCTGTTTGAAACTTTGAATCTAGGAGTAGTAAGTACATAATAGAGAGAACTAGAGAAGTAGTGAACACTGAGATGCAATTCCCCCTTTCAAGAATCATTTTCATGTTATGTACCAAGATTCTAATTAAATTTAAATTTGGGATGCTTCAATCTGTAATCATATTGACTGAGGTAACCTATCTCCCTTGAATGGAGGGTGGCTCCGTAGGAGACTCGCCCCTCCCAGGATTTTTAAGTGATCCTACTATCCTATGGATACTTATTTAATTAATTATCTACTGAATTGCGAATTATGGCATGACAACTCATACTCGGATGACAATATATCGTCTAATTCTCATGCGATGCGAAATGAAATTCATCACGATAAAGTTTAATGATTCAATTCATTCATTTTGTAGGTATTCATACGTAAGTCATCCATGCAAACAATTAGATGGATCGGACATTAGCGTTCATTTGAAAGAAGATTTATCTTAAGAGCAAAGTTCATTTGAGAACATAAAATGTACATACAAAACCAATCATCCCCTTTCTACTAAGAAATGTCAAGCAAAATTGAAGAACTCCTAGGTAGGTTTCCAACAGGAGAGAGCATATAAGACTCTCCCCCTCCATCCCTCTAACAACCAATTACTAGCCTCATCAACAAAAAAATCCTTATGGTAGCAGTTTTTCACCTTAGCTTTCACTGTCTTCATGAGACCTTGGCTCAGGGGAAGTTGCCTGAACCCGGCCCGCTGAGTCCGAATTTGCCACTGTTTGTATTTCTCTGGCCTTCGAACTCTCTCCAATCCTTCGCACGCGACGATACTCAGAATCTCATTCCCCCAAATTTCCCTCTCGAACACCACCCTCTCCTCATTTTCGCGCGGCACATTGGCCTCTAACATGTCAAACAATGCAGAGTAGTGGAATAAAGCCTCGCGGAACCGGGAGATGAAAAATGGGGAATTATAAGCCGCATTGACTATCGAATGGATGAACATATCCGGATTAATCCTCCTGATTAAGCTCAGAACAGCATCGCGCGGACTGTGCTCCATAAGTGTGTCGTCGAGTAGGTACATCAGCTGAAACGCACAGTTGACAACAAGCACCTCACCTTTCTCAATTCCCAAATCCTCAACACTAATAGTTTCCCAATTTTGTTCAAATCCATTGTACTGGAAAGGAACACTAAACCTCTTGCAATAATTTGCTAACCGCTGTCCTGTTTCCTTCACCCTAGAACCAGACCAGGAACCCACTACGGGAAGGTCGATTCCTGTGATCCGAAGCTTAGGGGGGCCACCAGGCCTTGTCGAGAGTCGCTGAATAAGTGGAGGCCATTGAAGCCCATAAACAATACCAAAATGAATAATGTGAATAGCATCTGCTTTCTGAGAAAGGTCCATGATCGATTGGGCTGAAAAGAAATATGATGTTTCCATGAAGGGGAACGATGAAAGGAAGAGCTTATAAGCTTTCAACACATCAGCATTCGGCAAACTGATGGCGAAAAGGACTTTGTTTTGCAGGCTTCCAGTGCCCAACAAGCGTGCCTCGAGGCTGTCAGAAAAGTAATGTGCCAACCTTTGGGATCCGTCACCCGAAGGAGAAGAACGAGATCTTATCTGCTTCAATAGACTATTTGCTCTTCTGTGATCATTATTTGCCACAGATTCCATACATTGTATCAGGAGATTCCTCATATCTACTGCTTCCCTTTTGGTAGCCCCTTTTCTAGTGCAGGCCAACACGACATTAGACCCTTTTGCACTCTCATTTTGCTGTGATTCCATATTCTCCTCGTTTGCCTCGTTACCATCGTACGAAATTGATACCTTGGCAAACATCTCACGCAAAACAGATTCGTGAGGACAGTCCGCGAAATGCTTGTTGCTTCTCATTTCATCTTCTAAATCACTCTCCTCTCGGTGAAGACTTTTCCTTCCCCTAACCAAACTCTCTTGGAAATCCCCTTCATCCTTTTCCACCACCTCCAAAATCCTTTCCTTCGATTTACGAAGCTGAAGGGTCAATCTGTTTTTCTCAACATCAAGAATTCCACCGTCTCCAATTGCTAAATCAGGCACAGTATCACAAAAGGTAGGAGGGAAGAATGATTTGGGATTATACTTGTGGAGATTGCTAATTTGGGCAGATTCAGCTGAGTTGTAAGCATTGATACGGCTGGTAGTGCAATTACTGAAACTGTTAGTGATGATATCATCTGAGCTACTGCTTGTATCCTCATGGGGAAGATGTTGATTTGGAAAGGAAGGGTATTTCTGATTGAGTATTTCAGATAAAGATTTATCAGAAGCATCAAGAGTGGAGTCCTGGATCATGAAGGGTTTGTTTTCCGAATCATCGTCTTCCATTAAAACCTGGTTTATGTACCTTAGAATAGAACTGCATAGCTCATTTTCTTGTGCAGAATCTCTTTCGACGCTCTCGGACAAATCCTTGACATTAGAACTAAAGGGAAAGTCCATGATATGATAACCTAAAGAGTAAAGAGGTTTCGTTGAGTTGAAACTCTTTGGAAACAGTATGAACCAAATAAACTAAAACAGACTTCTGCAAGCACCTTTGGAAGACAAACTTTGGATTAAAATCCAAATTCAAGATATCAACCTGTAATAGAATAATTTGCAGGTTAATAACTGAATTTTGAAACTCCAGAATACAAAGCTTGACTAGATGAACGAACTACAAAAGAGGCTATAATATTTACCAAAAATTAGAGGAAGATTAGGCCTTATTAGTACAGTGAGTTAAGCAGCCCTAATCAACAGCAGACAAACCGATAAAACCCAGGTAAGGATTGACAAAATTTCTCATTATCTATGCACAGTCTGGGTCCAGAATATTTAAACAAAACTAACAAGATGAAAGGAGGAATCCAATTTGAAGAACCTTGAATACCAAGAACCTCGACGTGGAACCGGTTTCCGAATTTCACCAAAAATCCAAGACAGGAGCAAGTAAAGACTAAATCATACCTCAGATACCACCAAAATCAAAATGCATCGTCCATCAAGGCCTCGGCAGTTTAAAGAAATGTGCCATTTCCGCTTTGATCTTCGACTTCAAATATCCTTTCACATTCTGTTGAATGTGGTTTTGTGAGCTTGAAATTTCAGAGGCACTTGATTATGAGAGCGACCCGCATATGGAAAATTCTACCACCACACCCATTTACACACTCATTCGCACACCCATACTTACAACAAGGGTGGAGCCCACACACATTACACATCCAGTGTATGTGAGCCTCATCTTTGTTGTGAGTGTGGGTATGTGAATGAATGTGTAAATGGATGTGGTAGTCGAAGAATTGAAGTCAATATGTGGGCAATCCTTCTCCCACTACACCCATTTACACACCGTCAAATGTGTATCAATTGATGATTACCACCTATTCTTTAAACTCTTTCCACTCAGAACCCAACAAGAAGCTTCCCTTGAAATGAACAATTTTTCTATAATGCCCAATGTCGTATTGGGACATGATGCCCCCATTTAATATGAACCATTAGATCAAGTTTTAGGTTAATCTGGACACTTGGATCAAAATCACCCCCAAAAAGTAAGATGATTTTGCCCCAATGTGATATTTTATTTTATTTTTATTCGGTTTGAATAGTTCAACAGGGGACTGTAATGAGTCCTATTTTATGTTACATGAAAATTACATAAAAGATCATTGCATGAGATCCTTCCCCATGATAGCATGCTTTACCCATCCACCATGATTTTTTAAGAAATATTCATATTTCTTTTATCCCTATTGTTTACTAGAATTCTTCTTTGATGATTATATACTCATGCCGCTGATTTTGCCATTTCTTTTTTTTTTTGTTAACGTCACTTCCCTCTAAGTGTATTTTTGGTGCAAAAATACACTTGCAGATGAGTGACGTTAACAAAAAAGTGAGTGACAAAATCATTTCAAATTATCAATCAAAAGCGATGAAAGAGAAAATGAGTATTGTTTGTCTGGGAACCAAAGTTGAGCAGTTCACACTGAGCTACCAGTTTTTTTTTTATCCTTAGCTACCAGTTCAATAGAGATAATTTTCAGCATGGAATATTAGTTGAAATTTCACACTGCAAAATCAACCTTTACCTGTGGCACCCCCTATCTTAAAATATACGACTATACCAATAGACTCCTATTAAATATTGTCACCCCTAAATTTAAATCATGGCTCCTTCACTAAACGTGCCTATCCAAAATACTATCGAAAAGAGGCGAAGACAAGTTCAAACTAAAAATCAAGTAGAAAATCAACTTTTTTTTTTTATCATGTTACGAATATCAGGTTATTTTTTCGTAAATTACAGACAAGAAGCAATCCCCAAAACATAATTACTGGTTGAGAACATAAAATCCCTCCTGGATTTTTCTCCCTAATGGAGCGTTGGCATGTTTGTCGCATGTAAGCGACGAAGCCATTTGGCTGATTTGACAATCTGGTCCTTGGGGTTGGATGGCATTTTTGTCGCATGTAAGCGACGAAGCCATTTGGCTGATTTGACAATCTGGTCCTTGGGGTTGGAAAATCTGATCCCTTTGGTTGGAATATTCTCGGCATATACCTGGTCAGAATAAGGGCATACTTGTTATTTTATCCTGTTTTGTGCACTGTTCTAAAATTTTACTTTAATAGGTTTTTTGACTTTTCAAGTTTTCCATCTGTGTCTCAAAATTCCTTCTTCCTGTCCTCGTTTTCTTGTCCTTTAGTGCGGGGATACGTTGGTAATATCGCCAGGTGGTGGGGACGCATGGCGCAGATGACAGCGACTTCTGCTCGTCTCTCTCTCCTTCTCTTCGTTTGGAAACCAGACGACCAGAGTTTTGTCATCAGAATCAACCATAGAAATTGTTAGATTTTCTAGGTTTGTGCTTGGATTGAGCGCGCTACAATTTTTGGGTCTTCGAGGTGAATTTGTTTGAAGCTCAAGCTAGGGTTTGAATACTTTTCGTGATTGAGGTAGGATTCGAAGAGTTTGTGCCGCAAAACGCATTTGGACAAACCAACCCAAAGTGCTCTGAAGAAAAAAACAGAGCACAAAATTGCGGCCATATTTACATGGCTGGACTTCAGTACAAGTTCTTCCCAACTGATTTCTTCTCCCCCCCGTACACAACCGCACGCCGGCGACGGCGCTCGGCCGCAGCTGATTCCGATCAACACCCCAAACGGCGGCAAGATCGAAGATAGCGAGGCGCCCAAATCCCTGAGTCTACGCCAAGCCAACGACAAGCACGTGAAAGCTATGCCAGTTACTAAGAAAAATCAAGGTGGGTCGACTCTGCAATCGTGATCAGGAACTATTGAATTTGGGAGAAAATTGTGTTGCTGCTGATTCACTAGCAGGGTTATTAAAAGTTATTACTCTCTCTCTCTCTCTCCTCTTCATCCACGCGTACTCCTCTACCGGCCAACTACTTTGGGTGTTATTGAGAACCAGAGAGTAAAAAAAACTTTATTAAAACTTGAAAAAGAAGAAGGTTCTTATATATCCAACGAGGAAGTAAAACATATATCCAACGAAGAAGTCTAAAGACATCATTCCATTTTTTGGTCTTACTGTCTCTTAGGTTTAGTCGTATCCAACCATGGAACTTACTAATTTTGGACCACTAAATTCTTTTTCGTTTGTAGGTCCTCGTGAATGCTTGTAAACTGGTAAATTCATTCCTTGGTATTAATGTATGAAGCTTTTTGAGTTCCAATTCTTAATGGTTTTGTTGCAGGTCCAAATAATCAAGCAAATAAATCACGAAGGAGAAGTTAATCGAGCTCGTTACATGCCTCAAAACCAATTTATTATTGCCACCAAGACTGTTAGTGCTGAAGTTTATGTTTTCGATTATAGCAAACATCCATCAAAGCCTCCTCTAGATGGCACCTGCAATCCTGATTTGAGGTTGAGGGGCCATAATACCGAAGGATATAGTTTATCTTGGAGCCAGTTTAAGCAGGGTCATCTGTTGAACGGTTCAGACGATGCCCAAATATGCTTGTGGGATATCAATGCTACTTCGAAGAATAAGGCTCTGGATGCTATATTTGTGGCAGTTACCTCATGCTGACTCGTTGCCTCTTTTGTACTTGTGCTCTCATAGTTCACATTGCATTTTTACAAGCTACAAGAACTGTTACTTTATTGAATATCAGCATGCGTACAAATCAGCAGACCTGATTTGGTATTTCGTAGTGAGCTGGTTAGGATTGAAACTCATTTTTTAACTCCCTTACCTGTCAATTTTTTGGAGTGAATGTTGTTGATATTTCACGCATCTGACCCCAACGAGATGAACCAATTGTTCGAAAGACCCTCACTAGAATTAAAACTTAGTGAGCTGGTTAGGATTGAACTATTTTGAACTCCGTGACCTTTCAATTTTTGGATACTTACCAATTGTTGCTATTTCATGCATCTGCCCCACAGATATTAACAAACTGTTCGAAAGACCCTCACTAGAATTAAAACTGCCTTTCTATCATTGCCGAATGCACTCTAGGTAATTGACCTCACTGTTCAATAATCCTGGCTCTGCCCTTAAACTGAATTGTTATTGGAGGCAAAAAGGTGTGTGCTTGTTATTTATAGTACTAACACGCTGAAATCAGAATTCGTTATGTGTCAGGTAGTTCCATTCAAATTCTGTAGTTGTCATTATATGTGATATATGGTAATTGCTGATACAGGTTTATGAAGGTGTTGTAGAAGATGTAGCAAGGCATTTGAGGCATGAATACTTATTTGGTTCAGTTGGGGATGACCAATATCTTTGGGATCTCCGGACTCCAACAGCTGACAGGCCAATCCAATTTGTAGTTGCTCATCAAAGCGAGGTACATATGCATACTTCAAAGTTCAGAATTCCCTTGTGCATTCTGGAGTTCTGAGTACATATACATGACATCCATGAAGCTACTACACACATGCAAAGTCGGGATAAATTTTACAGATTTGATATTTATTCATGCTTTGATGACTTTTTGAGGGTGTTATATTTGGCTAACCTACCATTGGATGAGAAGATAACGATGCTGTGTTCGTCATGGATGCCAAATATCTGTTAGGTTTAACAGTATTTCAGAGGGGAAAAAAGAATGGGTTAGATTGGAAAGGGTTGATATCTCATCTATAGATGTTATCATTCACTTAAAACAAAAAGGTCAAGCACATTGCATGTTATAATTGGAGTGAGATGGAATACCGTGAATCTTTTGGGTGTGTAATGGATTTTTAAACTGTAGTAATTTTAGGAACGACACAATCATCACCAACTACGCGACTACTAATATCATTCATATTTGTTAAAAGGTAATACATAGGAGTATCAAATTATCCATGGCGAGGTGTTTCATTGCTTTATGTACCTTTGGGGGTTGTACTGTCAAAGGATTACCTCACAAATGAGGTAGTGGTTAGAATACTTGGCAAACATTTTCCTATGCCACTATAGTGAGAGGTGCAAAGATAAGGTACCTTATTTTGTGTTTTGCCTCACTGCTTTTTGCTTCGACCAATTGATTCAGCTATTTTTTTAGGCATGGAAGAGAGTAAGAGAAGGATAGGGAGAATGACAGAGAAAGTGAGAGAAGAAAAAGACACAAGGAATGGAGGGAAGAATGGGGGAGCGGGCAAGGGGGAGGGGCAGGGAGAAGGAGAAAATGAGTTTATAATACGAATAATATTTGAGGGAGAAATTTTCTTTTATATCCCTTCGACTTTGACCAAAAATTCATTTTAGTCCTTCGACTTTCAATTTCGGCATAAAAATACTTCGACTTTCCAATTTTTTTCAATGTGGTCCTTTAGATGAAATCTGTTTTCTATTTGGACGGAAAAAATGATGTTGACTCCTTTTGATGGGCATTATTGTCCTTTCCCCTCCTCCTTCTCCCCTCCCTTACCCTTGGTCCATTGGAGGGAAAATTTGCCGCCAAAAATGGTCCCCCCTATGTATAGAAATGGCTCCCTTGTTTATAAAAATGGTCCCCTCCCCTTCAAATTAAAAGTCATTTTGTCTTATTTTTTTGTTTTTATTAATTTTTTTCGCATTTGTTAATTTTATGTGAAACTTTTGTGATTTATTGATTCGTCTCGACGAGAGGAATCGGAAAAGTAAAAAATTTGAATTGAAACTCATAATTTTTTTCAAAAAGACAAATAAGTAAAAATAAACATCTTATTGACTTATTTTTGTCTTTATTAAAAAAATTATGAGTTTCGATCCAAATTTTTTACTTTTTTAATTCCTCTCGTCGAGACGAATTGATAAGTAACAAAAGTCACACAAAATTAAGAATGCAAATTTTTTTTGAATAAGGACAATAAAATACAAAGTCACTTAACTTTTTAATCCAAAGCCACCTCCTTCCCCCAAAATATTGGTCAACTTTTTGCCAAAATAAAAAACAAAAAAAAAACAGTTTCAACAAAAAAGTCTACACATTGGCCAAACAAAAAAACAGTTTCACGTTTTTGCCAAAATAAAAAACAAAAAAACAGTGTACACATTGGACCTAGGGTAAGGGAGGGGAGAAGGAGGAGGGAAAAGGACAATAATGCCCCTCAAAAGGAGTCAACGTCATTTTTTCTGTCCAAATAGAAAAAAGATTTCATCTAAAGGACCACATTGAAAAAAATTGGAAAGTCGAAGTATTTTTATGCCGAAATTGAAAGTCGAAGGACCAAAATGAATTTTTTGGTCAAAGTCGAAGGGATATAAAAGAAATTTACCCTATTTGAGGACAGATTCGGTGGGGACTCAATTTTTAGATCTGGATTGAAGTTCACCGCTTTCAACATATCCATACCTGGTTTTATTCCAGTACATGAGCTTTTTTCTTGATCAGTGGACTTTGATCTAATGCTTAGGATTCCACCCTTTGATGTGTTCTCTTATTTCTCTCTTAAAATGATCAATTTTTTATACTATAGTCTTCTCGCAGTAAAAATAATATGAAACTGAGAATATAAGAAAAAATAATTAATAATTTACATATTGAAAATAAATTGTAATTAATTTGACTCATTATTTCATTATAAACCACTCTTATCCACCCATATCAACTACTAAACAAATCAAGTATAAGCTAATATTTCTAAGAAAACCAACAATTTAAAAGAGATTTGTAGTGAGCCATAAATGATGAGAACACAACTGAGGGAAAAAATGGAGATTGGTGTGAAGCGTTATCGGTGCAGCAGCAGAGGCCTTGATCACATACTTCGTGGGGAGGTGTAAGCTTGACGGCAAAAACTTAATTTTACTACTAATCTTTTTACCCAATATTAAATCTTTTATTTGTCTTTTTGAAGATAAAAGATTTTATGAGAATTATGTTGTGGTTGACCTAATGTTTCAATGAGCACAAACTAGAAAAGAGTTGAACCATTCTCTTCAAAACTGTCTGGTGCATAAGTGGGCAAATTGCTCGAATCTACAAATATGAAAGTCCTTTTTTGCAAAGGATAAATTAATTATTGAGGAGTAGTCATGCGTGACGATGACAACGGCAGACAATTTCTTGTGATCTATGTGAAAGGTGTAAAAAGAATGCTTTTGAGCACACTTATTGACTATGTAAATGGTTCAGAAAAAATTGATTCCCTTAATCAAAATTGTAAAAACCATTTACTTGGTGATTTTTGCCCAACCAAGTCAATTGGGAGTAGTGGTGAAATTGAGATTAGTTATCCGGATGTGTGTTATTTTTGTAACTTCAATCATGTGCAATAACCTCATCCAAGAGGAAAATAGGTAGGGATGGCCATCTCGGCCGACCCATCTATATCCGATCCGTTATCCGTCCCGAACGGATTAGATTTTTTGGATATCGGGGCGGATTCGGATTTATTTTTCAAAAAAAAATCGGAGATCGGATCGGATTCGGAGGTAAGTCTGTCCCCGCCCCATCCCGACCCGAACCCGATCTCCATCCCCGATCCTCTCCGATCCACCACGATCTGTCCCCGAATACTCTGTTTGATAAAAAATTAGGTTTTTTTTTTTCAAATTCGGATATCCGGATCTCCGTTTTCCGTTCGGGGTGGGGATGGAGGACTGAAAATATATCCGATTGGGGATCGGGGCGGATTCGGAGGTCGGGTGGAGGGTTCGGATTCGGATATGTCAATATCCGCCTCCGATCCACCCCGTTGCCATCCCTAAAAATAGGTGAGTTTCTGCTGAACAAGTTGACTTCTTAGGACAAGAGCAAGAGATGATGATGATGGAATGATCTATTTTCATAAATCACACAATGCTTGAGAAGTATTCTCTTTTGAAATTTAAAAATGGTGGGGGAATAAGAAAACACAAATGATATTTTTAAATTTAAAAAGAGACTTCCCTATACAACAACAACAGAACCTATGTAGTCCCCAATCATTGGGGGTATCGGAAGAAACTTCCCTATAGAAAAGAGAAATATTTTTGTTGTATTTGATGGCACACAAAGGTTGATGCTACAAATATTATGAGCACTGATTCATAACTATATAGCCTCGTTGGAAATCGGTTTTGAGTTATATGGATTCCTTGTCGCTTTTTCAGATATTCAAATATGGCAGCTAACTTTTTGATTTGTCGGTTTTAGGTATTTCAGTACTGTGTTACATATTAAAAGGATCCAATGACTTGTGGGTTTGTCGGTATTAAAAAAGGCTATGTGGTTTTGGATTGCTGGGGCTATATTGTGATAGCTTGTGGTATTCAAATTATTTCATTAACCAGACTTTTTCCTCAGATCTGTGGGGAAAGTACTCTGCAGGTGCAAGCTGAATATTGTGATTATAGCTGGCAAGGCTTTGAGAAAGCTACTGAGATGTTGTGGAATTTTAATCTCTGGAGAAATGAAACCATCAAGGCTTATTTTATAAGCATGAGATAAATCCTCCAGTACTTAAGAATAATTTTTTTGAAATTTTATGTCAGCTAATCTTCTCTCTACCATTGGGTTTAATTGGTGGGTGGTGCTAAATGTTATAAAGCTAGCTACAACAATTGAGAAAGTTAACCGGTTAGGAGATTTGGTGAAATTACATTTTCCTAAAAAAATAATAAAAAATTGGTCGAGCCCCACATGAAAAAATTGGTAGAGGGGACAACCATTTATTGAATGGTAAAATACAGACTTTTAAGAGGTTGAGATCTCACTTGTGTGGCTGATGTTCTTATTTAAAGGCAAGGGAATTTCCCAAGCATGATTTCCCTTTTTCTATTATGTACAAGATTTTTTTTTTTTTTTTTTCATCTCAAAAGTTAATTCCAAGTGAATCTACTTTCAACAGGATTTTCAAGATGGATTTTTTCCCCTCGAGACCATTAATTTTTATACACAATTATACACACATTTCAAAAAGGTTTCCAATCTATGCACACATTGGAAAAGCCTTTCGAATTAAAGATTAAGGATTTTCCTGCTCTCATCTTGGCATCTTTTGGAAACATGGTTTTAGTGGTTGTGGTTCTTTCATATTAATGCCTTTCCAGTATCTATAGACAATGGTGCTCTATTTTAGGTCCTTTCCTTTCTCTTTTCTTGAAATATTGGCTGCCTTTGATTAAATTTTGAATGTGATACTGAATTACGATAATCGGAGAAAAGAAGAAGAGGGAAGACGAAAATGAGAGGGTGTTTTGTGTTGTCTGCATATGTGATTTAGAATTATACCTTGTGCATGCAAGTAATAACAAATAAGCTTGGAAGAAAGAGTCCTGAGTTAGCTCTCGATTCTTTTAATGTATTTCAACAACTTTTAGAGTTAAAGGGGTTCGATTCTGAAAATCACACGGGGACAATGTCTAGATTGTATAAGTGGAAGATTGATGATAATTCAACTACTTGAACAACATACGTATCAAGCAGATAGATAATTTGGCAATTCAGTCCAACTTTGCTTGTATATTTAGTTAATTTGATCAAATTATGATCTGAGTTCGAGTTAGGTTTTTAGGTGACTTTGTGTGGCTTGGGCTATCCTTTCATTTCGTCTGTTGTGATATAAGAATTGTGATTTGATGGGAACATAGCTTTAAGAGACTTACAGAGAAATAGAATTACTTGATCACTGATTACTGAATAGGTACGTGTCCTTCCTAAAAAGTGGGATGCGGGTTTATTGATAATCACGGGAAGGAGCAAATTACAGACACTTGTGCCAAAAAGTGGGATGCGGATTAATGCCAAAAGAAAAGAAAAAACAGAAAGGGTGAGATAAAATGATCATATCTGCAATGAACCCGTTTTTCTCAATTTGGGAAAGGATCATTGCCATAGGCTACATGCAAATTACAGTGGCTAAGATAATTATATGTACTACCAAAATTTTGCACATGGCATGTTAATTTGTCTGTCTGATTTCCTGTTTTACACAATTCTATGGAAACTGTCTCAGGATGGAGTTATAACAGATCTCCAAAAACAAAAGATGCTCTTGTGATGGCATCCGATTTACCATTATCAATCCTTATTGTTGGAGTTGGAGGTCAAATTTTAAAGAGATGGAGGTACCTCACTTTTCTTCCCATTACTTGAATCGTGTGTAATTTCTGCATCCAACTTATCATTGTCCATAATTTGAAACACGATTCCAGATTGCATGTGTTTTCTTGTTTGCACTTGGCAGATACTGCACGTGTGAAAACATTGATATCTTGATTATGCTTTTTGGTGCTGCTTTGGAGTGTGAACTATCTCGTGTCTTGTGATCTTTTTCTTGGACATAGACTTTCATTTTTCGGTTTCGTATATTTTGTTTGTTCACGGGTTTGTGGCATGACTTTGTCAACTGGCATAGCAAGTCGTGGATTCCATACATAAAGGTTTCATAGTTACTCTTTCGTGGGGCTTCTTGCTCCAAATATGGAAGCTAGAGTGGTAGATTGGGTTACCAGTTCCTTCTTGCCTACTAGGAGGAGCGGTGAACTTTGGTTAAGAGGACCTGCTATTATGAAAGCAATAGTTTTTCAATATTATGTGTTATAAAATTCCTGCAACATTTTTATTTTTAAGATTGTATTTTGGTCACTGCTCATCCTTACTTTTTTCTAGGTAAATCAGCATGTCGTCAATTGTACTTTTATTTCTCGTAACTGTACTTAAGAAAAGTTGGGGCTTGAACAAATTTCTGTTCAATCCATGCCACGTTTTGTTTAATGAAGAATTGGACAAATTTTCATCTCCATATGGAATTGAACAAACTTTCAACTCCACCTGCCATGGGATCGAATTGCAAGCCAATAAATTATGCCAATTTTAGTATATTTCCCTCTGTATAAGGAAGAGATGTGGATGGGTACCTAATCCATTCAGTATTAGTTTGTCGAACAATTATCACAGACGTAAATTTTTCTCGGTTGACAGAATTAAACTTTTGCAGATTTGTGTCCTGCCAAGTTCGAAACTGTATTGGTAACCCGTCCTGATATATTTGATGCTGGAGTAACAACGTAAGTGTGACCAGTTTATGCACTTATATAGTAGCATGTTGGGCAGTATCATCCAATACCGAGTGTACCTGTGGTTTTGGTGTCATTGCATTGATGGTTGAATTCTAGACTCCAATAGGAAAATGATTTCCCAAGCTCAGACGCACATTACTAACATTAATCGCTGTGTGTTTGTGGGGCTCCTACATTGCCTATCTTTTGCAAAGCCAAGGATGAGGAAACCAGGTAAGTGCCGATGGCTTTTGTGATTAAGAGGCATGGAAGTCTGCTTTCCAAAGCAGCTGTAGCAGACTATGTTGCTAAGCAGGTACCTATACTTCTGCCAACAATTCACTTGAAAGGCTGAAAGGGCGTGGAGATGAGGATCCAATAGTGGCATGTTGAAGTTTGGGAAGGAAATTAGCATTATGGTACCAGCATTGAGTGTGGTTTGTACTGTGGTTGTGCAACCATATTTATACTTAAAGTTAAAGGGGTCCTTGATCTAATCCATAACTACATATTTAGATTGTAAGTATGAATTCTTGGACACTTCTTCAGATTCATGGGAGGGAGCAAGTGTGCAATTATTTTCCACTGTACATGGGGATTTTAAAAAAAAACTCAATGGCTTTTGTTTCCATCTGTTTTATATGTGTATATCATAGCATTCACGACAATGCCTCGAGCACATGGTTTACTTTCTTTTTTTTTGGTCAAACGGAATTGAACATGGTTTGCTTTCATTGCTGCAGGTTGCACAATTTAAGAAGTGAGGAAGGTGGTGTTCGCAAAGTCAATACCTAGGTCAGCGGCTAGAAAGATTCTCCGAGGGGAACTGAAGAGCTTGATTTCCAAAATTTAAAGACTATTGGGACATGCCCAGTTCCGAGTAGAGGTAAAATAATCGTTTAAGTTACTACCGGAAACCAAAATGTTGCTCAAAGGGCAAAGCTCAGGCAGAGATAAACCGATCACATTCTGTCATAGAGAAGTTGAAGTGTCGACTAATCTGGTTAAATCGAATGAGCATTGTATTAAATCGCAATAAAATTATATAAAATTTTGGGGAATATTGTGTTCCAAGTCAACGTGACTGGGTTGTGTTTTTTTTAATTAATTGTGAGTCTGAAATTTGCCTGATGAGAATCACATGACAAAATACTTTTAATTTTATTTTGACATTGGAGTCCATAAACTGAGTACAAAGTGGGGGGGAAAGCTCAGCAAGAGTAAAGTGGAATGGTGGATGATAGACGTACTCAATATATTCAATTCAGGAATTGGAAGGTATGCTTGGGGGGCGATAGTTTGTATCCCCTTTTTCAGCCTATTCGGTTGCTCTAGAATGCCATGTATATTCAACATGACAAATTGGGCTTATTTTGTTTCCTGTTGAATGCATAATAACATATGTTAGGAGCTAATTCTTATTCCAAATGAATTTTGGCAGCTACTCAATTTGCAAATTGCTCGTACTTTGCTTTTTGCCAGGAGAATTAGAATCGTCCCCAAATCTTTTATCAGATCCGTCCCCAAATCTTGAATCAAGATAGGTTGGAGAAAAAAAAGGTGACACGTAATTAACAACCCCAAGATATGCACACATACATAAATATGCAATAAATCTATGGTTATGTAGGTAAGTATATAGACGGGGCAGACTAAGTTGGGCCCGGCCCTCTGGCCCTGGTTTCCCAAGCTTCGAGTTTTTTTAAAATTTTTATTTTGTATATACTTGATTTTGAATATTATTGATACTTTTTTTTTATAGAAAAAGATTGATACTTATTTGTGTATAACTACTTATAATTTTAATAATTTGACTTGATTTGATTAAGAAACTGATTATTTTATATTCTTATTTTCTATTTTTTTAATAAATAAAAAATAAGCACGTGACAGTTGGAGTGGTCTAAAGAAAATCCAAAATGATTGGTATGGTTTAACTGCATTACGCTATAATTATTTCAATATACAAATGTAATGTATTGGGAAGTATAAATTTCATGATTTATTAGAATATGTTTCGATAAAAAAATGTATTTATTAAGCCGGCTATTCGGGTTCAAAATCCTGGTTCCACCATTGTATATAAATATAAAAAGGTGAAATTACCAGGAAATTGAAGCTTTATGAGAAGAAAGTAAATTGACGAGCTTTGTTTCTCTACGACGGACATTGAAAGCGATCCAATGCATCGTGCGGCGTCAATTTGTGAACTGAGAAGTTGGTGTTGTTAAGGGTAAGGACAAGCAATGCGTTAGGATCGCCATTCCAGACATTGCAAAGCTCAGGGGAGGGGTGAGGGGGCGGCGTTGAGGTTAGGGTTTTTCTTTCTTTGTCTTTCTTTTTCTCCGGCCGCTCGGCTTGGTTTCTACCGGCTGATTTGGGTTTCCCGAAATCAATCCGGATTGGTACCAGTTTGGTTTCCCCAAATCTGGTGTGGAAGAGGAGGTGGGCAAATAATCCGGCGCCTAGTGAGGATCGTCCGAAGTTGGGGTTGTCTGTGGCTGTTGGTGGGTTTGAGGTTCGTCCGGGTGTTGTTGTCGGTGATGGGGTCTGCTACTGACTTCAGCTCTGGTGAACGGCTCTCGCCGTCCAGATTTCATACGCGCTTATCGGGTTTGAGTTGGGGTCCGGTCCGTTTGGATTCTCTACTATCTGGGCTTTGATTGGTTCTCATCTGGCGATTTCGCCGGTCTTGCTTCTGCAGGGGGTTCTTATGTAGAAGTCTAGGTAGTTTTGGCTATTTTTGTATTTTTTGATGAAATCTGTATTGCCTTCGGATTTTGTTATGAAATGAATTGAATGGGTTCAAAAAAAGAAAAAGAAAAAAGGGGGAGGGGTGGTCCTGGGAATACTCTGTTTCTGTGGGCGGGACTGTGGGGGATATTTTGTAGAGGAACGAGAGGTGATTTGTGGCCGAAAAAACTTTGCATGGAGCCCACTCTTGCACTAATTGGCGAAGCCGGGAATGAAAGTTTTGTTTTTGTTTTTGAATCAGTCAAGTCATTCAAGCCCGAAGGCGAAGATTACATCGCAAAACACAAGAGTGCACCAAACTACCAAATTCGGGACTCTAGAACACCCTGCAAAAGCGAATCAACATGAGGTGCCGATATGAGAATCCCGTCCGGGACAAGGCAGAGAGATATCAGACGAAATCCCAGTACAATCCATTACACAATAAGGAACAGATGTAACAAAAAACAACAATAGAAGAACAGGTGTAAATGAAGAAATCTATTCCCATGGTCAAACCACAACGGCCGCCGACCAGACTGGAAAAGAACATTCCAGCATGAAAGTTGGAGGAAGCCAAACTAAGAAAGAAATTTTGGTTCGATTGTTTTTTTAAGACTACATCAAGGCAATCGAGTTTATATGAAATAATGTTGATAAATTGAAGAATTAATCTCGAGTATAGTTTATCATTCGACATGAAATATAATTATTGCACGGTATGATTGACCATAATTTGTCTTCAAGATGGGTTAGAGGAGACCCTTGGCTGCCTTGCAATAAGGGAACTGGATAATTTGGAGTGAAATCATCACCAATGCATAATCATAATTACCATCATTGTATTCCATATTTTCCATTGGTAATATGCAAGTATTGTAGTAGAACTGTCCCAAATTTCACTTTAGATTTGCTTAATTTTACCACGCAAATCCAACCAAAACAGTACAAAACTATAAGTAGATAAAACATAAATGTTTCTATTATTATCCATCATTCTTATGTCAATTTGGCTACCTAATATGAATGTCATTTATCAATCAATACATTGAGCAATAAAGACTAACCGACGCGCGTAACATCTCACTAGTGTACATACAAAACCAATCATCCCCTTTCTACTAAGAAATGTCAAGCAAAATGGAAGAACTCCTAGTTAGGTTTCCAACAGGAGAGAGCATATAAGACTCTCCCCCTCCATCCCTCTAACAACCAATTACTAGCCTCATCAACAAAAAAATCCTTATGGTAGCAGTTTTTCACCTTAGCTTTCACTGTCTTCATGAGACCTTGGCTCAGGGGAAGTTGCCTGAACCCGGCCCGCTGAGTCCGAATTTGCCACTGTTTGTATGTCTCTGGCCTTCGAACTCTCTCCAATCCTTCGCACGCGATGATACCCAGAATCTGATTCCCCCAAATTTCCCTCTCAAACAACATCCTCTCCTCATTTTCGTGCGGCACAGTGGCCTCAAACATGTCAAACAATGCAGAGTAGTGGAATAAAGCCTCACGGAACCGGGAGATGAAAAATGGGGAATTATAAGACGCATTGACTATCGAATGGATGAACATATCCGGATTAATCCTCCTGAATAAGCTCAGAACAGCATCGCGCGGACTGTGCTCCATAAGTGTGTCGTCGAGTAGGTACATCAGCTGAAACGCACAGTTGACAACAAGCACCTCACCTTTCTCAATTCCCAAATCCTCAACACTAACAGTTTCCCAATTTTGTTCAAACCCTTTGTACTGGAAAGGAACACTAAACCTCTTGCAATAATTTGCTAACCGCCGTCCTGTTTCCTTCACCCTAGAACCGGGCCAGGAACCCACTACGGGAAGGTCGATTCCTGTGATCCGAAGCTTAGGGGGGCCACCAGGTCTTGTCGAGAGTCGCTGAATAAGTGGAAGCCAATGAAGCCCATAAATAATACCAAAATGAATAATGTGAATAGCATCTGCTTTCTGAGCTAGGTCCATGATCGATTGGGCTGAAAAGAAATATGATGTTTCGATGAAGGGGGACGACGAAAGGCAGAG
Organism: Rhododendron henanense subsp. lingbaoense; assembly: GCA_020567845.1. Taxonomy (NCBI): domain Eukaryota; kingdom Viridiplantae; phylum Streptophyta; class Magnoliopsida; order Ericales; family Ericaceae; genus Rhododendron; species Rhododendron henanense. Next base: position 8,100,270 of record CM036323.1, read on the forward strand.
CTTATGAGCTTTCAACACATCAGCATTCAACAAACTGATGGCGGAAACGCCGGAAAGGACTTTGTTTTGTAGGCTTCCAATGCCCAACAAGCGTGCCTCGAGGCTGTTAGAAAAGTAATGTGCCAACCTTTGGGATCCGTCGCCCGAAGGAGAAGAACGAGATCTTATCTGCCTCAATAGACTATTTGCTCTTCTGTAATCATTATTTGCCACAGATTCCATGCATTGTATCAGGAGACTCCTCATATCTACTGCTTCCCTTTTGGTAGCCCTTTTTCTAGTGCAGGTCAACACGACATTAGACCCTTTTGCACTCTCATTTTGCTGTGATTCCATATTCTCCTCGTTTGCCTCGTTACCATCATACGACATTATTGATACCTTGGCAAACATCTCGCGCAAAAAAGATTCGTGAGGACAGTCCGCGAAATGCTTGTTGCTTCTCATTTCATCTTCTAAATCACTCTCCTCTCGGTGAAGACTTTTCCTTCCCCTAACCAAACTCTCTTGGAAATCCCCTTCATCATTTTCCACCACCTCCAAAATCCTTTCCTTCGATTTACGAAGCTGAAGGGTTAATCTGTTTTTCTCAACATCAAGAATTCCACCGTCTCCAATTGCTAAATCAGGCACAGTATCACAAAAGGTAGGAGGGAAGAATGATTTCGGATTGGTTTGGAAGTTACCGTTAAAAGAAGGATTATACTTGTGGAGATTGCTAATTTGGGCAGATTCGGCTGAGTAGTAAGCATTGATACGGCTGTTAGTGCAATTACTGAAACTGTTAGTGATGCTATCATCTGAGCTACTGCTTGTATCCTCATGGGGAAGATGTTGATTTGGAAAGGAAGGGTATTTCTGATTGAGTATTTCAGATAAAGATTTCTCAGCAGCATCAAGAGTGGAGTCCTGGATCATGAAGGGCTTGTTTTCCGAATCATCGTCTTCCATTAAAACCTGGTTTATGTACCTTAGAACAGAACTGCACAGCTCATTTTCTTGTGCAGAATCTCTTTCGACGCTCTTGGACAAATCCTTGACATTAGAACTAAAGGGAAAGTCCATGATACGATAACCTAAAGAGGTTTCGTTGAGTTGAAACTCTTTGGAAACAGTATGAACCAAATAAGCTAAAACAGACTTCTGCAAGCGCCTTTCGAAGACAAACTTTGGATTAAAATCCAAATTCAAGATATCGGCCTGTAATAGGATAATTTGCAAGTTAATAACTGAATTTTGAAACTCCAGAATACAAACAGCAGCCGTAATATTCACCAAAAATTAGAGGAAGATTAGACCTTATTAGTACAGAAAGTTAAGCAGCCGTAATCAACAGCAAACAAACAGATAAAACCAAGGTACGAATTGACAAAATTTCTCATTAATCTATGCACAGTCTGGGCCCAGAATATTTAAACAAAACTAGATGCTCAAGATGAAAGGAGGAATCCAATTTGAAGAACCTCGAATACCAAGAACCTCGACGTGGAACCGGTTTCTAAATTTCACCAAAAAACCAAGACAGGAGCAAGTAAAGAATAAATCATACCTCAGATACCACCAAAATCAAAATGCATCGTCCATCAAGGCCTCGGCAGCTTAAAGAAACGTGCCATTTCCGCTTTGATCTCCGACTTCAAATATCCTTTCTCATTCTGTTGAATGTGGTTTTGTGAGCTTGAAATTTCAGAGGCACGTGATTATGAGAGCGACCAAGATATTTACTTTGCTGTCAAATGTGTATCAATCAATGATTACGACCTAGTCTTTAAACTTTTTCCAACTTTTTGACACTCAGAACCCAAAAGAAGCTTCCCTTGAAATGAAGGGCACTGTAAAGATGGCTGCTCTGTAGCATCAACAGGGCTAAACTTTTTTTCCAATTTCCGAAAGTTGGTGCACTTGAGACACCAAGACCTTGTTCGTTTTGAGGTCTCAGAACCCTGGGCACAGTTTTCAACAAATTTTCTCTATCGATCTCTCTCCACTCATACTCTTGGAAACCTCCCTCGAAACTCAAACTGAACAGGACCAATAGTTCAACCTGTCAAACACAGAAAAGGACATCTGAAAAAGAAAACGGGGTTCTGATTAATATTCCATGTGTATCCTAATGGGTGCAACATTAAATTAACATTAAGAGAACTTTCTGGGTTGTTTCAAATCAGAGGTCATACGCCTCCATCTTTTTATCATGGGTCCTCAGTCACTCTCAAGTCTAATCCTCTATTGGTTTTTTCATTTTCCTTCTTTTTGCAAGCCGGCTTATTTGACTTTGTTCATTCAAAGAAGACTTCAACGTTTACTGCAGATGCTTTTATGAGTATTTGCTTACGGCCCTAAAATTGTCTCAAATAGTTTTAAATTAAAAATATTCATTGTCATCATATTCTATTTACTAGCGGAAATAGTTTTGAATAGTTCAAAATGAAAATCAGTGTTTTCTGAGAAATACGGTCAAAATATTCCCGTGCATTGTCTGTGTCAATAGCACCATTGCTATCCATAATCATACAAAAATGATAGGATGTGAATCTTATCTGTCCAGTTTTCTTTCCTGAACAGTTTTATGGATCATTTTCATGTACTATACCAGGCTTCTAATTAAATTTAAATTTGGGATGCTTCAATCTGTAATTATATTGACTGAGGAAAGTCAGGTAACCTATCTCCCTTGAATGGAGGGTGGCTCCGTAGAAGGCTCGCCCCTCCCAGGATTTTTAAGTGATCCTACTATCCTAATGATACTTATTTAATTAATTATCTACTGAATCACGAATTATGGCATGATAACACATACTCGGATGACAATATATCATCTAATTCTCATGCGATGCAAAATGAAATTCACCACGATAAAGTTTAATGATCCAATTCATTCATTTTGTAGGTATTCATACGTAAGTTATCCATGCAAACAATTAGATGGATAAGACATTAGTGTTCATTTGAAAGAAGATTTATCTTAAGAGCAACGTTTGGTCAAATTCTAACCATCCATTGCTCTAAACATAAATCTGATTCGTTTAAGCTTAATCGTTGTCCGGTCAAGTTGATTTGTTTTCATGGATAATTTATGCCTTTAGATTGTGAAATGGATAGCTTGGATATTTTATTTTATTTTTTGATTCGGTTTGGACAATTCAATAGGGGACTATAATGAGTCTTATTTCACGTTACATGAAAATCACATAAAAGATCATTGCACGAGATCCTTCCCCATGATAGCATGCTTTACCCATCCATCATGATTTTTTAAGAAAAATTCATGTTTCTTTTATCCCTATTGTTTACTAGAATTCTTCTTTGATGATTATATACTCAAACTATCAATCAAAAGCGATGAAAGAGAAAATGAGTATTCTTTGTCCAGGAACCAAAGTTGAGCAGTTCACACTGAGCTATCAATTCAATAGAGATAATTTTCAGCATGGAATATTAGTTGAAATTTCACACTGCACATCAACCTGTGCCACCCCGATCTTAAAATATACGACGATACCAATAGACTCCTATTAAACATTGTCACCCCCAAACTTAAATCATGGCTCCTTCACTGAACGTGCCTACCCAAAATACTATCGAAAAGAGACGAAGACAAGTTCAAACTACAAAACAAGTAGAAAATCAACTTTTTTTTATCATGTTACGAAGATCAGGTTATTTTTCCATAAATTACAGACAAGAAACCAATCCCCAAAACATAATTACTGGTTGAGAACATAAAATGTACATACAAAACCAATCATCCCCTTTCTACTAAGAAATGTCAAGCAAAATGGAAGAACTCCTAGTTAGGTTTCCAACAGGAGAGAGCAAATAAGGCTCTCCCCTTCCATCCCTCTAGCAACCAATTACTAGCCTCATCAACAAAAAAATCCTTATGGTAACAGTTTTTCACCTTAGCTTTCACTGTCTTCATGAGACCTTGGCTCAGGGGAAGTTGCCTGAACCCGGCCCGCTGAGTCCGAATTTGCCACTGTTTGTATGTCTCTGGCCTTCGAACTCTCTCCAATCCTTCGCACGCGACGATACTCAGAATCTCATTCCCCCAAATTTCCCTCTCGAACACCACCCTCTCCTCATTTTCGCGCGGCACATTGGCCTCAGACATGTCAAACAATGCAGAGTAGTGGAATAAAGCCTCGCGGAACCGGGAGATTAAAAATGGGGAATTATAAGCCGCATTGACTATCGAATGGATGAACATATCCGGATTAATCCTCCTGAATAAGCTCAGAACAGCATCGCGCGGACTGTGCTCCATAAGTGTGTCGTCGAGTAGGTACATCAGCTGAAACGCACAGTTGACAACAAGCACCTCACCTTTCTCAATTCCCAAATCCTCAACACTAATAGTTTCCCAATTTTGTTCAAATCCATTGTACTGGAAAGGAACACTAAACCTCTTGCAGTAATTTGCTAACCGCCATCCTGTTTCCTTCACCCTAGAACCAGGCCAGGAACCCACTACGGGAAGGTCGATTCCTGTGATCCGAAGCTTTGGGGGGCCACCAGGCCTTGTCGAGAGTCGCTGAATAAGTGGAGGCCATTGAAGCCCAGAAAAAATACCAAAATGAATAATGTGAATAGCATCTGCTTTCTGAGCTAGGTCCATGATCGATTGGGCTGAAAAGAAATATGATGTTTCCATGAAGGGGAACGACGAAAGGCAGAGCTTATAAGCTTTCAACACATCAGCATTCCAACTGAAGGCGGAAAAGACGTTGTTTTGTAGGCTTCCAGTGCCCAACAAGCGTGCCTCGAGGCTGTTAGAAAAGTAATGTGCCAACCTTTGGGATCCGTTGCCCGAAGGAGAAGAACGAGATCTTATCTGCTTCAATAGACTATTTGCTCTTCTGCGATCATTATTTGCCACAGATTCCATACATTGTATCAGGAGATTCCTCATATCTATTGCTTCCCTTTTGGTAGCCCCTTTTCTAGTGCAGGCCAACACGACATTAGACCCTTTTGCACTCTCATTTTGCTGTGATTCCATATTCTCCTTGTTTGCCTCGTTACCATCGTACGAAATTGATACCTTGGCAAACATCTCACGCAAAACAGATTCGTGAGGACAGTCCGCGAAATGCTTGTTGCTTCTCATTTCATCTTCTAAATCACTCTCCTCTCGGTGAAGACTTTTCCTTCCCCTAACCAAACTCTCTTGGAAATCCCCTTCATCCTTTTCCACCACCTCCAAAATCCTTTCCTTCGATTTACGAAGCTGAAGGGTCAATCCGTTTTTCTCAACATCAAGAATTCCACTGTCTCCAATTGCTAAATCAGGCACAGTATCACAAAAGGTAGGAGGGAAGAATGATTTCGGATTGGTTTGGAAGTTACCGTTAAAAGAAGGATTATACTTGTGGAGATTGCTAATTTGGGCAGATTCGGCTGAGTAGTAAGCATTGATACAGCTGTTAGTGCAATTACTGAAACTGTTAGTGATGCTATCATCTGAGCTACTGCTTGTATCCTCATGGGGAAGATGTTGATTTGGAAAGGAAGGGTATTTCTGATTGAGTATTTCAGATAAAGATTTCTCAGCAGCATCAAGAGTGGAGTCCTGGATCATGAAGGGCTTGTTTTCCGAATCATCGTCTTCCATTAAAACCTGGTTTATGTACCTTAGAACAGAACTGCATAGCTCATTTTCCTGTGCAGAATCTCTTTCGACGCTCTTGGACAAATCCTTGACATTAGAACTAAAGGGAAAGTCCATGATACGATAACCTAAAGAGGTTTCGTTGAGTTGAAACTCTTTGGAAACAGTATGAACCAAATAAGCTAAAACAGACTTCTGCAAAGCACCTTTGGAAGACAAACTTTGGATTAAAATCCAAATTCAAGATATCAACCTGTAATAGAATAATTTGCAGGTTAATAACTGAATTTTGGAACTCCAGAATACAAAGCTTGACTAGATGAACGAACTACAAAAGAGGCTATAATATTCACCAAAAATTAGAGGAAGATTAGGCCTTATTAGTACAGTGAGTTAAGCAGCCCTAATCAACAGCAGACAAACCGATAAAACCAGGGTAAGGATTGACAAAATTTCTCATTAATCTATGCACAGTCTGGGCCCAGAATATTCAAACAAAACTAAGAAGATGCTCAAGATGAAAGGAGGAATCCAATTTGAAGAACCTTGAATACCAAGAACCTCGACGTGGAACCGGTTTCCGAATTTCACCAAAAATCCAAGACAGGAGCAAGTAAAGACTAAATCATACCTCAGATACCACCAAAATCAAAATGCATCGTCCATCAAGGCCTCGGCAGCTTAAAGAAACGTGCCATTTCCGCTTTGATCTTCGACTTCAAATATCCTTTCACATTCTGTTGAATGTGGTTTTGTGAGCTTGAAATTTCAGAGGCACGTGATTATGAGAGCGACCCACATATTGACTTTGCTGTCAAATGTGTATCAATAATGATTACCACATACTCTTTTTAACTTTTTCTAACTTTTTGACACTCAGAACCCAACAAGAAGCTTCCCTTGAAATGAAGGGCACTGTAAAGATGGCTGCTCTGTAGCATCAACAGGGCTAAACTTTTTTTTTCAATTTCCGAAAGTTGGTGCACTTGAGACACCAAGACCTTGTTCGTTTTGGGGTCTCAGAACCCCTGGGCACGGTCTTCAACAAATTTTCTCTATTGATCTCTCTCCACTCATACTCTTGAAAACCTCCCTCGAAACTCAAACTGAACAGGGCCAATAGTTCAACCTGTCAAACACAGAAAAGGACATTTGAAAAAGAAAACGGGGTTCTGATTAATATTCCATGTGTATCCACATTAAGAGAATTTTCTGGGTTGTTCCAGATCAGGTCATACACCTCCTCTTTTTATCATGGGTCCTCGGTCATTCTCAAAGTCTAATAGAGGGTTTTTTCATTTTCCTTCTTTTTGCTAGCCGGCTTATTTGACTTTGTTCATTCAAAGAAGACTTTCAACGTTTGCTGCAGATGCTGTGGGTTTTGGCATACCCCGTCGGTAGCTTCTATGAGTATTTGCTTACGGCCCTAAAATTGTCTCAAATAGTTTGAAATTAAAAAATATTCATCATCATCCTATTGTATTTATTTTTTAGCGGAAATATTTTGAGAAATAGGATGCACGGGCAAAATATTCCCGAAAATATAATTTCAAAAACTATATTGCAACCAGAAGGTTCTTGTTTAGAAAACTATAACAGAAAAAAGAAACGAGATCATTTTTAGTCTCACCTTCCAGCATTTTATGAACCACGTAAAAAGGCAAATAGTATTACTCTTGTTATTTTCGCCTCTTTTCTTTTGCTTCCCTAAAAGAACTACAGAGCGATTTGAACATCCAAACCTAACTAGAACAGCTATGGCAACAACAAAAATGCTTGAAAACTATGAGAATGGCAATGGCGAGGAGCAGATATACAACAAGCTTCATCACAAACTGAAATCAGTTCCCATCCACTAGAGTGCACGAGAAGATTCAAATACGAAACTAATGCTAGCTGAGAATGAAGTTAATGAGAAGAAGGGGTTTTCTCTTACTGGTGAGATATTAAGCAGCCTACTGGGCTGCTTCCTTCTTATGAACCTGCAGAGGTGTGCATCGCAGCTGATTCCACCTTTGCTGCACGGCATAACTATTACTCGAGTGCTTACAGTAACACGATATTATTAATCAAACGACAGAGAAGCAAGTTTTCAATGACAGACATAGATGCATATACATCAGAATCCATGTTCTACAGCTTCTGACTTATGGAAGCTCCATTTTTTCTGAACAGAAAACAAATGCCAACAAGTAAGGTTATTTACTCAAATAGTTGGTTTATAAGGAAGTCACTAGCAATTAAGGCTTGATTTATGTGACATCACCCCATAGGGCTAAAATCGCGAGTTCAAGAAGACATGATTAAACATATTACAAACTTGGAGTACAGTTGAAGGGGAACCCATAAATTAAGACCTTGAACGAACCATGATTGCTATGAACAAATAAAGTAGATAAGTTAACTACAGAAGTTTTGAGAACAAAATAACTTCATCATTTTGATCAACCCTTAAGCAACGAGCATCCAGATAAAAAAGCTGGAGTACCATTTAGCTAGGAAAATAAGTGTAAGTACCACTTCGGACAAAACTGTAGTTATATTTGTTTCCCACTACGATACACTAAGGATGTGAAAAGTCTCAGACAGTAATTTTTTGGGTGATGCCACATATCTACTTTCAGCTTTCATTTTTTTGTGCTTCAGCGCTAATTTTAAGCTACCATTTCAAGTTAAGGGAAGCAGGGAAACTGGCACTCAACGAGTCAAGAGTACAAGATAGCAAAACTTTAAAAATGAACATCCATTTTTACATCTGACCAAACCACCAAACAGCTACTAGCTTGGACATATTTTCAACAAATAAGCAGTGCACTATTCTCAAAGTCAGATCCACCAAAAATGCAGAAAAGTAAAGGAAGAACATAAGATTGGTTAACAAAATCTTGACAAGCAAACATTAATGGATACTTGGATAGCATAGCACACTGATAAACCAACACTAGAGGTCCTTAGTGAGTGACAAATATTTACTCCAGTAGACCACTTTTACATCCATAAATTCATAACCATATCGAGATGAAGTTTCAAAACCACGAGCAGTACGCGTTGTACCACAGAATTCCCAAGACTGCCCATAAACATTATCCGGTCGCATTAGTACATGATACAAAATTCAGATAACCCATAAGCGTCTTCCGCAATAGTTTCCAAGCGTATTCTGCATGAGAGCAGGTACCATTGCAGATAATCTGAAAGCAATAAACAAACAAATTCAACTCCTTTTGAGCACACAAGGAAATAACAAAATTTCAAACTAATGGTTGAACTTATACAACACCTGAGAAATGTATGGCCTTGGTGACATATGAAGAAGTAGACAAACTGTATACTTCCATGTAGAAGCATACCAAGAAGAAAACACAAATACTTGAAGATGCGTGCATGTCCGAGAGAGAGAGAGAGAGGTAATTAAACTATTAAAGTTGAAGAAACAGTTACATTACCTGTTTTGTCAAACATCCTTGCCAGCCACCGTCGGAACAAACCCATAGTCTACAATCCAGAAGTATAGTAAGCATGAGTTAAATACTTCTATGCAGGTACCCAACAGGACGTAGCACAGAATGTCCGACCCTTCCATCCTTGCAGCATCCATTGACCATCTACCTCGATCACAAAATGTTCATGATAACCTGCCTTCACCTTACCCCTGAACTTCTTCACGAGCTCCTGCTTCAGTGGGAGGATCCTGAAACCAGCCCTCATACTGCGAGCTTGCCACTGCTTGTAAGTCTCAGGCCTCTCTACCCTTTCCAAACCCTCACATGCAATGACATTCATAATCTCACGCCCATAGAACCCTTGCTCGAAATTCCTCCTGTGCTGATTCTCGCTGGGTATAGTAGTGTCAAGCATATCAAACAGTGAAGAATAGTTGAAGAGAGCCTCACGAAATCGAGTGATAAAGAAGGGGGCAGTGTAGGAACCGTTGATAGTAGTATGGACAAAAATGTCCGGGTTCATCTTCCTAATTAACATCAGAACGGCATCTCTTGGACTATCCTCCACCACTGAATCATCAAGTAGGTTCTTCAACGTGAAGAGAGAATTCACAGCAAGCACCTCATCATCGTATATTTTGAGTTCCTCAAGTTTGATAGTTTCCCATTTCTGAGCTATGGCATGGTATTCAAATCGGACATTATAGCGTTCACAATACTTTGCCAAGCGACGCCCTGTCTCCTCAACAAACTTTGCAGGGCGGAAACCAGGTTGTGGAAGCTCAATCCCAGTAATTCGCAGTTCAGGGGCCCCACCGGGAAGGGCTGAGAGATGTTGGATAAGCATGGGCCACTGAAAACCATATTGGATACCAAAATCAACAATATGGAGCTTTTTTTTGCAAGAAGTCATTGCTAAATCTGCAATCATTTTGTTCGCATAGATAATACATATCTTCTTGAATGGGCAAGCTGAAAAATAAAGCTTGTAAGCTTTCAATTTTTCAGCAGCTGAAATCCTCTTGGAAGCTAGGGCTGCATAGAGCTGGCTTCCAGTGCCAGCCAAGCGTGCCTCAAGGCCGTTAGCAAAGACATTTGCCAACCTCTGGGACCCATCACCAGAAGGAGAAGAGTGCTGCCTAATGTTCTTTAGTTGCTCATATGCAGTCCTGCGATCCTCTGCAGCAACAGATTGTGCGCAATTAATCAAGAGCGTCCTCAAATCCACCACTTCATTTTTACTTTCCTGTTTCTTAGCACGAGTTTTCCCGCCTTTAGATGCATGTGGTTGTTCATTCTGTTGGGTGGTCTTGGCTTCACTCTGCACTTCTTCATCAGCATCACAGCATGTAGGCTCCGGTTTCACATCACACTGCAAAAGCTTATCAAACATGTCAGTTAACATGTCAGATAAGTCAGACTCCTCCACATAAACTGCTGAAAATTTGCTACTCCTCTCCTCTTCTAAGTCACTATCCTCGCGGTGATGACGATTCTTTCTACCCCTCGAGACATTAGGTGAGTCTTCCCTTTCATCCTTCTCCGTCTTGACTACAACCTCCGGAGCCTCTTCCTTTGACCCTGGAGCCATCGTATAGCTCTCCAAATCAATAATCAATGGATTATTACTAGGAAGGAACTTGCTAGCTTCCTCCACCCCTCTCTTGAACTGCAATATGAACTGGCTATCGCTAATCATGTTTGGAATCAAATGGCTACTCATCGAGGAGTTCATTGGACCAATACTGTTGTCAGTAGAACTCTCTGTAGTTGCCTCAAAATTGTATCCAAAAGTACCAGGATCAACAATCCATTGAGACTCAACAGGGTTGCCAGAGGTAGTGTTACTGTTACTACTCTGCCCACTAGAACTACTAAATAAGTTCTCATTAGGGCTTTCGGAATTTTGATTGAAGTAAAGAGGGGGTTGATTTGGGGAAACAGGGTACTTCTCACCAATAACATCGTACAACGATTTCTCAGTAGCTTGCAGGACCAAAGGATCGTGGAACATACAGGGTTTCTGCTCCATGTTCTCTTCCATGAGTATTGTGTTGATGAACTTGAGAACATCATCAGAAAAGTCACTATCGTCAGGAGATTCAACTTCTGAGCTTCCACTCGAGGTCAAACCCACAAAACCGGGGTTGGGATCAGGGGGAAGAAAAGGATCTAGTAAAAAGCTAAGATCATCAGGCTCATCTTGAGCTTGGAATGTGTTTCCAAGAAATTCGGACGGACTGAATGCAGGTGAGAAGGCATCATCATCGAATTTGAAACCGCTTGTCGGATAGGATTCTTCAGTGAAACGTGGATCCATGACTGTATGCAACTCAAAAGCCCTATCAAAATCAACAAACGTCTTAATACCTTCTACCAAAACTAAGTATGATTCAGGAAGTATGCTTTCAACATCCAATCTAGGTCAGAAATCTATGTACCCAAATTAAGTAGTTTCGAGGAATTAAGGTTTCAACATCCAATTCTAGGTTACAAATCTACCTACCCAAATTAACAATTTTTCAGGAAGTAACAAGTCTTCAACAAACGATTCTAGGCTAAAAATCTATTTACCCAAAATGAGTATTTTTCAGGAAGAAAGCCTTCTACATCCAATTCCAGCTCTGATGTCTAATAACTTATGGAAACAGGAAAACCGAAAAAAAAAAAAGAAGAAAAAAGTTCAGCAAATCAGAAAGCCAAAATCGTAATACAAAACTTAACGAAAAGAAGACACGAAATTTTATAGATCACCATACCAACCATACACTAAAATAGCATAAAGAAACAACAAAGGCTGCAGCATAGAACCAGTTATAATTCTTGGTGGAAATATATCATCTTAAAAACAACCAAGAGGAAAATAGACTAAAAAGACAACTTCGCATCAGAGTCCCCATAAATTATGAGCAATAACAATGTCCAATAATAGACTAAGAAAGAGAAACAAGTTGCATACCTTGCACACAAACACACACAGTGTTAGAGAGAGAGAGAGAGAGAGAGAGAGAGAGGAGGAGATAGAAGGAGCTATATAGACTGTATAGAATGGAGGGGTCGCAAAGGGGGTGGAGGGGTCGCAAAGGGGGAGAGAGTAGTGTCACTTTCTTGATTAAGATCTGGATTGAAACATGGGAAGTACTGGAAGTGGAAGAGTCCGATGAATAATACGGAGTACTGTATTAGTCAACCGGTGATTACCGGTCAACCCAGTCTTCGAATGCCATTCGCTGGCCTGCTGGGATCTTTCTTGAGATATATTTAACGTTTGGATTGTGATTTTTGCACTCCAAAAATTGATGGAGGGGCTCCAAAATTGAACTGTGTTGATACACAAAACGATGTCATTTTGGAGTCCCTCCGTCAATTTTTGGAGTGCTAAAATCAATTTCCTTAACGTTTTTGTTTTCCGGGATTGGGAGATGCTTGGCAGCCGTGCCGAGCGGTCGTTTCGGCCGTTCATCTCGGCAATCGACGGTTTGGATTTTGATCGAGCACTGGACGATTCAGATCTATGTGTGCACTCAGATTCAATTCGAGCCGTCCATGCCGAAATAAAACGGCCGGATGTCGCTTGGCACCCGCTTGACACCGGGGTGCTTGGTAGCATCTTTTCCGATGTACGTGTAGGCTCAATCCATTAGAAGTATCCACAAAATTCATACCACACCACTTGGGCACACACATGCATGAGAGATTTTCCAGTACCGGGTGGATACCACATGGTTGTGCCCACATAGCGCTCGAGCAGCTCATTCGAGCCGTCCAAAAGTGTACTGGACGGCCCACATTGAAACTCTCTCTCTCCTTCATCCCACCACTCTCTCTCCTCTTTCTCTCTCATTTTTTTTTTCTCCAAATCCGAACCGTCCAAAACCGAAATGGATGGCCCGGATGCGTCGAGCGAACACCACGTGGTACCCACCCGGCACTGAAAAATTTCTCCAACATGCATACTTTTTCTTGTTTGTTTTTAGCCGCCTCTGATTTCATGCTTTTACTGTTATCAAATGAGCAAGCAAAGAAAATTCCAAAAAAATAGTAGTACTGTAGTATGTTATGGTTTGATTAAATAAAGTCAAAAGTTGAAAGAAAAGTACCAAAAAAGAGCAGTCGTCCATTTGGCTTGCAATGAGGTTAGCGAATGGATTTTAAATTTCCTTAACTTATCTCTTGCCAGCATGTTACATCAACTTCTCCACACACTAATGAAGATAGTACGTTTTGGGTTCTTCCGGGTCGGTTCTATGTGAGTGAATTATGTCTCATTTGGTCCTTGCGCATTTAGTATTTTTCCCACAAAGTCGCACACACTCCTCTCTCTCTCTCTCTCTCTCTCCCTTTTTCGGTTTTACCTTTTCTCTCTCCTCTCTCATCCTAATTTCTCTCCCTCTCCCTCTCTCTTCTCCTTTTCCTTTTTATTTTACAGTTTAAATGTAATAATGTTTATAACTTTTTTTTTACATATCTAATTTTTATAAAATTTATATATTTAAAATCTACTTGTAGAGCTCTATCTATTGAGACCAATATTGAATATGAAATTATAAAAATTAAAAATTTTATTTCCCAAAATTTGTTTAAATTTAAAATTAACAGTCTAAATTCATAATTAACAATATTAAAACTAATAATTAACAGTTTAAATGCACAATTAATTATGTTAATTATAATTTTATTTGTTTTATTTTGTTTAAATTAGTTTTAAAGTTAAAATACTGATAATTAACAATTAAAATTAGAGTTTAGGATTTTTAGAGTTAAAATCACTATTAATTAACAGCTAAAAATTAAGATTTAGGATTAGAGTTTGGGGATTGAAAATACTACTAATTAACAATTAAAAAGGTCAACATTTTTTTTTCATGAGGTGGGTATGATTCTCACATAGGGTCAACATTTTTTTTCATATGGTGGGTTCTCACATAGGGTTTTTTGAAAATACTATTAATTAACAATTAAAAATTAATATTACTATTAATTAACAGTTAAAATTAAGATTTTATGATTTTGGAAATTGAAAACATAACTAATTAACAAAATAAAATTCTGTCAAAAAAATAAAACGAACATTAAAAATGAATTTTTTGTTACGTATTTTTATATTCAATATTGTTGTCATTAGGTATATTTTTATGAGTAGATTTTAAATACAGTATATAATTTTCATACAAAATAAATATATTAAAAAATAGTTACAAGTATTTTAAAATTTTATGTTTTGGAATAAAAAGCAGAAAGAGAGAGAAGAGATGCAAGAGAGGGAGAAGCGCTGAGAGAGAGAAGCGAAGAGGGTGAAAGAGAGAGAAAGCAACTGTTTCCGTGCAAAAAAAAAGTGGAGAAAGCTAGCATGGCGGGACCGCACAGAGGCGCGTGGGTTTTTTTTTGGGAGGATCTAATGGGATATTTCGAATTATTTTGTGGGACCCTGATATGAGCCCCACAAAAATATATGTACAAGATATGTGTAAAAACATATGTGTGAGAATCATTACTGTTACACTTATGGGGTAAGGACTTGCCCAGCTATAAACTTGAAAAGCGGGACCGGCCCATCATTTTCTCTTGTATTTTATCAATAGTAAGGGTCATCATCGGGCTAGCCCAGCCTGCCAAGTCACTACCCAAATCCGCTCACGGGTTGGAATTAGAGGGCTTTTATTTTTTCGCGGGCCGAGTGGGCCGAGCTATCTTTGAAAACTTAAAGCCCAGGCCGACCCACGGGCTTAGCCCAATCAATGGGCCGGCAAGCCGAGGATCGGGCGGGCTAGCGGGCCAGCATTTGGGCGGACCAGCTCACAACCGTCAGAATTCAAAATTTGCCTCAAAAGTGGGGTTTTTTTTTTTACATGCACACACTGTTTGTGTATGGACAGTTTTTTAAACTTCCCAAAGTTGATTTATTGGTCCCCAAATGGATAGACAACTTGAAAACAATAAATTATTTTTTCCCAAAAACAAGGAGATTTTCGGGCTTGCAGCGGGCGGGCCGACGGGTGGGCTAAGTAAAAATTCATAGGCCCAAGCCCGGTCCATAAAAACTTTGGGCTGGGCTAGCCCGTCCATTGGACGGACTCGGGCGGGGCGGGCTTCGAGCGAGTCGCGGGTCTTCAGGCTTCAATAAATGTTGATCTGTTGGCTAGATAGTTCAAAAAAGAAAAGAAAACTAGTGCCGACCCAAAGGATTAACTAATAATCTCCTTAGCAAATTACGTCGATGTATATGGATGTCACTATGTTGCATCCGCTTAAAAATAAAGAGAAACAATTAAGAAGAATAGTACGAACTTCGAAAGACACATAGATTCGATTGAAAGAGTTATGAATTATGATTTCCCTTCTTATAACAAAGTTTAAGCAAGTTGAAGTCAGGATTCACTTTTGGTTTTGTCTAAGTTTGACAAAAGAGATTCAGTGATACAAATATTGTACTATAAAGTTTTTGTGCTAGTTTTTAAAGGGAAATGATTTTGCCACTTTCTTTTTTGTTAACGTCACTCCCCTGCAAGTGTATTTTTGGAAAAATACACTTGCAGGGGAGTGACGTTAACAAAGAAAAGAGTGGCAAAATCAGCAGCTTTTTTAAAAGTCCAATCACGGAGAGAAATATATTATTGCAAAACTAAATTCTGAAGCGCAAAATAAAATTAATTTTATTCGAATTCGTGAAAATGAAAAAAATGAACATGGATTTATCAAGAAAATTTGTATTCATACTTCTTCTTCTTCTTTGTAAGTAAGTTCATTTTCACCAAAAAAGTGCAAGAGCTGCAAAAACGACAGGACATCCCTTGGAACACACAAAAACATGCCCAAGAGACAGCAACATAACACAAACGACAAAGTCAAACAACCAGATGAAAACCTATCAACAGTTATCCATGCTTGCTTGCCTAAAAGAGGATTGGCGACCAACTTTTTGTGTTGGGTTCTCCCGAACATGCCCTCTTATGTCTTCCTTTAGAGCATCTCCAACCCATGCTCTATTCCTCCATTTGAGAGTATAAAACTCTTTCAACCTATCCTCTCAAGCCTCCTCTATTTGAGAGGATGGGATTTTAATCCTCCATATTTAGAGGATGAGAGAAAATATGGAGGATCTCCTCTATAACACTATTCACCCTTTAAAATGGCATTTGTATCCTTAGAGTATCTCCAACCCATGCTCTATTCCTCCATTTGAGAATATGGAACTCCTCCAACCCATCCTCTCAAGCCTCCTCTATTTTTAGAGGGAAAAATAGAGGATTTGTGGTTGGAGTAAATAGGAATAGTGATTTCCTCTAAAATCACTTTATGAATAAAATAGAGTATTTTGATACTCTCAAATAGAGTATTGGATTGGAGATGCTCTTAGTGAGGGGGAGGATTGAAGGGGGCATTTGGGTCGTTTCGCATCTTTGGGTGGTGGCCCACGAGCGCTATTAACGTATTGTAGCAAGTTCTAAATTGGATACTGATTTTCGCGCTCCAAGATTTACTGCAGGCGCTCCACCTTTTTGTTTTTATACTGTGATGTTGCCCGTCACAGTGTAAAAACAAAAAGGTGGAGCGCCTGCAGTAAACCTTGGAGCGCGAAAATCAGTGGCCTTCTAAATTTTTTTACTTTAGTGGGTTTTCTATCTTTTCAAGATTTACCTCAATGTCATTTTTTCCTTCTTAGTTTCTTGTTTTTTATTCTTTGCGTAGGGTTTATTTGTAAAATCACTTCGCCCAAATCCTGTGTTTATTATGTTGCACATGGCTAGAATCCTCCCAAGATCTCTAATTAAACCACTATGAGAATCCTTTTACGTTCTCCCCAAACTCCTGCATGTGAGATCTTGTGAGAGAGAGAAATCGAAATCATATCAGAATTAGAATCTTCCGAAAGTTGTAGAGAATCAAATAAAGATTTGATTCTGATTCTGTTTCTCCACTCCACATGCGTAATTCAAATCATTAGAGAGAGAGAGATAAATAGAGGCACAGAGAGAGTAGTAAGCATTAAAGAGAGAGATAGAGGAGAGAAAGTGAATCAACCAAGGATTTGATTTTAATTCTGAAGATTTGATTCTGATTCTGGCAATGAGCAATACAAAGAACAATGAGCACAGAACGTCGCGCTCTTTGCTAGTTAATCCTATAGATCCTAGAGCCCAACAATCAGTCTTCACAAAGCAGCAGCTACCCTATCCATGTCCCTGCTGAAAAATCCTCATATTTCGTTACCCAAGAGGAAGTAAATGGTGGCAGCCAAAGATAGCTTGTAAATATAATCACATAAACCTTTTCCTTTCTTATGGTTCACTGCTCATAGCAGTTCCTGCTCCAAATGAAGAATGGCCTGAGATATGACATTCCTATTCAAGACTTGCTTCCCGAATTGTAGCAGAGAAATGGCAATTGAAGAATAAGTGAGGATGAAATTCCACTTCATTCAAACACAGGCACAGCACACATTGAGGAGAATAAAAAGAACAAAAATGTATTAGTTTCTTTCCAACCATTTTCATAACAGGATATAATGAGGTTATTTGCTTCATTTGAGCAGGATCACCTTAACAAGAGGATGAACGTGATAATTGATGAAATATTCTTGAAAATAGAATTTCAAAAACTAAATGAAAAAAAAAAAAAAAATCTTGTGTAGATAACAGAAAACAGAAACAATAGATTCACCATCCAGCTTTTTATGAACGTTGCCAAATGATATTACTCATTACTTCCATCTCTTTTATTTTGTTTCCGTCACAATTAAAAGAAAAACAAGAAGGTGATTTGAACATCAATCGTAAAAGCTGACGAAGTAAACTAGTATTGGCGAACATCAATGTTCAAACCCAATATTGTCTTCTTTTTCCTGCCTCGGCATTTTTGTTTTTCCTGGAAACCAAAAACAAAAGTAGAAAGCTAAAGTCAAGCCTAAAAGCTCCAAATAAAAGAAGCATCCGGTAAGGAAAAAACCATTTTCTACCAAAACAGCATCTATGGCTATCAAGGACTCGTTCTTAAAGCTTCTGCTTTCAGACTGCCTTCGAATGCTTGTCAGCTTGCTTTGCCTTCCCTACCTGTTAAGGATAGGCAAACTGGGGCAACAACTCATAAGGGCTATGACTGCAATATTTCACGATATGATGCATGCCCCCATTGACAAAGTGTATTTGTACGTCAAAATCCAAACCACGAGAAGGACATACGGAAGCTTGGTTTGATCGCGAAAATCTCACCTGAAGAAACAAAACAAAGATAATCCAAAAAGTCCACCTTTGGGATCATTTCCACAACGCTTGAAAAGAATTTCTAAATAGCGGTCTTTTTCACACTTGATTTCTAAAACCAAACTAGATCAGCCATCGCGAGAAGCAAATGCTTCAAAACTACAAGAATGTCAACGGTAAGCAGCAAAAATACAGAAAGCTTCATTGCAAATGCTTCAAAACTAAAAGAATGTCAACGGTAAGCAGCAAAAATACAGAAAGCTTCATCACAATTTCACAAACTAAAATCAAGTTTCCATCACTAGCATACAAGAGAAGATTCCAATAAGAAACTAACGCCAGCTGAGATTCTGAGGTTGAAGTTAAAAAGAAGAAGAGGTTCTCTTACTTGAGAGATAGTAGCCAGCCTACAGGGCTGTTTCCTTCCTCCGTGTGATTAAGAGTTGTACATCGCTGCTGATTCCACTTCTGCTGCACGGCGTAAGTATTACTCGCGTGCTAATTAACAGTAAGCCATTAGTAATGAACGAACAGAGAAGCAAGTTTTCAATGACAGACATAGATGCATATATAACACTGTAATTTTTGGGTGCTGCAATGTATTTACTTTCAGCTTT
The DNA here is from genome assembly GCA_020567845.1 of Rhododendron henanense subsp. lingbaoense. Lineage (NCBI taxonomy): Eukaryota > Viridiplantae > Streptophyta > Magnoliopsida > Ericales > Ericaceae > Rhododendron > Rhododendron henanense. Next base: position 8,119,141 of record CM036323.1, read on the forward strand.
CATTTGTGCTTCAGCACCAATGACATTACCATATGAAGTTAGGGATGCAGGAAAACTCGTATGCCACGAGTCAAGAATACAATAGCACAAAACTTGAAAATGAACTTCCATTTGTAGATTGACCAAACAACTAAACATTTACTGGCTTACGACATGGTATTTACAAGAAAAAAACTGTACACCATTCTCAAAGTAAAATCTCCACCAACAATGCGATAGGGTAAAGGAAGGACATACGATTGGTTAACAAATGGATAGTACAACACACTTACAATCACAAGCAGTACGCTTTTCATTGTCCTTAATAAGTGCCAAATCTTTACTCTAGTAGACCGCTTTTACATCCATAATTCAAAACCATTGTCAAGATTGATGTTTTAAATCCACAAGCAGCACGAGTTGTGCCACAGAATTTCCAAGAACACCCCTAAACAGTATTTGGCCGCATTAGTATATGATACATCATTCAGATTACCCATAAGGCATAAGCATATTCTGCAAGAACTCCAAGCGCAATCTGCAGGGGAGCAGGTACTATTGCAGATAATCAAGGGCAGCCCAAGCCTTAGGCCATATCGACAATTTGACTTGCTAATTTGCTTAGTTAGTTGATGAAAAAGGCTACATTGTTTTGAGTTGGATGCTTTAACAAAAACCATACCTAAAATGACCATGTCTTAAGAAAGATTAAGTGGACTACCACATTATCAAATGAAAAGAAAATGTTAAAACAACTGGGATTAATAATTTTGCAAAAAATGAAGAAAAAATAAATTTTCAATAGGTAAATAACATAATGTAAGCTAAGAAAAAAGGCCTCATGTTAACATTTTGACTAAGGCCTTGGGCTGCCCCTGCAGATGATCTGAAAGCAATAAACAAAAAATTCAGCTCCTTTTGAACATTCCAAGAAATAATTTTTTTTGAAACGACTGGTTGAACTTCTACAACAGACGAGAAACGTATGGCCACCATCCTCATATGAAGAAGCAAAAACTATATATTTTTCCATATGAAAGCATACCAAGAAGAACACCAGATACTTGTAAATGCGTGCGTGCTCAAATACGAGCGTGCGCGCGCGTGTGTGTGTGAGAGAGAGAGAGTTGAAACCGGCACCAGTTCTCGTATTTTCAAACATGTTTTTTTTTTCTCGGCGAAAGTCAACATTGTTAGATTTAGTTAGTGAGGTTTGAACCCCTGTCAAATGCATGAGAGTACATGGTGCCTACCACTACTCTTGCGTATTGTCCAACGTCCTTGCCAACTACTGTGGGAATAGTGGCGACTCCGGGAGTTAGGATGCATGGGGTCATTCATAACCATCAATACTTCTACCAATATCCTAAATATATTCAATTCCCAAACCTAGGTATTGGACTCTCATGCTTTACACCTTAAGCAACACTCCTGTATATGTAAATTATTCATGCATTATTACGGAGTATTATTTTACACTATTTAAATAACAGTTCTCAATCTCTCTCAGAATCTATACATTTGATACTAACAACCTTAGAATACACAAAGTAAATCAGAGGAGTAAACAATAAGATCTGTACCAATGCTTCAGTAGTTGATGTTTGCAAAAGAGAGGAGGAAAATTGGCGAGGACTCTGATAGAATAAGCTATGAACAGACGAGGAAAGAATAGAGTGGTAAATGAGTTTTGGCTTGTGTTCTGTCGATTTAGTTTTAGTGAATTTTTGCAAAGATTGAAAATTTATCTCGTGTGGTGACACCAACGAATGAGTTTTAGCCCTTATTAAAAAATTATCTAATGTGGTGACACCATCAAATGGTTTTTAGCCTTTCATTTTGTATTCTCTTGGAACTTCTAGTGAGCTTCATAGATTGAAAAATTATCTAGTCTGGTGTCAACATCAAACTTTGATAGGTACATTTTCAGATTTAAAAAAAATTTCAATATAATAATAATAGTAATTTATTCTTTTGCCATGGGGTCGCCCGACCCCGCTCCTTAAGGAGTGGCGTCGCCACTGCGTGGAAACAAACCCATAGTCTACAATCCACAAGTAAATTAAGCATGCGTTAAATACTTATGAAGGCACCCAACAGGAGCTAGCACAGAAATTGGAGGATTCTGAAACCTGCCCTCATCCTGCGACTGTTCCACTGTTTGTAAGTCTCAGGCCTCTCAACCCTTTCCCAACCCTCACATGCAATTGCATTCATAACCTCGCGCCCGTAGAACTCTTGCTCGAAATGCCTCCCGTGCTGATCATCGCGGGCCATAGTAGTGTCAAACATGTCAAATTGTGAAGAGTATTGGAAGAGGGCCTCACGGATCCGAGTGATAAAGGAGGAGGAACTGTAGGAACCATTGATAATAGCATGGACGAAAATGTCCGGATTCATCTTCCTGATTAGCATCAGAACAGCATCTCTTGGACTATCCTCCACAACTGAATCATCAAGTAGGTCCTTTAACGTGAAGAGAGAATTCACAACAAGTGCCTCATCATCATATAGGTTGAGTTCCTCAATTTTGATAGTTTCCCATTTCTGAGCTATGGCATGGTATTCAAACCGCACAAAAAAGCGTTCACAATACTTTGCCAAGCGACGCCCTGTCTCCTCAACAAACTCTGAAGGGCGGAAACCTGGTTGTGGAAGTTCAATCCCGGTAATTCGCAGCTTGGGGGGCCCACCTGGAAGGCCTGAGAGAAGTTGGATAAGCATGGGCCACTGAAAACCATAGTAGATACCAAAATCAACAATATGGAGCTTTTTTTTTGCCTGAATTCATAGCTAAATCTGCAATCACTTGGTTCGCAAAGAGCATCAACATCTTCTTGAATGGGCTAGCTGAAAAATAAAGCTGGTAAGCTTTCAACTTTTCAGCAGCTAAAAATTTCTTGGAAGCTTGGGCTGCATACAGCAGGCTTCCAGTTCCAGCCAAGCGTGCCTCCAGGCCGTTGGCAAAGACATGTGCCAACCTCTGAAACCCATCACCGGAAGGAGAAGAGTGCTACCTAATTCTCTTTAGCTGTTCATATGCAGACCTGCTATCCTCCGCAGCAACAGATTGGGCACAATGAATCAAGAGTGTCACCAAATTTGCTTCTTCGTTTCTACTTTCCTGTTTCTTAGCGCGATTCTTCCCGACTTTAGAACCACGTTGTTGTCCATTCTGTTGGGTGGTCTTGGTTTTTTCACTATGCACTTCTTCATCAGAATCACAGCATGTAGATTCCCCCTTTTCATCCCAATGAAAAAGCTTATCCAACATGTCAGATAACTCCGACTCTTCCACATAAACTGCTGAAAACTTGCTTATCCTTGCCTCTTCTAAGTCACTATCCTTGCGGTGATGTTTCTTCCTACTCCTTGAGCCCTTAGATGACTTTTCCCTTTCGTCCTTCTCCGTGTTGGCTACAACCTCCAGAACCTCTTCCCTTGACCCTGGAGGCATCGTATTGCTCTCCAAATCAATTATCAATCGAATATTACTAGGAAGGAATTTGCTAGCTTCCTCCACCCCTTTCTTGAACTGCAATATGGACTGGCTATTGCTAAACATATTTGTAACCAGATGGCTACTCATCGCCGAGATCATTGGACCAATCTTGTTGTCAGTAGAACTCTCCCTGGCTGTCTCAAAACGGTATCTGAAAGCACCAGGGTCAACAATCCATTGAGAATCAATAGAGCTGCCACAGCTAGTATTAGAATTAATACTGTGCTCACTGGAAGTAGTAATTAAGTACTCATTTGGGGGTTCGGTATTTTGATCGGGCCAAACAGGATACTTCTCACCAATAACATCACACAAGGATTTCTCAGTAGCTCACAGGGCCAAAGGATTGTGGAACATAGAGGAATTCTGCTCCATGTTTTCTTCCATGATTATACTGTTTATGAACTTGAGAACATCATTAGAAAAGTTACTATCATCTACACATTCAACTTCTGAGCTTCCACTCGAGGTCAAAGCCACGACGCCATCTTGAAATTGGAATGTGTTTGCAAGATTTTCGGACGGACTGAAAGTGGGTAAGAAGGCCATCGAGTTTGAAAACGTTAGTTGGATTGGATTCTTCAGTAAAACTTGGATCCATGGCCGTATGCAACCCAGAAGCCCTATCAATATCAACAAACGCTCTTATATACATAATATACCCAAATTTAAGTATGTTTCATGAAGTAAGCTTTCAACTTCCAATTCTTGGTTAGAAATCACTTGACCCAAACCAAGATTTTTTCAGGAAGTATGTTTTCAATAACCCATTGTAAGTAAGCCTTCAACACAGTAATCTAATTACGATTCTAGGCTGAAACCTTTCTACATCCGAATTCAAGTATTTTTCAGGATGAAACCTTTCTACATCCGATTCTAGGCTTGTAATCTAATTACGACCTATAACCATTTGAGACAGGAGAAATCAAGGGACATTTTAACGATGGATGAACAAAATTGAACTCAGTTTACATCTTCATTATTCTCATTCACCAACACAAAAAGTCCAAGTACCACTTCGGAAAAAATGGCCATGGCTTGTTTCCCACTAATATACAGTAGATGATAAAGAGGACGTGAAAAGTCTGCCACCGTAATTTTTTCGGTGCTGCCATCTATTTACTATCCGCGTTCATTTTGCGCTTCAGCGCCAATTAAGTTACCATATGAAGCTAAGGGAAGCAAGAAAACTGGCAATCCACGAGTAAAGAACACAATATCACCGAACTTGAAAATGGACTTCCATCTGTAGATTGACCAAACAACTAAACAGCTACTGGCTTAAGAAATGGTGTTTACAACCATTCTCAAAGTCAATCTCCACCAACAATGCAGAAGAGTAAAGTAAGAACATATGATTGTTTAACAAAATCTGGACAAGCAAACAGTTATTGATAATATTACACACTTATAAGTTATAATCAAAACTACAGCGTCCTTAATAACAGACAAATGTTTACTCTAGTTGACCGCTTTTACATCCATAATTCAAAACCCTGTCGACTGTCGACTGTCGAGATTGAGTTTGATGTTTTAATTAAAACCATGAGCAGTACGCGTTGTGCCACAGAATTTCCAAGAGCAACCCTAAAAATTATCCGGTCGCATTAGTACATGGTACGTCTTTCAGATAACCCTTAAGCGTCTTCTGCAAGAATTTCCAAGCGCATTCAGCAAGAGAGCAGGTACCATTGCAGATTGAGATGATCTAAAAGCAGTAAACAAACAAATTCAGCTCCTATTCAACACACCAGGAAACAACATAATTTGAGACCAACGGTTGAACTTATACAACAGCCGAGAAATGTATGGCTTTGGTGCTCATATGAAGAAGTACTAAAGTATAAATATTTATTTCCATATTGTCAAACATCCTTGCAAGCAACCGTGGCATGAAACCCATAGGTCCACTATCACTAAATACTTTTATGCAGGTACCCAACAGGAGCTAGCACAGTAATTCCGACCCTTCCATCCTTGCATCATCCATTGATCATTTTCCTCGATCGCAAAATCTTCATGATAACCTGCCTTCACTTTACCCCTTAACTTCTTCGTGAGCTCCTGCTTCAATGGTAGGATCCTAAAACCAGCCCTCATACTGCGAATTTGCCACTGCTTGTAAGTCTCAGGCCTCTGCACCCTTTCAAAACCCTCGCATGCAATTACATTCATAATCTCGTGCCCGAAGATCTCTTGCTCGAAATACCTCCTGTGCTGATCATCGCGGCCCATAGTAGTGTCAAACATGTCAAACAGTGAAGAGTATAGGAAGAGAGCCTCACGGAACCGATTGATAAAGGAGGAGGAACCGTAGGATCCATTGAGAATAGCATGGACAAAAATGTCCGGATTCATCTTCCTAATTAACATCAGAACAGCATCTCTTGGACTTTCCTCCACAACTGAATCATCAAGTAGGGACGTAAATGTAAATAGAGAATTCACAGCAAGTGCCTCATCATCATATATGTTGAGTTCCTCAATTTTGATAGTTTCCCATTTCTGAGCTATGGCATGGTATTCAAAATGAACATTATAACGTTTGCAATAGTGTGCCAAGCGACACCCTGTCTCCTCAACAAACTCTGCAGGGCGGAAACCAGGTCGTGGAAGTTCAATCCCGGTAATTCGCAGTTTGGGGGCCCCACCTGGAAGGTTTGAGAGATGTTGGATAAGCATGGGCCACTGAATACCATATTGGATGCCAAAATCAACAATATGGAGCTTTTTTTTGCTAGAATTCACAACTAAATCTGCAATCATTTGGTTCGCAAAGAGCATCAATATCCTCTTGAATGGGCTAGCTGAAAAATAAAGCTGGTAAGCTCTCAACTTTTTACAGGCTGAAAATTTCTTGGAAGCTTGGACTGCATACAGCAGGCTTCCAGTTCCAGCCAAGCGTGCCTCCAGGCCATTGGCGAAGACATGTGCCAACCTCTGAAACCCATCACCGGAAGGAGAAGAGTGCTGCCTAATTCTCTTTAGCTTGTCATATGCAGACCTGCTATCCTCTGCAGCAACAGATTGTGCACAGTGAATCAAGAGTGTCACCAAATCTACTTCTTCGTTTCTGCTTTCCTGTTTCTTAGCGCGAGTCTTCCCGACTTTAGAACCACGTGGTTGTGCATTCTGTTGTGTGGTCTTGGTTTTTTCACCATGCACTTGTTCATCAGAATCACTCCTTGTAGATTCTACCTTTTCATCCCAAAATAGACACTTATCCAACGCATCAGATAACTCTGACTCTCTAACATAAACTGCTGAAAACTTGCTTGTCCTTGCCTCTTCTAAGTCACTATCCTCGCGGTGATGATTCTTCCTACCCCTTGAGCCCTTAGGTGAGTTTTCCCTTTCTTCCTTCTCCGTGTTGGCTACAATCTCCAGAGCCTCTTCCCTTGACCCTGGAGGCATCGTATAACTCTCTGAATCAATTATCAATCGATTATTACTAGGAAGGAACTTGCTAGCTTCCTCCACCCCTCTCTTGAACTGCAATATGGACTGGCTATCGCTAAACATATTTGTAACCAGATGGCTACTCATCGAGGAGATCATTGGGCCAATACTGTTATCAATAGAACTGTCCCTAGTTGTCTCAACATGGTTGCCACTGCTAGTTTTATAGTTAATACTGTGCTCACTGGAAGTACTAATTAAGTACTCATCTGTGCTTTCGGCATTTTGATTGGGGTAAACAGAAGACTCCTCACCAATAACATCGCGCAGGGATTTTTCAGTGGCTAGCAGGGCTAAAGGATCGTAGAACATAGAGGGTTCCTCCTCCATGTTCTCGTCCATGAGTATAGTGTCTATGAACTTGAGAACATCATCATGAAACTTACTATCATCTGGAGGGACAATTTCTGAGCTTCCACTCGAGGTCAAAGCTACAAAACTTGGATCCATGGCCGTATGCAACCCAAATCCCTATCAATATCGACAAATGCTCTTAAGAACTTATACCCAAAGTCCTATAAATAAATAAAAACTTATACCCAAATTTAAGTACTCCGTATGTTTCATGAAGTAAGCTTTCAACATCCAATTCTTGGTTAGAAATCACTTGACCCAAACTAAGTTTCAGTATGTTTTCAACACCCAATTGTAGGTTACTTACCCAAATTAAGTAATGTTCAGCAAGTAAGCCTTCAACACAGTAAGTACTTATCATCAACATCCAATTCTAGGTTAGAAATCTATTTCCCCAAATTTAAGTATTTTTCAGGATGAAATCTACATCCAATTCTAGGATTGTAATCTAATTACGACCTATAACCACTTTAAACAGGAGAAAAAAACGAAAGGTCAGCAAATTAGAAATCTAAAATCAAACATCATCACTTAGCAAAACAAGAGAAGAAATTATAGATCACCACAAAGCCCGCAGCACAGAACAAACTAAATAATCAAGAGGAATATTTGTTTTGACTTTTTTATTAAAAAAATTTCGCATTTATTTGGTTTGCTTGAATTTTTTTGTGAGTTTTTTTTTTTCCGTATTTCTTTTGTCTTTATTCTATTTTGGCGTATTTTTGGTTGTTTTGTATAGTTTTTACGTTACATCTTTCATCTCAACGAGGGAGAATTGGAATAATGTAAAAATATACAACAAATGAAAAGAAAAATACGAACATTACACTTCCAAAAAAACAGTTGGCGTATTTTCAAACTCCCCTGCTTAGCCTAAAGATGTGATGTACCCATATTCATTTGAAAAACAACTAAAGGCAATGCCAAAAAGACAGGCGAAAATTTAGCCCAAAGGGCAACATCGCACCATGAAAGGAAAACATGTTGCGTACCTTGGAGAGAGATAGAGAGAAAGAGAGAGAGAGAAGGAAGCCTGTACAGGGAAAGCAATTGATACAGAAGGGGTCGCAGAGGGTGAGAGAATAACACTACCTACGATCAAAAGTCAACAGCATTTCGGCGAATAAAACTCAACTGGTGCCGGTAACCTGTCACATCGGTATCCGAGTGCCGTTTGGTGGACTGGGTTTTTCAAATGGTTTGGACTGAACATCTATCGACTGTTCATTTATGTAATCAATAGTTTAGATTTGTTCAAACACTCTTTTATGAAAGAGTATTACGACGAATCTCAATCATTTACTGTAGAAATAAATAGACGGTTGATACATGGACTATCTCGTCCCGTCCAAACCTTTGGACGGGAGAGGATCCATTTCCGTGTTGCAAACGTAAGCAGATTATTAGAGATCATTTTGGATAAAGTTATTTTTTTGTTTTCTTCCGAATTCTTGTTAATCATTGGGTTAACCGGTTATCCTCTATGCATGCAGCCAAAGCCTCCACTACTTTGTTGTAATACCAATACGCCAGTGGTTAACTTATGTAGTATAATTTTTTGATTTTGTCTTTATTCATATAATAAATTAGGTTTTGTTGTCTTTATTATATGTAATTATATATCTAAGATTTCTTTCATCTCATAATTTTAGACAACCATGAAAAATCGCACTCCTATCAAACAAAAAATAGGAGTAGCACAATTTTGTGTGTAGTTCTTTGGAGTATTTTTTTTGCATCTATTTCAAAATTAATTAAAAGATTTCTATTAAGTGCAAAAAAAATGGGAAAAAAACTATTCACATATCAAAGTGTTTTTTTAATTTTTTATAAAATAGCATCAACAGGACTAATCCTTTACATTTCCAAAAGTTGGTATAGTTGAGAGTTGAGACACCAAACAGAAAATGACAAAAGAATGGTTTGAACAAGTCCAAAAAAAACATAAAAAATAAAAACCAATTTATTTTTATTTATTTTTTGGTCGGCAAAAGAACCAAATGTTTGAACAGTACAACCGGCAGAAAATGACATTTGAAATAGAAAACATGCAATGACTTGATTGTGCTATTCTTTAAGAATCTTGCTACTGGCACAGCAAATCTGTGCACAGATTATGTATAGATTGCGTTGTGGGGTCCACTAAGGATCCCATACAAATAATCCGATCCATTAATTATGTTTAAAAAAAAATTTCAAGGGCCTCCGCAAAAAATTAGCTCAATCCGATACCTATAAGTACTTGATCTAATTATCTAACTTTTCATTCGGGTTTTTAGAGAATGACAAGTTAGACGATTAGATCAAGTACTTATAAGTGTCGGATTGAGCTGGTTTTTTTGCGAGAGCCCTTGAAAAAATGTTTAAAACATAATGAACGGCTCGGATCACTTGTGTGGGACCCGTAGTAGGTCCCACATAGAAATCTGTGCACGATCTGTGCACAGATTTGCTGTGTCCATAGACTTTTTGATTCTTTAATCGGTGCAACATTTACTATTTAAGATTAAGAGACTTTTTCTTCGTTGTTTCAGGTTAGGTCATACACCTAAGTAACTATTCAATAATTTTGGAGCACCGCCAAGTGGTGTCCAACACCCCATGCACTAAACATTTTCGTTCACTAGATCAATAAACCAAAAAAGGGATCAATGGCGTGCCTAAGTTGTTATCTGTCGGGGTAAGAAATAGGCAATTGGAAGGCGACGTGCATTTCAACGAACACGTCTCAGGCGCCATTTGTGTTTGTGTGGAACCCACACCTTCAGCCTACCGGGCTGTTTCGTTTCTTCCGAACCATACTTGTACACATCTGCTGATTCAACTTTTGCTGCACGGCATAAGTTTCATTACTCGAGTACTAACAGCCCCTTTGGCTGCCCAGGTGAGAAAGGAAAAGAAAGGGGAGTGGTCTCCCTTATTAGTGAGAGAAGAAAAGAAAGGGGTGTGATTTCTCATCAACCCATCCAAATACACGTGAGAAATCAAACTCTCACTCCCATCTACGGCGACTGTTCTCTTCTCCGGTGACCTGGAAATCTCCTCTCTCTTCTCCGGTGACCTGGAACTCTCCTCTCTCTTCTCCGGCGACTGCACAGCCACTGGTCCGACGACGAAAAGACGCCGTCGTAGCCCGCACGCGCTGTCAGAAGTTGAGCGAGCAAGATCTACTCTCACCCACGCTCCCCACTCGCCTCTCTCTTCTCCTTTCTCACGGAATCGCGCCAAAAGTGGCGAGAAACAAAAACGGGCTTTGAGGGGCTCTCGTCTCCCACCCTTCCTCACCCTCTCTCACCTTCTGGATCATCCAAACGGAGGAGAAATTGAGTTCTCCCTCCTTCCCCTTTCTTTTCTCCCGAAATCGCTCAATCCAAACGAGCTGTAACGGTAAGACACTATCAGTAATGAACGAATAGAGAAGTAATTTTTCAATGACAGACATAGATGCATATTCTACAGCTTCTGGCTCATGGAAGCTCCATTTTACTGAATAGAAAACTAATGCCAAGAATTAAGGTTATTTACTCGAATAGTTGGTTTTCAGTTAAATGGGGATAAGCTAGTCACGAACAATTAAGGTCTGATTCCCGTCACCCCAATGTGGTTGGCATATCGTAAATTCGAGAAGAAATGATCAAACATATTACTACAAACTTGGAGTACAGTTGAAGGGGCACCCATAAATTCAACACCTCGTATATTCCGTGATTGGAAGGACCAAATTAAATAAAAGTGGATAAGTTCACTGCTAAAGTTTCGAGAACAAAATAACATCATCAAAGCGTTCACCCCTTGGGCATCGGACATTCAGAAAAATAGCTACCCATTCAGCAACATAAAAAATCCAAGTACCGCTTTGGAAAAAAGGGCCATGGCTTGTTTCCCACTAATTATACAGTAGATCTGTAGATGATAAACAGGACGTGAAAAGTCCGCCACCGTAATTTTTTGGGTGCTGCCATCTATTTTCTTTCAGCTTTCTTTTTGTGCTTCAACACCAATTAAGTTCCCATATGAAGTTAAGGGAAGCAGGAAAACTGGTACTTCACGAGTCAAGAATCCAAATACTTATACCCAAATCTAAGTATGTTTCATTAAGTAAGCTTTCAACATCCAATTCTTGGTTAGAAATCACTTGACCCAAACCAAGTATGTTTTCAATACCCCATTGTAAGTAAGCCTTCAACACAGTAAGTCATCAACATCCAATTCTTGGTTTGAAATATATTTACCCAATTTTAAGTATTTTTTAGGATGAAACCTTTCTACATCCGATTCTAGGATTGTAATCTAATTACGACCTATAACCATTTGAAACAGGAGGGGAAAAAAAAAGGTCAGCAAATTAGAAATCTTAAATCAAACACCATAACTTAGCAAAAGAAGAAGAGAAGAAATTATAGATCACCACAAAGCCTGCAGCGCAGAACAATTTAGTTGGTGGTAGTCCTTTGACAACCACTAAAAATTCCTACCCATCGGGAAGACACAAACAAAAGAGAAACCAAAGACATATTTTCAAAAAAAAATAAATGAAGCCCAAGAGGAAAATAGATTAAGGTTCTTTTTGGAACCTATGGGAAAGAAAAGAAAAGAAAGGAAAGGAAAATGGACAGAAAATGGAAAGGGAAATTTACTATTCACTGAACTTGAAATTTTTATATTATTCTCTGTTTCTCTTCCAACCAATCAATGGAAGGGAATTTTTTTTTAATTTTTCTTTCTTTTCCTTGAGGCCCTCCTGCGGAGAATTAGGAAGAAGACAATTTTGCACCAAAATCGCTATGAATTAGAGGCATTCCTAGGAATAGAAGTCAGCAGGTGCTTACCGGTCACCTCAGTAATCCGAATGGACTGGGTCTTACAGTTTACACCTTCGGGCATGAGCGATGCTTGTGCAATTTTATTTAAGCAAAATCAAGAATAGAGAAAGCAAGAATTTGTACGTTTTGATTTTTCAAAACCACCCAATAATCTTCCTATCCAATTTCAATTATTACTCGAGTAGTCAGGAACAATCAAGGCCTGATTCCCATCACCCCATTGTGGTTGGCATATTGTGAATTTGAGAAGACAGGATCAGACATAAACTTGGAGTGCAGTTGAAGGGGAACCCATCAATTCAATACCTCAAATATTCCGCGATTGGAAGGACCAAATAAAGTGGATAAGTTCACTACTAAAGTTTCAAGAACAAAATAACTTCATCAAAATGATCACCCCTTGGGCACTGGATATCCAGAAAAATATCTACCCATTCAGCAACATAAAAAGTAGTCCAAGTACCACTTCGGGAAAAACGGCAAGACTTGTTTCCCACTAATATACAGTAGATGATAAAGAAGACGTGAAAAGTCGGCCACCGTAATTTTTTGGGTGCTGCCATCTATTTACTATCAGCTTTCATTTTGCGCTTCAGCGCCAACTAAGTTACCATATGAAGTTAAGGGAAGCAGGAAAACTGGTACTCCACGAGTCAAGAACACAATATCACAGAACTTGAAAATGAACTTCCATCTGTATATTGACAAAACAACAAGCAGCTACTGGCTTAAGACATGGGTTTACAAGAAAAAAACAGTGCACCATTCTCAAAGTCAATCTCCACCAACAATGCAGAAGAGTAAACTAAGAACATATGATTGTTTAACAAAATCTTGACAAGCAAACAGTTATGGATAGTATAACACACTTATAATCAACACTACAGCGTCCTTAATAACTGACAAATCTTTGTTCTAGTAGACGGCTTTTACATCCATAATTTTAAACCATGTCGAGATTGAGTTTGATGTTTCAAAACCACAAGCAGCACGAGTTGTGCCACAGAATTTCCAAGAGCACCCCTAGACATTATCTGGTCGCATTGGAACCAGATACGTCTTTCAGATAACCCATAAGCGTCTCCTGCAAGAACTTCCAAATGCGTTCAGCAAGAGAGCAGGAATTGCAGATTGAGATGATCAAAAAGAAATGAACAAACAAATTCATCTCCTTTTGAACACACAAGGAAATAACATAATTTGAAACTAACGTCTGAACTTATAAAACAGCTGAGCAATATATGGCTTCAGTGCTCATATGAAGAAGCTGTAAAGTATAACCTATTTATTTCCATATAACATAATACCATGACGAATACACTACTGCACATAGATGCGTGCGTGCCAACACCCAACATGTGTGTGTGTGTGTGTGAGAGAGAGAGAGAGAGAGAGAAGTAATTAAAGTTGAAACTAGTATCAGTTCCTGTAATTGTCAAACATCCTTGCAAGCAACCGTGGCATGAAACCCATAGTCCACAATCCAGAAGTATAATAAATGTGCGTTAAATACTTTTATGCAGGTACCCAACAGGAGCTAGCACAGTTGTTCCGACCCTTCCATCCTTGCATCATCCATTGACCATTTTCCTCGATTGCAAAATCTTCATGATAACCTGCCTTCACTTTACCCCTTAACTTCTTCACAAGCTCCTGCTTCAATGGTAGGATCCTAAAACCAGCCCTCATACTGCGAATCTGCCACTGCTTGTAAGTCTCAGGCCTCTGCACCCTTTCAAAACCCTCGCATGCAATTACATTCATAATCTCGTGCCCGAAGATCTCTTGCTCGAAATACCTCCTGTGCTGATCATCGCGGCCCATAGTAGTGTCAAACATGTCAAACTGTGAAGAGTATAGGAAGAGAGCCTCACGGAACCGATTGATAAAGGAGGAGGAACCGTAGGATCCATTGAGAATAGCATGGACGAAAATGTCCGGATTCATCTTCCTAATTAATGTCAGAATAGCATCTCTTGGACTATCCTCCACAACTGAATCATCAAGTAGGGACGTAAATGTAACTAGAGAATTCACAGCAAGTGCCTCATCATCATATATGTTGAGTTCCTTAATTTTGATAGTTTCCCATTTCTGAGCTATGGCATGGTATTCAAAATGAACATTATAACGTTTGCAATAGTGTGCCAAGCGACGCCCTGTCTCCTCAACAAATTCTGCAGGGCGGAAACCAGGTCGTGGAAGTTCAATCCCGGTAATTCGCAATTTGGGGGCCCCACCTGGAAGGCTAGAGAGATGTTTGATAAGCATGGGCCACTGAATACCATATTGGATGCCAAAATCAACAATATGGAGCTTTTTTTTGCTAGAATTCATAACTAAATCTGCAATCATTTGGTTCGCAAAGAGCATCAATATAATCCTGAATGGGGTAGCTAAAAAATAAAACTGGCAAGCTTTCAACTTTTCAGCAGCTGAAATTTTCTTGGAAGCTTGGGCTGCATACAGCAGGCTTCCAGTTCCAGCCAAGCGTGCCTCCAGGCCATTGGCGAAGACATGTGCCAACCTCTGAAACCCATCACCGGAAGGAGAAGAGTGCTGCCTAATTCTCTTTAGCTGGTCATATGCAGACCTGCTATCCTCTGCAGCAACAGATTGTGAACAGTGTATCAAGAGTCTCACCAAATCTACTTCTTCGTTTCTGCTTTCCTGTTTCTTAGCGCGAGTCTTCCTGACTTTAGAACCACGTTGTTGTGCATTTGGTTGCGTGGTCTTGGTTTTTTCACTATGCACTTGTTCATCAGAATCACAACATGTAGATTCTACCTTTTCATCCCAAAATGGACACTTATCCAAAGTATCAGATAACTCTGACTCTCTAACATAAACTGCTTGAAACTTGCTTGTCCTTGCCTCTTCTAAGTCACTATCCTCGTGGTGATGATTCTTCCTACTCCTTGAGCCCTTAGGAGAGTTTTCCCTTTCTTCCTTCTCCGCGTTGGCTACAATCTCCAGAGCCTCTTCCCTTGACCCTGGAGGCATCGTATAACTCTCTGAATCAATTATCAATCGATTATTACTAGGAAGGAACTTGCTAGCTTCCTCCACCCCTCTCTTGAACTGCAATATGGACTGGCTATCGCTAAACATATTTGTAACCAGATGGCTGCTCATCGAGGAGATCATTGGGCCAATACTGTTGTCAATAGAACTATCCCTAGTTGTCTCAACATGGTTGCCACTGCTAGTTTTATAGTTAATACTGTGCTCACTGGAAGTACTAATTAAGTACTCATCTGTGCTTTCGGCATTTTGATGGGGGTAAACAGAAGACTCCTCACCAATAACATCGCGCAGGGATTTCTCAGTGGCTAGCAGGGCCAAAGGATCGAGGAACATAGAGGGTTCCTCCTCCATGTTCTCCTCCATGAGTATAGTGTCTATGAACTTGAGAACATCATCAGAAAAGTCACTATCATCTGGAGGGACAACTTCTGAGCTTCCACTTGAGGTCAAAGCTACAAAACTTGGATCCATGGCCGTATGCAACCCAAATCCCTATCAATATCGACAGATGCTCTTAAGAACTTATACCCAAAGTCCAATAAATAAATAAACTTATACCCAAATTGAAGTATGTTTTCACTTGACCCAAACTAAGTTTCAGTATGTTTTCAACACCCAATTGTAGGTTACTTACCCAAATTAAGTAATGTTCAGCAAGTAAGCCTTCAACACAGTAAGTACTTATCATCAACATCCAATTGTACGTTAGAAATCTAAGTCCCCAAATTTATTATTTTTCAGGATGATACCTTTCTACATCCAATTCTAGGATTGTAATCTATATAACCACTTGAAACGGGAGAAAAAACGAAAGGTCAACAAATTAGAAATCTTAAATCAAACATCATCACTTATCAAAAGAAGAGAAGAAGTTATAGATCACCACAAAGCCTGCAGCGCAGAACAAATTAAGGCATGTTTTGGCTAAATAATCAAGAGGAATATTTGTTTTGTCTTTTTTATTAAAATTTTTTCGCATTTATTAGGTTTGCTTGAATTTTTTTGTGAGTTTTTTTTTCGTATTTCTTTTATCTTTATTCTGTTTTGGCGTATTTTTGGTTGTTTTGTATGGTTTTTACGTTACATCTTTCATCTCAACGAGGGAGAATTGGAATAATGTAAAAATATACAACAAATGAAAAGAAAAATACGAACATAACACTACCAAAAAAACAGTTGGCGTATTTTCAACTCCCCTGCTTAGCCTAAAGATGTGATGTACCCAAATTCATTTGAAAAACAACTAAAGGCAATGCCAAAGAGACAGGCGAAAATTTAGCCCAAAGGGCCCTAAGAAGAAGACAACATCGCGCCATGAAAGAAAAAAAACATGTTGCGTACCTTGGAGAGAGAGAGAGAGAGAGAGAGAGAGAGAGAAGGAAGCCTGTACGGGGAAAGCAATTGATACAGAAGGAGTCGCAGAGAGTCAGAGAATAACACTACCTACGATCAAAAGTCAACAGCATTTCGAAAAAAAGAAAAGAAAAGAAAAGTCAACAGCATTTCGGCGAATAAAACTCATCTGGCGCCGGTAACCTGTCACATCAGTATCCGAGTGTCGTTTGGTGGACTGGGTTTTTTGAATGGTTTGGACCGGGCCCATCTATCGACCGTTCATTTATGTAATCAATAGTTTAGATTTGTTCAAACACTTTTTCATGAACGAGTATTACAATGAATCTCAGCCATTTACTGAAGAAATAAATGGATGGTTGATACATGGACTATCTCGTCCCGTCCAAACCATTGGACCGGAGAGAATCCATTTCCGTGTTGCAAACGTAAGCAGATTATTAGAGATCATTTTGGATTGAGTTTTTTTTTTTTTCTTCCGAGTTATTGTTAATTTATGACATTTTTTATTCGGTTTGATGAGGAAAAAAATATACAGTAAAAATAAACGTAAATGACGAAATTATGCAGATACATGTGATACAGTATCCAGGTAAACTTTTTGACAATTATCATTCGGACTCGCCATTGGGTTAGCCGACTATCCTCTATGCATGCAGCCCAAGCCTCCACTACTTTGTTACAGTATAATACTACTAATACGCTAGTGATTAACTTATGTAGCATAATATTTTGGTTTTGTCTTTATTCATGTAATAAATTAGGTTTTGTTGTCTTTATTATATGTAATTATATATCTAAGATTTCTTTCATATCATAATTTTAGACAACCATGAAAAATCGTATCAAATAAAAAATAGGCGTAGCACAATTTTGTGTGTAGTTCTTTGGAGTATTTTTTTACATCTATTTTAAAATTAATTAAAATATTTCTATTAAGTGCAAAAAAAATGGGAAAAAAACTATTCTCAAAGTGTTTTTTTTTTTAATTTTTTTGATAAAATAGCATCAACAGGACTAATCCTTTCCATTTCCAAAAGTTGGTATAGTTGAGAGTTGAGACACCAATTTATTTTTATTTATTTATTGGTCGGCAAAAGAACCAAATGTTTGAACAGAACAGCCGGCAGAAAATGACATTTGAAATAGAAAACATGCAATGACTTGTTTGTGAACATTTAACTATTTAAGATTAAGAGACTTTTCTTCGTTGTTTCAGGTTAGGTCATACACCTGAGTAATTATTCAATGACTTTGGAGTGCCGCCAAGTGGTGTCCAACACCCTCATGCGTTAAACATTTTCGTTCAGTGGATCAATAAAGCAGAAAAGGGATCAATGGCGTGCCTAAGTTGTTATCTGTCGGGGTAAGAAATAGGCAATTGGAAGGCGACGTGCATTTCAACGAACAAGTCTAAGGCGCCATTTGTGTTTGTGTAGAACTAGAGGTGGCAATTCTAACCCATATTTCTTAACCCGCCCAAATTCGCCCACTTGTAACCCAACCCAACCCGCCCATATTGTGTAATGGGTTGATATCGGGAGAGAGTGCGGGCAAGAGAGAAAAAGGGGTGGTTTAGATGGGTTGAGAGTGGGTTTAATATGGGCTAGAATTAAAATTGGTCCAACACCCCTTTTTCTCTCTTGCCCGCACTCTCTCCCGACTTCTCTAATTCACTGACTACAATTCACCCATTCACCCATCTCTTTCTCTCTCTCTCTCTCCAATTCATCCATCTCTCTCTCTCTCTCTAACTGTTTTGGCAACAAAAAGACAAAAATAATATAATTACAAGACCAATCTCTTGAGCTCCTCTCCCTCTTTTTGGGTCCTTATTCAACTTTTTCTGCGTTTATCATTTTGCGACAAGTATTTTACGATTTTTGATTCGCTCCAATCAAAAAAGAAAAAATTATGACTTTTACCCATATATTTTTGAAAACATCCAAGATAAAGCCCAAAAAATCGGTTGTTGAGATTTATCTTGAATATTACAAAAAATATTAGGGTAAAAGTAAAAAATTACCTTTTCAATTCTCTCGTCGAGACGAACTAATAGGGATAAAAAGTTTGTCGCAAAACAAACAAATACAAAAAAATTTGAATAGAGACAAAAAAAAAAAAAATCCAAACCTAAACGGTGGCTTCGGCGAAACTGTACAATCGCTTCCAGACAATTTTCCAAGGGAGAAAAAAAAAAAAAAAAGGAGAGAGATGTGGGGAAACGGGTCGGGTCGGGCGAGTTTGGGTTTGGCTTGACCCATATTTGACCCGACCCGTTTCAACCCGTTTACTTTTTGACCTGCCCATATTTGACCCACGACCCGTTTCAACCCGTCCAAACCCGCCCAGATCCGCCCGTTTGCCACCAGTAGAACCCACACCTTCAGTCTACTGGGTTGTTTCGTTTCTTCTGTGAACCGTACTTGTACACAGCTGCTGATTCAACTTTTACTGCACGGCATAAAGTTTCATTACTCGAGTACTAACAGTAAGACACTATCAGTAATGAACGAATAGAGAAGCAATTTTTCAATGACAGACATAGATGCATATTCTACAGCTTCTGACTTATACAGTAGATGATAAAGAGGACTCGAAAAAGTCTGCCACCGTAATTTTTTGGGTGCTGCCATCTATTCACTATCAGGTTTAATTTTGTGCTTCAGAACCAATTAAGATACCATATGAAGTTGGGAAAACATAAAAGTAACTTTTTTGATAGGTAATTTTGCTGAGGAAGACTACAGCCACCGAAGGCAAAATGCGGTGGCCGGCCACCGCACGTCGTTTGGGGCCAACTCCGGGCTCCGTACGGATGATCCGAGCCGTTCAATAATTTTAGAAAAAAAAACCGAGTGGGTATGAGAAAATCGGAAAAAATGGAAAGATTGGTTTTCCGATTTTTCAAAGATGAAAAGCTTGATCCGAGTACCTACACATATCGGATCGAGCTGATTTTTCGCGCACCCACTCGGTTTTTTTTAAAAAAATTATTGAACGGTTCGGATCATCTATACGGATCCCGGAGTGGGCCCTTACGGCGTGCGGTGGCCGGCCACCGCGTTTTGCCTTCGGTGGCCGTAGACTTTCTGAATTTTGCTAGGCTTGTACATGCTCTTACTCCGGAGGTTGACATTGTGTTTCTTTTGGAAAGCATCACTTTTCATTACCAACTCATTGAACTCAACGAGGTTGACATGGTTCAAATCAAGTAAGGTACTATTTTTTTTTTTTTGTGTTGAATCAGTCAATTTTATTCAAGCCCGAAGGCGAAGATTACATCGCAAAATACAGGAGTGCACCAAACTATCTAATTCGGGACTTTAGGACACCCTGCAAAAGCAAATCAACACTAGGTGCCAATATGAGAATCCCGTCAGGGACAAGACAGAAAGATCTCAAAAGAAATCTCAGCACAAATCATTACACAATAAGGAGCAGATGTAATCGAAAACAACAAACATAATACAAGCGTAAAGGAAGAAACAGCCCTCATGGACAGACCACATCGGCCACTGGCCGACTGGAACAGAGACCATTCCAGCAAAGGAGAAACTCCGGGGAAACTCCATGGTACACATCCACTATCATGCGAAGCTCTGGGCGCGAGAACCGAGGAAAACGCCAGAAAGCTACTCCGACAAGCCCAAGCGACCACGGCGGCCGAAGACCAGACCCTCCGTCACACTGTTTAGGATGGTTTTAGCCTTGGAGGGAATTGCCACCAAAGTGGAAACTGGAGGTTTAGGGCCTTTCTCTAGGTTTTAGCCTTGGAGGGAATTGCCACCGAAGTGGAAACTGGAGGTTTAGGGTACGTGGGTTTTGAATTATGCCTGCATGTATAAGTATACCTTCAATTCATTCCTTTGTTTTGTCCCATCCCCACTCTAGCTCCCCCCCTTTCTCTCTCCTGTTTGTGTTATCATTCTCAGATGGCCGATGACAATCACTGCCCCTATCACAATGAAAATCATAGCTCCTGCCTTATCTGTAAGCAACTGTTGGGGAGAATCCCCTCTCTACCTCTGGTTTTCAGGTATGATCACTTACCCGCCCACGTTGGGTAAGTGGTTGTGCTTGATACTGTGCAACAATGCAGTATCAATACGATTGGTCTTTTTATTTGTTTTCCAAGTGGTTTTCCCGGTGATCAGATGCTCAATCTCGACAACATTGATTTCCAATCTCTAATGGCAAATGATCAGCTTCCGCTAGATGGAGGTGAAAGCAACTCTTTTTGTCCCCTAATTTCAATATTTGCATGACTCGTTCTTCTTTGATTAACAAAATCTTTCTTCGTTGGGAATAAAAATTTTATTTGTTTTCCAGGTGGTTTTCCCAGTGATCAGATGCTCAATCTCGACAACATTGATTTCCAATCTCTAATGGCAAATGATCAGCTTCCGCTAGATGGAGGTGAAAGCAACTCTTTTTGTCCCCGGTGGAATAAAACAAACATCCAACAAATAGTTGGATGTAAACACACCTAAACCTAAATTACAATTTCACCTTTCGGATTCCATCGAGATATCCCTTAAAATCTTCGACCGTATAAACCTTAATGTCAAATTTTGACTTCATCCACATCACTGGAATATGCAGGTTTAGGGTGGGTTTACAAAAGGGTTTTGACTAAAGCTTTTTTGTGTAAGAATTGAAAAGCTTTTTTTTTTGTAAGAATGGATGGGTTTAAGCTCATGATCAGTTGGCAGCTTGGTTGCCTGATGCCTGTATAAGTAGTCTACCTTCCTTCCCTTGTTTTGCCCATCCCACTCTAGCTGATCATTTGGCAGCTTGGGTTTTGCCAACTGATCAGCTTGGGTTTAAGCTCATGATCATTTGGCAGCTTGGGTTTTGCCCATCCCACTCTAGCTGATCAGTTGGCAGCTTGGGTTTAAGCTCATGATCAGTTGGCAGCTTGGTTCCCTTGTTTTGCCCATCCCACTCTAGTCTACCGGTTACCCGCCCAAGTCGGGTAAGTGGTTCGGTGGCGGCTCCAGAAAAATTAAGAAGGGTGTTCAAAATCTTTACTACCTCTAAAAATCACAATTGCATATAAATAAAATTTATCTATAATGCCACTCAAATACTGGGAAGTATACTCTCTTTGTTACAAAAAGTTAGTCCATTACGAAAGACATGCAATGGATCAAGACATAAAGTAATTGCGTTTACAAGTTTTTAAATTTTTCATGCCAAATTAAATTCGTTTTTGTGTGTTAAAATTTGAAAAATTATGCATGGAAGTACTTTATCTTCTATCCAAAAATTGCAAGTATATTGCAAGTATATTGCACGTATATTGCACGTATAATGCACCTATATTGCACGTATAATGCACATATATTGCACGTATTGGACTAACTTTTGGGGACGAAGGAGTATACTACAATTTTTCTTGACGCAATTTCATATTTTGAAACCGTTGCATAACACCGTCATTATCAATGGTCAAATACAACTCTCAATGTAAGTAACCAAGCAATTATTCATTCACTTATCTCTCATCGATTGTAGTCATTGGATTGATTTGTTTGCTGGTTTGTGGACTGGGTGTTTAAATGTTTTTGGGTTAGGTGTTCAAATAATTTTGTATTTGGGTGTTCATGAAAGGGATAAACTAAAATTAAACTAATAATAATATATATATGCTTAACAAAAACTTATTTTTGGGGTGTTCAAGTGACCACCTTGGTCCACATATAGAGCCGCCTCTGAAGTGGTTGTGCTTGATACTGTGCAATAATGCTAGGGACACAATAGTACTCTACCACAACACCCGCCTACGTATGTGGCAGGTAATAGAAGTGCCAATAATGCAGTGCCACATACGGGGTGTGGTTGATGTTGTGGTGAAGTGGAGTGTCATGTCCCAAGTATTATTATGTACTCTGTGTGTAGTATTATTTTTGATTGGAAATCATTTGCTTCATTTTCGCTCCGACTTTATGTAGTGCTGTTTAATAGTTATTTGGGCCTGGAGGGAATCAGCGTTTTATTTCGCTCCGATCTTATTGATAGTTAAAAAGTACTACATGCAGTATCAATAAGATTGGTCTTGTATTTGTTTTCCAAGTGGTTTTCCAGGTGAGATGCTCAATCTCGACAACATTGATTTCCAATCTCTAATGGCAAATGATCAGCTTCCGCTAGATGGAGGTGAGAGCTGTCCCCCCGTTCTATATCATCCATGTTGAGGCAGCAATAAAAGTTTGTTTTGCCTTTTGTTATTTTTTCTAAAAATTTGCAGATTAAACAAGGAAAAATAAGAAATATTTATAGACCGAAATCTAAAAAAGGTCCATATAAGTAGATGAACAAAATGATAATATATAAGGACAGTGAAAAAATTGTTCTTTACAAGAGTGTTTTTTTCTTTCTATCTTTAGTGGATCTTTTAGGACTTTTGGTCATAATTTTATGCTATTGATCTCTTTAAGACGAATAACTAATTCATATTAGATGAACAGATTGACAATAAGGATGGTGAAATTTTTTCCTTCTCAAGAGTTTTTTTTGCCCTGTCTAAGAATTCTCCTTAGGCCCCAAAAATCCCAAGACCAGACCTGATCTTGCTGATAATATATAATACCATTAAATATATCCTCTCGTGCAATAACACTACACGTGCTATTAGAGTCCTTACTAGAGTCGAACTGCATTGGAATGAATTATTAATCCTAGTATTCTACCGTGAATTTAATAAAAGTATTAAAAAAAGGGCCAATAAGATAAATGATGATACCCAAAAATCTTTTTCCACGCATTTGTCGTATGTAGTTTTGTGAAGTTCTTATTGAAAAGCTTTTCTGTAAAAGAATGGATGGGTTTAAGCTTAGTGGGGCCGGGCAGCTTCACAACAGGAAATGGTATATTGCCCTTTTGAAAGCAACTCTTTTTGTCCCCTAATCTTTTCAATATTTGCATGACTCGTTCTTCTTTGATTAACAAAATCTTTCTTCGTTGGGAATAAAAATCAAAAACTCTTTCGATCCAATAGGACATGTTATAAGGAACATGTCCTCTTGCATGACTTTTGGCCTAAATCAGAAGTTTAGCAGCAGCTCTCCACTAGGGTTTGAGGGGTTTAATTAAGTGAACTCCTAGGTTTTCAAAAAATGTATTAAAATTTTGTATATTTTTTCGTATGATTTGATATATATGTCTTTTCTATTGTCGGCACTGAATCAGTCGTGCAAAGCAGAGTAAATGATAATTTATTGAAATTTGTGAGTAAATAGATCATATATATAGCTCAACAAAATGAAATAAATCAGGTTAATTAGATAAATCTTCAAGCAAAGTAAATATAGTTATCTTATATAATGTTTTGTAAAAAGTTTATAAAAAGTTTGTTGTACACATTAATTTTTGTCACCAGCCACTTTGTTAAAATCTTGCCGCCGCAGCCGCTGTTGAAGTTAATACAATGTTTCCAGGTGAGGAATTAATTAGTCATTGTCTATCCTGGTGCAGATATGCCTACTCTGGATACCCACCAGGAGGGCCAAAACTCCAATCCATCTAACGAAAATGAAGCGCAACGTCGCGAGAATATACCTTTCACTATTGAGGAAGTTGAAGCTCTGGTTAAAGGGGTTCTAAAACATGGACGTGGAAGGTATGTTTTGAAGAACACATCTAGCGACCACAAGCTCAGTAATGTTGTTTCGTATGATTTTTCAATCCTTTTTCCTATTCTGCAGCTGGAAAGAGATCAAGGTTGAATTTTTTGGAAATGACAGCAGGCGTACGAGGACAGATTTGAGGGGGAGGAGTTCACTACAACCTTTCCATAATCGTTGATTTGAATGCTTCTTATTTATTTTTATTTTTTTTGCATGCGTGCTTTAGAGTTTTAACATACCCACCATGTTACCGGTTCTATTTCACTAATCAAAATGGTTTATCTCTTCAAATATGATATCTTAATTAACCCTATGAAAAATCAATGGCAAGACACATTGGGTCATTAATTCAGTCACTCACAGCTAGCTCCCACTGCAAACGGATATCGGAAAATGTTTGTTTAAATCACATTATTTCAGTTCAAATTCCTATCAAGCTTCTTAATTAAACTGAAAAATTGGTTGATTTTATCAAGCACGCACTTATATACGATTGAGTTAATTTTTTGTAGGGAGAGTTATTCAAGGAGACGAACCGTTCTGAGCATTGCCCTAAAAAAAAAAAAAGATTAAACAAATGAGGAACAAAAATTACAATTATATCCAATTGTAGTCTGGCCAAAAAAAATACTAGCAAGTATAAGCTGCTTGTCTCCATCTTCTTGATAATTTTTGGACTGTATTCTCACTTGGTGTTGGATGGCACACTGCTGGTGTAGGACAAATGGAAAACTCTAGTGTACACTGCCAATATACCTGTTCACCAAAGGAGAGGAGCTGTCCCTCCGGAATGGCTTTTGGAAATTGTCCGACGTGTTAAGAATGGCTTCTATTCCCACTAGCAAGCACGCTGATATTCACACGGATCATTCTAGTCACTGTTATGTCATTTACGAAGTATTTCTGTTGTGTGTTTCAAATAAAGGGTGTAATGTATGCGTAGTGGGTCCAATTTAGTGATGATTTGTGATTTGTTAAGAGACAACAGTTTGATTTTCTAAATTACAATAAATTTGTTACGAGGCTTTGAGGGCTCATTGCTTTTATAACATTTTATGATGTTACTTAATAAAATTGTTGGGTAAATTACATTAACTCCCCCTAAGGTTTGTGATGATGACATGAATTGCATGTAATTAAGGGAATGACTTTTCTCGTAAAACAAAAAATAAAAAAATAAAAAAATTAGAACTTTAGTGGAACGGTGCCTAGAAAGGTTTCTAGCTATTTAATTTGTTCCAACAGGAGCTAGCACAATAATTCCGACCCTTCCATCCTTGCATCATCCATTGACCATTTTCCTCGATCGCAAAATCTTCATGATAACCTGCCTTCACTTTACCCCTTAACAACTTCACAAGCTCCGGCTTCAATGGTAGGATCCTAAAACCAGACCTCATACTGCGAATCTGCCACTGCTTGTAAGTCTCAGGCCTCTGCACCCTTTCAAAACCCTCGCATGCAATTACATTCATAATCTCGTGCCCGAAGATCTCTTGCTCGAAATACCTCCTGTGCTGATCATCGCGGGCCATAGTAGTGTCAAACATGTCAAACTGTGAAGAGTATAGGAAGAGAGCCTCACGGAACCGATTGATAAAGGAGGAGGAACCGTAGGATCCATTGAGAATAGCATGGACGAAAATGTCCGGATTCATCTTCCTAATTAATGTCAGAATAGCATCTCTTGGACTATCCTCCACAACTGAATCATCAAGTAGGGACGTAAATGTAACAAGAGAATTCACAGCAAGTGCCTCATCATCATATATGTTGAGTTCCTTAATTTTGATAGTTTCCCATTTCTGAGCTATGGCATGGTATTCAAAATGAACATTATAACGTTTGCAATAGTGTGCCAAGCGAAACCCTGTCTCCTCAACAAACTCTGCAGGGCGGAAACCAGGTCGTGGAAGTTCAATCCCGGTAATTCGCAGTTTGGGGGCCCCACCTGGAAGGCTAGAGAGATGTTTGATAAGCATGGGCCACTGAATACCATATTGGATGCCAAAATCAACAATATGGAGCTTTTTTTTGCTAGAATTCATAACTAAATCTGCAATCATGTGGTTCGCAAAGAGTATCAATATCCTCTTGAATGGGCTAGCTGAAACATAAAGCTGGTAAGCTTTCAAGTGTTCAGTAGCTGAAATTTTCTTGGAAACTAGGGCTGCATACAGCAGGCTTCCAGTTCCAGCCAAGCGTGCCTCAAGACTGTTGGCAAAGACATGTGCCAACCTCTGAAACCCATCACCGGAAGGAGAAGAGTGCTGCCTAATGTTCTTTAGCTGTTCATATGCAGACCTGCTATCCTCTGCAGCAACAGATTGTGCGCAATTAATCAAGAGTCTCACCAAATCTACTTCTTCGTTTCTGCTTTCCTGTTTCTTAGCGCGAGTCTTCCCGACTTTAGAACCACATGGTTGTGCATTCTGTTGCGTGGTCTTGGTTTTTTCACTATGCACTTGTCCATCAGAATCACAGCATGTAGATTCTACCTTTTCAACCCAAAATAGACACTTATCCAACGTATCAGATAACTCTGACTCTCTAAAATAAACTGCTGAAAATTTGCTTGTCCTTGCCTCTTCTAAGTCACTATCCTCGCGGTGATTATTCTTCCTACTCCTTGAGCCCTTAGGTGAGTTTTCCCTTTCTTCCTTCTCCGTATTGGCTACAATCTCCAGAGCCTCTTCCCTTGACCCTGGAGGCATTGTATAACTCTCTGAATCAATTATCAATCGATTATTACTAGGAGGGAACTTGCTAGCTTCCTCCACCCCTCTCTTGAACTGCAATATGGACTGGCTATCGCTAAACATATTTGTAACCAGATGGCTACCCATCGAGGAGATCATTGGGCCAATACTGTTGTCAATAGAACTGTCCCTAGTTGTCTCAACATGGTTTCCACAGCTAGTTTTATAGTTAATACTATGCTCACTGGAAGTACTAATTAAGTACTCATCCGTGCTTTCGGCATTTTGATTGGGGTAAACAGAAAACTCCTCACCAATAACATCCCGCAGGGATTTCTCAGTGGCTAGCAGGGCCAAAGGATCGAGGAACATAGAGGGTTCCTCCTCCATGTTCTCGTCCATAAGTATAGTGTCTATGAACTTGAGAACATCATCAGAAAAGTCACTATCATCTGGAGGGACAACTTCTGAGCTTCCACTCGAGGTCAAAGCCACAAAACCGTGGTTGGGATCAGGGGGAAGATATGGATCCATGAAGTTAAGATCTCCAGGGTCATCTTGAAATTGGAATGTGATTGCAAGATTTTCGGACGGACTGGAAGTAGGTAAGAGGGCATCATCATCGAACATTAAACCGTTAGTCGGATAGGACACTTCAGTGAAACTTGGATCCATGGCCGTATGCAACCCAATATCCCTATCAATATCAACAAAACGCTCTTAATAACTTGTACCCAAATCTAAGTTTGTTTCATGAAGTAAGCTTTCAACATCCAATTATTGGTTAGAAATCACTTTACCCAAACTAAGTATGTTTCAGTATGTTTTCAACACCCCATTGTAGGTTACTTACCCAAATTAAGTAATGTTCAACTTCAGCAAGTAAGCCTTCAACTATTTTTCAGGATGAAACCTTTCTACATCCAATTCTAGGATTGTAATCTAATTACGACCTATAACCACTTTAAACAGGAGAAAAAACGAAAGGTCAGCAAATTAGAAATCTTAAGGCTCCGTTTGTTTCGATGTAAAATGTTTTACAATGTAAAATATTTTTTCAGAAAACAAACTTCAAACTTTTATTTTCCGGTGTTTGGTTGGCACTTGAAAATATTTTCAGAAATCAACAAAATAGTGTAGAGAGAGATGGGGAGCTTAAACGGTGGAGAGATATGAGATTATTGGAATTGAACATGGGTTAGGAAACTGAGTAGAGAGAATTGCAGTAGAAGGCACCGGGTTCAT
This sequence comes from Rhododendron henanense subsp. lingbaoense, assembly GCA_020567845.1. Classification (NCBI taxonomy): domain Eukaryota; kingdom Viridiplantae; phylum Streptophyta; class Magnoliopsida; order Ericales; family Ericaceae; genus Rhododendron; species Rhododendron henanense. The sequence continues at coordinate 8,147,213 of CM036323.1, forward strand.
TTCGGAAAATAACTTACGGAAGATTTAAGGGTAAGTCATTTTCATCCAATTGATGGAAAATGTTTTACATGTAAAACGTTTTCCTCATTTTTTACACAACCAAACACCGGAAAATAGGTAAAACATTTTACCGGAAAATATTTTATGTCCAAACAAACGGAGCCTAAATCAAACATCATCACTTAGCAAAACAAGAGAAGAAACTATAGATCACCACAAAGCCCGCAGCACAGATCAAACTAAGGCATGTTTTGGCTAAATAATCAAGAGGAATATTTGTTTTGTCTTTTTTATTAAAAAAATTCACATTTATTAGGTTTGCTTGAATTTTTTTGTGAGTTTTTTTTCCGTATTTCTTTTGTCTTTATTCTGTTTTGGCGTATTTTTGGTTGTTTTGTATAGTTTTTACGTTACATCTTTCATCTCAACGAGGGAGAATTGGAATAATGTAAAAATACACAACAAATGAAAAGAAAAATACGAACATAACACAACCAAAAAAACAGTTGGCGTATTTTCAACTCCCCTGCTTATTTCAAGATGTGATGTACCCAAATTCATTTGAAAAACAACTAAAGGCAATGAAAAAAAGACAAGGAGTTTTTCAGTGCCGAGCGGTATTGCCGACGTGGTACCCGCTCAGCGCATCTGAGCCGTCCGATACACTTTTAGACGGCTCGGATTGAAACACTTTCTCTCCTCTCACCCCAACACTTTCTCTCTCTCCAAATCTGAACCATTCAAACAAGCAATGGACGGCTCGGATGCGCGAACGGACACCACGTGGTACCCACTCGGCACTGAAAATTTACAGGCGAAAATTTAGCCCAAAGGGCACTAAGAAGAAGACAACATCGCACCATGAAAGAAAAACATGTGGCGTACCTTGGAGAGAGAGAGAGAGAGTGAGAGAGAAGGAAGCCTGTACAGGTCAAGCAATTGATACAGAAGGGGTCGCAGAGGGTCAGAGAATAACACTACCTACGATCAAAAGTCAACAGCATTTCGAAAAAAGAAAAGAAAAGAAAAGTCAACAGCATTTCGGCGAATAAAACTCATCAGGTGCCGGTAACCTGTCACATCAGTATCCGAGTGCCGTTTGGTGGACTGGGTTTTTTTAATGGTTTGGACCGGACGAGATGGCCCATCTATAGACCATTCATTTATGTTATCAATAGTTTGGATTTGTTCCAACACTTTTTCATGAAAGAATATTACAACGAATCTCAACCATTTACTGCATAAATGAATGGACAGTTGATACATGGGCTATCTCATCCCGTCCAAACCATTGGACCGGAGAGGATCCATTTCCGTGTTGCAAACGTAAGCAGATTATTAGAGATCATTTTGTATCGAGTTATTTCTTGTTTTCTTCCGAGCTCTTGTTAATTTTTGACATTTATTATTCGGTTTGATGAGGAAAAAATTATACGGTAAAAATAAACGTAAATGATGAAATTATGCAGATACATGTGAAACAGTATCCAGGTAAACTTTTTGACAATTATCATTCGGACTCGCCACTGGGTTAACCGGCTATCCTCTATGCATGTAGCCCAAGCCTCCACTACTTTGTTGTAATATACTAGTCGTTCGCTTCCGCCTGTCACCCTTCGATAATTTTGAAATAATTTTTCTAGTAGGCTTACGAAAAATTATCTCAATACGATAAGCTAAGAGGCTTGATCCAATCTTTTAATTTTTCGTTCAGATTATAGGATCAGTTTAGATGTTTGATCTACTCCTCTAATTTTTTTCTATAATCTGAATGAAAAATTAAAAGATTAAATCAAGTATCTAAACTTACTATATTGAGCTAAATTAATAAAGGTCGCTTGAAATATTATTTTTAAAATTATGAACGGGTCGGATAAACTACAGAAAGTCTATGAGTACATATATTTATGTACATATACGACGTACATCTGCATTTTAGACCCGTCTCGAATCCTACAATAATGATCCGAGCCGTTCATTTTGTTTAAAATAGTTTATTTATGGTCCCTGTAAAAAATCAACTCAACTCAATATCAGTAAAGATGTTTATGAAACATCAAGTTTGCTTTAGAATTCACAGGGCTGTGTCGTTCTGATTTGTTTGGAACACGAAGTGTCCATGTAGCGGCTGTCAGTTGATAATTCCCACAACCTCTATAAAGCCTTGAGTCCTTGACCAACCAACACACACAAATCTTCTAAAGAAAAACCGAAACTGGAAACAGAAAACCCTAACCAATGGGCGACGCGCACTGCTCGGTCTGCAGGGGAGCGACGGAGGTGGTCTTCGACCACGCAACCTGCGACACCGTCTCTGAGTGCAGACCCGTCCGATTGCAGAATCGCTGCTGCGACCCTGACCAATCGCTCATCTCGGGCTTCAAGACCATCGCTACCATGTGCGATAGGTTGGGCTTGCTTGCAAGAATTAAGGGCCGTGCCTGTGAAATATTAAAGAAGACAGATCAATTCTATAACAAAGGAAGAAATCAGGATGCTATTTTGGCTGCTTGCCTGTACATAGCTTGTCGGCTGGAAGACAGTCCACACAAAGCCAAGGAGATCTGCTCTGTTGCCAATGGAGTGACAAGGATTGAAATCAGCCGTGCAACAAAATATGTGCAAGAAGAGTATGAGATGTGTCATTCAGTGGAGATGGGTACCATCAATGCTTCAGATGCTATGAGGCGCTTTCGCTGCAATTTCGGTGCCGGGGAAGCTTTCCAAAAATCGAAGAAGTTTGAGATAAGGAGCAGCTGCAGAATTTACGATGATTAGAAGGCCCTTAAAGGTGCTGGAGTCGGAAAGCACACAGACCAAGGCCACAAAGTCCCCAATAACTTGTTTTATTTCGTTCAAAATATTTTGTTTAGACTCTCTGTAAAAAAAAACAAAAACAAAAACAAAATCCCACATTGGTACTCCCCGAGTCAAGATTACAAAACTTAGAAATGTATTTCCATTTGTAGGCTTGTAGCTCAAGACATGCTACTAGTAATTCGCAAGAGAGGAACAGTACAACATTCTCAACCAACAAAGCAGAAAAGTAATGGACAAATCTTTACTCCAGTAGATCGCTCTTACATCCGCAATTCAAAACCATGTCGAGATTGATGATTCAAAACCACGAGCAGTGAGCTGTTGTGCCGCAGAAAGTATAATAAGCAAGTGTTAAGTACTTCTATCCAGGTACCCAACAGGAGCTAGCACAGAAAATCCGGCCCTTCCATCCTTGTAGCATCCATTGACCATCTTCCTCGATCACGAAATCTTTATGATAACCTGCCTTCACCTTAACCCTGAGATTCTTCACGAGCTCCTGCTTCAATGGGAGGATCCTGAAACCAGCATTCGTATTGCGAACCTGCCACTGCTTGTAAGTCTCAGGCCTCTCTACCCTTTCCAATCCCTCACATGCAATTACATTCATAACCTCGCGGCCATAGAACTCTTGCTCAAAGTTCCTCCTGTCCTGATCCTCGCGGGGTAAAGTAGAGTCAAACATATCAAACAGTGAAGAGTAGTGAAAGAGAGCCTCACGAAACCGATTGAGAAAAAAGGGACTGTATGATCCATTGATAGTAGTATGGACAAAAATGTCCGGATTCATCTTCCTAATTAACATCAAAAGAGCATCTCTTGGACTAGCCTCCACATCTGAATCATGAAGTCGGTTCTTTAACGTGAAGAGGCAATTCACAGCAAGCGCCTCATCATCATATAGATTGAGTTCCTCAATTTTGATAGTTTCCCATTTTTGAGCTATGGCATGGTATTGGAATCGAACATTAAAGCGTTCACAATACTTTGCCAAGCGACGCCCTGTCTCCTCAACTAACTCTGTGGGGGCGAAAACCAGGTTGTGGAAGCTCAATCCCTGTAATTCGCAGTTCGGGAGCCCCACCAGGAAGGCCTGATAGAAGTTGGATAAGCATGGGCCACTGAAAACCATTTTGGATACCAAAATCAACAACATGGAGCTTCTTTCTGCTAGAATTTATAGCTAAATCTTCAATCATTTGGTTCGCAAATAACATACATATCTTCTTGAATGGGCTAGCTGAAAAATAAAGTTGGTAAGCTTTCAACTTTTCAGCAGCTGAAAACCTCTTGGAAGCTAGGGCTGCATAGAGCTGGCTTCCAGTGCCAGCCAAGCGTGCCTCAAGGGCATTGGCGAAGACATTTGCCAACCTCTGAAACCCATCACCGGAAGGAGAAGAGTGCTGCCTAATGTTCTTCAGTTGTTCGTATGCACTCCTACGATCCTCTGCAGCGACAGATTGTGCGCAATTAATCAAGAGCGTCACTAAATCCACCACTTCGTTTTTACTTTTCTGTTTCTTAGCGCGAGTCTTCCTGCCTTTAGATCCATGTGGTTATCCATTCTGTTGGATTGTCTTGGTTTCTTCACTCTGCACTTCTTCATGAGCATCACAGCATGTAGGCTTCGCTTTTACATCACACAGCAAAACCTTATCAAACATGTCAGATAACTCAGACTCTTCCACATAAATTGCGGAATACTTGGTACTCCTCACCTCTTCTAATTCACTATCCTGATGTTGATGATTCTTCCTACCCCTTGAGCCATTAGTTGAGTTTTCCCTTTCATCCTTCCCCGACTCGGCTGCAACATCCAGAGCCTCTTTCATTGACCCTGGAGGCATCATATGGCTCTCCAAGTCAATAACCAATCCATTATTACTAGGAAGGAACTTGCTAGCTTCCTCCACCCCTCTCTTAAACTGCCATATGGACTGGCTATCTATAAACATCTTTGGAACCGGATGGCTACCCATCGAGGAGTTCATTGGACCAGTACTCTTCTCGGTAGAACTCCCCGTAGTTGTCTTAAGACAGTATCTGAAAGCACCAGGATAAACAGTCTGTTGAGTATCAACAGAGTTGCCACAGTTAGTATTACTATTAATACTCTGCTCGCTGGAAGTACTAATTAGGTACTCATCAGGGCTTTCGGAATTTTGATTGAAGTAAAGAGGGGGGTTGATTCGGGGAAACAGGATAATTCTCACCAATAACATCATACAACGATTTCTCAGTAGCTCGCAGGGCCAAAGGATCGCGGAACGTAGAGGGTGTCTGCTCCATGTTCTCTTCCATGAGCGTTGTGTTTATGAACTTGAGAACAGCATCAGAAAAGTCACTATCATCTGGAGAGTCCAATTCTAAGCTTCCACTGGAGTTCAAAGCTGCAAAACCGGGGTTGGGAACAGGGGGAAGAAATTTGTCCATTATGCTAAGATCTCCAGGGTCATCTCGAAATGGGAATGTGTTGGCGACATTTTCGGACGGACTGAAAGTGGGTGAGAAGGCACCATCATCGTATTCGAAACCGTTTGACGGATAGGAGAATGCACTGAAATGTGGATCCATGATCTTATGCAACTCAACAGCCCTATCAAAATCAAAATCAAAAAAAAAAAAACACTTCATAAGTTTTACCCAAATAAGGTTATGTTTAACGAAGTAAGCTTTCAACATCCAAATCAAGGTTAGAAATCAATTTACTACCCTAATGACGTAATTTCCGAGAAGAAAGCTTTCAGCATCCAATTCTAGGTTAGAGTTCTCTCAGAGTTCATTTACCCAGATGAAGTATTTTGTCAGAAAGAAAGCTTTTCTACATCCAAGTCTACATTTTTGAAATCTAATTTCTACCAATAACCCATTGAAACTGACACACACAAGAAAAAAAGGTCACCAAATTGTCGAAAATGATACACCCACCGCGGCTCCCCCACCGCAAGTGCGTCGGGCCCACTCCGGCCACCAAACGGCCGATCCGAGCCATCCAAAAATTCTATAAAAAAAACCGAGTGGGCCCTCGCGGGAATCAACGGCATCCGACGTGTGTAGGTGCTCGATCCGAACTTCCAAAAATTAGATGATCCGATCCGTTAAAAAATGGAAGATTGGTTCGAGCACCTACACACGTTGGATGCCATTGATTCTCGCGCGAGCCCACTCGATTTTTTTTTATAGAATTTTTGGACGGCTCGGATCGGCCGTCCGATGACCGAAGTGGGCCCAGCGCGCGTGCAGTGGGCAGTGCGGTGAGGGAACCGCGGTGGGTGTATCATTGTCCCACCAAATTAGAACTCATAAAGTCAAAAATCATAACTGAACAAAAGAAGAGGCTAAATTATAAATCACCGTAACGTACCTTGGAGAGAGAGAGAGAGAGCGCAGTGACCCTTTTGTGAGAGGAGCAATATATTAACAAGGGTGCTAGGGATACACCCAAATTCACACACCCATTACTCACATTAGTGGTGGGTTCCACACACACTACACACTCTAGTGTGTGCATGGGGCCCTCTTACATACAGAAAAGTCCAACTGGAACGGACTCCACCTGTATGTAAGAGGGGTGTGGTTGAGGTGATGTGCTCCTAGCACCTCTTAATAATCTGTTGGATTATTTTTTTCATCGTTATTCAAATTTTTCTCGCATTTGTAAGATTGGTGTCAAATTGTTTTGTCGATTATTAATTTGTCTCAACTAGAAAAAATCTAAAAAAGTAATAAATTATGTTCAATTCTTTTTTTAACAAAGACAAAAATAATCCAAAACGGACCTACTTTTGAATTAATTTTGTTGTTATTCAAAAACATTGTACTTTTGAACATAATTTTTTACTTTTTAGGTTCCTCTCGTCAAGACAAATCAACAATCTGCAAAAATGAAAGCAAAACTAACAAATGCCAAAAAAATTAAATAAAGACAAAAAAAAAATTCCTTCAGAAGAATTATTTAGCCAAAACAGGACGGACAGTCGGATTTAACTAACAAGCAAGATAGACTTTACGGAATAAATAGTAACAAGTTGAATGGATAAGACTTGCTCAAAGTGAACCTGGAAGTTATAAAGCATATATCCATGTGAGAATTCAATCAATCTGTTTCCTACCCAGAAACATGCAGGGGAGGGGGAATCCCAAACAGGGGCGGACTCAGAATAGGGCACCTGGGGCCATGTGCCCCCAATCTTGGAAAATTTTCCCCTGCGGCTGGCATAGTAGACAGGATTGTGTGACAGTCTTTCAGTTTCGTTTTTTCCTCTCTCTCTCCGTGCACACACCCATAATAAAGGCTTTTGATTGGATTTCAGATTGACTATTTCTCTCTCTCTCTCTCTCTACAACCCATTACGACTTTTGGTTGGCTTTCAGAAATTTGCAATTGAATGTTTTTAATATTTGGTTAGAAATGATACAGGAAAGAATTTGGTATCTATATTGTTCAATTATCTTCAAAAAAAATTCTACATTGTTAAAACGTGAGTAAATAAAATAGGATTTTTACTCATTCTTTGTTAAATAGACTTGGGCTCTTGATTTATCTTTTGATTATTTGGAAGATTTTTAATTATTTTTTTAACTCAATTATGGAACATCCCCATTCGGCTAAAATTTTTGTCTTTATTAAATTTTTTTTCGTATTTGTTCGTTTATCGTCAATTTTTTGGGGATTATTGCATCATTATGACAAAAGGAATTTAAAAGGTAAAAAATTACGATCGAAACCTAACTTTTTTTAATAAAGACAAAAATAAGCCAATTTTTTTGTCTTTATTAAAAAAAATTGGATTTTGATCATAATTTTTTACTTTTTAGATTCATCTCGTCATGACGATGCAATAATCCCCAAAAAATTGATGATAAACTAACAAATACGAAAACAATTTGAATAAGGACAAAAAAAAAAAGCCAGTTGACTTATTTAGCCGAACGGAGATCAGATTAATTTTGAATTTTTTTCCCTTAACGTTATGTGCCCCCACTCTTAATAAATCCTGGGTCCGCCACTAATCCCAAATACAGTACACGTTACAGAATCTATCCAGTCCTGCCAATATGTTGAATCTATGACAGCTACACTTGTAGATCAGATATTCTTGATATCAGAAGTGATCATGTTACAAACTTGGAGTGTTACTAGAAGTTCCAAGAAGCAAAAAACAACATTAAAGGTAATACCCAACCAGCAAGGAGAAACCAGAAACGAGCGCAAAATTGCAAATTGTTCTTCCATTTGTACACCTGACCAAACAACCTTAACAGGTACTAGCTTGCGAAAGTTAAATTTGCAAGAAACAAGCAGTACACCAGCCTCGATGTCGAATCTCCACCAAAAAAAAATGCAGTAAAGGAAAGAACATGGTGGGCTAACAAAATCTTGACAGGCAAACAGTAGGTGGTACCACCAGAGTATACTCATCTACACAACAGGGCACTTATTAACAAGTGACAAAACTTAACTCTGCTAGACCATTTTTACATCTATGTGATTTAAAACCATGTCAAGATGATAGTTCCTCAAAACCACAAGCACTAAGAGTTGCACTACTATATTTGCTCGAGCACTCATAAACTTTGTCTGGCAAACCATCAGTGCATGATCCGTGATTATAATCAGTGATCACTAATAAGCACCAGCTGCGAGAAAGCAGCTGCCACTACCGGTGATCTGAAAAACAGTGAACAAGCAAATTCAGCTCCTTCCAAACCTCACTGGGGTATTATATTGTTGGGCAAAGTACGGAATACCTTCCTGAGGTTTTTCCGTTTGGCAGATGACCCCCCTAGGATTTTCTAATGACCACATCGCATCAGACTCTTTATTATATACCTCTCTTCTATTAAATTAGTCTTTTTCGAAATATTCTTTTTTAAAATTCTTCTTCAAAAAGTGATTGAGAGAGTTGAAGGAGAGAGAAACAAACACTAAAATTAGAGAGTCACAAGAAGTTCAAACATAAAATAACAACATTGAAGGTATTAATCCCAACCAGTAAGGAGAAACCAGATAAAATAACAGAATCTCAAAATGTACTTCCATTTGTACACACCTGACCAAACAACCCGAAAGCTACGAGCTTGCGATTTTTACAAGAAACAAGTAGTACACCATCCTCAAAGTCAAATATCCACCAAAAACGCAGCAAGGGAAAGGAAAGAACACGGTGAGTTGACGAAATCTCGATACAAGTGAGTGGTTCTACAAGGGTAGATTCATCAACACAACAGGGTACTTCTTGATAAGTGACAATCCTTTACTCTGCTAGACCATTTTTACATCACATAAACCATTTTTACATCACATAATCCTTTTTTCCTTCGAAGAAAAGAGGATTCATCAATAATCCAAAACAATGTCTGGATGATGTTTCTTCAAAGCCACGAGTAAGAGAATGCGCCGCTAATTTCGCTGGAGTACTCCTAGATAACATCTGGTAAATCAGAGCATGACTTGTCGCTATCGATTACCTGAAAAACAGTAAACAGAAAATTCAGCTCCTTTCCGACTAGTTGGGGCTTTACACAATTTGAAAACCAGAGTCAAACTCGTACAACCATGAAAAATATGCGCCAGATATAGTTCTCAAGGAATTCCTCATAATCACAATACAAAAACATAACTACAAGCATGTAGATATTCGAACAGGTGTGTGTGCGTCAGAGAGAGAGTACAAAGTAACTAAAAGTTGAAGAATGCAGTACCATTGACTGTGTTCTCAAACATTCTCGCCAGCTTCCTCAGTCAGAAAGCCATAGTCTCCAATTCAGAACCATAAAAGCTCTATGCAGGTACCCAGCAGGAGCTAGCACAGAAAATCCGACCCTTCCATCCTTGCAGCATCCATTGACCATCTTCGTCGATCACAAAATCATTATGATAATGTGCCTTCACCTTACACTTGAACTTCTTCATATTCTCCCGTGACAATGGGAGCATCTTCAAACCAGCCCTCATGGTGCGAACTTGCCACTGCTTGTATGTCTCAGGCTTCTCTACCCTTTCTGCCCCCTCGCACGCGATTACATTCGTAATCTCGCGCCCACAGAACTCTTGCTCGAAATCCATCCTCTCTTGATTGTCACGGGGTATATTAGTGTCAAACATATCAAACAGTGAAGAGTAGTGGAAGAGAGCCTCACGAAACCGAGTGACAAAGAAAGGGGAATTGTAAGATCCATTAACGACTGATTGGATAAAACTGTCTGGATTCATCTTCCTAATTAACTTCAAAACAGCATCTCTTGGGCTATCCTCCGTTACAGTCTCATCAAGTAGGTTCTTAAACCGGAAGAGGCAGTTCACAGCAAGCACCTCGTCCTCGTGTAGGTTGAGGTCCTCAATTTTGATAGTTTCCCACTTCTGTGCTATGGCATGATATTTGAATGGAACATTAAAGCGTTCACAATACTTTGCCAAGCGACGTCCTGTCTCCTCAACAAGCTCTGCTGGACGAAAACCGGGTTGTGGAAGCTCTATCCCCGTAATTCGAAGTTCAGGGGGGCCACCAGGAATCATCGACAGATGTTGGATGACCATGGGCCACTGGAAACCATATACGATACCAAAGTCGATAATATGGAGCTTCTTTTTGCTAGATTTCATAGCTAAATCTATAATCGTTTTGTTTGCAAAGAATATCGACATCTTCTTGTAAGGGCAACATGAAAGAAAAAGTTGATAAGCTTTTAACTTTTCAGCAGCTGAAATTCTCTTGGAAGCTAGGGCTGCATAGACCTGGCTTCCGGTCCCATCCAAACGTGCCTCGAGGCCATTGGCAAAAACATTGGCCAACCTCTGATACCCATCACCGGAAGGAGAGGAGTGCTGCCTAATCTGCTTTAGTTGTTCATTAGCAGTCCTGCGATCATTAGCAGCAACAGATTGTGCACAATTGGACAAGAGTGTTCTCAAATCGACCACTTCGGTTTTGTTTCCCTGTTTTTTACCACGAATCTTTCCGCCTTTAGATCCCTGGGATTGTCCAGTCAGTTGGGTGGCCTTCGTAGCTTCACTCCGTAATTTTTCATCACCATCACAGTATGCACCCTCCACTTTTGGATCGATTAGCAAAACCTTATCAAACATCTCAGACAACTCGGACTCGTCGTCATAAACTGCTGAAAACTTGCTATTCCTCTCTTCTTCTACATTATAACTATCCTGGCGGTGATGATTCTTCTTACCCCGTGATCCATTGGGCGAGGATTCCCTTGTGTCCTCCACCTTGACTACAACCTCCGGAGCCCCTCCATTAGATTCTGGAGGCAGGTCATAGCACTCCAAATCAATGAGCAATTGACTATTTTGAGGAAGGAACTTGCTAGCTTCCTCTACCCCTTTATTGAATTCCAAGATGGACTGGCGATCGCTAAATATGTCTGGAACCAAATGGCTACTCATATAAGAGGTCATATGACCACTACCATTATGACTGAACCTATCCGTAGAGCCAAATGACGTCCCAAATGGGTAAGCGACAGAATAACCTTGTACAGACTGCTGATACTCTCCAGGATCAACATTCCATTGAGAATCAACAGAGAAAGACCCACTAGAATTACTGTTACTACTATGCTCACTGGAACTACCAAAGAAAGACTCATCTGGCCTTTCGACAATGTGATTGAAGTAAAGAGGGGGTTGACTTGTGGAAACAGGGTACTTTTCTCCAATGACATCATATAAGGATTTCTCAGTAGCTTGTAGGGCTAAAGGATCATGGAACATACTAGGCTTCTGCTCCATGTTCTCCTCCATGAGTATTGTGGTTATGAACTTTAAAACGTTATCGGAAAGGCCAATATCATCTGGAGAATCCACTTCAGAGCTTCCACTGGATATCAAATTCACAAAACCAGGGTAGGGATCATGAGGAAGATAAGGAAGCTCCATGAAGTTAAGATCTCTAGTGTCATCTTCAAAATTGAATCTGTTTGTAAGATTTTCAGATTCATCGAATGCCGGAGAAAAGGCATCATCGTTGAACTTGAAACCATTCATAGAATTGGTAGAGTGAGTGAGGTGTTGATCCATGACCACGTGCAGCTCAAGAGATCTATCCCAGATAAAGAAAAGTAAGTCAAGTAACAATATTTTACCATCCAATTCTAGGATTCCATAAAGGTTTTCAATAATAGAAATGGAATAAGTAAAAGGAGAGGTAATTAGAATTGGGACAAAATATAAACAAATTAGAAAATAGTGATACAAAAAAAAAAAAAAAAAAACTGAAGGCCACCACCATTCAAGGGGACCGCGACGGAAAAATGGAAGAGCTTAAAGACAAAACAATTGTATACGTAAAGTATCAATTGTGGCATATCATAGAAACATCATTAGAAACTAAAAATATTCCTAGCTACAGCGGAGATAAGCAACAAGAAAGTTCATATCTATGTAAATGCTTATATCATTCGTTGAATCGGGTTCCTACCTGCTACCGAATATTAGATAATGTAAATTACACAATTCGAACAATTTTGAATTCGCCTCATCATAAAAAGCAATGTAATAAAGCATCAAGACTTATTCATCCATAATGAAATGAATCTGTTCATAGAATCGAACAAAAAAAAGAGTCATCAAAAATGACTTAGATAATCATTTTTTTGTAATGTATTTTTTCTGGCTTGGATAGGTGGGATAGCCGAGCCATTCCCCTTTCTTTATCATAACGGTCCGGTAAAAACTAATAAAAAACCAAACTCTCTTCAACGAGAAAAAGGAGATGGAGGGATTCGAACCCTCGATAGTTCTTTGTTCAGAACTATACCGGTTTTCAAGACCGGGGCTATCAACCACTCAACCATCTCTCCAAAAGACAAATTTTCTTTTATTCCTACGAATAGAACATAGCCGTATGAGTGGATCACCACTAATCAATAAGATTTATGAAGTAACAATTAGTGCATCGAAAAGATCTTTCATGCTGTGCCCAATCCCGAATGGATAGTAATGGGGGAGTATGGCACAAAAAATAAATCAACTAGGTTTCAGACCGGGTAAAACCCAAAATCATCATTCCCGTTGGTTTGAACACCCAAAAAACTATTCGAAAGGTCTAGAAGAAGATCAAAACAACACAAGATTATAGAAGAAAAAGTAAAAGTACGTTGGATTAACTTACACAGGTTTCTTTTTGAAGCTGGGATTGTTTTTTCAATTTCTTATCATCTTCATACGAGAAAAACGATTAGAGCATTCTAATTTTAGCCTCTCACACTCCCTTTCCGACTGGCACATAGAAACAGAAGGGTAAGAAGTTAAAAGTTAACTGCAAGGGGCCTTGTTCGTTTCCCATCTTTACTTTGTTTTAACTTTGTTTTCCAATCATTACCCTATATCTTTCTCCAATCATTACCCTATTTCTCCAATTATGAATTTCATTTCTCTCTCTATCTCTCTCCACTCATTACCCCTCTCTCCAATCATTACCCTATTTCTCTCTCCACCACCCAAAACTCTTAAACGAACAAAGCCACTTCTTTCTTTTTTGGCTACAAAAAGTTTACTACCAGTCAGAGCAATAAACAACGACTTCACACTGTTCTACCAATGCGACAGTGTAATACAGTGAATTTGTTAAGGGATTCATTGCGGAAAAAGAAAATAGAAGAAAAATACATATAATTGCAAAAGTGTAATTGTTTGCTTAATTACTACTCCCTCCGTTCATAACTGGTTGTCCCCCATGTTTTTACGCGTAATTTTTGAACCAAAATATAAGGTACTTTCGTGCATAATTTTTTAAATTTCTTGACACCAAATTAAAGATCTCAATGAGACCTTTAATTAAGTCAAATGGCTTACGGAATCAACGAAAGGTACACTTTTAGACACTCAGATCCGTTAGCAACCATATACAAGTCAAAAGCCCTATCTAAATAAAAACTCAACCTTAATGAATCTTCACCCAAATTGCTTAAATTCCAGAAATAATTAGCTTTCTATGTCGAATTCTAGGTCTGAAATCTAATCAGAGCCAATAAATTGTAAAAACAAAAAGAAAGGTAATGACGAATCCAAAGTCAGCGCAAACAAATTTAGAACTAGCAAAAGAACAAAATTATAAAATTTAGAGACACCCATAAAACGATAGAATCAGACAAAGAACAAAACGAATTATAAGACACCACCACCACCACCACCACCATATAGACATAGCTTAAAGAATCAACAAAGGGTGTATAGCTCATATGCACCTTTTGAAGAACAAACCACAGCGAAACAGTAGCTATTGGAAGAGACAAACCACGGCGACAAGCTATAAAAATGGTAGTTCTCTTCCGGAGCCTGAAGTCAAGTTAGAACCACAGGAATAAGCAGGAGAGAATTGGAGGTACGAAGACCAGGAAATCAAGTAGTGACAAGTGCAAGACGAAGTACGTAACACAGAGAAGCAAAAAAATCACAAACAATTTGGAAGTGAAACGATTTGCATACCTTCTGGAAGTAAGGTAGAGAGTCTTGGGAGAGAGAGAGAGGAGTCGGAGATCTGAACCTTCGCAGGAAGCTACAGGTGGAGTATATGATCAGAGCATCTCCGGGCATGCGGCCCTCCTTTTTGTACAAAGTCAAACTTTTTCTTTTCTACCAAGACAAGAAAAATAATTTCGATAAAAACAACGATTTTGCATAGGAGTGAGGCTTCCTCCGGTCCCACGCCTCCTGTTTGGATTGTTGTGTGAATATTATTTTTAATTTATTAATATTAAAATATTTTTTCGAAAGCTTCCACGAAAAATCAGCTCAATCTGAGACCTATTGGTGTTTGAACCAATCATCTAACTTTTTATTCAGATCTCAAGATCCTAAAAAAGTTAAATAATTTAATCGAACACTTATAGGTATAGAATTGAGCTGATTTTTTGAGCTTTTGGAAAAATATTTTACATTTGATAAACGGCTCAAACCATTTGTACGAGAAAAACTGAGCCTCACACTCTAATCTGTGCACAAAATCTATGCGGTTAGCAGCTCTCATGAAACAAACGGTACAAACAGAAATGCTACTGGTACAGCAGTAGATACACAGATAGCGTGTACAGCGCGCATTTGGGTTCATCTTGGGTCCAACCTAACTAATTGGAGCTGCTCATTTTGTTCAATACATTTTGCTTAAGGTTCCTACAAAAAATCAGCTTCATCCGACAATGATAAGAGCGTTTACGAAGCGTCCAAAATTGCTTAAGAAAATTTCTAAAGCGATTTTGGATGCTTCGTAAATGCTCTTATCGATATCAGATGGAGCTGATTTTTTATAGGGACCTTAAGCAAAATATATTGAACAAAATGAGCGACTCCGATTATCTTTGTTAGACCCGAGACGGGCCCAAACGCGCGTTGTACGCACTGTCTGTGCCCAAGCTGTTGTACCAGTAGCAGCACTCCGGTACAAAGGGACTCATCGATTCCAGAAATGCAAACAGAGGACCTAAATGGCTTGAACAAAAAGAAATATAAAAAAATAACAAAATAAAGATCTCCAAAAAATGAATAGCTGCGAGACAAATTTTAATTCAAATTTGAGTACAAAGTTGAGCAAGCGTTGGAGATGATCTACGAGAAGGGATGGGGATTCTAGTAAGGTGGTGAGAATCTTAGGGTGCGTTTCCTCTACATTATTGGACTACATGCTAACAACAATGGTCAAGTTGTTTCCGCTAAACGATATTTAATGGGTGGTTTCCACTATGCTAAATGAGCTAAAACCTAACTGCTCACGGATTTCTAAATTGACCATTCTCCTCACATATACAAACAAAAATACCATTTAGCGAAAATTACTTGACTATTGTCATTAACCTACAGCAAAAAATTATAGTGAAAGATGTATGTGAGACAAATGATCTGTCTAAAAATCTGTGAAAACATGAAGTTTACTCAGGGGGTGTTTCCGCTAAGCGTTAAGTTACGGACTACTTCTTGTAGTTCTTAAACGTCAAGTTATTTCCACTAACCTATAAGTTGTAGAAAATGTGTTGGGTTTATGGAAAAAAAAATATGTTGGATATTTTAGTTTAGTGGAAATAACTTAACTATTGACAAAAGTTTTAGCTTAGTATAAACAACGTCACTAAAACCAATAAGTTGTAGTGCAAAAATGTTAGTGGAGGCAATGAATCTTCGTCGAAGCAGGCCCTGACTACGGGCAGGAGATTGAAGTACCTCCGTCCCATTTTGTTTGCTCAAGTTTCTGTTTTGGACTATCCCAAATTCTTTGAAATTTTTCATAACTAGAAACCACCAAAAGGGCAAAGTTTCAATTATACCCTTTTAGTGTAGGATTATAGCACAACTATTAAAGTATTTTTGTTGCTCTAGAGGGGAATTTTTTGAAATCTATACACTTTTCAACCCAAAACCTTTGAGTCAATAAATTAGGAGAATTCTCGTGACCAAATAAATTGGGACGGAGGGAATAGTATTTTATTCCTAAGGCAATGTGAAATGTCAGATTGTCTATATCCCAGTTCAAGTCAACAGGCTATTACTGATCAAGTCTCTCTTAATGCCATTCGCTGCCTAGGTCCATGTTAGATACTTTCACTATTCTAGTCGTAGGAAAAAATTGTCTGTATCTTTTATTAATCCGTAATGTTTTTTTATAAGCAATATGGATCTTTTATTGATAGATTTCAATTAATTTTATTAACCAAAATTCTGAAAATCCTATAAAATATTATGAATTAAAAGATATAGACAATTTAAAAATGGCACGCAATCCCGAAAGTGTCTAACATTATGGGATGGAGAGAGTATAATAAGCTTAAAAAGTTTGTCTGTATTTTTAAAAACTTTAGACGAGTTGTTTTTGCCTAATAGTCTTGTAGGGGTGTTTCAGCTAACCAAAAAGTTATGGATTACTTCTTGTAGTTCAAATTTCAAAATGTTAAGTTGCTTTCACTAACTCATAAGTTGTAGATGGTAAAAATGGCACGCAATCCCGAAAGTATCTAACATT
Organism: Rhododendron henanense subsp. lingbaoense; assembly: GCA_020567845.1. Taxonomy (NCBI): domain Eukaryota; kingdom Viridiplantae; phylum Streptophyta; class Magnoliopsida; order Ericales; family Ericaceae; genus Rhododendron; species Rhododendron henanense. The sequence continues at coordinate 8,164,000 of CM036323.1, forward strand.
ATGGAATGGAGAGAGTATAAGCTTAAAAAGTTTGTCTGTATCTTAAAAACTTTAGACGAGTTGTTTTTGCTTAATAGTCTTTTAGGGGGTGTTTCTGCTAACCAAAAAGTTATGAATTACTTCTTGTAGTTCAAATTTCAAAATGTTAAGCTGCTTTCATTAACTCATAATTAAATTGTAGATGGTATATGGGTGGGTCTAAGGGAAAATTAGAGGGAAAATGTCAAGTTGTTTCTACTAATCCATAAGTTATGCGTTAGAATGAACAATTTGACAAAAGAACCTAAGTTGTAGCGCAAAATTGTTAGTGGAAACGGAGCCTTAGTTAATGTATGTGAGTATAAATGTATAATGACTTGTCTCGAAATTCATCTTTTTGTAAAATTTAACCTGTTTAATCCGTTTAGACAATAGAAAACCCAACCTTAACTCGTTCAATATCAGCCATCATAAATTCATAATATTCCTTCCTAGCTAAGCTTTGAGTACCGAAAAAGACAAAAGAAAGAAAAAATATATATTTGACCATTAATATATCAACGTGCTGCACAAGACTTCATTCCCATATTTTTAATGTTCGTTAGTCAAACACAATAGAAATCGTGCTGGGACTTCATTCCCTTATTTAATGATCGTTTGGAAAAGAAATTGGTGTTATTTTCACCGTCTTTTTCATCGCTTCCGTTTGGAAAAGAAATTGGTGTTATTTTCACTGTCTTTTTCGTCGCTTCTCTCATTTATTGTCAAATACAATTTGAACAAATATTCTGGATAAGTCATTCGATGAATAAAATCTAAAAAATACGACCAAAAGCTCCAAAACAAATTCACTTGAAATGAAAATAGCTCGAAAAGATATATATCTTTTCATTATTAGACCTCATTCCACTAAGCACTAAAAGTACTTTTTAGGAAATAATCACTTTTAAGTTTTAAAAAAATTGACTTTTTTTTACTTAAAAGTGGTTATTTCATAAAATATTTGGGTAAAAGTAATTTTTTTTTTTACTTTTCCTATTTGTCTCGTCGAGATGAATTAAAAAATCAAAAAAAAATTGGCGCAAAACTAACAAAAGGGAAAAAAATTTGAATAAGGACAACGACAATTTTTAGAAAAAGTTAAGTGGAATAGGGTCTTTAGACTCTTTAGTGTCTATCTCATCAGGCCTTTTTCAACTTTGGTCCATAAACAAATGTTTACCCAAAATTTTTTGACCAAAAGCTAAACACAATAATACCCACCAACTTTAGGAAAGATTAATTTGGACTAGACAAACAGAAGGAATTTCAGTCATTCTTTTGACCTAAAAATCACACTCATTTCATTCCTCTCTCTGAGTCTTCATGTATCAATCACTCCTATATGCTCGGTCTCTAATAATTTTCACTCACTTATGGCTCCATGGTTTTCTCAATATCCCAAAAAGAAAAAAGTTTCTTACTTTTTCCACCCAACAATATTTTAAGTGCAATTTAGATCTTCGTTTGAAAATCTCCTTGTTAGAGCATCTTTACTCCTTATTCAAATTTTTATTTGAGTAAAAATTTGAATAAAAACTTGATTTGGTACAAAGGCTTCCACTCATTAACCCATATTTTACTCAAATCTCATCCATTCACCACCATCACCTCAAGAGTCTCTCTCTCCTGAAATTTTCAAATCTTCTATCCAACAGTAAAACAAAAAGAAAAAATGTGTACTAGAATAACTATTCACGGTTCCAACCACCACTAGCAACCACCACCTACTACCACTAGCAACCACCGTATGGAAATTTGGTGAAGGATTTGAGTTCAAACCAAATTTGATGAAAATTTTGAGTAAAACCCAAATTTGGTATGGGAGTGGAGGTGGATTTTGGGGGGTTTTTTTTTTTACTCAAATTTGAGTTTGAGTAAGGATTTGGTGAAGGAGTGGAGATGCTCTCAGGGGAGCTGAGCATTGTCTGATGACGAAAAAACCAAACAAAAGAAAGATTGAAGAAAGTAATGGCCAGACAGTTAGTAACTAGTGCTATGGAAATTAAAGATCAATCATGTTCCAAGCTTGGAGAGTCGCTCAACCTGACATTCCACAGCGGGTAGGGAGCCCCTGTGGTCACGCCCAGGGGGAGTTGCTACACTGGTTGCCCCCTCCCACCCTTTTTAATGATCAAAAAAAAAAGAAGCTTGGAGAGTCGCAATAAGTTTCAAGAACACAATAACAACATAAAACCAAATACTACTATAGTTGATATGGGTGGATAAGAGCGGATAATGTGATAAATTACTTAGTTGCCCTCATTTAATCATTTCATCGAGAATATAAAACGATTTGAGGGGTAATTTGATCTTTTTCCCCTCCTGACCAAACAACCCAACTGCTATGAGCTTGCGAAATTACAAATTTACAGGAAAACAAGTAGCACACCATCCTCAAAAGTCAAATATCCACCAAACACGCAGTAAGGGAAGGGAAAGAACACGGTGAGTTATTAACAAAATCTAGACAATCAAACAGTAAGAGTTGCGCCTCTAATTTCGCCGGAGTACTCCTAGAGTCCTAGTCCTAGATAACATCTGGTGAGCATGATTTGTCGCTGCCGAAGATCTGAACAACAGTAAACAGCAAATTCAGCTCCTTTCTAACCAACTGGGGCTTCACATAATTTGAAAACCAGGGTCAAACTTGCACGACCCTGAAAAATGTATGCCAGATGTAGCTCTTAAGGCATTCATTGTATTCACAAACAAAAACAAACTGTCAGAGAGAGATAGAGGACGAAGTTAGCTAAAAGTTGAAGAATGCAGTACCATTGACTGCCTTCTCACACATTCTCGACAGCTACCTTGGTCAGAAATCCATAGTCTCCAATTCAGAACCGTAAAAGCTCTATGCAGGTACCCAGCAGGAGCTAGCACAGATAATCCGACCTTTCCATCCTTGCAGCATCCACTGACCATCTTCCTCGATCACAAAATCCTTATGATAACGTGCCTTCACATTACACCTGAACTTCCTCAAAAGTTCCTGTGACAATGGGAGGATCTTCAAACCAGCCCTCATTGTGCGAGCCTGCCACTGCTTGTATGTCTCAGGCTTCTCCACCCTTTCCGCCCCCTCACATGCGATTACATTCATAATCTCGCGCCCCAGGAACTCTTGCTCAAAATCCATCCTCTCTTGATTGTCACGGGGTATATTAGTGTCCAACATATCGAACAATGAAGAGTAGTGGTAGAGAGCCTCACGAAACCGAGTGACGAAGAAAGGGGAATTGTAAGATCCATTAATGACCGATTGGATGAAAATGTCTGGATTCATCTTCCTAATTAACTTCAAAACAGCATCTCTTGGGCCATCCTCCGTAACTGTCTCATGATTCTCATCAAGTAGGTTCTTAAACCGGAAGATGCAGTTCACAGCAAGCACCTCATCGTCGTGTATGTTGAGGTCCTCAATTTTGATAGTTTCCCACTTCTGTGCTATGGCATGGTATTGAAATGGAACGTTAAAGCGTTCACAATACTTTGCCAAGCGACGCCCTGTTTCCTCAACAAGCTCTGCTGGACGAAAACCGGGTCGTGGAAGCTCTATTCCTGTAATTCGAAGCTCTATCCCAGGAATGGTCGACAGATGTTGGATAACCATGGGCCACTGGAAACCATATACGATACCAAAGTCTATAATATGAAGTTTCTTTTTGCTAGAATTCATAGCTAAATCTACAATCGTTTTGTTTGCAAAGAATAATGACATCTTCTGGAAAGGACAAGATGAAAGATAAAGCTGGTAGGCTTTTAACTTTTCAGCAGCTGAAATTCTCTTGGAAGCAAGGGCTGCATAGATCTGGCTTCCGGTGCCAGCCAAACGTGCTTCAAGACCATTGGCAAAAACATTGGCCAACCTCTGATAACCATCACCGGTAGGAGAAGAGTGCTGCCTAATCTGCATTAGTTGTTCATTAGCAGTTCTGCGGTCATTAGCAGCAACAGCTTGGGCGCAATTGGTCAAGAGTGTCCTCAAATCGACCACTTCGGTTTTATTTCCCTGTTTTTTACCACGAATCTTTCCGCCTTTAGATCCATGTGGTTGTCCATTCAATTGGGTGGCCTTTGTTGCTTCACTCAGCCTTTTTTCATCACCATGACAGCATATACCCTCCACTTTGGGATCGAACAGCAAAACCTTATCAAACATCTCAGATATCTCAGACTCGTCGACATAAACTGCTGAAAGCTTGCTATTCCTCTCTTCTTCTACATTATTGCTATCCAGGCGGTGAGGATTCCTCTTACCTCGTGATCCATTTGGCGAGGTTTCCCTTGTATCCTCCACGTTGACTACAACCTCCGAAGCCCCTCCATTGGATTCTGGAGGCAGATCATAGCACTCCAAATCAATTAGCAATTGACTATCATCAGGAAGGAACTTGCTAGATTCCTCTACCCCTTTATTGAATTGCAAGATGGACTGGCTATCGCTAAGTATGTTTGGAACCAAATGGCTACTCATGGAAGAGTCCATTGGACCACTACCAGTATGACTGAAACTCTCCGTAGAGCCAAACGACGTCCCAAAAGGGTATGCGACAGAGTAACCTTGTATAGACTGCTCATACTCTCCAGGATTAACAACCCCTTGAGAATCAACAGAGAAGGACCAACTAGTATTACTGTTACTACTCTGCTCACTGGAACTACCAAAGAAATACTCATCTGGGCTTTCAACATTTTGATTGAAGTAAAGAGGGGGTTGGCTGGGGGAAAGGGGAAACTTTTCTCCAATGGCATCATACAAGGATTTCTCAGTAGCTTGTAGGGCTAAAGGATCATGAAACATACTAGGCTTCTGCTCCATTTTCTCCTCCATGAGTATTGTGCTTATGAACCTCAAAACATTATAGGAAAGGCCAATATCATCTGGAGAGTCCACTTCAGAGCTTCCACCGGATATCGAAGCAACAAAACTTGAAAGATATTCAGAATCATCGAAAGCAGGTGAAAAGGCATCATCGTCAAACTTAAAACCGTTCATAGAATTCGAAAAGTCAGTGAAACGTTGATCCATGACCATGTGCTGCTCAAGAGCCCTATGCCAGATGAAATTTACCATCAATCCCTCTTTACACACAATTATAGGTTTGAATACAACCACTAAATAATGGAAATGTGAAAAAGAGAAAGGAGAGGTAATTAGGAATTAGGATCAAACAGGAATTATAAAGAAATTAGAAAATAAAATGAGTGAAAAGAATTTGTAGACCACCATCCGTGAGGAGCGTGACGCCAAAATGAAAGGGCTTCAAGACTAAACAATGGTATGGCTAATACATCGATTGTGGCATATCATAAACACATCATGGAAAATAAAAATATTCATAGCTATAATGGTGAAAACAAAACAAAAAAAAAGTTTAGATCTATGAGTTTATCTTTAAATGTGAACGCGTTTGCAAGACTTCCATATGGATCAAAATTAAAAAGTGGATAAGAGGGCATCATATTCGAATTTTTTTTTAACTCTGTATATATGAACCACCACCGAATCCATCCATGACCATGTGCAACTCATCACAACGAAAAATCGCCCTCATACTCTTTGCCCAATTTAAACTACTCTTCAGAAAGTAACTTGTGGTTTAAATCCAGTTCTAGGTTTGAAACTAATTATAGAGAATAATTTATGAACGGTCTTTCTGTTGTTATCCCACTGAACTGACAAAAGCATACAAGAAGACAAGGAAAACACGTTTTTCAGACAACTTAGAAAATTAAAATAGAATACAGGTAATTATATGTAGACCACCCTATGATGAATTCCGTTGTCTTGAACTTAACCTAAATCTAAGAATTTTGTCCTTATTTGAGTTTTTTTTAGCATTTGTTAGTTTTGCGTCAAACTTTTGCGGGCTATTGATTCGTCTCGACGAGAGGAATCGGGAAAGTAATTTTTTTTACTTTTACCCATGTATTTTGAGAAATAACCACTTTTTAGCGCAAAAGTGTCATTTTTGCGCTAAAAAGTGGTTATTACTTGGGTAAAAGTAAAAATAAATAAATTATTTTTCCAATTCCTCTCGTCGAGAAGAATCAATAACCTACAAAGCTAACAAATGCGAAAAAAATTCAAATAACAGTGAAACAACAGTGAAAAAAATCCAGATTTAAGTTAAGTTCAAGAAAACGGGAGTTGTAATTGTATACGGCTTTGAAGAACAAACCACAGTGAAACAGCAGCTATTGGAAGAGACAAAACGAAGTGACAAGCTATAAAAATGGTTATACAAGTACAAGACGAAATACGAATCACAGAAGTGAAGGCAGAGAAGCAAAACAAAGGACAAATACGACTAATTTAGAAGTGAAACGGGAGATAGTTTATGAGTAAATGATAAGTTTTGCATACCTTCTGGAAGGAAGGCAGAGAGTCTTGCGGGTAGAGAGAGAGAGAGAGCCGAGTCGGAGATCTGAACCTCCGCAAGAAGCTACACGGTGGAGTTATATAAGAGCATCTCCGGCCATTCTCCTTTTTTCTATCACTCAAAGTCAAACTTTTTTTTTCTACCAAAAAAAATTCTAGAAAACACAGACTGTATTTATCCCCTTTTTAGGCTTTTGTATGTTACGGAATCTCGAATTGTTACTTTTTGGATGAATGAAATTTCTTTTTTACCTTTGCTTTTTTTTAAAATAAAGTTGCTTTTCAAACAATTTGAAGGGCAAATATTGAAAAGTTCAGCATTTCTAAGTGCAATTATTGCATGTGTGTTTCTAAAAAGTTGAATTTTCAAAATTGGACAAATAAATTTTGGACGGAGAGAGTAGGGTCCCGAGAGAGTATTTTATATTTATAAAACAAAACAAAGGACTCATCGATCTCGAAAATGCAACAAAGGACGGACCCAAATGGTCTGAACAAAAACAAATTAAATACTAACAACACAAAGATTGGCAAAAATGAATAAGCTACGAGACAAATTTTTATTCGAATTTGATTAAAAAGTTGAGCAAGAGATGATCTAAAGAGGAGGGAAGGATGTGAAAATATTAGGGTGTGTTTTTGCTATATTGGACTACAAGCTAATGGTATGAGTTAAGTTGTTTTCACTAAATGGTATTTTAGGAGTGGTTTCCACCACGCAAAATTTATTAAAGGAAAATGATATTGGCACTCCAAAAAATGATGCATGCACTCCAAAATCAGTGTAATTCCAAAATCACTTTCCTTTATTTTTTGGAGTGCCTCCATTAATTTTTAGAGTGCTAATATCATTTTCCTTTATTAAATTGACTAAAACTCAACTTCTCACTGATTTTCAGGCATGCCATTCTCCTCACATACATCAATAAAAGTACCACTTAGTGAAAAACATTTGACTATTGTCATTAATCTGCAGCAAAAATATATAGTGGAAACTACCCTTTAGTTGATATGTGTGAAAAGAACGACCTGTCTAAAAATCGGTGGAAACATGAACTTTAATCAATTTTAGTTTAGAAAATTACCTCGAGGCTCCCATTTAGTTTTTTTTGTCTTGTTTGGGCCCTACAACAATGATCGGAATCTTTTATTTTGTAGAGCTCGTCAAGGTAGTTATTCCCGTTGGAAATTAGATTGATCGAACATCGGTAAATATATTATCGAAACATAGTTGTACAAGAAAAATGTGATGAAAAAAATAACTGGAAACTTGAATATCACATTTTTTCCTTGTACAAATCTGTTTCAATCATGTGTCTTCCGATGTTCAATCAAGCTAATTTTTTATGTGCATAAGAAACTCAACGAGCTCTACAGAATGAACGATTCTGATAATTGTTGTGGGTCCGGGATGGGCCCACAAAGGCCTAAGCTGGACACAAACCTAGACAAAAAACCCTCCCTACTAAAACTAAGCTTTTTGTTGCTCAAGGCAATGTGAAATGTCAGATTGTCAGTATCCCAGTTCAAGTCAACGGGCTATTACAGGTCAAGTCCGCCTCTTGATACCATTCGCCGCTTGGGTCCGCGTTTGCGATATCCATTGAAGCTTAACAGTCGTCTTACCAAAATGGCTCAAGTCAGGTACTCCGCATAACAATTATTCTTTTTGAATTTCAAAAAAAAAAAAACTTTTTCGACTAGTTAGTTTAAATTTCTTAGCTCGCATTACATGACCATGTAACAGTAGGTCGTGTTAGGATTCTTTCAACCTAAACCTTTTGGGTTTATCATGTCGTGTCATTTTCAGTGAGGGTCATGAGTGTCATAGTAGCAAATCGTGAAAAACAAATTCATTTTCAGTTAAAGCATCAAATATTAATCTTAACCCAATCTTTGCTTAATCGTGTCGCACCGTATACTTGTTCAGGTCGAGAAAAAGCCCGCTCGAATCTGCTAACTTTGTGTTTGGATCGTATTAACGTCTCGGAAAACAAGCCATCTGTACTCCGCTCCCTCTATGTATGGATCATAATTACTTCTTGTCGTGTCATAAATTCTCACCCTGATCCACGTGGCTAGAAACTCATGACTCGCATGTCCCCACCAGCGATATTCCTTCCAAGCTAAGCTTTGAGTACCGCAAAAGAAAAAGAAAGAAACATGTTTAGAGTATTTGACTATTAATCAATCGTGCTGCCCAAGACATAGTATTCATTCCCATATTTAAATGTTCGTTTGTCAAACACAGTAGCTGTAGCAATGCTTGTGGATAGCAAACATGTTAAGATGTAGATCAAATTCTATATATATAGTGGGTGTACTTTTATAAATCGAGTCAAAGGCAAATTGATGATCTATTTTTAAGGTAGTTTAAGGAATGAGATAATCCATTAAATTTCGGTTAAGTAATCCATTTCATGGTACCAAAGGAGATGAGAATAAAGAATGAGCTCAGCGAAATATGTTTAAAGCTTACGCATGCGCATACGTTTTGGCTTTACTAAACGAAAACAGAAAATAGAACCAAAAAAAAAACAGAAAACAGAACTAACTACCAAGCACACGTTGATATGGACAAGGCTGGCTTGTAATAGTTGATCCTGGACACTAAATAAGGCCAGGTACGATAAAAAGCATAAACCTGTTTCCCAGAAACATACAGGGGGAGCATCCCAAACACGTGCTGCATTTCTTAATTTTAATTTTTTTTGTTCTCCATGCGTTCTTTTGTTGTGTCGCTGCAATGGCCTAGTCAATGAGCCGAGCATTGTCTCATAACCAGCAAATCTGTCATAACAAAATAGAACCAAAATACAAGTGAGAGTTCTAATTTTTGCTCGGTAACAGAAGCTGAGAGATGAAACTACCAATAGCAAATCTAATGCGAAACACAAGCCAACAAAAATACCTGCAATGCCGATTTGCAACTTCTCCAGTCATTCACGTTCAAAAACCTCTCCTTGCAATTGAGTGGAATCGGTGTCAGCTATACATATATGAGAAATTCCTGGTTTCCTCAGTGATTTCCTCATGTTCTATAAACTGAGATGCTATACTCAATTCACACTTGTATGACATAATACAACATTACCTATATCAGATATCCTTTTTCTGGATCATCAGTTCACATTCTCTTCATTCTGATAAGTTACAATCCCCAAGTGATTTTCACCAGAACCTCTACTTAATGATTGAAAAACGTGGAGTCTCGCATTGGGTTTTCAAGTAATCAACTGGCCACGTTCTGGAAGAAAGCCTAGTCAGTAGTCACCTACATTCTGTGTACGGTGTACCGAAAACTTTCAATAATCTATGAAGGGTACCCAACAAGAGCTCGCATAAATAATCCGACCCTTCCACCCCTGCAACATCCAGTTGTTATCTTCCTCAATCACAAAATCTTTAGGACAATCCGCCCTCACCTTCGCCTTCAGTCTCCTCACAATGTTCTGGTTCAACGGTAAAATCTTGAACCCAGCACTCGTATTCCGAACCTGCCAGTGCTTGTATGTCTCAGGTCTCTCTAGCCTCTCTGACCCCTCACATGCTACGGCACTCATAATCTCGCGGCCAAAGTATTCCCTCTCAAACATCAACCTCTCCTGATCCTCGCGAGGTATATTTGAATCAAACATATCAAACAAAGCAGAGTAGTGGAAGATTGCTTCCTTGAACCGGGTGAGGAAGAAAGGTGCGCCGTGGGACCCACTAACAACCGCGTGAAGGAAAATCGTCGGATTGATTTTCCTGATAAACCTTAGGACAGCATCCCTTGGACCGTTTGCAGCAACTGTATCATCCAGTAGGTTTCTAAAGCGGAACAGACTGTTTACAACTAGCATCTCATCGTTCTCAATCTTTAGATCCTCGATTTGGATGGTTTGCCAGTTCTGTGCTATTGCATTGTACTCAAACTGCACATTGAAACGCTCGCAATACTTCGCCAACCGCCGTCCTGTCTGCTCAACTCTTTCCGCTGGGCGAAAGCCAGGTTGTGGGAAGTCTATCCCAGTAATGCGAAGCTTGGGGGGTCCACCGGGCCTGGTTGACAGGCATTGGATGAAGATGGGCCACTGGAAACCAAAGAGAATACCAAAGTCTATAATGTGAAGCTTTTTTGCTTTCTCTGCCACTTCTAAAATCTTGCTATTAGCATAGAAAATGGCTATCTTTTTGAACGGGCTGGCTGAGATATAAAGCTGATGGACTTTCAACATATCAGCGGCTGAAATTTGTTTGGAAGCTAGGGCCTTATAAATCTGACTTCCAGTGCCAGCCAAGCGTGCCTCAAGAGCATTAGCAAAGATGTGAGCTAATCTCTGAGACCCATCACCGAATGGAGAAGTGTGCTGTCTAATCTTCTTTAGTTGTTCATCAGCGCTCCTGCGATCATCAGCAGCAACAGATTGTGCACAGCTAATCAGTAGAGTCCTGAGATCCAATTTTTCCTCTTTATTGCACCTTTTCTTACCACGTGTTTTCCCACTGTTGGACCCACTAGATCGGCAATTCTGCGTATGCATTTCTTCATCACCAGCGCAACACGGAGGAGGCTCCACCTTTATCTCATCATTAAGCAGAACCCTGTCAAACATCTCTGATAGCTCAGCCTCTTCAACGCAACTGGTAGACTGCTTGCTACTCCTCTCTTCCTTTATATCACTATCTTCCCGATCATGATTCTTCCTTCCCAAAAAGCCGTTGTCCCTCTCGTCCTTATCTAAATTGACTACAACTGATGAAGGCACTTGTTTCGAAACCAAAGGCGGTGCATACTTCTCCAAACCAATTAGCAATGGATTACCCATCGGAAGGAACTTACTGGCCTCCTCCATGCCTCTCTTGAATTGAAAGATGGAATGACTATCGGTGAATATGTTCGAAACTAGATGGGAAATAGAAGCAGTGTCCACTGGGCAAAGAAAACCATTACTAAAGCTGTTTGAAGAGCTCAAATGCAACTGAGAACCAGATTGCAAAGTAGTTTGGGAGAAACACTCAGCAGGTTGGGTCTCTATAAGCGATGAAGAAGGTGTAAACTCAACAGAATCAGAAACACAATGAGGATCCGTGAAGTTGCTAGCATGACTGCTGCTGTTTGTCTGGCTCTCACTGGAAATTCCACAAGAGTTACCGTCTGGGCTTTGGACGTTCTGGTCAATGTGAACAGTGGATTGGTTGGTTGAAGGCGTATATTTGTTGTCCAGGATCTGATAGAAGGAATTTTCGGCAGCTTGTAGAGCCAAAGGATCATGGACCACTGACGAGTCTTCTTCCACGTTCTCCTCCGTGAGAATTTCATTTAGGTACTTCAAAACAGAATCAGAAAATTCATTATCATCTCCAGAGGTCATTTCAGAGTTCAAGTTCGAAGAAGTACCAAAATTCGTAGGCTCAGCATCGTGAACAAGGTCAGACGGAAGGGAAGGAATATTCAGGAAGCTAAGATCCGGAGAGTCCTGACTAAACATATATGTATCGGATACATTTGGAGAACGATCAAAACCACGTAATATGTTCTCATCATCCAATCTTGAAACTCCTATTGAATCCAAAAACTCTCTGAAAGTTGAGTCCATGATCGTCAACTATGCACCAACCTGTCAAGAAACATCCTCAATAAGCCCAACTAGAAACGAACCTAGACTGTCAATCTGTGGGTGGGGTCAAACACACTCAAAAGAACAAAAATAGACACGGACTTCTCATTTCTACTTTCTTATTTGCACTGGTGGCCGCACACCAAGCAATGGTAATGATTATTATTTTTGGATCATAATTGAATGCCTAATTTATTAGACTGAACAAAGCCCACAATAACCAAACCAAACCAAACTGAGCCTTATGTCCCAATCACTTGGGGTCGGCTACATGAATCATTTTCCTCCATTGAGCTCTGTCAAAGGTCACTTGTTCACACAAACCTACTATACTCATATCTTTGCGCACCACAGGTCCACAGCAACTAATGTCAATTTAGGTCTACCTCTCCCCGTAACATTGCTTCCCAAAGCTATCCTATCCGCTCTCATAACTACTGTATCTCCTGGTCTACGGTAGACATGTCCAAACCACCTTAGTTTATTTTTCCTCAACTTCTCTTCTATGGGTGCTACACATACCATCTCACGAACCGTTTTATTTCTAATCCTGTCTCGTCTAATCTTATCACACATCCACCTCGACATTCTCATTTCCGCTATACTCATCTTGTTCACCTGTTGTTTCTTAATAGGCCAACATTCTATCCTGTAAAGCATCGTTGGTCCGATGGAAGTTCCATAGAATTTTCCCTTCAATTTTATCGGTACCCTCTTGTCACACAGTACACCAGTAGCGCTCCTCCACTTGAGCCATCCCACTTGGATCTTATGGGTCACATCATCGGCAATCTCTCCATCTCTACTAATAATTGAGCCTAAGTACCTAAAATGATCACTCTTAGGTATCTCATGGTCTTGGATCATCACTCTTTCTTCGTGCGCACTGCTGATACCACTAAACTTACACATCATATACTCAATTTTACTCCTACTTATCCGAAAACCCTTTGACTTTAATGTTCCCTCCAAATTTCTAGTTTCGTATTAACACTTCTAGCGGTTTCATCTATGAGGACAATGTCATCTGTAAACATCTTACACCATGAGATATCTTCCTGAAATTGTCTAGTCAATTCATTCATAATTAAGGCAAAGAAGTACGGGCTCAAAGCTGACCCTTGATGCAATCCTACAGTGATTGAAAATTTACTCGTTTCCCCTACTGGTGATTGAATGGTAGTGACGGCACCTTCATACATGTCTCTAATCACCTCGATATACCATTTGGTCACTCCATTTCTCTCCAGAACCCACCATATGATGTCTCTAGGCACTCTATCATAAGTCTTTTCTAAGTCTATGAAAACCATATGGAGATCCTTCTTCTTTGCTCTGTGTTTTTCTACCATTCTCCTTAATAGGTAGATAACTTCCATGGTTGATCTTCCAGGCATGAACCCAAACTGTTTCTCTGACACCGTAGTCACCATCCTCAAGCAATGCTCAATAACTCTTTCCCACAACTTCATAATATGACTCATCAATTTAACACCTTTATAGTTGTTGCAGCTTTGAATATCCCATTTATTCTTATAGATAGGTACTAGAGTGCTCCTTCTCCATTCGCCGGGCATCTTCCTAGTCATAATAATCTTGTTAAACAATTTCGTCAACCAAGTCACTCCCAAGTCACCTAGACTTTTCCACATTTCAATAGGGATACCATTTAGTCCTAAGGCCTTACTCGGTTTCATTCTTTCAAAGCTTTAACCACTTCGAACTTTTGTATTCTCCGATAAAATTCATATTCTATATTCTCGCCAAGTACATACACTTCCTCCCCACCAAATCATCCTTCATGTTTCTCATTTAACAACTTCTCGGAATACGACTTCCATCTATCCCTGATCGCCTCGTCTTTCACCAACACCACCGAATCAATACCTTTTATAAACTTAACTTGAGAAACATTTCTAGCTCTCCTTTCTCACAATTTGGCAAGTTTATAAATAATATTTTCTCCATCTTTACTATCGAGTCTAGCGTAGAAATTCTCATAGGCTTTCAACTTAGCATCCCTAACGGCTTTCTTAGCTTCCTTGCTAACTTGCTTATAACCCTGAAAATTTTTCTCATTTCGGTGCTTTTGCCACTTTTTAAAACACTCCTTCTTGGTTTTTACCATGGTTTGAACCTCGTCATTCCACCACCATATCTCCTTAGAAATTGGACATTTTCCCTTTGACTCCCCAAGAACTTCTTTCGATATTCTTCTAATACCATCAGCTATAGTATTCCACATATTATCACTATCGCCTTCCACTCCCCACCGTACTTCTTGAGACATTATTTCCTTGAATACCTCTAGTTTTTCCCCTCTTAGGCCCCACCATTTAGTCCATGGGCATCTAGTTTCCTTTCTCCTTCTAATATTTCCCTTGAGACAAATATCTAATACCAAAAGTCTATACTGTGCCACTATACACTCTCCGGGAATAACCTTACAATCCTTACATGTCAAGCGGTCTGCACCTCTAGCAAGAAAATAGTCGATTTGGCTTTTATTGGCTCCACTCTTAAAGGTAATTAAATGCTCTTCTCGCTTCCTACAGAGAGTATTCCCCACTATAAGGTCAAAAGCTATTGCAAAATCTAAAATCCTCCGACCACCTTCGTTAAGGTCATCAAATCCAAAACCACCATGCACATTCTTATACCCTTGCTTATGCACTCCCACATGACCATTGAAATTGCCTCCTATAAATAGCTTCTCCCCAAAAGGTATCTCTTGAACCACATCATCTGCTCCCAGAATTGCTCTTTAGTAAGATCATCCAAGCCTACTTGGGGTGCGTAAGCCCTAATAATATTAACTATGCTCCCTCCAATCACAAGCTTAACTAAAATAATCCGATCTCCTTTCCTTGTGACTGTAACTACCGAATCTTTCAGGTGTTTATCTACTATGATATCTACCCCATTTCTATGTCTATCCTTACCCGTATAGTAAAGCTTATAACCTGTGTCCTCTATCTCCCTAGCTTTCTCCCTTACCCACTTAGTCTCCTAAAGGCAAGCTATACTAAGGAAAGGAGATAGTATGTGCATCACCTACGGTCTAAACGTACTAATACAGTATTCATAACCGTAATTTCTTTTAATTTTTTTTTTGTTTAGCTTAAGGAATTGTAGGCAAATTTTTTAATAGAAATTCAGCTCTATCTGGTGCAAGACACATCTTCTACGGAAATTTTTTTTGATAAAAAGTTAATAACATTCAAATTTCTTACGCGAAGCCTTGTGGACTCAAAGATTTTTTCTTCGGGTCCAAGACTACGACAAAAAAATCTTGTACACTCATTCAAATGATAAATAAAAAATAATAATAAGAGCATATCTCCAAAAATATCTGTACCAACTTAATTGTGTCAAGTGGATTACTGTGCCGATTTACTTCTGCTGGGTTCAAAATATGCGAACACAATGAGGACAATCATGTCTTATTTTGACCGCACCATTCATACTTTTTATTTATTTATAAGTAATAAAACGTTATTGAGAACGCATCAAGGGGATGCCACCCATGTACCAAAAAAAACAAGGAATAGAAGAAAAAAAGACAAATAACAAAAACCCTATACCCCCTCTATATGCCAAAAATATTTAACATGTCAAAGAATTGACTTAAAGTAGGGTTGCAATCTCTAGACTCCCAACTAAAAAAAATAGAAATCAAACGATTGATCGCACTATTCATACTACTATGTGAATTTTGTAGACAACTTGTTGGTTAATATTGCCAGTAGTAATTTGTGAACACCTTGTGACAATTTCTTGGAGCCGCCACTAATAATTTGGGTGATTACGGTACGATTATGAATATCTCCCAAAGCATATGATATTTTGACAACAAAAAACTAATTATTTTTCGTGAACCAAATGGTTTATCAACTAGAAAATGTTCACTAATCAACTTAACCTAATTAAAAAGCTACTTATCTCATGCGATCAGTTTTGATATTTTCGTTCCAAGATTTTTTGAAGTTAGCTGATCCCATTAAGTTTTTAACGGAAATATAACGGATGGGGGAATTTGGATATTGTCAGATAAAGCGAGGGAGGGCAGTGGCATTTCAGAAACCTCAGGGGAGATCTTTGTATTTGTCAGAAACCTGAGGAGGGGGGGTTAAGTGAAATTTACCCTAATTTCCAAAGCATATGAAACATTAACAACAATAAACCAATTATTTTTCCTGAACCAAATGGTTTAGCAACTAGAAAATGTTCACTAACCAACTTAACCTAATAAAAAAGCTACCTATCTCATACCGACCAATCAATTATAAACATTGAAAAAATCAAGTGAATGGCTAATTTACAAACTCTTTAGACGGATATTTAGCTTAATCGACGCTTATTTAGAAAACAAATAGCTCTACTACATGCAAATGCAATAGTCTCAAAGTTCCCATCCCTTCGTACCCGCAGTAAATCTACTTCCAGAAATAAATTACTTCCTATCCCTAAAACACCATTAGGAATTTTATTCAGAGTTCCATATATAACATCACAAAAAAAATAACCCTACGAGAGAAAAAGGAAAGAAAGGGTTATGGTTTCTAGACAAATCACTCACTTGGATTGAGTATTTTGGTGTGAGAAGTGGAGAGTAAAAAAATGTAATTTTCGGGGGAGAAATTGAGTAGTATTTTGGTGAGATTGGGTGAGAAACGTCTCCCGTTCCTTTTCTTACCCTTTCTCACCATCCAAGTAAGCTCTAGATGCGGAATTAACAGATCGGATCGCGATCAGAAGAAGGAAATCCCCAAAAAACATCCAAACTTTGAACAAAACCCTAGACATGGAGAATCACTTGAAGATTGAAGCAGTAATAAAGCAAGCAACTAGACAACGACGCATATACACATCTTCGCAGTTATTGAGATGCATGAACATAAACACTTGTAGGTATACATATTCATACTTACAAACACAAGAAGAGAGCGTACCTCGTCGGAGTAGAGAGGGAGGGAGAGAGAGAGAGAGAGAGAGCAGAAAATGCAGAAAGCAGAGATTCCTGAGGGAAAGACGACTACAGTACGACCAGTGCTTCGGCGACAAGTCAATATGCGGGTCCCTATACCGCACGTAACAGGCTAACGGCCCAATATAATACTCGTGACGGGCCAACACTTCATAAGCATGAGTGGGCCCATTGGCCCAGCAGAGTGTTTCGCTAAAATTTACGGAGAAAATGACGGTCAATGACGTGTTTTGATAATTAATATCCGTCAAGGACATTATTAATGCTGAAAATGTCATTGGCAGGTATTAATTATCAAAACACGTATTGGGTATGTCATTGATAATTAATACCCGTCAAGGACATTATTAATGCTGAAAATGTCCTTGGCGGGTATTAATTATCAAAACACGTCCTGGGCCGTCATTTTCCAAATTTGCGGTGATACTGTGATAGGTCCGGTTCGGTCTAGACAGGATCCTCTATGTAGAAAATCTTTGTGCCTATGTGTCGATGGGTTTTTCCGTCGTTAGATTAACACATAAAAAAAAAATTACACAGTCCAATAGCCGGAAAATCCCTCTGCACAGAGACACGTGGGTTTTCGGGACAAAGGTGATCGGACCCTGGTCCGGTTCCGGTCTGAGTTTCCATCATACACTTGAGAACACGTGTGCGAAGAGATTCTGCTGCCTAATTTTTCTTACTTCTTGCCTTCTTGGCAAGATGTTGAAAAATTGCTCATTAGACTGTTAATATATAACAGGAGTGCTGATATATTGAAAAAACACATCTGATCAAAAATAAGATATTGAAATACACAGCATTGAAAATATTATAATTTTAGATTTTTGTTTAAATTGTTGATAGTATATCATCATAGTAGGTTCCTTTTTATTATTCGAATAGAAGATGCGTTTAAGACTTTTTCGTATTTTAAGACTTGGAACAAAATAGAGAGTTAATTACTTTTAAGACTTTGCCTTCAAGGCGTGTTTGCGGATTAAAAAAAAAAAATACTTTTAAGACTTTGAGCATCTTTGAGGATTGAGAAATACACTCTCATTAGTAGAGAAAGCGTAGTTTCGTCTAAAAAAAAAAAAAAAAAACCTTTTATGACGTATACCAAGAAGTATGTTTATATCATAACCTCCGCACATTTTGACCTTATTGATATGAGAATAAGCTAATTATTTGTCAAACCTTTAAAATAAAAATTTGAACAAATTTAACGGTTTCGATCATTAATGTGGGACCTTAAATATGTCCCACGCAATGTGATGTACATTTGGTGTACCCATAGTTGGATTCTTCTTTGATATACTAAAGCACGAATTGATCAAACCATTGCCGATATCCAACTTAGCTAATTTTTTACAGAAATTTCAAAAATGTATCTTAACTAAGGCGTGAGCATGTTTCAGAATATTGAACGGTTTGAATCATTTTTATGGGACCCAAAATGACCTTTCAGAAAATCAATTGAGTGCCAAACGGAGCTTTAGCAAACACGTACAAGTAAGAGCCCCCTCATACCCGAAGAAACAACGTCCCACACAAATAATTCGTTCGAGATGTTCGAATCTAAAGGAAAAAATAGTTCAAAAGAATATCAATAAGTGCTTGATTTATCCATCTAATAATTTGTCCCTCGTGAGGAAAAAAATGAATAAATTGATGCATAGCAGGGAGATTAACCCTTTTGAATACTGTGCGCTCTATTTTTTTTTTTTACTATGACATTTTAAGTTTTTTAATTAGCATGATTCCACCATATTTTGAGTTCTTATCAAATATAACAAATTTTGAAACACCCTACGAATTTTGAACATCTCTCACCGATATCGGATTGAGCTAATTTTTTACATGAACCCATTAAAATTATTTTAAGAATAACTTGTTGTCTGACTCATCTTTGTAGGACCCGTAATAGGCCCTGCCAAAATCAAGAAATTGTTGGGCCAAGAGCCCTGTTAATTTGGTGTAGTTAAAATGGGCAAGAAATTGATGATTTTTGCGGGACCCAATACGAGTTCCACATAGATGATTTAAACCGCAAGTTATTCTTAAAATATTTTTATGTGTTCCTTAAAAAAATTAGCTCAATCTGATATCGGTAAAGGCTATTTCAGAATTCGCAAGACGCCCTACGAATTCTGAAATAGTCCTTGAAAAAATAATCAAAATTAAGACGGTACCAATCTTAAAAGTTAGGCAAAAGAAAATTAAAAAAAAAACAAGCAATCCAAAGAAGGAGAGAAAAAGGGTAAAAATGTCAAAGAAATAGCTACAAGTTGCTCTCGAAATAAGAGTTGCGAGAGCAGTACATCAATGGAGTATTAAGTGTTCTGACAGAAAATAGCAAAGCAGTTCCAATAATCATGTATATTTCATGCATTAAAGTATCCTAGAGTTATAATAATTACCCCTTTAAATACCTAAAAAAACTACCAAGAAGGGAAAAAAAAAAACCGCAGCTGTTCAAGGGAAACCAAAGACCACCTTTCTTCCATTTGTTCAAATACCTTTTGATTTTAAACCCATTCACATTCAAAATCTTCGTCCGCAATCTTTTTTTTTTATTATTTCTGATATTTTTGTGTCCATTGCTGTCAATGTGCCTTTTGCCCTCTCCACCTTTTGTGCTCGGTAGGGCTGTAAATGAACTGAGCCGTTCGCGAACTGTTCGAGGCTCGGTTCGGCAAGAGCTCGTTCGAGTTCGATTCGTTTGCTAAACGAACTGAACTTGAACCTCAATTCTAGGCTCATTCTGTAAATGAGCCGAACTTGAGCCTAACGGTATTCGACTCGGTTAGGCTCGTGAATATATACTTAAATTTAATTAATAATTCAATAGGGGTCTATTTGTAAATGTAAAATTTTTTAAGGTTGTATATATAATTCAATACTTATTTTTCTCCCAAATTCTATACGATCAATGAGAGAGTTTGGGTTCGCTTGAGTTTAATGAGCCGAGCCAAACCAAACCCGAGTCTTGACGAGCTCAATTCGAGCTTAGATTCGTCTTGGCTCCATTCATTTGAGTTTAACAAGCCAAACTCGAGCCAAGATGTTCAGGTTCGAATCGAACCCAAGCTAAACTCGAGCCAAACTCGAGCCAAACTAGTACCTTAACGAACCCAACCGAGCCAAACCCGAGCCTTGAAAAATTTTAACGAGCTGAACTCGAGCCGAGTTGTTCAGGCTCGAATCGAACTCGAGCCGAACTTAACAGGGTTCGGCTCGATTCGGTTTGTTTACAGCCCTAGTGCTCGGTCTTGCTTCTCGTTCTCCCACGCAGGGGAGCCGTGTTTTCAACGAATGCCTTTATTTTTCTCTTCTTTTGCCTCTTGTAGTTTTTCAGCTGTTGACTTGCATCTCCTCTCAAACGAAGCCAATGTGTTCTTTAGGGCCTCTTTTTTACCCTTCTTTTCCTCGGTTGTAAGAGGTAGCTTACGCTACTCTGTAACCAAAAAAAAAATTAGATAGAGAAAAGTGAGACTCCTGATACCATGAGGAAAACCCTAATTTTATCAAGAAGAGAGAGAGAGAGAGAGAGTGACAGATAATTTTATTTTCTCAACTAAATGTCAACAAAAGACGTACATCTCTTTTATAGTTCAGATCTCCAACCGACTTAACTAATGATCAATATAAGCACTAAACTAATTACAACAGAAAACTAATTACTGATTACGTACAAACTAATGATTCTGTCTAACACTGACCCTTCATTTTGCTTTAGTGATCGACCAAGTTGAGAGAGGAGACCGGATGGGTGTGGTGAGGCGAAGTGGCAGAGGAACGGCAACGGCAGAACGAAAGTGATGGTGTGTTGCCAGAACACCGGCGATGCAGCTTGAGTGGAATGAGTGAATACTAGACTCCGCAACACGATGGGAGATGAACTTTAGCAAATATCTAAATCACTTACATGGAGAGGGGTAATGCGAAAAGGTTTGATGCCAATTCTATCATCGATATTTTTAATGATATGAAAGAGCGAAATGCAATTGAAGATGCCTTATTTTACTAGATAAGCAATATATATCAACTTCCGTGGTGGCACTGTTAATAACGATCATCATTTTGTTGTCAGTAGTAATCTTAGTTTTATCACTTTGGATTTTTGTGTTCCATTATTTGGGAGGGGGAAACATGCTAATTGAACTTCCTAGGGAGTAGCTCCTTACATAGGCAATGTTTAATCAATTTCTTTTATATGCTTGCTGCTTTATCTTTTTTAATATTGTTTGATTTTCTATCTTGAGGTATGGTGCAAAAGTCGCCACCGCATCAGGCATCACGCATAGGCACGACACGTTTAAGAGTACCATGCCACGACACATGCACAGCACAAGCACGAAAAAAGCACGGACACGACACAACATGATTAAAAATTTAAACATATAAAATAATTAATCACAAAAGTATATGTAAGCTACGTGTACACTCTTTGTCTTATAATTGATGTGTCACAATGTTGATGATTACAAATAAAAAAGTATTACATTCATTTTTAAATTTGCAATTGCTTTCATGTACATTTTAAAATGTGTTTGTACCTAATTAAAGGCATCAAAATAGCTTACAGCAGCCTAGGTAAACAAAAAGCAATTTTACCTCAACCCAAAAACCTCTCTAAGTATACCGATCTACTGTTGAAAAGGTATCAAATAAAATATTATTTTTTCTCTCTCCTTCCTCATCTGGATGTGGGTTGATCTCCAGCTCTCTGCTTTTTGTCCGTTGATCAGTTGGAGTTTCTGGATATATTTTATGATAGAGAGTCTTCTTCTTTTTTTGATAGAGAGTCTGCTGTACAGTTGGAGGAAAAAGTGAATTGGGAAAACATAAAAGTAACTTTCTGGATAGGTAATTTTGCTAGGCTTGATGTACATGCTCTTACTCCGGAGGTTCACATCGTTTTTCTTTTGCAAAGCGTCACTTTTCATTACCAACTCAACGAGGTTGACATGGTTCAAATCAAGTAAGGTACTATTTTTGTTTTTTTTTGTTTTTTGGAATCAGTCAATTTTATTCAAGCCCGAAGGCGAAAATTACATCGCAAAATACAGGAGTGCACCAAGCTATCTAATTCGGGACTTTAGGACACCCTGCAAAGGCAAATCAACACTAGGTGCCGATATGAAAATCCCCCATGGTGGCACTGTTAATAACGATCATCATTTTGTTGTCAGTAGTAATCTTAGTTTTATCACTTTGGATTTTTGTGTTCCATTATTTGGGAGGGGGAAACATGCTAATTGAACTTCCTAGGGAGTAGCTCCTTACATAGGCAATGTTTAATCAATTTCGTTTATATGCTTGCAGCTTTATCTTTTTTAATGTTGTTTGATTTTCTATCTTGAGGTATGGTGCAAAAGTCGTCACCGCATCAGGCATCCCGCATAGGCACGACACGTTTAAGAGTGTCGTGCCACGACACATGCACAGCACAAACACGAAAAAAGCACGGGCACGACACAACATGATTAAAAATTTAAACATATAAAATAATTAATCACAAAAGTATATGTAAGGTACGTGTACACTCTTTGTCCTATAATTGATGTGTCACAATGTTGATGATTACAAATAAAAAAGTATTACATTCATTTTTATGAACTTTTGTAGTGTAAAACAACACCACATGAATTCGTAAACACCACCACAAAAATTCATAACTTTGAGCCGTCTTTTGTTATTACAAAATTCATACGAAACAACATAACTGAGCTTGTGGTCGCTAGAATATGTGTTCTTCAAAACATACCTTCCACGTCCATGTTTTCGAACCCCTCGAACCAGAGCTTAAACTTCCTCAATAGTGAAAGGTATATTCTTGCGAAGTCGCGCTTCATTTTCGCTACTAGATGGATTGGAGTTTTGGCCCTCCTGGTGGGTATCCAGAGTAGGCATATCTGCACCAGGATAGACAATGACCTCGTTGGAGGAACTAATTAATTCCTCACCTGGAAACATTGTATTAACTTCGACAGCAGCCGCGGTGGCAAGATTTTAACTCAGCGCTGACAAAAATGTATACAACAAATTTTGTATACAAAACACTATATAAGATAACTATATTTACTTTGTATGAAGACTTATCGAACCCGATTTATGTCATTTTATTGAGCTATATGATCTATTTACTCACAAATTTTTGTAAATTTTCATTTACTCTGTTTTGCCCGATTGATTCAGTGCCGACAATAGGAAAGAAATATCAACTCATACGAATGAGCTTAAACCCATCCATTCTTACAAAAAAAAAAAAGCTTTTCAATTCTTACAAAATCTATACAGGCACCAGTGTAAGCTTAAACCTCCATATTCTTAAACCTCCATATTCCAGTTATAGGGTTGCCAACTCATGAGCTTAAACCTCCATACTTGATTTGAACCATGTCAACCTCGTTGAGTTAAGAATGAAAAGAGACGCTTACCAAAAGTAAAATGATGTCAACCTCCGGAGTAAAATTGCTAGCAAAATTCCCTAGAGAGGTTTTAGGGTTAATTTCTATTTGTTTACCTAGGCTACTATAAGTTATTTTGATGCCTTTAGGTCATGTACATCAGACTAGCAAAAAGAACATTTGTAGCCATTTTACATTACATAATATTCTTGTACTCCACCAAAAGACACCATTTGGTGAGGATGTTCGGGTTTTGTCGTAGAAAGTCCTTTTTTGTTGTGTACACCCCTTCAATTAATGTGTGTGCAGCTGGATGATATAGAACGGGGGGACAGCTCTCACCTCCATCTAGCAGAAGCCGATTTTCAATGTTGTCGAGATTGAACAACTCACCTGGGAAACAAATACAAGACCAATCTTATTGATACTGCATGTAGTACTTTTTAACATAGGCAATGTTTAATCAATTTCTTTTATATGCTTGCTGCTTTATCTTTTTTTAATGTTGTTTGATTTTCTATCTTGAGGTATGGTGCAAAAGTCGTCACCGCATAGGCACGACACGTTTAAGAGTGTCGTGCCACGACACATGCACAGCACAAGCACGAAAAAAGCACGGGCACGACACAACATGATTAAAAATTTAAACATATAAAATAATTAATCACAAAAGTATATGTAAGGTACGTGTACACTCTTTGTCCTATAATTGATGTGTCACAATGTTGATGATTACAAATAAAAAAGTATTACATTCATTTTTATGAACTTTTGTAGTGTAAAACAACACCACATGAATTCGTAAACACCACCACAAAAATTCATAACTTTGAGCCGTCTTTTGTTATTACAAAATTCATACGAAACAACATAACTGAGCTTGTGGTCGCTAGAATATGTGTTGTCCAAAACATACCTTCCACGTCCATGTTTTCGAACCCCTCGAACCAGAGCTTCAACTTCCTCAATAGTGAAAGGTATATTCTTGCGAAGTCGCGCTTCATTTTCGCTACTAGATGGATTGGAGTTTTGGCCCTCCTGGTGGGTATCCAGAGTAGGCATATCTGCACCAGGATAGACAATGACCTCGTTGGAGGAACTAATTAATTCCTCACCTGGAAACATTGTATTAACTTCGACAGCAGCTGCGGTGGCAAGATTTTAACTCAGCGGTGACAAAAATGTATACAACAAATTTTGTATACAAAACACTATATAAGATAACTATATTTACTTTGTATGAAGACTTATCGAACCCGATTTATGTCATTTTATCGAGCTATATGATCTATTTACTCACAAATTTCTGTAAATTTTCATTTACTCTGCTTTGCCCGATTGATTCAGTGCCGACAATAGGAAAGAAATATCAACTCATACGAATGAGCTTAAACCCATCCATTCTTACAAAAAAAAAAAAGCTTTTCAATTCTTACAAAATCTATACAGGCACCAGTGTAAGCTTAAACCTCCATATTCTTAAACCTCCATATTCCAGTTATAGGGTTGCCAACTCATGAGCTTAAACCTCCATACTTGATTTGAACCATGTCAACCTCGTTGAGTTAAGAATGAAAAGAGACGCTTACCAAAAGTAAAATGATGTCAACCTCCGGAGTAAAATTGCTAGCAAAATTCCCTAGAGAGGTTTTAGGGTTAATTTCTATTTGTTTACCTAGGCTACTATAAGTTATTTTGATGCCTTTAGGTCATGTACATCTGACTAGCAAAAAGGACATTTGTAGCCATTTTACATTACATAATATTCTTGTACTCCACCAAAAGACACCATTTGGTGAGGATGTTCGGGTTTTGTCGTAGAAAGTCCTTTTTTGTTGTGTACACCCCTTCAATTAATGTGTGTGCAGCTGGATGATATAGAACGGGGGGACAACTCTCACCTCCATCAAGCAGAAGCTGATTTTCAATGTTGTCGAGATTGAACAACTCACCTGGGAAACAAATACAAGACCAATCTTATTGATACTGCATGTAGTACTTTTTAACATAGGCAATGTTTAATCAATTTCTTTTATATGCTTGCTGCTTTATCTTTTTTTAATGTTGTTTGATTTTCTATCTTGAGGTATGGTGCAAAAGTCGTCACCGCATAGGCACGACACGTTTAAGAGTGTCGTGCCACGACACATGCACAGCACAAGCACGAAAAAAGCACGGGCACGACACAACATGATTAAAAATTTAAACATATAAAATAATTAATCACAAAAGTATATGTAAGGTACGTGTACACTCTTTGTCCTATAATTGATGTGTCACAATGTTGATGATTACAAATAAAAAAGTATTACATTCATTTTTATGAACTTTTGTAGTGTAAAACAACACCACATGAATTCGTAAACACCACCACAAAAATTCATAACTTTGAGCCGTCTTTTGTTATTACAAAATTCATACGAAACAACATAACTGAGCTTGTGGTCGCTAGAATATGTGTTGTTCAAAACATACCTTCCACGTCCATGTTTTCGAACCCCTCGAACCAGAGCTTCAACTTCCTCAATAGTGAAAGGTATATTCTTGCGAAGTCGCGCTTCATTTTCGCTACTAGATGGATTGGAGTTTTGGCCCTCCTGGTGGGTATCCAGAGTAGGCATATCTGCACCAGGATAGACAATGACATCGTTGGAGGAACTAATTAATTCCTCACCTGGAAACATTGTATTAACTTCGACAGCAGCTGCGGTGGCAAGATTTTAACTCAGCGGTGACAAAAATGTATACAACAAATTTTGTATACAAAACACTATATAAGATAACTATATTTACTTTGTATGAAGACTTATCGAACCCGATTTATGTCATTTTATCGAGCTATATGATCTATTTACTCACAAATTTTTGTAAATTTTCATTTACTCTGTTTTGCCCGATTGATTCAGTGCCGACAATAGGAAAGAAATATCAACTCATACGAATGAGCTTAAACCCATCCATTCTTACAAAAAAAAAAAAGCTTTTCAATTCTTACAAAATCTATACAGGCACCAGTGTAAGCTTAAACCTCCATATTCTTAAACCTCCATATTCCAGTTATAGGGTTGCCAACTCATGAGCTTAAACCTCCATACTTGATTTGAACCATGTCAACCTCGTTGAGTTAAGAATGAAAAGAGACGCTTACCAAAAGTAAAATGATGTCAACCTCCGGAGTAAAATTGCTAGCAAAATTCCCTAGAGAGGTTTTAGGGTTAATTTCTATTTGTTTACCTAGGCTACTATAAGTTATTTTGATGCCTTTAGGTCATGTACATCTGACTAGCAAAAAGGACATTTGTAGCCATTTTACATTACATAATATTCTTGTACTCCACCAAAAGACACCATTTGGTGAGGATGTTCGGGTTTTGTCGTAGAAAGTCCTTTTTTGTTGTGTACACCCCTTCAATTAATGTGTGTGCAGCTGGATGATATAGAACGGGGGGACAGCTCTCACCTCCATCTAGCAGAAGCTGATTTTCAATGTTGTCGAGATTGAACAACTCACCTGGGAAACAAATACAAGACCAATCTTATTGATACTGCATGTAGTACTTTTTAACATAGGCAATGTTTAATCAATTTCTTTTATATGCTTGCTGCTTTATCTTTTTTTTAATGTTGTTTGATTTTCTATCTTGAGGTATGGTGCAAAAGTCGTCACCGCATAGGCACGACACGTTTAAGAGTGTCGTGCCACGACACATGCACAGCACAAGCACGAAAAAAGCACGGGCACGACACAACATGATTAAAAATTTAAACATATAAAATAATTAATCACAAAAGTATATGTAAGGTACGTGTACACTCTTTGTCCTATAATTGATGTGTCACAATGTTGATGATTACAAATAAAAAAGTATTACATTCATTTTTATGAACTTTTGTAGTGTAAAACAACACCACATGAATTCGTAAACACCACCACAAAAATTCATAACTTTGAGCCGTCTTTTGTTATTACAAAATTCATACGAAACAACATAACTGAGCTTGTGGTCGCTAGAATATGTGTTGTTCAAAACATACCTTCCACGTCCATGTTTTCGAACCCCTCGAACCAGAGCTTCAACTTCCTCAATAGTGAAAGGTATATTCTTGCGAAGTCGCGCTTCATTTTCGCTACTAGATGGATTGGAGTTTTGGCCCTCCTGGTGGGTATCCAGTGTAGGCATATCTGCACCAGGATAGACAATGACATCGTTGGAGGAACTAATTAATTCCTCACCTGGAAACATTGTATTAACTTCGACAGCAGCTGCGGTGGCAAGATTTTAACTCAGCGGTGACAAAAATGTATACAACAAATTTTGTATACAAAACACTATATAAGATAACTATATTTACTTTGTATGAAGACTTATCGAACCCGATTTATGTCATTTTATCGAGCTATATGATCTATTTACTCACAAATTTCTGTAAATTTTCATTTACTCTGCTTTGCCCGATTGATTCAGTGCCGACAATAGGAAAGAAATATCAACTCATACGAATGAGCTTAAACCCATCCATTCTTACAAAAAAAAAAAAAGCTTTTCAATTCTTACAAAATCTATACAGGCACCAGTGTAAGCTTAAACCTCCATATTCTTAAACCTCCATATTCCAGTTATAGGGTTGCCAACTCATGAGCTTAAACCTCCATACTTGATTTGAACCATGTCAACCTCGTTGAGTTAAGAATGAAAAGAGACGCTTACCAAAAGTAAAATGATGTCAACCTCCGGAGAAAAATTGCTAGCAAAATTCCCTAGAGAGGTTTTAGGGTTAATTTCTATTTGTTTACCTAGGCTACTATAAGTTATTTTGATGCCTTTAGGTCATGTACATCAGACTAGCAAAAAGGACATTTGTAGCCATTTTACATTACATAATATTCTTGTACTCCACCAAAAGACACCATTTGGTGAGGATGTTCGGATTTTGTCGTAGAAAGTCCTGGACGAAAAAAGGAGGAAAGAGGAAGGAGTCATAACGAAAAACTAAATGAGCCCATGTTAATCCATAGTACGTCGTTGTTGTCAATGTGGATCGATGCAGAAGTAATTAACTGAGGTGCTTACGTACTCACTAAGAAACTTCCGGCCAATCACACATCGAAATTAAAGGGATGGATCAGTCTCCTTCCTTAGCATTGAAGAAATTCGCGCAATCTCTTCAAGACTAGTTTATTGGGCCCTTACTGTGGAGTTGTATTGGGACCTTATTGTATTGGGCCCTTAGTCTTTAATTTTCACAATTTAGTGATAATTAATCTAATCACCATTGGATCGAAACCTAATTTATAGCATATATGTCTTGATGGGGTTAGGCTCATAGAGAGATTAATCCTCATAAAGGATCTGGATCCGGAAGTTAGATCTTTCGTTTGTCATTACCATTGCACCATTCAGAACTTAATTCGGCAATTAATCGATCCCTTCATATATAGTTGTTGGGTTTTAACATGTAGTACGTACTCCCTAATTTGTGCGAAAATGAAGCATATGATTTCAATTCAATCCAACATACTAGTATAATGCAGCAACAACCATGCGCTAGCTACTTACCTGATGTGAGCAGGTAACGGGTCATATCCAAATAAGGGGAAGCAGTTCCTGCAAAATCGAAGACGGAGTTGGGAACTTCTCCATATAATATATTGAAGGAGCTATATATATATCCTCGGCATTCTGAGACAAATAATAGCCTGCATGCGCCAAACTTATTAAGAATCTTTGTCATGTCCAGCGGCATTAAGAAAGTCAAGAAAGTGCAGTTCACATAAAAGTAACTTCCATCTGGACTAATAATCTTGAAAATGAGCATGGTGTCCATGAAGGTTTTTTTTTTTTTTTTTTTTTTGTCGTTCTTTTCTCTTTTTTGCTTCCCGGAATAAAGCTTCCCAATCAGTCTTCCTAAAGCAACCATGTGGTGCTCCGGCCAGGGGCCTCTCCCACTAAACATTTGTGTGAGAATCATACATTTAGTGGTAGAGCCCACATCAATGTGTGGTGGATGAACAATAAGTAATTTTCTTTTTCTCTTTTTTGCTTCCCGGAATAAAGCTTCCCAATCAGTCTTCCTAAAGCAACCACGTGGTGCTCCGGCCAGGGGCCTCTCCCACTAAACATTTGTGTGAGAACTATACATTTAGTGGTAAAGCCCACATCAATGTATGGTGGATGAGCAATAAGTAATTTTCCTGTCTTCCACATTTTCTATTTTAACAAATACAGTACTTGAATCTGCAATCTAACAGTCTCAGCGATCTGATGAAAATCGTTTAAAAAAAAAAGAAAGTCTCAGAATATTGAAACATATATATACACGAACTTTAATAATACCCCCAGAACTACGAGAACAAAATCTTTGCATCAGCGAGAAACCTTAAAAAGGACCCGGCCGTGTGTCATTGAAATCATGTCAAACATAAAACCATGCACGCAAATGGGCAATATACATAAATTTCCCGTCGTGAAGCAGCTGCCCACTCAGCTGACAGCTATCCATTCTTTGAAATAGCTTTCCAATAAGAACTTCGCATGTACACAAATGCATGAAAATCTTTGGGTATCATTGTCGGAACAAAATAGTTGGATTAGTTTTTAGTTAAAACAAAAATGCATAAAATTATGACTAAAAGATCAAAAATGCTACTGGTACAGAAATTAACCCTTGCACAGATAGCGCGTACAACATGCTTTTGGACCTGTCTCGGATCCAACAAAGATAATCGAAATCGCTCATTTTGTTTAGGATCCTCGCAAAAAATCAGCTCCATCCAATATCATTAAGGGCGTTTACAAAATGTCCATATTTGCTAGCCTAATTTTGAAGCAATATTGGACATTTCGTAAACACACCCTTAACAATATTGGATGGAGCTGATTATTGCGTGAACCTTAGACAAAATATTTTGAACAAAATGAGCGGTCCGATTATCTTTGTTGGATCCGAGTCGGATCCAAAAGCGCGTTGGGCGTTCTATCGTGTGCCACACGCGCCCAATTTCTGACAAGAATTCAGCATTACATTCAATGCGCTGCTACTTTATCCTGCAGTGATTGCTCTTTTGAATAAAATTACCAACTACCCCCTCGCTAATTCCTATCCTCTCTTTCTTTCTTTTCTAGGACGTACTGAATTTTTTTTGAAACCCTCTTAGGTGGTGTTACACATTTGTTAAAAATACTTTTTTTCAAACGAAGGAAATTTCAAACTCATATATAATAAAAATAAAAAATATTTTTTCAATATTTTTACATTGTTTAAAAGATAGATCTATCAAACAAGATCCATATTGGTAGAAAAATTATTTACATAAACACATAATTTTTGAACTTAAAATTACCTTCTTTTTATAAAAATTCTTTTTTTGGAGAAATCGGAACAACCCCTTTTTTTTTTTTGATCCGAAGAACAACCCCTTATTCTTCCTCAAACGGGATTACAGGAAGATTTTCCGATGAATACCAAAAACCAAATCATATGTGTCTTGCCCTTCTCTCTCTCCGAACTCGATCTATTTCTCTCTCTGCAAAGTGCAAACCCAGTGCCTAGCTTCTTTCCACTTCTTCCACCACAACAACCAATCGGTGACGGTGACGAAACTATTCTCTATTGGCAAAGCTTCTTCACCAAAAATGCTAGGGGTACATATGAAATGTACATATTATGTACATATCAGTTTTGTGGGGCCCACCTCGGGTCCCACAAAGATGATTCGAACCACCCATTATTTTTCAAACATTTTTTTATGGAGCCCTGTAAAAAATCAGCACAACCCGATATCGGTAAGGATTTTTTTTGAATTTGTGGGGGTAATTGCTTAGTTTCGCCCCTACAAATTCAGAAAAAATCCTTACCGATTTCGGGTTGAGCTGATTTTTTACAGGGCTCCATAAAAAGATTTTTTTAAAATAATGGGCGGTTCGGATCATCTTTGTGTGACCCGATTTGGGCCCCACAAAATTTGTATGTACATTGTATGTACATTTTGTATGTACCTCTAGCAGCACTCCTTCTTCACCGTCTCCAACTATTCCGCATCCATTCTCACCTCCATCTAGAAGAAAAGGGGCGACGGCAGAAGGAAGGGGTGGGAAACCCTACCCCAAACACTCTCTCTCCACCTCTGTATATGGATTTTGATTTGGGATCCCAAACCCCATATATATTGCGCCATAGATTATGTGTGTGTCAAAATTAGGCTATTGGACCAGTTCCTATACAGCCCTTGGGATTCTCTTTTCATTTCAGAGGGATAAAAAAGAAAAATCATTTGAAAATCTGCCAAAAAAAAATTGTTGAGGCTGGGATTGTGGAATACGGGTTTTTTTTTTGTAAAGGGTGAGCCGTGATGTTTGGCCGGATATTAAAAGGCAACTCGCCGTCGGGAACCCATCAGAAGATAGAGTGAATGAAAATAAAAGAGTAAGGCTAAGTTCAGCTAAAGAATTTTTGGACTTTTTTGGTTTTGTTTTTATTCAATTTTTTTTGAATTTGTTCATTTTGGGAATTTTTTTACCGTTATTAATTTGTCTTAATGAAAAGAATCAAAAAATTAAAAATTATTAGCTAAATATTTTTGAAAATATTCAAAATAAAGTGGTTTTTTTTTTGGTTTCATGTTGGATATTACAGAAAACATTAGGGTAAAAGTAAAAAAGATTTATTTTTTCAATTTCTCACCAAGACGAATTGAACAAACGTGGAAAAAAATTAAGTAAAAACAAAATGGGAAAAAGTACAAAATCCCAGGGTAACTTAGCCTCAACGATTTACCCACTGGTAATGGGCCACAAGGGACAAATTGATTGCAAGCCCAAAGTAATGGCAAAGGTATAGCTCAAAATGTGAGCCAGAATAAAGCATCCACCAGTTTAGGCCCGCAGTACAGGCCCAAGGAAAACGACAGGGACCGGGCCAAAACTCAACAAGAGAAGGCACCAAAGCCCACAAAATCAAGCATTGGAGAAAGCAGCCCAACAAAGAGAAATGGACAAAAATCATAGGCCCAAACCAAATGACAACCACCTCAAACCAAATGGTAGTGCCCAACAAAAGGAAGTTATACATTCGGGTCATAAATACGAGAACAATCCTCTGCTGAGGAAGCAACGGAGCAACCCACCGGATACTATTATGAAAGAAATGGGAGAAAATACCTCTAAGAGCAAGTTTACCAGTCACAAGCAAAAAATGCTAGGAAACAGTGCACATTTTACATTTTACCTTCTCATATTTTTTAACACTACACCAATACAATCTATTTTATCTATTCTTTATTAGAATTTTAATATATAGAGGGAGAGAGAGAGAGAGAGAGAGAGAGAGAGAGAGAGAGAGAGAGAGAGAGAGAGAGAGAGAGAGAGAGAGAGAGAGAATACAATAAAAAATTAGGTAGATGATGAACAGTCCCACTCTATTTTTACCGTGGAACTGTTGCTAGAGGGAGTTTACCTCCCCTTTTCCTATTCTGCTGTTGACTGCTTTTGTCACTTTTGGTGATCTAAAGTGGCTATAAAGGTATTTTGCATGAGCTGATAAACTTACTCTAAGAGCAAGTTTATCAGGTGACTTAAAAAGGAGAAAAAGCTATTTTGAAAAACGAAAGGACAAAAGTTTTCCTGCACCAGATGAGGTAAACACGTTGCTATTGTTCCTCTAGCTACAGTTCTTCGGCATAACAAGCAAAGAACTATTCAAAAGCCACCCAATTTTTTATTGTTTCCTCTCTCTCTCTCTATCTCTCCCAAAAAAGAAAAAAGGTAATAAAAGTAATAATATTTTAATAAAGAATAGGTTAAATAGATAGTATTGGTGCAGTATTAATGAAAGAGATATGAGAGCAAGTTTACCAGTCATTAGGTAAAAAAAATGGTGAATAGTATATATATTTTATTTTATCTACTCATATTTTTTTCAACACTACACCAACACTATTTATTTAACCTATTCTCTATTAAAATATTAATAGAAAACAATAGAATAATAGGTGGAGCTTTGTTCTTGCAGAAGAAGAAGAAGAAAATGTAGGAGAGAGAAAAAGAAAACAGTAGAATAATGGGTTGCTTTTCAATAGTGGTTCACTTGTTTTACCAAAGTACTGTAGCAGAAGTCACTATACCAGAGGATTTACAGAAGCTGCTGCAGGTGAATTTTTCTCATTTTTAATAGGTAAAGTAGCTAAAAAGCTTATTTACCCAAGCTGATGTACTTGCTCTGGGTAGATAAAATGAAAAAGTGCACTGTTTACTAGCAATTTTACCGTGCAATAAATAGCGTGGAAGTGGTTCTTGACATCCTGAACCCTGACTCCTCTCAAAGCAGAGAAGTTTTTCAGTGCCGAGCGGGTATTGCCGACGTGGCACCCGCTCGGCGCATCTCAGCCGTTCGATTTACTTTTGGCCTGCTCGGATTAAAACCCTCTCTCTCCCCTCATCCCAACACTTTCTCTCTCCCTTTTTTCTCTCAAAATCTGAGCCGTCCAAATACGAAATGAACGGCTCGGATGCACAAACGGGCACCACGTGGTACCCGCTCGGCATTGAAAAATTTTCCCTCAAAGCAGCCAAAATTCCCTCTGGGAGGGAACAAACCCTAACACTAATCAAAACCCACATTTGAAGAAACCGCCGGACATTCTTACTTACCATGAATACGCTAGAACTACAGAATGCAGCCGTGAGCTACCACAAGGTGAACATGTGGTTAGAACCAGGGAGAGAAGTGGTTCACCTAGTAAACGTAGCTTGGTTGTTGGAGGAACTAAAATTCAAGATCAAGCTATGCGAAGTATTCCTGGAGGGAATGGACAGTAGTTGGGGTGTGTATGGAAGTAAAATTGGGGAGGTGTTGGTTAGTCAATGCTGGTACAGTAGTTGGGGTGTGTAGACGATGGCAGTGATGTTTGCAGCTGTAGGTAAGGAATGCATTCACGTCTCCTCTTCTCATTTTCTTCCTCTGGTGAGCTCTTCATTTTCTTCCTCTGGAGAGAGAGAGAGAGAGAGAGAGAGAGAGAGAGTATGCTCACTTTGTTCCTACAGATGCTCATGTCGCCGGTGAAACTCCCCATCTCCAGATCCCCTTGTATCACAATTCCTCCAGTCTCAGTCTGACATCGTTTCTTGAGTCACCTGTTCTCCTCTCCAATATCAAGGTTAGGTATGTCTTCTTCCACTGAAATTCAGTAGCTTTTGTTTCAATTCGAATTGGATGCTCGGATTCTATTTAGGGCATTGTTTGAGTGCTTTTCAAATCACTTCTCCTTTTCCTAATTTTGTTCTCTATAGATTACTGGAAAGCCAATTGGCGGCGTCGGCTGCCGGTATCATGCCAGTGCCGGCAAGTAAGAGAGACGATTCGCTGGTGCTGCAACATGATGGGATCCATGGCGCATTCTGTCACTGCAAGAGATCGTATAGCTCCGCGAGAGGTACATAAATCAATTACCATTAATTACTTTTAAATACTTCTGTATGTAAGTTTTGGAATTTGGTTGAAAAAAAATCAGAGACCACGATGTTTGGAAAACCCCCCTTTTTCAAGAGCTTTTGTCAATGTGAGAGCTATTTAGGTGGCCTTATTATTATTTTTTAATCGATTTGGTAGTTAGGGAAACAATGAGTTTCCACGTGGATTTAAATTTTTAGTATCAAGGAAAAGTTTTTGGGGTTTAGATGTTCAAAAGTTCTCTTTGCCTATATTTATTTTTGTTTTTCTTTGGACGTTAAATATTTCGACAGAGGTGGTGTTCCACACTCCGTGGGCGACACTAGGACGTCGGAGTAGAGAGAGAAGAAAGTGACGGAAGCCATGGGCAGATTGTACTGGAGAAGGAGGAGTGACTGTGACTCTCTGATCGTATTACCAATCATCTTTGTTGTAAGTGCTTGTATTTTGTTTGCACACAAAGCTAATTCTTTTGTAATCAATCGTTACGCTTTTCAGAGTTTTATATGTTTATTTTTGTGATTGGTTTATCAAATATTATGCATGTCTCACACTGTATGTCACTTGAAGATTTTAAATAACCTCTTTCACTTCTTGTACATAAATCAAGTACATTAAAGTGTTGGATGAGTAAGATTGCTAATACTATATATTGGTTGCAGATTATGGATGCAGGAGGATTAGAAATAAGGGGTCACAATTTCCTCTCTCCGATTTCAGAGGAAACATTTATTTGGAAATATATGCATCTTTGATTCTAGGTTTCTATACGTATAGAGTTGTCTGAACTTCTAACACCGTGTTTGGTTGCATAGAAAATTAGAGGAAAGAAACAGAATACTTGCTTTCTTGAACCCTACAGTAAAGATCCTTTGTTGTATTTTTTATTTATTTGCCATAGAAAATTTTGTTGGATCTAGAATTCTCGTAGAAATTAGTGTAATCTTTTTCATGTCCAATATCCTTCGTGCAGAAACACCCAAACCTTCTTTGTTTTTATTATTTCGTTTGACTATAATGCCTTCTAATTAATCTAATTAGAGTACCAATTCGATCCTTTTGCTTTATTCTAATTAATATAATAAATACACAATGGATAACGGGTATGATAATCATGCGTAGCACATAGCAAAATTATTAGTACTCCATATAACAACGATTGACCAGAATAGTTCATAAATGACACATTTTGACTACACCCCGACTTTCCCGAATCCTAAGAATCATGAAAGCAATAGAGTTGTGCATAATTATTTGAAACTTCGCGACACCAAAAGAAAGTACTTGCGTGAGTTCTCCAATCTGGAGTAATGAAATTGATAAAATTATGCACGGAATTATTTTATTTTTTGAACAAATTCGCACAACTTTTCGTACAGGATAAGAAATTTGGGATAATTTTTTGTGTGTGGTAAACTAGGAACATTAGATAGATAAACTAAGAGGCATACAAGAGTCTAGGGTATTCCACCCCATTTGCGTCTTCGCAAAGTTGCGAATTAATACAAACCGGAGCAACATTAAATAAATGAAAATCTAAAGCGGCACATTTGTTTCCTGGGATAAATTTATTAATCAGGCAGTCGGTCTGACGGACGAAGTATTTAATGGAGTAACTAGCTAGGACCATGAATACTGCTGCATGGCTAGCTAGTGGAATACGCCGTTTTGAACATTTAGGACCCTTTGAAGAAGCGATTCCTCAACCCCTGGTCTCCTGCTGTGAGCAGGTAGCTTGGCAGTCTTCACTAGGTTTCTCCATTTGTCCTACATCAGCACAGAGAGATCAGAAACCGTGTGAGAATACAGCCAAAGAGCACTTGTCAAGAAGATGAAGAGAAGCAGCTTTAATTATCCAATCGAGGCCTTAATTAGTTTGCTTCTTCTTCTTCTTCCTTCTTTGTCCCCCCTTTTCCAAGGTAATACTTGTGCTAGTTCTCAAGATTCACACACAGGCACAAACGTGCACACATATTTGTCCCCCTTTTCTAGCTAGGAAGACTTAAATATCACTTTAAAAAATTTACGAGTAATAATATTTTGTGATGGACATAGAACATTAAATCATTAAAGGGCGAAAATAAAATTCTGAAATTATGCCGAATAAAGTCAGGGGTATTATGGTTGTATAAGAGATGAGCGCAACTTAGAAAATGTTTAATAAAGTCAGGGGTATTATGGTCTTTTCATCAACAGAGAGTCAGTAGAATTGAAAAAAATGCAAAAACTCCTCTGGGGCTCGTTGTCAAATTGTGCCTTTCAGTCAGGGTATTTTGGTAATTGAACAAAAAATGGGAAAAGCCCAAAATGCCAAAAGGACCTATTGGGCTCCTTTTCACTTCTCGCCTCTAAACGCAAAATCAGTGAATGTGTTTTTTGGGAATGAGTTATGGAATGAGGTGCCAAACAACCAAAACTGAAAAATGAGATAATGAAAATGTGAAAAGGAGGTATCCAAACACCCCTTAGTCTGGTTTTGAGAATGTGTTTTGGTAAAATGCATTCTCCAAACACATCCCAAACAACAAGAATGCAGAACCTCAAAATGCAAAATGTAGAATTTGAGCTCCCAAACAGGCTCAATATCATTGGATTCTTCTTCAAAGATTAATATTAAAAAAAAAATTGTTGTTCAAAAAAAAAACTCCTCACCTTCAGATCTGTAGGCGTCCGCCTGCTATCATTTCCAAAAAGTAAAACTTCATCCTTGATCTCTTTCCATCTGCAGAATAGGAATACTGATTGAAACTTCATATACAAAACAGGAAATACCCGTAAAATTTTTCTAGTTTCAACAGTTAGGCTCCGTTTGTTTCGACGTAAAATGTTTTCGTGAAAAATGTTTTACTTATTTTTTGGTGTTTGGTTGACAAAATCAATCATTCTACCTCCACACCCACTTACACACCCACACTCACAATAGGGGTGGAGCCCGCACACACTACACACCCAGTGTGCGTGGGTCCCACCTCTATTGTGAGTGTAGGTGTGTAAGTGGGTGTGGAGTTAGAATTTTTGTTAGACAAAACAAAATCCTGCTTTGTATACTTCTCTCTCATCTGAAGCCAGCTTGTGAACATAATTATATCCCTTTTGTTCTTCTCTCTCTCAATTCTTTCTGCTTAGCCAAAATTTAGAATTAGGGAAAATATGAGTTGTTTTTGTGGTTAAACTATTCAAGGAAATAGATATTGTTCAAATGTGAACCAAACACAGAAAAATAAAAATGAAAAATTTGTTTTTGGCAAAATTATTTTTAAAAAAAACATTTTACATTAAAAAATATTTTACGCTGAACCAAACTGAGCCTTAATTTAGGGTCATAACCAACAATTCACTGCATTAATAAAAGAAAGCAGGAAAGGAAAAAGGAAAAGTCTGACATTCTTTGCGCAAATCAAGATTTGTTTTTCAAAACATATATACTACCGTCCAGTTCCAAGTCTTTCAACCGCTTGAACCAGTTCTTCAACTTCTTCAATGGTGAAAGGGTTATTCCTGCGACGCGCTGGGTTGAATCCAGAAATTCTTTCTTGTGGGGGCAATATCTGTCGACCATAAACAAAAAAATGATAATCAAGCACAATAATACAAATCTAGACTTCATTGTATGCAATAAGTTTTATAATATGGACGTATGATCAGGCCCGGTCCTGAGATTTTCGAGGCCCTAGGTGGGATTTTGAAACCGGATATCTTACTTTTTTGTATATAAATAGTTCGAGGTTTAGTGGTTGATAGCTGATTCCTTCTTAGTACATGGGGTTGCGAGTTCAATACTCTGCAACTTTGTTTTTAACACCTTTATTTTTTTTTTTAAGTTGAACAAATTCGCGTTCAAAAAGGAAGAGGTCAATGATCAAACACGAGACCTCTTGCAGAAAACGCAGGGTATATAACCACCGCACCACAACATTCCATTTTTTGAAATACTTGACATATATAATATTTAATATAATCTAATATAATATTTCATTTTCTTCAAAAAAAAATCTTGGAATCGAGTGGGCACGTGCCCATACTAAATCCGTCCCTGGCGCCTTGGCCTTTGGCTTTTTTCAAATGAATTGGATTTGTGGCACACCTGGTAGGTATTGAGAGCATGGATATGATCATATGCACCACCGGAATGGACAATGACCTCTCTGGAAGAAGTGGCGCGGCCTTCGCCAATTACCATATGAGTCTGAGACCTCACGAGCTCATTATGGCCTTGAATGAAACCTTCATTCCAATTCCGTTGAATATAATTACCTTCACATGATGAAAAAGGACATACTTAGCTTCCAATTTTCCATTTTAAGAAACGTACTTAATTAATCTCTGATCAAACAACCTCTAAGAACATAGACACGAATATTAAAGATCCCTGTGATATCCAGTTCACATCCAAAAGGTCACTCTAGGTGAAATAAGAAATAAATATTTAAGAGAAACTTAAGTAATTGAATACGTAAATGTGAGTTGGTCATTTTCTATCTCAAGATTAATTAGTTATCTAGACAATTTGCTAGTGAAATTACCAGTATGCCTTGTGCGCGTGTCCCTTTTATCGTTGTACTTTATTTTGATTAATAAAACTTCTTTTCCCGATTAAAAAAAAAGACTGAATAATAGTATAGATACACTTTTGAAAATAAATTAGTGTAATGAAATAGGAGATCAGTGAAAGTGGTTGAGTAAGCACATTTAAAACACATTGATAATAAGTAATAAGCTTTTTTTTTTGGGTACGTCGGAAATGCATTCAACTAAAAACGAAAAGTCCACAACATAGAGTAGCAAAATATAGCGATATTACAGACCTATAGAAGGCCACAAATAATTAGTCTGATAACTGCCTAAGGTTGAGGATATCTCTAATTATAAACTCCCTGAGGGGTCAACTGCCAAGAGTCCAAGACCATCTCATCATTTTGCTCGGCTCCTAGATGGGCAAGATGGTTTGCACACTGGTGAGCATTGCGATAGATGTGTGAGTTAATTAACGACGTGCCCGTTCGAGTGCGCAAACCGTGAGCCTCATTGATGATAACACTCTGTGCATGGTTGCACGGATTGCCTTCTGTGATCGTTAACAGCAATGAGAGCATCAGATTCGATAGTGACACTCGTCAGGCTCTTCTCCAAGATGATTGTCAAACTTCTGTAAATCCCCCATAGCTGGGCTTCAAGGCTGAACTCACAAGTAATAAGCTTTTACGCAGATAAGAACATTGACCAAAATTCAAACAGCTAAGTATATAAATATTAAGTACCTCAACTAAACGACCCATGCACTAAACGACGTACAATATATAGTTAGCTTCATAAGGGTCTAGTCTAGGTCAGGAAAATTATGAATGCTCTCACCTCCATTTGGTGTAATGTTAGAAATACCGTCCCAGTACAGTTGAGAACTTTGGCTATCATAGTTTTCAGGATTTAATATCTGATCACCTGAAAAACAACCACGAACAAATGGGAATTAAGCAATAAGGCACAGATAATTGGCATCCAAAAGTTTTGTTAAATGTATTAATAACATGCAGTTCATGCATATATATAACCAGTTACCAGACGTGAGCAGGTCGAAATTATAAGGCCAATCAGTTCGGTTGTGACGAGGGAAGGACCTGTCCTCGGCATCCAGCTGAGAGAGATAGCCAGCGTCGAAGTTAAATGAAACCTGGTTCCTTGAAGACATAGAGAGAGAGAGAGAGAGAGAGAGAGAGAGAGGATTTTCCTGGGGAGGAAGGGAAGGGGTTGTCTCAATACTTGAAGACTTGAGGGATATACACATAGAGAGGGAGACGGATATATATATATATAGAGAGAGAGAGGGAGATATAGAGAGGGAGAATTCACCTTGCATATTGGTACCCTTGAACTCGCACGGAGATATAGAGAGGGAGAATTCACCTTGCATATTGGTATCCTTGACCTCACATAGTGTGAATGTCCAAATTGTAACGAGTGAGGATATCGGATAGGGTATTGATAATGTCAAAACCCTTTTTGTTTCTTCCAAAACTCTTTTTGTTCATGCCAAAACTTAAGGTGTATCTTTCATGCCATGACTTAATTACTCTCCACTACATCACTTACTTTACGAAAATGCCCCTTCAAATTCCTAAGGATTATTTAATCGTTCTTTTTTATTCTCCTACTCTAAACCCATCAAAGCTTGAACGGTGGAGGGCTGCAAGAGCTTGGCTTGGGTTTTCCCTTGCCAATACCTAACAAATCTATTGTTCTATTCTTTAATCAGGTAATAATTATAGAAATATTTTATCCACTATTTGTTCTTTATTTGAGCTTCGGTTGGGTTTTCCCTTCCAATCTCTGACAAATCTATTGTTCTATTCTTTAATCAGGTAGTAATTAAAGAAATATTTTATCCACTACTTGTTCTTTATTTGAGCTTCGCTTGGGTTTTCCTTTGCCAATCCCTGACAAATCTATTGTTCTATTCTTTAATCAGGTAGTAATTAAAGAAATATTTTGTCCACTACTTGTTCTTTATTTGAGCTTCGCTTGGGTTTTCCCTTGCCAATCCCTGACAAATCTATTGTTCTATTCTTTTTTTTTTTTTTGATCGGCCTATTGTTCTATTCTTTAATTAGGTAGTAATTAAAGAAATATTTTATCCACTATTTGTTCTTTATTTGAGCTTCGCTTGGGTTTTCCCTTACCAATCCCTGACAAATCTATTGTTCTATTCTTTAATCAAGAAATATTTTATCCACTACTTGTTCTTTATTTGAGCTTCGCTTGGGTTTTCCCTTGCCAATCCCTGACAAATTTATTGTTCTATTCTTTAATCAAGTAATAATTAAAGAAATATTTTATCCACTACTTGTTCTTTATTTGAGCTTCGCTTGGGTTTTCCCTTGCCAATCCCTGACAAATCTATTGTTCTAGCTTCGCTTGGGTTTTCCCTTGCCAATCCCTGACAAATCTATTGTTCTATTCTTTAATTAGGTAATAATTAAAGAAATATTTTATCCACTAATTGTTCTTTATTTGAGCTTCGCTTGGGTTTTCCCTTGCCAATCCCTGACAAATCTATTGTTCTATTCTTTAATCAAGTAATAATTAAAGAAATAATTTATCCACTACTTGTTCTTTATTTGAGCTTCGCTTGGGTTTTCCCTTGTCAATCCCTGACAAATCTATTGTTCTATCTTCGCTTGGGTTTTCCCTTGCCAATCCCTGACAAATCTATTGTTCTATTCTTTAATCAAGTAATAATTAAAGAAATATTTTATCCACTAATTGTTCTTTATTTGAGCTTCGCTTGGGTTTTCCCTTGCCAATCCTTGACAAATCTATTGTTCTATTCTTTAATCAAGTAATAATTAAAGAAATAATTTATCCACTACTTGTTCTTTATTTGAGCTTCGCTTGGGTTTTCCCTTGTCAATCCCTGACAAATCTATTGTTCTAGCTTCGCTTGGGTTTTCCCTTGCCAATCCCTGACAAATCTATTGTTCTATTCTTTAATCAGGTAATAATTAAAGAAATATTTTATCCACTAATTGTTCTTTATTTGAGCTTCGCTTGGGTTTTCCCTTGCCAATCCCTAACAAATCTATTGTTCTATTCTTTAATCAGGTAATAATTAAAGAAATATTTTATCCACTACTTGTTCTTTATTTGAGCTTCGCTTGGGTTTTCCCTTGCCAATCCCTGACAAATATATTGTTCTATTCTTTAATCAGGTAATAATTAAAGAAATATTTTATCCACTACTTATTCTTTATTTGAGCTTCGCTTGGGTTTTCCCTTGGCAATCCCCAACAACTCACGGGGATTATTTAAAGGGAGCTATTGTAATGGGGTTGCCCATTGGGTGGCATCCCATTATTTAAAGGGAGCTATGCCAGTTGATTGGGTTTCTGCAATCCCCCCTTCTCTGAGTACAATTTCCCTTGCTCTGAGTACAATTTTGTTCGCCCTCCTTAAAAGAGGATGAACATTACCTTCCCTCTTATTAGTTGAAATAATATGGATTCCACCACAAAGTGATGTCTTGCTTACCATGCAATACACTTTTTGGTAAGCGTGACATCACTTTATGGTGGGACCCATGTTATTTCAACCAATAGGAATGAAGATAATGTTCACCATCTTAACTGGAGGGTGAAGAAAATTCAACTCCCCTGGCCCTCCCTTTCATTTTTTATGCAAAAAGCCACGTTTTTCCCTGTAAGGATGGCTCTCAATTTTGAAGGGGCATTTTCATAAAATAAGTGGTGTAGTGGAGGGCAATTAAGTCATGGAATGAAAAGTACACCGTGAGTTTTGACAGGAGCAAAAAAGGTTTTGGCAGGAACAAAAAGGGTTTTGGCATTATTAATTCCCTATCGGATATCTATTTCTTAAAAATTAATGCAATTGTATCTTTAACATGCACAATATGAAAAAAAACACTCCCGTAAAAATCCTTAAACATCAACAAATCAAATAATGCTTTAGATTTTTTGTTGTTGTTCCAATATAACTTAAACCTAAAAGAATAGAATTGTAAGAGCCAATATTTTAAAATTTAAGCACACCAGCAGTGTTCTGTATCAATTAAATCAATAAAAACAATCCGTGTATATATATTGTGGAAAAGCCTAGAGTGCATGTACCGAAGTGAGGATCTCTTTGTGTCGACACGTGGCGTCAAAACCCTAGGTCTTTTTTCTTAAATAATATAAAATTGTTGGCGTCAAAACCCTTAATTACTACTAATTAAAGA
The DNA here is from genome assembly GCA_020567845.1 of Rhododendron henanense subsp. lingbaoense. Classification (NCBI taxonomy): domain Eukaryota; kingdom Viridiplantae; phylum Streptophyta; class Magnoliopsida; order Ericales; family Ericaceae; genus Rhododendron; species Rhododendron henanense. Next base: position 8,207,564 of record CM036323.1, read on the forward strand.
ATCAAGGGAAAATGACGGCCCAAGATGTGTTTTGATAATTAATACCCGCCAAGGACAAGCTAAAAACATTTGCTAAAGCTGAAAATGTCCTTGGGGGTGTTAATTATCAAAACACGTCATTGGCCGTCATTTTCCCAAGAATCAAACTTTGCCTAATTGGGATTTGTGAACATAATACTAAATCGATCTTGCTATTGTCAGCTCACTGGGCTGACGATAAACACACTAAAAGACAAGAAAAATATGTATTTATGTGTACTTTATATACCCTTTAATACACATTCACACACTTACTATTGTCAGTCAATTAGGCTGATTTTAGAATTTTCCATACTAAATTAGTATAATAATCCAAGAAAATAAGTAATATATATAAAAATTATCCAAATCATAGCAAAACTGGAAACTTGCAGCGGTAAGAATGTTGACTTCTATGCCATAGGTCGCTGGTTCAAACCTTTCTAGCTTTCCCAACTTTTCTTTTTACTTTTCTTTTTATAGCAGATGCTCAAACGGCTGGAAAACAAATAAAAAACCATTCCATCTTGCTGCTAGCAGGAGTTGAACCAAGAGCTTATGTCATAGCTATGCCAACAAATAGCTTTCTGTTAGTTCCACAACTAATTGTAATACACTATTACTCTCTCCGTCCCAATTTAAATCCTTCATAGTCCATACAAAAACTAATGTAATTTTGAATAAAATATAATATGCAGAAATATGTTTTTTTTTTAGTTCGAAATTGCACAAATTTCTGTGGGAAGCATTTAAATTGGGATGGAGGGAGTGTTCCATTTATTTTTTTCTTAATGTTCTTCACTATCTGTTGTTTGATCAAGGCTAGAATTGAAAGGTGACCCATATGTATACAATTCCTGGATCCGTCACTGGTTACATTAGAGGTAGGGTCAATAAACGAACCGAACGAACCAAACAGTAGTTGATTGTTCAATCTTGATTTGAAAACAAAACGAGTTTTAAAAATATGTTCGGGATTGGCTTGTTTATGAGGCAAACCGATCTCAAACGAGCTTTAATTGCGCGGGTCGCGAATTGATCACGAGCAGCTTGAATTTTGTATAGATCATAAGTCGAATAACCCAAATATAGTTTGTTTGATCTTGGTTCGCAAGCGCATAACGAGCTTCAAAAATATGTTCAAACTTGGTTCATTTCTGTAACAAACTGGTCTCCAACGAGCAGGGGCGGACTCAGAATATTCTACCACTGGGGTCAAATATCCTCGTACACAAAGGCTCGTTGTGACGTGTAGAAATTGATGCTTGTGAAGGTTCCTTCCTTTTAAATTTTCTCTCCATAGCTATAGGAAAATTTTAAAATTTTAAATGTTTATCGTATATAGTTTTTAATAAGTTTGCTTAGGTTGGATTAATGATACAACCCAATTAGGTACACAAAATTCAAAGTCTGACTTTTAATGAAGTCTTTTTTCCGTGATTCCATATGATGTTTGCTTTAACTTGTTAATGCACAATTCTCAATCAAGTTTTACAATCTACAGTTCTAAAAAAAAAACACAAACACATGCACATGCACACACAAATAAAATCACAATCTAAGAGAAAAATCAAATTTCCCTCAAGCCCAAGGATTAGGTTTTACATGAGAGTAATAATCAAAGTGTTGTTTTGCTTCTGTTAAAAAAAAAAAAAAAAGTGTTGTTTTGCTAAAAAATGAGAGAGAGATCAAGATAAGCAGTGCACTTCGAATAAAAAAATATACTTATGTTTTTTTAATCTTGAACAGACAGTTATTGCTCCGTTTTCTTCCTTATTTTTCCTTATTGAGAGAGAGAGAGAGAGAGATTGAAAAGAAGGGTGGGACCACAAAAAGAACAAATGCTGTGGGTGAAACAATAATTCTACCACCACACCCATTTACACACCCATTCACACACCCTCACTCACAACAAGGGTGGGACCCACACACATTAGGTGTGTAGTGTGTGCGGGCTCCACTCTTGTTGTGAGTGTGGGTGTATGGATGGGTGTGTAAATGAGTGTGGTGGTAGAATGACTCGTGGGCGAAAAGTTGGACCTATGTTTATCCTAGTTTTCAATAAGTTTGTTTAGGTTGGATTAATGATACTACAACCCAATTAGGTACACAAAATTCAAAGTCTGACTCTTAATGAAGTCTTTTTTAATCTCGAATAGACAGTTCTACATCCTGCTGTGCACTTCGAATAAAAATATTCTGAAACTTTTATTTTTTTAATCTCGAAATGACAGTTCTTGATCCGGTTTTTTCCTTATAGAGAGAGAGAGATTGAAAAGAAGAGTGGGACCACAAAAAGAGCAAACAAAGTACTCCCTCCGTTCTTTTTTAAGTGTTCTGCTTCGTAATTTCAACTTATTAAAAAGACATCATCATTATACTTTTCACATCAACTTTTTCCTCCACTTTCACTACTTACCCATCATCATTACACTTTTACTCATTAACTTTTCAAAATGGAATCTACTTTTAAAGACAAAATAGACAATTCACCAACTTTTATCCACTAACTTTACAAATTAGACACTTATTAAGGGACAACCCAAAATGAAATACTAGACTATAAATAAGGGACGGAGGGAATAGTTGTTACTCATATTAAAATGCAAAACCGATCCAGAGTAAGGATAAGACAACTGATGATATACTTCATGCCTAAACAACATTAGAAATTGATTGATTGGTTGTAGTATACAGTCATGTTTGGAAAGGGCCGGATGGAGTATTTTCTGGATCATATAATTTTTCTACTTTTCGGATGGGGCATGCAAATTCTAATAATATGTACTGCATGAATTAGAGTCCACGGATGTTCTTTTTAGTCAAAAACCCTTTGTTTATAGTACCTTACTTGATTTGAACCATTTAACAAAGAAAGTCTTGGTGAAAATAATCGGCAGTACTCCAAAAAAATTTACAGTCTCATTAATCATTCTCTCTAGAAAAGAGAAAAGTCAATATTGTCTAGAGCGAAAGTATTACTACTAGTAGCACTTATTTTTGTTTTGTTTTGACAATCAGGAATAGTATCCGGGTCAGCTTACGCATACCTTAACTAATCATCTCTTCGGTCCAATACTCAAAGGCATGCCATCTACGTTGATACTAAAAAATTCATAAGAAATTACTTTCTTAAGGCTTGATTCCAATAATCTAACATTGATCAATTGTGTGAAAAGCAAATCCACCAACCAACTAGCCCTCTAACATTTACAACTAGTAGTATTAATTAATAGAGATGTGCTGAATTCTAAGGAATAAGTCGTGGGGATGGTCGCCATAAAAATTTCCAAAAAAAAAAGAAGAAAAAGAAACGCATAATTGTATAACTATTTTTATTATTTATCACCAGACAATATAAATCAACCACTTCTAGATTTGTAACTAAACAAATTAAATAGCTAGAAACCTTTCTAGGCACCGTTCCACTAAAGTTCTAATTTTTTTATTTTTTTATTTTTTGTTTTACGAGAAAAGTCATTCCCTTAATAACATGCAATACATGTCATCATCACAAACCTTAGGGGGAGTTAATGTAATTTACCCAACAATTTTATTAAGTAACATCATAAAATGTTATAAAAGCAATGAGCCCTCAAAGCCTCGTAACAAATTTATATTAATTTAGAAAATCAAACTGCTATCTCTTAACAAATCACAAATCATCACTAAATTGGACCCACTACGCATACATTACACCCTTTATTTGAAACACACAACAGAAATACTTCGTAAATGACATAACAGTGACTAGAATGATCCGTGTGAATATCAGCGTGCTTGCTGGTGGGATTAGAAGCCATTCTCAACACGTCGGACAATTTCCAAAAGCCATTCCGGAGGGACAGCTCCTCTCCTTTGGTGAGCAGGTATATTGGCAGTGTACACTAGAGTTTTCCATTTGTCCTACACCAGCAGTGTGCCATCCAATACCAAGTGAGAATACAGTCAAAGAATTATCAAGAAGATGGAGCCAAGCAGCTTATACTTGCTAGTATTTTTTTTGGCCAGACTACTTGGATATAATTGTAATTTTTGTTCCTCATTTGTTTAATTAATCTTTTTTTTTAGGGCAATGCTCAGAACGGTTCGTCTCCTTGAATAACTCTCCCTACAAAAAATTAACTCAATCGTATATAAGTGCGTGCTTTATAAAATCAACCAATTTTTCAGTTTAATTAAGAAGCTTGATAGGAATTTGAACTGAAATAATGTGATTTAAACAAACATTTTCCGATATCCGTTTGCAGTGGGAGCTAGCTGTGAGTGACTGAATTAATGACCCAATGTGTCTTGCCATTGATTTTTCATAGGGTTAATTAAGATATCATATTTGAAGAGATAAACCATTTTGATTAGTGAAATAGAACCGGTAACATGGTGGGTATGTTAAAACTCTAAAGCACGCATGCAAAAAAAATAAAAATAAATAAGAAGCATTCAAATCAACGATTATGGAAAGGTTGTAGTGAACTCCTCACCCTCAAATCTGTCCTCGTACGCCTGCTGTCATTTCCAAAAAATTCAACCTTGATCTCTTTCCAGCTGTAGAATAGGAAAAAGGATTGAAAAATCATACGAAACAACATTACTGAGCTTGTGGTCGCTAGATGTGTTCTTCAAAACATACCTTCCACGTCCATGTTTTAGAACCCCTTTAACCAGAGCTTCAACTTCCTCAATAGTGAAAGGTATATTCTCGCGACGTTGCGCTTCATTTTCGTTAGATGGATTGGAGTTTTGGCCCTCCTGGTAGGTATCCAGAGTAGGCGTATCTGCACCAGGATAGACAATGACTAATTAATTCCTCACCTGGAAACATTGTATTAACTTCGACAGTGGCTGCGGCGGCAAGATTTTAACAAAGTGGTGACAAAAATTAATGTGTACAACAAACTTTTTATAAAGTTTTTACAAAACACTATATAAGATAACTATATTTACTTTGCTTGAAGATTTATCTAATTAACCTTATTTATTTCATTTTGTTGAGCTATATATATGATCTATTTACTCACAAATTTCAATAAATTATCATTTACTCTGCTTTGCACGACTGATTCAGTGCCGACAATAGAAAAGACATATATATCAAATCATATGAAAAAAATATACAAAATTTTAATACATTTTTTGAAAACCTAGGAGTTCACTTAATTAAACCCATCAAACCCTAGTGGAGAGCCGCTGCTAAACTTCTGATTTAGGCCAAAAGTCATGCAAGAGGAGTTCACTTAATTTATTTTTGTTTTTCCATGCCTCGTGTCATGCCTGTGCAACTTTCGTGCTGTGTCCGTGCCGTGCCCGTGCAACTTTCGTGCTGTGCCCGTGCCGTGCCCGTGCAACTTTCGTGTTGTGCCCGTGTCGTGCCCAGCTAAGACTATGCATGTCGTGCCCTGCCAAAAGTCATGCAAGAGGACATGTTCCTTATAACATGTCCTATTGGATCGAAAGAGTTTTTGATTTTGATTTTGATTTTGATTCCCAACGAAGAAATGTTGGGATTTGTCCCACATCGGTTAATTATCTCCTCCAAAACTAGTATATGAGCCTGGACGGCCTCTCCACTCTTTGCCAATTGGTTTGGAGTTGGATGCTTTAACATGGTATCAGAGCTAGGATTTCGGAGGTTTTTCCCCTTTGTCTGTGCCATAGTTGCACTTTCTTTCATTGTGATCCGTGTGTTCCGGATCCTTTGTTTACCTCTCCACGTGCGAGTCGGGGGTCGCACGTGCGGGGGAGTGTTGGGATTTGTCCCACATCGGTTAATTATCTCCTCCAAAAACTAGTATATGAGCCTGGACGGCCTCTCCACTATTTGCCAATTGGTTTGGAGTTGGATGCTTTAACATGGTATCAGAGCTAGAGTTTCGGAGGCTTTTCCCCTTTATTTGTGCCATAGTTGCACTTTATTTCATTGTGATCTGTGTGTTCCGGATCCTTTGTTGACCTCTCCACGTGCGAGTCAGGGGTCGCACGTGCGGGGGAGTATTGGGATTTGTCCCACATCGGTTAAATATCTCCTCCAAAACTAGTATATGAGCTTGGACAGCCTCTCCACTCTTTGCCAATTGGTTTGGAGTTGGATGCTTTAACAAGAAAGATTTTTCTAATCAAAGAAGAACGAGTCATGCAAATATTGAAAAGATTAGGGGACAAAAAGAGTTGCTTTCAAAAGGGCAATAGATTTCCTGTTGTGAAGCTGCCCCCACTAAGCTTAAACCCATCCATTCTTTTACAGAAAAGCTTTTCAATAAGAACTTCACAAAACTACATACGACAAATGCGTGGAAAAAGATTTTTGGGTATCATCATTTGTCTTATTGGCCCTTTTTTTAATACTTTTATTAAATTCACGGTAGAATACTAGGATTAATAATTCATTCCAATGCAGTTGGACTCTAGTAAGGACTCTAATAGCACGTGTAGTGTTATTGCACGAGAGAATATATTTAATGGTATTATATATTATCAGCAAGATCAGGTCTGGCCTTGGGATTTTTGGGGCCTAAGGAGAATTCTTAGATAGGGCAAAAAAAACTCTTGAGAAGGAAAAAATTTCACCATCCTTATTGTCAATCTGTTCATCTAATATGAATTAGTTATTCGACTTAAAGAGATCAATAGCATAAAATTATGACCAAAAGTCCTAAAAGATCTACTAAAGACGGAAAAAAAAACTCTTGTAAAGAACAATTTTTTCACTGTCCTTATATATTGTCATTTTGTTCATCTACTTATATGGACTTTTTTAGATTTCGGTCTATAAATATTTCTTATTTTTCCTTGTTTAATCTGCAAATTTTTAGGAAAAATAGCAAAAGGCGAAACAAACTCTTATTATTGCCTCAACATGGATGATATAGAACGGGGGAACAGCTCTCACCTCCATCCAGCAGAAGCTCATGATTTGCCATTAGAGATTGGAAATCAATGTTGTCGAGATCGAACATCTCACCTGGAAAACAAATACAAGACCAATCTTATTGATATTGTATGTAGTCAAAGCGAAAATGAAGCAAATGATTTCCAATCAACAATAATACTACACACAGAGTACACAATAATACTTGGGACATGACACTCCACTTCACCACAACATCAACCACACTCCCGTATGTGACACTGCATTATTCGCACTTCCATTACCTGCCACGTACGTAGGCGGGTGTTGTGGTAGAGTACTATTGTGTCCCTAGCATTATTGCACAGTATCAAGCACAACCACTTACCCGACGTGGGCGGGTAACCGGTCTTAACCAGAAACAAGGGGGAGGGAGGGGGTTCTCTCGACAGGTTGCTACAGAAATAGCAGGAGCTATCAATATTTTCCTTGTGAAAGGAACAGCCCATGCCACCGGTCGTCTGAGAATCAAACGATGACACAAACAGGAGAGAGAAAGGGGGGAGCTAGAGTGGGATGGGCAAAACAAGGGAAGGAAGGTAGACTACTTATACAGGCATCAGGCAACCAAGCTGCCAACTCATGAGCTTAAACCCATCCATTCTTACAAAAAAAAAAAAGCTTTTCAATTCTTACACAAAAAAGCTTTAGTCAAAACCCTTTTGTAAACCCACCCTAAACCTGCATATTTCAGTGATGTGGATGAAGTCAAAACCAGAATTGCGACGTGGATGAAGTCAAAATTTGACATTAAGGTTTATACGGTCGAAGATTTTAAGGGATATCTCAATGGAATCCGAAAGGTGAAATTGTAATTTAGGTTTAGGTGTGTTTACATCCAACTATTTGTTGGATGTTTGTTTTATTTTCTTTTTCATTCGCTCCCTCGATGTATCTCTTTCGAGTTTATAAAAGTTTTGTTTGCCGAGAAGGAAAAAAAACCTGCAGATTCCAGCGGGTTTGTGGTAGGTTAAAACATACATCTGCATATTCCACCAGTGAAGTATTATAGTCAAAACCCTTTTGTAAACCCACCTTGAACCTCCCTGTTTGACGAACCCTCCACTCCGTTGATGATAAGATTTGAGATGGGTTTTAATTGCTTTTGTCTCAGTCAACTGATTCCATAACATGAATTCAAAACAGACACGAGTTGGACCTACAAAGACAGGAATCTGTAGTTTGTGGTTTGTGGGTTGAGGTGAGGGAAAAAATATTCCAGCGGTGAAGTGTTTTAGTCAAAACCCTTTTGTAAACCCACCCTAAACCTCCCTGTTGGACGAACCCTCCACCCCGTTGGGTTTCTGTAGTTTGTGGTTTGTGGGTTGAGGTGAGGGAAAAAATATTCCAGCGGTGAAGTGTTTTAGTCAAAACCCTTTTGTAAACCCACCCTAAACCTCCCTGTTTGACGAACCCTCATCCCCGTTTGGGTTTCTGTAGTTTGTGCTTTGTGGGTTGAGGTGAGGGAAAAAATATGTTTCCAAGGCTTCAAATTAGGTTAGGTTGAAAATGAGGGTATTATTGAATTAGATAAATACAAGTTATAAATGGGCGTGAAAAGAAAATGGGGCTAGAAAGATTTCTTTTGGATTCAAACTGAATCACTATTTATTATGGAACATTGTAAATATACAGTATAAAGGTAACGAGTACTCCAGTTTCTTTTGGGTTCAAACAGAATCACTATTTTGGTTGTACTCTTGATCACCTTGCTAGGTTGGGAGTTGAACACACAAAAGACTTAATGTTTGTTATGGACATGCCTATCGAGATGAGAGAATTTGTAATTAGAGATAGCTTGAATATCAGGCAAGTACTTGACTAGGTTGCGAGCTCATATGCTCAGTTGCCCAAAATTTTGGTTGTACTCTTAATGTGGTACTCTCTTACTTAAGTTTAATGAATTTCCGTTTGACCGAAAAGAAAAAGAAAAAAGAATCACTATTTCAGTATTTATACAGTAAAAAATTTGGATTTCTCTCCCAATATAGCATAACTGGCCCAAAATGCATACGTATAAAACATACATATGCATTTTGGGCCTGTCTTGAATTCCACAAAAATGGTCTGAGCTACTCATTTTGTGCACAATAGTTTGGTTAGGGTCCCTGTAAAGAATCAACTTTTTCGAATTTTGGTAAAGGCGTTTGTGAAACATTCAACTCTGTTTTAAAATCGAGGCTTATATTCTAAAGCAAAGTTTGAGGGTTGGAAAACGCTTTTTCCGATATACAAAAAAAATTATTTTTTAAAGAGACCATAAACAAACCATTTTGCACAAAATGAGCTATTCGGATCATTTTTTATTTTTGTGAGACCGAAGATGGATCCAAAATGAGTATATATGCGGTGTATGTACATGAATGTAATGCGGTTCTCTCGTAGCTTCTTGGCAATGACGCTAGAGGCACTTGCTAGCAGAGCGGAGCTCATAAAAGGATCCTTTTAGCTTTTCGGCAAACAACCTTTGGATTCACCTTCTGTGATGGTATGTGGGTCAATATGCAAGCTATCCAGTTCCAGCCCTATGCTTGACAAAAAAATAAAAAATTATTTGTCAGCTTCAGGAATTTGCATTATGGTGTTCAAAAATTACCTTTAATTCTACTAGTTTATTTATTTATTTATCGAGGGTGCATGTCCAAAATATTTTACCTCGACTAATCCCTCGAGTACATGCAAGTCTCCCATCCTACATGTATTGTACCGGGCCTAAGCCTTGGGAGTAATCTCAAGGGAGAGTGAGTTATGAAATTTCACCATAGATCCACCCCTCAATATTCGAACTCGGATTCATATAACCAGTGAGATTTAAAAAATACTCCGAACATAATACTCCCCAATGACTTTTCATATCTAAGCCAAACAGAATTAACTTAGGACATTAATCCACATCCACTAGTACTAGTCTTCGATTTAAAGGAAGATTGTCCTTATCATTAGGGTGAATAGGTTGACACCAAAAAAAAAAAAAAAAAATTCCACATCCACTATTATAATTTTTGAAAGAAATTATGGTGAATATGACACAAATCTGTTTGGAGATATACTCGCTTATTTTGCCTATATCATTAGGGTGGTACAAATTTTTTTTTATGTAGTCTTTTATTTAAAGGAAGATTGTTCAAATAAAGCCCGTTTCAGAACACTTTCTTAAAAAATATGTACTTATTTCACATTTTTAAACTCATAAATAATGTAAATGAAAAATAATTTTTCAATTTTTTTTGCACCGTATTAAAGATCTTAATAAGATCTTTCAAACAAGATCCATATTGCATAGTTTTAGATTTCAATAAGCCCATCATTTTTTAGCTTGAAATTACCTTCTTAAAAAATAAGTACTTATTTGGCGTTCGGAAACAGGGCGTAAATAGGTTTTCGATAGAAAAGAATTCTGAGTGCTGCAATTAACAAAAAAAGAAGAAGATCAATTTGATGAATCTGCCGTCTATCATAGAATACTATTAGATTCTTTCCCTGGCCTTCTCTCCGTTTCTTTTTAAATAGTTTTTTGTTATTATAAGTGTGGACTTTGTTTGGAGTAATATTTGGGTGTTCAGTTATGAGTTACCTAGGCTGATGAGCGTTCAAAATGTACGAGGTGAGTGTTCAAATATGATGTCTAATAAAATTACTACTAGTAGAATTTTGCGAAAAAAAAGTATATTAGGATGTTCAGCTGCCACTAATAGAAAAATGACATTTGGTGAGACGAAATCATTTCATCACTAAAGAATTAGATTCGTCACCAAAAGTATTAGCGACGAAATATTAAGTCACCTAGAGGTAGTCTCTAAAAGTGCATGGTAGTTTTTTTTTTTTTTGCTCGGCAAGTGCATGGTAGTTTTTGGTGACAAAAAGTTCCGTCAACTAATATAATCCCTCTGTCCTTTTTGGGATACGTTTCACTTTTCAATTGATTATATCTTACAATCTATAATGTTTATAGGTGATTTTGAAAATTTTGTTTAAAAGAGCTCATTGAGATCTATCAAATAAGATCCATATTATATGTAAAAAGTATTACTAATAAAATTTATAATTAATTTTTTATCTGGTTAGAATAGAACGAGGGTCAAAAGAATGGGGACGGAGGGAGTAACTATTTGGTGACGAAATTATTTTCGTCATTATTGAATCAGGTGCTAACCAACTCACCTAAAAATATTTGCTGTTAGGGGAAAGCGCAACTTAATTTTTAAAGGGCATCGCAGAGCCTTGCATTTAGCGGCAGGCATGAGAGGCTTCGCAATACTGTACATATAGCATCGACGGGTGAAGGCAGTTACTTCTCCCAATACGCCTGCCCTGCGCCAGCAGGGGGCATCTTGAGTACAGAGTGGATGCTAGCCCCCATAAAGCCAACAATCTCCCACCCAGCACCAGCCTGGGACTCGACCCGTGACCTCGCTCTAATACCACTTGTTGGATCAGGTGCTAACCAACTCACTTAAAATCAATTGTTGTCAGGGGAAGGCGCAACTTAATCTTTAAAAGGCAACGCAGAGCCCTGCACTTAGCGGCAGGCAGACATGAGAGGCTTCGCAATGCTATCCATACAGCAACGACGGGTGAAGATAGTTATAACTCCTCTCAATACGCTTGCCCCGCGCCAGCAGAAGGTGTCTCAAGTACAAGGTATATGTTGGCCCCCATAAAGTCAACAGTCACTAAAAGCAACGAAACTAGAACAATAACATTCAACTTCCCCAAATCCTCTAGGATAGAGTAGACTAAGATTAACAAACGACAAAAAAAGACATTCAACTCTGTTGGAATAGCATGATTAAAAAAATTAATAAAAAATAAAAACTTCACTGAAACCTCTGCTACTCTATGTACGAACCCACGACCTATGGTTCCGGCATTACCACTCTTTCCACTGCGCCACTTGACATTTCATTGAAATTTATTTTAATATATTACCATTTTATGATAACTTTTTAATTAATCTCTGAATGATATGGATAAAGCATATTATATACATAATATATTATTTATTTTACATAATATATGGTTCTTAAAATAAAAAAATTTGTATTTAGTTTTAGAATTGATGACGAAATAGAAAATTAGTTGCCCAAAGGTACTCTTATGGCGTTGAAATATTAGTTACATCACCGAAAGTTACCCATTGGTGACGAAATAGAAATTTCGTCTCCAAATGTTTTTTTTTTTTTGGTAAATCTCCAAATGTTACCTGGGAAGAAGATTTTCATCACTGAAGAGGTACTTTTGGGTAATGAAAGAAATATGATTTTCGTTGCCAAAATTTTTTTTTGATGAACAAAATTCTTTTTCGTCACCAAAAAAGTTCTGTTTGGCGACGAAATCCAATTTTCTCACCAAAAGACACCCATTTGGTGAGGATGTTGAGGTTTCGTCACAAAAAGTTTTGTTGCATACGCCCTTCAATGCGTGTGCAGCCGGGCCAAAATTAATTAATTGTCTTAAAAAGATGAGTTCTGCTAAACACAGTAGATCTTTGCACAGATTTCATTGTGGGGCCCATCACGGGTCCCACACAAATCATCTGAGCCGTTTATTAAATGTAAAACATTTTTTCATGGGCCCCCGTAAAAAATAAGCTCAATCCGATACCTATAGGTGCTTCATCCAACCATCTAACTTTTCATTCAGATTTTCGGATAATGAAAAATTATATAGTTGGATCGAGCATCTATAGGTATTGGATTGAGCTTATTTTTTACGGGGACCCTTGAAATTTTTTTTTACATTTAATGAATGGCTCGGATGATTTGTGTGGGATCCGTGGTGGGCCCCACAATAAAATCTGTGCACAATCTGTGCACAGATCTGCTGTGTGTGTAGACTTTCTGTAAAAAGATCAATACCCACTCACGCTCAAATGGCCTTGGAATCCAAATTCATAAAATTAATGTGACTAATAATGTAGTCCCTGCGTCCCAATTTAATTGTTCTTCGTTCTATTTTAACCGGCTAAAAAATGAATTATATCTTTAAATCCGTAATGAATTTCGTGTCGATTATGGATCTTGTTTGATAGATCTCGATTAGTTCTATAATACAATGTTTTCGAAATCACATAAAACATTATAAATTACAAGATATAATCAATTGAAAAAGTGACACAAACTTCCAAAAAGGACAATTAAATTGGGACGGAGGAAGTATATAATTGCCAAAACTATTTTTATTGGTGCCAAAACTCTAGCGCATAAAAGTCTTGTACATTGCACATGGTAGCCTTTTGAGCACTAGAGTTTTGACACTAACAAAAACAGTTTTGGCATTATCATTTCCCTAATTTTATACCTAAAATAGTAGTAACACTATCTGTTTGGACATTCTAAAGTTATTTCGTGCTAAATTACGTTCTCAGAGACAGATGACTGGTCTCGATGCATATTCCAGTGGTTAGGTTAGTCAAAACCCTAAAATCGGCTAGACCCTTTGTCAAACCATCCACCCACAGGTCACAGCCAGTGATCGTGGGTCAGTAATCAATATACAACCTATCCAGCCCTCATGCTTGGGACGGAAAAAAAAAAAAAAAACCCTGAGAAAAACGATTAATAGTATACTGTAACTCTTTTTCACAGAACTTTTCAAAATCTGTCATTTCGTCCGTATTCTATTAATGGCATTTTTTTCATCTTGAACTACCTAACTTTGCGGATCTGGATCTTTTTCACATAACTTTTCACGAGGAAATCGTGGAGGAAGAGCCTCCTTTCAAGGAGGTTTTAGAGGCAATTTTCATGATAATCGTGACAATTTCAGGACTGGTGACAATTTTAGGCCAGGTTTTAGGCAGCCATCTCAGTATTTTTCCTCTCAGAATTCTTCTGGCGTAGTGTGCTAGATTTGCAACAAGTATAATCATACTGCACGCAATTGTTGGTATCGTATGGTTGGTGGTTTCCAACCATCTCAGAATTATCAGACTTATCGATCAGAGACTCCTCAACCTAAGGCTTTTGCTGCTGCTATATCTACAACTTCTAGTCCTACCTGGTCGCACTCTGGCCCTTCCAACTGGTATCTTGACTCTGCTGCAACCAATCATATTACCAATGACATCTCTCATTTGGACGACTATCATCCTTATTCTGGTTCTGAACAAGTGACAGTTGGAAATGGTGCACAACTTCCCATTCACAACACTGGTAGAGGTTTACTCCCTACTCCTACTGGCTCTTTTCGTTTAAATGATGTTCTCCATATTCCTTCTATGTCTACCAATCTTCTTTCTGTTACTCAATTAACAAAGGATAATCACTGTAAAGTGACCTTTGATTCTGACTCCTTTGTCATCTAGGACAAAGCTACGATTCGTGTTCTTCACAAGGGTACTCCTTGGTCGCACTCTGGCCCTTCCAACTGGTACCTTGACTCCTTTGTACTCGTGAATTTTTTACTATTGAAGTTCACTAATATTGATACAAACTTGTGAAAATCAGTCGAGGTCTTTTGTGTCTACTAGAGCTTGATTTCACTCAAACTCGTGAAAATCTGTGTGTGTATTAACTAGAAACCAACTAGAGTGTGTTCAAAACAATGCTAGAATTACTTCACTACATCAGATTTAGTTAATTTCACTAGATACAAACTCGTGAAAATCTGTGTGTGTATGTGTTTGTGAGAGAGAGAGAGAGAAATTACTTCTCAAACTCGTGAAAATCTGTGTGTGTGTGTGTTTGAGAGAGAGAGAGAGAGAGAGAGAGAAATTACTTCGATAATGCAGAAGAGAATGAGGGAGAAAAGGCTAGGGTTTACCGAGAGAGGGAGAGAGAGAGAAAGCGCGAGCGCAATTGTCTGGAGAAGAATGGAATCGAGTGTTTGTGTGTTTGCTCACGCCCTACGCGTGTTGCAGAAGAAGAAGAAGAAGGGTATTATCGTCGTTGAAAATATTAAATTCCTTACCGGTTCTTTCTGGGCTGGGCTAGGAGCTACTGGAGTTTTGATCCAGTTTTTTGGACCGTCCGGTCAATCTCTGTTTCGCAAATTTGCGGTGATACCGTGATAAGTCTGGTCCGGTCTAGACATGATCCTTTGTGCCGAAAATCTTTGTGCCTATGTGCCATGAGGTTTTTCGGTCGTTAAATGACGGCCCAGGACGTGTTTTGATAATTAATATCTGCCAAGGACATGCTAAGAACATTTGTTAATGTTGAAAATGTCCTTGGCGGGTATTAATTATCAAAACACGTTCTTGGCCGTCATTTTCCCTTAGATTAAAACATAAAAAAATTACACAATCCAAATAGCCGAAAAATCCCACGGCATAGAGACACGTGGATTTTCGGACAAAGGTGATCGGACCCCGGTCCGGTCTGAGTTTCCATCATACACTTGAGAACACGTGTGCGAAGTAATTCTGCTGCCCTAATTTTTATACTTCTTGCCTTCTTGGCGAGATGTTGAAATTTGCTCATTACTATTGAGCAAATTTAGCCTGATCGATGGTCTGCGGCCTGCCCAAAACCCACCTGGCCAGTCGGGCTTTCGCCCGACCCGACCCCGTCCAACAGACGGACTAGCTCAACCCGGAGTTTTTATGGGTCGGACTTGGGCCTAGATATTTCTTGCTTGGCCCGCCCGACAACCTGCCGGATAGCCTGAAAATCACCCAAAACCCATTTCTGGCCCGTTGTATTTTTGCTCGTTGGGGGACTTGGGGTCAAGTGTAGTGTAGGCAGGGCTAGCCCTGGGGTAAGCCCCGCAAGCCCTCAGTCTTGGGCAACTCCCGAGCTAAGGCAACCAATTTTTTTTTTTAAAGTTATATTATAAATTTAAAAAATTTTCCCTTCCCTTTACTTGGTGTAGTGGTCACTGAGATGTTAAAGCACCAGTGCCTGGTTCAACTTCCAGGTGTGCTCTTTCTTATTTTTTCTCCATTTTTTTTTTGTTCGACGTCTTTTTTTGTTTTCCTCCAATCCATAATTTTTATCCTACCTCCTTTTGTTTACCTCCCAACAATAATCTATAAGTGATATGTTACATTTGATGGGAAAAAAAGTCAGTTAAAATAAATCAAGCAAGCTAACACGGTATTTATTTTTATCTTCGAACTACCATTTCGCAAGAGAGATTAAAAAGATTTGCTATGATCACAATTGAAAATGAGGCGTGATTCCACTTAGAGTATTTTTGGGCATTTGAGACTTTTTTAACTTCTTTTGCTTTTCAAACATATACTCCATCAATCAAAATAACACAAGTTAGCAGAACGAGCCCTAAGTTCCTGGATAAGTAAAGTACGATAAATCAATTGAGAAATTTGCTTCAAAAAATGCTAGGAGAAGTTGTTTTCTTTAATCGGATCATGCTAATTATAAAGCACTATAATCGGGGTTTACATTTTGATGTTGCTTCAAAAAATGTAATTTTGATTTTTTTTTTGTTCTTAATTTTTTAAAATTTTGTACGATTTAATAGTAAGTAGGCAACAAAACATGAGGTTAGGTTAGGACAACCCAAATGTCGGGGCCAGCACTGAGTGCAAGTGTCAAAATCTCTCATCGAATCTTTTTTTTTTTTTTCCTTTTCTTTATTTCCTTCCTTATCTTTAAGGCATAGCCGCATAAGCTAAGGTTCACTCAAAATTTCTCACCTTGCTCTGCTGCTCATCTTCCTTATCCAAATCAGAAAACGCAACTCTCAAAGTCTCTGAAGTTCGACTCTCCTCTCAAGTCTCTCAACTCTGAACTTTTGAAGCACCCCAACTCTGAACTCCTCTCAAGTCTCTCAACTCTCTCACGGGACTCAAGTCTCTAGCATGTACACAAGACTGGGTAAAAAGCAATTTTACCTATTTTACCTAATGAAAATGAGAAAAGCCCCCTACAGCAGGCTCTGTAAACATGCAGGTAAAGTACCTCAAACTACCCTTCCTCGGTAAATATATTGAAGCACTATTCACAAGCAATTCTTTATTTTATTATTTCTTTCTTTCTCTCTCTCTCTCTCTCCTTTCCCGTTCAGTGTTCACCTTGGGCCCTCTGTCGTGATGCCACTCTTTAGTGGCGAGGCTCTTGGGCCTGCGTCAGTTGGGCTGGCTCCCACATCGGGAGTTTGAGTATTGTGTATGTGTGTTTAAAGGATCCATTATGCCTCTCCCTAGTCAACAATTGCTTAAGTGAGTTGATATGTGGAATTACCCTCTTGTCCTCCTCCAAAAATATCGTGATAATTTATTTTCTTATTTTAAAACATATAATGGAAAAATTATAGTGGTTGAGTAGTACACATGATTGACAAGTGTGTAGGTGTTAACTTAGTTGGGATATACATATTTGAAGTGATGCAATCCCTCGCCTCTTTCTCTTTTTGTAACAATTTATGCATATTTAATTTGAATAATTAAAATTTATTTTCATCTTTTAATTAATAAAAAATTCAATTCAAGGATTATATATTTTTATCTTTTGAAAACAGAGTTTCAATTTGAAAAACAGAGCAATCAAAAATCCAACCCATAAGCGTGGGTCAATACAATTCTAGCCTGCCCGCAAGCCCGCCAGCCTGCCAAGTGGGCTACTCGTGGGTTGGGCCTGGGCTTCATTTTTAGGTACATAGCTGCCACCCGGCCCGCAAAAAAGAAAAAGCCCACTCGGCCCAGCCCATGTGCGGACTTGGGTAGCAACTTGAGGGCCGGCCTGGCCCGATGATGGCCCTTACTCATTAGACTGTTAATAACAGGAGTGCTGATATATTGAAAAAAACATCTGGTAAAAAAAATTAGATATTGAAACACACAGCATTGAAAATATTATAATTTTAGATTTTAGATTTTTGTTTATATTGTTGATAGTGTATCATCATAGTAGGTTCCTTTCTATTATTCGAATAGAAGATGCGTTTAAGACTTTTTGAATTTTAAGACTTGGTACAAAATATAGAGCTACTTTTAAGACTTTGAGCGTCTTTGACGATTGAGAAATACACTCTCATTAGTAGAGAAAGTGTAGCTTCGTCTAAAAATACTTTTATGACGTATACCAAGAAGTATGTTTATCTCAAAACCTCCACACATTTTGAACCAATTTATCTTATGGGATTCCGAATTAACCGTCGTACAAAATAAAAAGTACCCCGGATTACATGCACCTCCATACAGACAATGACTCAAGGAAGGAATCCCGGCTTATCTTAGCTAACCATCGTCATCTTTTTAGCAGAATTTGGATAAAAAAATTTATGGTTTGTAGTCCAAAAACAAAACAAGAAAGAAAAAATAACAAACATGAAGTTCCACGTCTTGAGGGAAAAACTTATGAGTTATGATAGGCACAACGCACCGTAATCTTAAACGAGTTTTAATGAACTACCCTTTCCTCCTCCGATAGACACCCTCCATATGTTTCAAGTAAGCTTCAAAATGGGTCCACCCAATCAAATTTAAGGCGGATTTAAGGATTACCAATATTGAAAGTACAACTATCTACTTCAATAAATGCATTTTATTAGTGAAACAGATAATACTAGATAGCAAGTACGGTAAGCAGATGAACAAATAAATGCGTGAGCCAATATATTTGTAATAATATTTCAAATGTTGGAAACAACCACCACCGGCAAGATATACCATTTGTTTTTTACTCCTTATATCACGTGTGCTTCTTTTTTTTTCCGCGTGTGTAAGTGTTTTTGGTACTAGCACAATTGCATATATAATACATGCGGAATGGGTGTATCTTTAAGAATGTGGCTGTAAACTCAGAGGAGGTGGTGGATATAATTAAATTCAGGGTGGCTATGTAGATCAAAGTTAAATTCAGTATTAGGATGTACTCTGTGGAGGATTTCAAATTGTTTCTAGATGGTATTCGGTTGCTAAAGCTGTAATCTGTTTTGGCGTTTATCATTCAACTTCGTGCTGGATGATTTACGTTTCCCCCTCCCCCGGTTGAGTTTGAGCACTTATGCTCCTCAACCTTCCCCCTCGATGTATCCTTTCGAGATTAATAAAACTTCCTTTTGCCAAGCAAAAAAAATATATATATAATACATGCAATTACGTCACAGGTCTAGTCCAAACAAAAAAACTACCAATAACTCCTACAGTCCTATTGCCCGAAACTCCCTAGATTACCCCTTGCGGTAAATAACACCCGCACAGTGTGTCAGATGTGTCCTCTTGTTGAGCTCCGAAAGCCAACCATCGCCTCCAATTGTGGCCTAACACAATTGCGGAAGTAATTTTCTGATATTGAATAAGGACCACAATAGTGGTATAAATACAACATTCCTACAAGAGGATTCTATAGAGGATTTACAGGTAATGAAACCACTAATCAAGCCTAATATTACGCCCCTTAATTACAGTCAAATATACACCATAAATACATGTGATGTATCAGTGGAATCACTAATACTGATATTAGTGAATATTCACTAATATTGATATTAGTTCAATATTAGTGAATATCACTAATCATTTCTTAACATTAATGAATATTCACTAACTCTTTAACTCCCCTGATATTATAACAGTTGACTCAACAGTCATCGCATCTCTTGTAGCCATGTTCAGTTTGCTACTTTTCCGAACACAATCTCCAACAAATTTAAGTTATGAATTCACTTGATCTCGAGAAAATATTGGGAATGAGACTTTTTTTTGACGAAGGTAAGAAAACATCTTTTAACTGAGAAAACTTTTCGTAAGTTTTTTCCACCAACAATAAGTATATGGTTACAAATCTTGTGCAAGATCCGATGTAGACAGTTGGGAAAAAATGGACCCACTATGCATACAAGTGTGGCAAGCCCTCCAATCAAGAAACACATACTGCATATTGATGGCGTTTAAAATGGCATAAATCAGTAAAACCATTAGTAATATTATACTCTATTTTAACAGAGTTAGACCAGAAAACTCTGGCAAGGGAGGTATTTTTCACTTTTAAAACCTGAGGAGGCTCCCGTCATTATCATGAAACACTATTGGATCATGGTGCTGCATGCATGTCTTGCTGGTGGGATTTGCATGCCATTCTGATCAACATCTCGGACAATTTTCAAAAGCTCTTCCGGAGGGACAACTCCTCTCCTTTTGTGAGCAGGTAGTTTGGCAGTCTTCACTAGAGATCTCCATTTGTCCTACACCAGCAGTTTGCCATGCATCCACACCAAGTGATCAGAAATACAGTCAAAGAATTTTAATGGAGACAAGCAGCTTTTTATACTTGCTAGTATTTTTTCTGGCCAGACTACTTGGATATACGTAATTGTAATTTGTGTTCCTCATTTGTTTATTCTATTTTTTAGGGCAATGATCATAACGGTTCATCTCCTTGAATATAATATTTTGAACTATTCTTAAAAAAATTAACTCAATCAGATATCAGTAAGTGCTTGATAAAATCACCCAATTTTCAGTTTAATTAGAAGTTTGATAGGAATTTTAACTGAAGACAATGTGATTTAAACAAGAAGTTACCGATACCCGTTTGCAGTGGGAGTGAGTGACTAAATTAATGGCCCAATGTGTCTTGCCATCGATTTTTTACAGGGGTTGGTTAAGATATCATGTTTGAAGAGATAAACCATTTCGATTAGTAAAATAGAACCATGGAGGAACATGGCGGGTATGTTAACCCACTTAAAAGTAGTGGGTAAAAAAAATTAAACTCCAAACACACACATCAAATAAATGCAAAAAAAAAATGCACTGAATTAATCAACAATTATGAAAAGGTTGTAGTGAACTCCGATCCTCACCCTCAAATCTGTATGCGTACGCTTGCTGCCATTTCCAAAAGCTTCATCCTTAATCATTTTCCACCTGCACAATAGGAATACTGATTGAAGGCTTCATATATACGTACATCACAAAACAACTGATTTAGGATCATATATAAACCCTGCATTAATAAAAGGAAAAGGAAAAAATAAGAGGAGAAGTCTGACGTTCTAGATTGCAAAGGCTTTCATCTGCATGCAACCAGTTTGTGCTAGAACATACATGGTGCATGCGATGTAAAGTCTCAAATGCATAATTATTATGTAAACGACAACGTTAGGGTAAACATCCCAAAAAAAATTGTGTGGTATATATGCCTTGTGGTATTTTGAGCAACGAAAGTTCGTAAACCACCACAAACTCTCGTAATTGAACGCCAAAGAATTTGTATATTGGACCACAAAAATTCATAAACAAAAGTACTACAAAAGTTCACAAACAACACCACAAAAATTTGTAAACACCACCACAAAAATTCATAACTTTGAACCGCCTTTTGTTATTACAAAATTCACACGAAACAACATGACTGAGCTTGTGGTCGCTAGATGTGTTCTTCGGAACATACCTTCCAGTTCCATGTCTTAGAACCGCATGAACCAATGCAGCAACTTCCTCAATAGTGAAAAAAGTAGACTTGCGACGTGGGGCTTTATTTTTGTTAGATGGATTGGAGTTTTGGCAGTCTTGGTAGGTATCCAGAGTATGCATATCTGCACCAGGATAGACAGTCATGACCTCTTTGGAAGAACTGGTGCCTGGCTGTAATTCCTCACCTGGAAACATTGTATTAACTTCGAGTACTTAGGCCAAAAGCCATGCAAGTGGAGAAAGAGTTCTTTTCTAATTTTCTCAACAAAGAAAGATTTTAATCAAAGAAGAACGAGTACAGTACTCATGCAAATATTAATTAAGAGGATTATGGGACAAAAAGAGTTGCTTTCAATTGATCCTTTATTAAATTATCATAAACCCTTAACTCCGACATGCATGAACACGAATATCAATTTAAGGAAGCTCGTAAGACGCTAGATGTTGGTAAGGCTTTGGGTATTGAATTTAAAGGCGGAAGGAATTACAATTTAAAGAGATTTGTTGAAATGCAAGAGGAAGAATTAAGAGAAAGGATCCATGCGATAGATGAGCTTGAGGAAGAGGATATTTCGGAGGACGATGTTGGTTTAGAAGAGGATGGCTCTCTCTCCATGGTTTTTTGAACTCAAGATTGGGCGGGTTTGAGGTGTTTAGCTATTTTGGTTTAGGATGGTTTTTGCTTTAGTTTGGTTATTCACTTTCTGTTTGGCTTTCGGCTTGATGTGGAAAGGTCTTAGGTATAAGGTGTGAGGCTCGTTTTGGGTTTTTGGCTGTTAAGTTTCTATGGATGTAGTTTTTTTTGGTGTTTAGTTGGCATCTTGCCTTCTGTTTGGTCTTGGTGGCTTTTGCCGGTGTGTCTTTGATCCTTTTAATCTTTGTAACTTTTTATAAAGGTTAATAAATTCTTTTTGCTCAGAAAAAAAAAAAAACCACACATTTGGTGGTAGAACCCACACCAATGTGTGGTGGAGGAGCAATAAGTAATTTTCCCGTCTTCCACATTTCTATTTTAACAAATACAGTACTTGAATCTGCAATCTAACAGTCTCAGCAATCTGACTGTGTTGGTTTAATCTGCCTGGCTTGGTTTAATCGATTAAACCAATTCATTTTGTTTAAAAGTGTTTCTAGTTGTTGTTGCTTTAGCTAGTCAGTAACTAGCTGTGTTTCAGACTCCGTTGGTCTTGGTTGGTTTGTTTTTTCTCAATGAAAATTTAACTTACCCAAAAGAAAAAAAACCGTCTCAGAATATTAAAACATATACACGAACATTAATAAAACCCCCAGAACTAGAACAAAACCTTTGCATCAGTGAGAAACCTTAAAAAGGACCCCGTGTGTCATTGAAATCATGTCCCAATAGCTAGAGCACGCAGAAAAGGGGAAAAAAAAGAAGAAGCTACGGCCAGAGGTTTAGGCTTCGTGGAAAAACTAATACCCAAACACGGAGAGGAAGATGAGAAATTTTTAGGGTTTACGCGAAGATGGCTATAGGAAGTTGAGATACTATCCGTCTGGTCTCTGGATTCGTCTCTTTTGCAACTGTATATTCGGTCCACTATCTCCTCCCTCCTTCCTTTTAAATTTTCGAATTTATAACGTCCTCTATTTTTTTTTTATTTCCCACCAAAGATCTAGTCTAGTAGTAATAACTTCCTCAACAAGAAAAAAAATGATAGGATACATGGGTTCATGAAAGTGGATCTGGATTCTCTCTGAGGATTCCTCTATAAGGATCGTAATGAGTGCGAGAAAATTTATTTAAACATAAAACCACGCTACGAAAAACCACGCAAATGGGCAAAACCACACAAATGCGAAAAGGACAATTTTTCACTGTCCTTATTGTCAATCTGTTGTGTATTAGTTATTCGTCTTAAAGAGATCAATAGCATAAAATTATGACCAAAAGCCCTAAAAGATTCACTAAAGACAGAAGAAAAAAAAAAAAAAAAACCTCTTGAAAAGGACAATTTTTCACTGTCCTTATTGTCATTTTGTTCATCTAATATGGACTTTAATTTTTAGATTTCAGTCTATATTTCTTATTTTTCCTTGTTTAATCTACATATTTTAAGGAAAAAATAACCAAGAAACAAACTCATATTACTGCCTCAACATAGATGATATAGAATGGGGGGCAGCTCCAAGATTTTTGTTCAGTGGTGATAAACGTATAAAGAGAAATTTTGTATACAAAACTCTATATAAAATAAACATATTTGTTTTGGTTGAAAATTTGTTTGACCTAATTTATTTTGTTCTCTTGAGCTACATTATTTACTTACTCAAAAATTTAAGTGAATTTTCAATTATATTGGCTATGTAAGATTAATTTAGTGCCACAATACTGAAGAAAAATTAATTATGCATAAAAATTATAATTATATAATGCATTTTTTAAACCCATAATTGCTTGCTTGAATCCCTTGCTATAAGGTGGAGCAGCCCTTGGATAGAACCTCTTGCCATAGGGAAGGGGGAGTTGGCTAGTGGGTCATGAGCAAGGTTATGAATCTCGTAACGCACCGGTTGAAACATACTACTATTGTCTAAATTCAGTACATACTACTATTGTCCAAATTCAGTACATACTACTATTGTCCAAATTCAGTACCCTAAATCTCTAATGCTCAAATACCGGTCAGTACCAACCGATATCGGTCGGCACCAGAAATACCAGAAAGTACTGGCTAATACTGGAATACTTTTAAATTTATTTTTTCTTCAAGTACCGGACAAATAATAGACTAATTTTTCTTCTTTTTTTAATAAATGTGTATATTATACTATAAATTCTTTTATGTGAAAAAATAACATTAATAGCGATATGTACTGTACCAATAGAAAAATTGGTATTCTAGCCGGTACGATATTCTGAACCTTGGTTATGAGGGTTAGGGAGAGAGACAAAGAGAGAGTGTGTGCCCTTTGAAGTGTTCTAATCTCAACCCTCTATTTTTATGGTTGAGATTGTGTGTGAAAATGTGTGTTAATTCATTGCTCTGTCCATGGAACCCTCACCATGTATGAAAGTACATCTACTGTCAAACAATATAATCCCTCCACTCCAAAATAATTGTCCATATTTCACTATTTGAACTTCTTAAAAAATACAAATGTTTTTTAATTTAATTTTTTTTAATGTGTAATATGAATCTTGTTTGATAAAATTCACTTCATTCTATTACACAAAAAAGTTTAAATCTTCGACAATATTATGTACGAAATACTACAAACAATTTCTTAAAAAGTGCTAATAGTGCAATTGAAACAATTATTTTGGTACGGGTGAGTATATAGAAGTAAAATGGCGAACAACTTCTACTACTGCTTCACCCATAAATTTTAAAATAATTTTTTATGAAATCCTGTAAAAAATCAATTCCAATAGATATCGGTAAAGGTGAAACTTTCAACTACTCAGTTTTGCCCCTACGAATTTAGAAAACATACCTACCGATATTCGTTGGAGCTAATTTTTAACAAGCTCCTATAAAAAATATTTTAAAATTTATAAATATTTTCCTGTATTTTTGTGGGATCCGGGATGGACCTCACACGAGGTGTGATCAAATCTACGGTAAAAATGTGCGGCAAGAGTAGGACTTTGCGATTAACTATGAATGATCTCACCTACATTTAGCGGAAGCTGATTTGTCATTTGAGAAGGACCGTTCCCCCCTTGAGAACTTTGCCAATTCCCTTCACAGTTGTCGGGTTTTAACATCTCACCTGGAAAACAAATACAAGACCAATCTTATTGATAGTATTGTATTTTTTAACCATCGCTCGAATATTCAATTCGCATAATTAATTTTTAATAATTATAAAATAGTGGTAATGTCAAAATTATTTTTGTTGGTGCCAAAATTTCAATGCATAAAAGTTTTGTACACTGCATATAACATATTACACACGAATTACACGATACACTAGGAAACCATACTGTACATCCGTGTCCGGTTCTTTGCTGGAACATCTTATGCGATAAATACAGCCCCGGCGTTAGAGCTGGAGCGACAAAGCACGGTGGTCGGCGCCGACGAAGAATAATAAGCTTCAATGGCGGTTAATAACAAGGCCCGAAACAAGATGGCAAGGCCGCAAGAGCAGTGGCCGAGCAAAACAAAAAAACAAAAAACAAAGATGGCAAGAGCAGTGGCGATGGAAGCCAAGGAGGAGCATCCAAACAAATTCACCACAAGATGCTGCTGGGAATTACCACTAGTTTTATTTGCAGTGGTACTGTTGTTATCAGGGGAGTCGTACGGATCAAGAGGGCAGAGAGAGAAAAGGAGAAGGCAAAGATGAGAGAGAGTACGAAGAGGTGGAAGGTAGAAGGAGGGAGGGTGTTGAATATAACGGTCGGAACAGGGGAATTTGTTCCTCCTCCTCTCTCATCTTCCTTGTACTCACGAGGAAGCGCGAAGAGAAAGGCTGTGAATGTGAACGCAGATGGTTTTGCAATCCTCTAGAGCAAAAATGAAGCAAATTCTGAGATGATGATGAGGATGTCAATTCTACATACTTTTTTTTTTTTTTTTGGTAAGTGTCAAATATGCTAGTATAATGATTAATGAAGCAACGAGCACTTACCCGGCGCTGGCAGGTCGCCGAGCATATTCCAAAAAGTTTCATCAGTTAAGAAATCGTCGACAAAGTGAGTGAATTCTTCAAAGTTGATCGTACTACTTGGATACGTACACATTACTCCTACTTACCTGGTAGAGGAATTGAGAAGAAGGGAAGGGAAAAGGATATGTATATTCTCAATTCACTCGGGAGCTTTAGAAACAGAGAGAGAGAGAGAGAGGGGGGGGGGGGGAGAGGGAGAGGGAGAGGGGATGAAATGCGTCAAAAACCATAAAGCTAGAGAGAGAGAGAGGGGAAGGGAAGGGGATATGTATATTCTCAATTTACTCGGGAGCTTTAGAAACAGAGAGAGAGAGGGGATGAAAAACCATAAAGCTAGAGAGAGAGAGAGAGAATGCGTCGGACGAAATGCGTCAAAAACCATAAAGCTAGAGAGAGAGGGGACGAAATGCGTCAAAAACCATAAAGCTAGAGAGAGACAGAGAGAGGGGATGAAATGCGTTGGACGAAATGCGTCAAAAACCATAAAGCTAGAGAGTGAGAGGGGATGAAATGCGTCGGACGAAATGCGTCAAAAACCATAAAGCTATACGTACCAACGGCCCCCATCCTGAAATCGTACCAACGATTGCATCGGGCCGTCTTCGGCCATCAGACGGCCGATCCGAGCCGTTCAAAAATTCTAAAAAATAAAAACGAGGGGGCCATCATGAGAATCAACGGCATCCGATATGTGTAGAGTGCTTGATCCAACACCTTATTTTTCGTGTATATATAAATAGGGTGTTTGGATCAAGCACTCTACACATATCGGATGCCGTTGATTCTCGTGTTGGCCCCCTTGTTTTTATTTTTTAGAATTTTTGGACGGCTCGGATCGGCCAGCCCAACGCTGTGGGAGGAACGCGTACTGGAGGATTAAAAAAAGCCGCTGGAACTGCGATTCGATGACATGACACCGCAACATTTGTTTTTAAGACAAGGGTATTAGGTGGGCAGGCTTTTCTTCCGAAATTTGAAAGTCAAAGGGTGATTGTGCAAAATTTCTATGATGCCCCTATTTAATATAGACCATTAAATTATGTTTTAAATTAATTTGAGCTCTTGGATCAAAATCAACTCTAAAAAGTAAGGTAGTTTTGCATTTTTTCATCCAAAAAAAGCCATTATACTTATTAGGGCTACTCAAAAAATTCGGTAAACCGTGAAACCGGTCCGGTCCGAACCGATCCGTACCTTTTGGATTTTGTCCGTGGATTAATGGTCCGGACACGAATTGAAAAATTAGAAAATCGTGACTCGCGATTCGGTCCACGGATTTTCATTACAAAACCGTGGATTAACCAAATCGAACCGTGAGATATTTATATTTATATTTATATTTATATAATAAATTGTTAGTAATGTTAACACTTTTTTCTACCAATTTTAGTATTTTATCTTCATAATGGGATATAGTGTAGATGTACATAAAATATAGGGAGTAAATCGTAGTTTTTTCGTATAAATAACGGGTAACCCTAGTTGAGTTTCACTAGTTCGTTTCTTTTCCGGTTCTTTTATGTTATGTATTATAATGATACAATCCTACTAATGTTTATATTCTTTTCAAACTGATTTTTGAAGTAGGATTTTGGTAATTTATGTAATAAGTACTTTATGATGGTGTTAAACTTAATTCTGAATGTAGCATTCTTCCATTTTAGTGTGGAATATATGTTTGATCTTCATTTTTGCTAAAATCCGTGGACAAAATCGTAACCGATCCGCGAGTCATGGATCGGATTGGAACTGAACCGTAGGACTTTTGGTCTGGACACGGATTTCATTTTGTAAAAATCGTGACTAGCGGTTCGGTCCTCGGATTCCTAGAAATTCGAACCGAACCGGACCGCGAGTAACCCTAATACTTATCATGATCACTGACTCTTCTTACCATATTTTATGCTGATACTTACCACAAAATATGGTATACTTACCACAACTAAAGGTTGTACTTCAACGTTTTTGGGTATTTTCAAAATAATTTTAACCGATGTAGGAGGTTAACAGGAGAGAGTGGGGGGAATGGATCCAAGGGTTGAGATTGAAAGAGGAGATCCAACGGTTTAAAAAAAATGAGGGCATGATGCCCCAATACTACTGCTTTGGGGCATGGTAGCCAGACGCGTGATAATGAATTAGATCATCTCCAACAGATGTGATAAGTGAGGAACAGCCTTACAGCCGAGTCACAATTGGACTTAGAGCCGGCCCAGGCACAAGGCCCAAGAGGCCTGGGCCTTAGGCATCCCAAAAATTCTAAATTTTAGAGACACTCCAATATTTTTACTACTTGGGTTTGAGTAAAACTATTTTTAAGCCCAATAGATACTTTTGCTTCTAAAAATGAAACACGAATAATATTCAAGTAATACTCATGTGTTCTTAAGTTAATATGCATTTGCCTATTTGGAGACTTTGTATTTTGTGTTCGTATGTAATGATTAGTATAAGTTTATATTGATTTGACTTTCTCATATTGTAATTGTTACTGTAAAAATTGTTAATTATTAACTCTTTAAGGGCACAATTTTTTTTATTAGGCCTTGCGCATTAAAAACTCTTGGGCCGGCCTTGATTGGACCCGACTGCGCAACCCAACCCTCGGGGGAACTAGCGCGACCACACCAGTCACGGCCCCCCATTTACTATCAGGGTACTCACCCGGTGGGGAATCGAATCTCTGACCAAGGGGAGTACTCCCAAAGTCAGTCATTCGCCTTTACTCTTTGACGGATTTTAAGTGCTCCAGTAGAAGTATGTAACACCAAACTAATATAACACAACCTTCAGCTCTCTCTTCTCTCTATACAGATTTGTTACATGAATACCAACCTTCAAAAACTAAATTATGGAGTAAAAAGTAGATGAAAAGTACTCTTAAAGTGATGATGAGAAAAAAGAACTATCATGCTTACTCGTAAGAAACATACATATAACAATGAACATTCCATAATATTCATGTAATTTTCTCACCAAAAGACTCCATTTGGTGAGGAGAACGGGTTTTGTCACAGAAAGTCTTTTTTTTTTTGTCCACACCCCCTTCAAAGTGTGTGCAGTTGGGCCTAAATTAATTCAGAGAAAATCTTTTTTAAGGAGAGTTCCGTGAACAGTTGTTTACGAAAGTGAATCGCGAGCGTCCAAGAGTGTTTTGGACGGCACGAATATTGATGAAACTTTTTGGGGAAAGAATTAAAAACTCTTCCCCGGAAAAGTTTCATTTAAATCCCGACCGTCTAAATTCGAAATGGACGACCGATATCGCGCGGCTCCGTGAATAAGCCAATCTCACGCTCAAACGGCCTTGGAATCCAAATTCATACTAAAATTTATGCGACTAATATAATGTATATTATCTTAAGTTTATGCATAAAATAGTACTGTAGTAATTCTATCAGCTGTTCGGACATTCTAAAGTTATTTCGTGCTAAATTATGTGCAATGAAACAGATGACTACAGTATTATTTATTCCTCCCAACCAACAAATCTATCTTAGCTGGACGCGGCCCTATTTTTACACAACAAGATTTCCAGAAATGCTACATACAGATGTATGTAGCATCTCTCCAAGATTTCACTTTCAGCGGTACAAGAAATGAGAACACGTGGATGGCTACTATTTATTCCTCCCACGACACATCAATCAAACGGGTTTCAAACTTGTTAAATTAAATACAATTGAATTGTGTTCACATTATCTCGCCACTCCAATATCGAAAAGTCACCTTTAAATTGAACATCAAACAGCCCTCAAGCATCTGAGAATTTATACGAGAAGCAAATCGACCAACAAACCGGTGAAAGTGAAATCTTCTTGTGTTAAAAAAGGGCCGAGGGTTAGTTTGATTGGCCGGCCACCGCATTTTGGATTCAGTAGCTGTAGACTTTTTGATCAAATTGTATGTTATCTATAAAAAAAAATATTATCCATAAAAAAATAAATTGATCAAATATACATTGGTGTGTACTGATAGGAACGAATAATATCTATCAATAGCAATAAGTTGCAATATCGGTTAAACTCTAACTTTCCATTGTTCTAACAATAAATATTAGAGGTGGCAAATGGACGGGTTTGAGCGGATTGAAATGGGTCGCAGGTCAAATACGGTTCAAATAGTAAACGGGTTAAAACGGATCGGGTTAAAATGGGTCAAGCCAAATCCAAATCCGCCCGACCTGACCCATTTTCTTTCTTCTTTTTTTTTTCCTCCCCCTTTTTCCCCTTCCTTCTTTTCCTTCTCCTCTGTCTTCCGACTCACTCTTCCCCCAGTGTTTTGTAGTAGTAAATTGTAATAATGACAGGAGTGGGTGGTGATTCTTTGAGGCCGGGAGTATATTATTGTAGTGCACCAGCATTCACTGACAAACGAAGTAATTTGGTCTATATTTTCTAGAGGTGGTAAATGGACGGATTTAGACGGGTTGTGGGTTAAATATAGACAGGTTAAATACAGGTTAATAGTAGGTGGATTGAAATGGATTTGCTCTCCATGTACAGTATCAAACTCCCAAAAGGCCGAACCCCAATTCGCAGTCTCAGTATTTTTGTTTCAGTACCAAATTTGGGTTTCTTTAGATATTTACATATCATTAAAAGTTCGACATTTTAAGTAAGTATAACTTTTTTTCGTCTTTATTCAAAAAACATTCGCATTTTTAAGTTTTGCGTCAAATTTTTGTGACTTATTGATTTGTCTCGACGAGAGGAATCGAAAAAGTAGTGATCAAAATTCATAATTTTCTAAAACAAACACAAGTGTATTGTTTTTTTTTTCAAAAAAATTGAGTTTCGATAAAAATGTAATACTTTTCTATTCCTCTCGTCGAGACAAATCAATAAGTCATAAAAATTTGACGCAAAACTAACAAATACGATTTTTTTTTAAAAGAAGTTAAATTTGACTTTTTAAGCCAAACCTATCCTCTCTCATAATATATCATCTTTAATTTAAAAAATAAGTACTTATTTTAGTTAGCGAAACGGGAAGATTTTGCAGAAAATTTGTCAGAAACTTATATGGTCAAGGATTTTACAACTTCTCTTCTTTGATTATTTTTTCTATAAATACAACTCAATTTAGAAAAAACAAGTTTTTTATTTGAACAGGAAATATAGAGAATGAGAGTAGTTTTGGGTCAAACCAAAACAACAACATATATATATTTTTTTTAAATGAACAAACAAAAACAAACCTTGGGAAGTGACAAGTCTGTAAGCTCGGCCAAGAACAAGGTATCACTGGGCCGGAGAAGCTTGACGCGTGATTACGTGGCCAGTGAAGGTGAGTGTGGGTTTTTAATTCTAGCCCATATTGAACTCATCTAAACCCATGTAAATATTGGTTTATATAGGTTATAGATTGGACCCATATAAACCCATAATACAATATGGACAGATTGGGTTGGGTTATAAGAAGGCAAATTATGACGGGTTAAAAAATATAGGTTGTGATTACCACCTCTAATAAATATGGTTCGTCAACCAAGCTTTTACAAATGTCAGATCAAACATGATTTTTGCATAGATAACACATTGATTTCTACCATGAACAACTCAGATATATAGTAAAACCAAAACGTGATGAGTCCTATTTATATCACATAATGGTTACATGAGAGGTAGGATCGATAAAAGAACCGAACAAACCAAACAGTAGTTGATTTTTAAATATTTTTTATTTGAAAACTTATTGAGTTTCATAAGTATGTTCAAGATTTGTTTGTTTATGAGACGAACCGATCGCAAACGAGCTTTAGTTGCACGGGTCGTGAACTGATCTCAAGCGGTTTGAATTTTTTATACATCCTAAGTCGAATAAATCCAAGCATGGTTTGTTTGATCTTGGTTTGAAAGCGCTTAATGAGTTTCAAAAATATGTTCAAACTTAATTTATTTATGTAACAAACTGGTCTCCAACGAGCTTTTAATTAGCGAATACCATCACAACAGTTTGATTCGTTTATCAACCCTATTTGGAGGATACTTCCTCCACTGCAATCGCACTCCAATGGACAGTACTAGTTGGCGGGTTTTTGTAGATTCGTTACGAGAAGGGTATTAGGTGCAGAAAGTCTATGGGTACAGAAATTTGGTTCAGGTTTTGTACATAGATTTTTTGTGGGGTCCACTACGGGTCCCATACAAATGATCTGAGTCAATCATTAAATGTAAAACATTATTTCAAGGGCCATCGCAAAAATTCAGCTCAATCCGATACTTATAGATATTCGATACAATCATCTAACTTTTTCATATCCTGAAATCTAAATGAAAAATTAGATGATTGGATTAAACACCTATAAGTATCGGATTGAGCTGAATTTTTGTAGGAGCCCTTGAAAAAATATTTTACATTTACTGATCGGCTCGGATCATTTGTGTGAGACCCGTAGTGGACCCCACAAAAAATCTATGTACAAAATATGTACTAAAGTTCTGTACCCATAGACTTTCTCTATTAGGTGGGCCTTTTTTTTTTTTCCAGATTTGTAAGACGGAGGGTGATAGCGACTTGGAGTTGTAGACACCCCATTCTGAACTGCCCAGATTAGTTTACTTACGGTCTTTGTGTAGACACCATATTTTGGACTTTACAGAATAGTTTATTTACGGTCTTTTGATTCCCCGATGATGATTATGGTCAAGAACAACCTGAGTTTGCAAGTGTGTTTGAGTTTTGAGCATCCCGAGCCTCATCCCAAAACCTTTCCGAACTCCTTGTCGAACCCTCAAGCCAGAACCAAATGGCCTCAGCAAAACCCTACTGGAGTACGCTGGTGATGAACTAGCGTGCGCTGGTAGCACAGCCACGTGTCAGTCATCGCCCATTACTGGCGCACGCCACTAAACAAGGGGCATACGCCAGTAAATCCCAGTCAAATCAACTTTATTCAGCCGAACGCGCGGGACTTTTGCTGCCACCCCGACGTCAGCCACAGTCCCCTGATGATTGTTTTCGTCCAGGGCCGTCCCCCCTCTCTCCTACAACTTCCATCACCTTGTCCCATGCATTAAATGCATGGGAGGCTCCCTCTCTAACTCAACCAGCCCCTAACCCAACTGGTTACACCCCCTTCACCAGCCCTCTTTGCCTATAAATACCCCTCTCCCTCACCCTTGCAAGGGGTTCAAAAAGTTAGACACCATTAAGAGCTTTCAAGCTTCTCCTCCCTCTTTTGTTTCTTTGCTTCTCTTTCATCCATTGAAAGAACAAGCAAATGAGCAATACCTTGCAGTCCATAGCCTTCACTACATTCACCATCCATCCATCATCTTCAAGCTCAAAGATCAAACAACTTTGCCAAACTCAATCCAAAGGTATACCATCTTCTGATCTGTTACCTGTTCTGACCCTTGAGGGGGGCTAGCAGGGTCAAGGCTGGTAATCTATACCAGTCCTGGCCCTAATGCTGGCAAGGTTTCAAAACCGTGCGTGATGATCAGGTGGCGCACGCCAGTAATTTGTGCCGTACGCCAGTCATGGCTCTATGGTAAAACTGGTGTGGGGATCGCCGATCATCATTTTTTCTGCTTCATTACCATCTGACCACCTTGTAAGCATGATAAAACAAGTTTACAGCTTTCTGTATTTTAGTACTGTTTAGCTTTGGGTATTTCAATACTAGTTTTTGTTGCTTTGGAATGCCCCTGGGAGCCTTCTGGTCATGTTTCAGAGCCCAAATGATGCAAAGTCAAGCACTAATCAAGTAGTGTCAACTGGCGCACGGTACCATGTACCTGCGTGCGCCAGTCACACCTTGACCAGTGGCTGGCCCTTGCATGGCAACTAGGCCCCTGGCCTCTGTTTTTCCTCCCCTCACTGTTTAAGGGGTTTTCTATTCATTTGGTGGCTCTTAAGCCCTTATCTGTCTGTAACTATATTACATTGTCAATATAAACTGCGTGGTTTGTCCTGGGTGTGCACTGGTCCATTCCAGAGCCCAGAGGGTTGTTTGCAAGAGCTGTGGGATTGGGCCTACCGGCGCACGCCAGATCATGTGTGGCGCACGCAAGTCAATTCGGTATGCAGTGGCTTGGCCAGTGCATACAGGCTTGTCCCTGCGTGCACCTCATTCGGTCAGTGTGTTCCAGTTTGTCTAAAACACTTACAGGAGCTTATTCTCAATCTATTATACTTGCTCTAGATCAAATATCAAACATACATCAACACTTTTTATCACATTTTTGTACATAAATGCAAATGTGTTACAGTTTTAAATCCCCATTAACTGTTCTCCCACCCTAACTGGCTAAAAATGATCAAATGAGAGAAAAATGAACGTTTTTTTTTATAAAATGCCCGAGTAGAGACTAATCTCCGGATTGGGCGAGAGGGGTGCCATAAAACCCTTCCCCTCTCGTAACCTGGCTCCCGAACCTCAGATATCGAAGGTGACGACGGTCCAGTCTACAAGTCTTTTTCAAACTCAAACAACGTAATCCAAAACGTTTTCAAACCCGGTTTCTTGGGTACTTTCCGCAAAACCCGAATGGCGACTCTGAACTGCGAAGCGTTTCGCCGCGCTTTCCGCGAGTTAGGGCGCACCCGATTTTTACACTCTTAAAATGTAGAGATTTTTGGGGCGTGTGCCCACAGTGGCGACTCCGCTGGGGACATTACATTAATCTACATTTGGAAATTAATACATGAATGAACAATTTTCAAAAATCTGTCAAAACAGTACGCTCCGTGCTGCTGAAGAACGGAATGGTAACGTAACAGGATTCTACATCCAACCACTCCGAACTGGGGCTTTTACTATTGTTCGCTTGTGTACTTTTTTTTCCAAGTGTTGATTAATGAAGTGAGCCAAGCTTCCAAAGGCATTTTTTCAAAACATTGCATTTCTCTCTCATCCAATCGCTTTCGGCGCGCGCTCATTTGCATCGGTGTTCTGTAAGCCCCGTTGAGGCGTTTTGGGTAACCGGCATAGTTTATTGGAGACCGGGGTCCTCGAATGCCCAACAACCTTGGACGATGATGAGACGTATTACCGTTTGACCATTGTTTTGCTGCACGCGTTGCGATGGGAGGTATAAAACGACTCTAGCCTGAGGAACCCCCTTAAGCCAAAATCAGCCTCGCCATGCGTACAAAGCACTAGAACCTTTCAACCTAAGACAGGAACCCACAGGGTAGGATTACTTGCATCTAACCCCTATAAACTGTCTATGTGTTACTGTTTTCCCTATCGCATGCCTGTACATACATTCATACCATTTTGCGTAGGAGCATGCTAGAGCGGCTTTTAGGGTTGTCTCTCTTTCGAACCCGTTTTATGCCTGCTAAGGCGCTGCCTGGCCCGATGAAGAGTCGTGCATCGTGATGGTGCACGTTATCATCTTTCCAATTCTTTGGGTCAACAAGACTTTGGGAAATCGAGACTTTCTAAGTCCTTGTCTAAACTCAATCGAGATTTCAAACCGAAAACTAGGAACAACGGGAAACATGCCATGATACTCACACCGCCCAGGTTAAAAGTGCTAAACACTTACACCGCTCAAGGCTCCGGCACAGTGCTGCTTACGCCATTTTGGTTACAGTATCATGTCATTAAACATCAAGTTGTTCCATTCCAAAATTGAAACTTCGAAAGCGGAATAGTCAAAGGCTTAGGCTGTTTCGACATCTCTTAGTATCAATCGATTCCATCAAAGGTACACCGTCGAAAAGAAATCTGAGGACCCCGGCAGCGTCCGACTGTCATAAAACGGTTTTGTCTGCTAGTTCTAGAGTCTAGGAGGACACCGACGACGATAACATGTACATTGCATTCTCTCAAATAAAATTATTGCAGGGACACTTCCTGAGCCTTCGATTGCTTTACTGTCTAGCTTTGGGCGTTGTACCGTCAAGGAAAGTACCGAAAAGAAGAGCTCTAGGCCATCACATTCCTTGATCATCAATCCAAGATGGCAGTACAAGCAGAGCTGGCTGAGCTAAAAAGGGCTGTACAAGAAATGAACCAGAAAATGGACAAGCAAATGGTTATGGTCCAGGGGCTGTTTGACCTTTTCACCTCCATCATGACAAAATCGGATCGGGGGCTAGTCAAAGAACCTCTTCAGACCTGTCACACTCCTGCGGTCAGAATCAAGCCGTGCTCAAGAGACATGTTCAAAGACCTAGTTGAGTGTCATGAAGCTAGAACTCGCCCGAAGATCGCTGATTCCTTGTTCAAAGCCAGTGCCGAAAAGGAGGATATGCGCAACAAAGAAATCATCCCCAGTGCCGAAAGAGTGCATTCCCTTGACAGCACAATGCTATACAGCGGCGGAGTGAGTAAAAGTTCTGCCAACCCTCAATCCAATCGCCGGAACCCACCAAAGACCTTCTCATGCTTCTCTGCACCTTTGTCCTCGGTTTATGAGAAGCTCCTTGAAGCTGGCATCCTCAGGCCACTCCGTCCGACTCCTCCACCTCGAGCACTCCCGGCGTCTCACGATCCAAATGCCTATTGTGCTTTCCATCAAATGCCCGGCCATCCCACCGATGCTTGCTACCGCCTTCGACATGCCATTCAGAATCTCATCGATAATGGCACTATTCCACCCCCACTCCCATCAAAACCTGACGACAGTTCCAGCTCCTTGCTCCAACTCAAATCTGACACTCTGGTTGGTCAGATATCTATCACCTCCACCTAAATCAACCCCATCTCCACTCAAATCAACCCGAGCTCCACCATACTCAACCCAACCCTCTGCATTGTCCCAGAAACTCAACCCAAACCAACTATGTTTATCCCTTCTGAATCCGAGGCTGCAGGGTGCGGAATAGAAGATAAGGCTGAAAACTGGAAAGCACTGGTTGAGGACCGGATCGATCAAGCAAAGGAGTGGACTGACAGTCTGAGGTCCTTCACTCAAGGGCATTTGGAGTTGCTGTTTGCTTACGTCGAAACCTTGCCTTCAAAACCCGAAGCGTAGGGCTAGGTCGTTGTACGCATAATATCCAGAAGTCCGGAATCGTTCCCACAGAGAATCGAATATAGCTTGAAATGGATTGTAGGTTTATGGTAGGATTTCAACGTTCAAGACGGCCAACTTGGTTTTGCTCTAAACGGAATGACTAAGACGAAAACTAGATTAACGCTTGATTAACTTAAAGAGGCAAGTCTCGGGGTCTTCTAACCCTTGACAAAGGCCGTTACCGGTTCTCGATTATAACTCAGACGAGAGTCACGACCGCGTGCTCACGCCCGGAAGATTTCACTTTAAAAGACTACGTTTAACAAAAGGTGTGATTTACCGGAGGCGAACCAACTTGTTTTTAATGTTTGTCGAACACATAGGAGGCCACTAGGCCTCGGTGAGTCACTTGCCAAGACCGCTTGACTAAGCTCCTTACCAAGGGGTTAACACCCCTAGTTTAGACCGAAAATGCAAGTTAAACTCTATTCCGGAAAATCATGCTTTAAAACCCGATGGCTCGAGAACCAAATAACAACCTAAGTTCTCGGGAAAGATTATCCCGAGACTTAGCCAATAAACTACTCACACATAGTTAAGGCATAAACTAAAGCATAAAATCGAGACATAATTTTTAACCGATGGATTCGAAAATAAACTTGATATTATGAAAGATCTAATCCACGACTACAACATTAATAAACGGAAAAACAATAAATGACAAAGACTTACTTGAGTAATTGAAGGAATTAACTAAAAAGCTTGGAAGAGCTTTAATGGAAAAAAGACTAGAACATAAAAGACTTAAAATAAAAATATGGAGAGAGATAAAAAGGAGAGAGTGAAGCCCTACTTATACAAGGTGGCTAACTCTCTCACAAAATATCTAAAAATATCCTAAAAGTAACTAGAAATGGAAAATATTCTAAAAGCAAAAAGGGGGAAAAGGTAGCAGAATCGGGCAGTTTTAACACAGCATGAACCGGTACACACATTTCCCCGTACCGGTTCATGGCCTTGAAAAATCTTCCAAACTTCAAAATCTGGGCCCCATGAACCGGTACACACTTTTCCCCGTACCGGTTCATGGCTGGCAGATTTTTGGGCAAACTTCGTGGGCTCGCTCCGGACACTCCCGAACTTGGATTATGGCGTTCTTTGGACCGTTGGAAAGCTCGTCGAGTCTACTTTCTAACCCAAGTGGTTTGGATCCAATATCATTTGTACATAAAAAGTTATGACAATTCTACCCTCAGTTGGTCGGAAGATGAGTAGCTTTGGTAAAATCCTCACTTCTCCTTCGATTCCCTTGACCCTTGGGCGACCCGAGCAACCTCCAAACCACCTCTTCATGACTCCTCGGGCACCACAACATGGTGGCACGTGGTCTTGAGCACTTGGTTGCATCCGGAGCATTCCTTGACTTTCAAAACCGCCTTATTATCACGTTTTACCTGAAATACACAAAAACCTACCTTACGAGCAATATCACTATAAAAGCTAAATAAACATAAGTTAAACCAACATAAAACGGGACTAGTCGCACCAAATATCTACAATATTGGGTGCTCATCACTGTTCTCCCAAGTGGGTTTAGTCAAAGAAGCTGAAGAAGCCGAAGTGCTGTTGCTTGGGCCTGACATCCTCTATATCCCACCTCTCTGTGAGGAAGCCAAGGGTAACAACAAAAGTTGCATTTTCAAATCGCGTTTAGCTTGCATTGCACACTTTTGAGTCTGAGTCTGACACAGTGTCTGTCAAGTCGCCTTATTCTAGCTCTGAGTCGGAGTTCGTGCCTCTTGGCCCTCCATGTCGTAGCTTCTATTCTCAATTCGAGTCTTTTGCTATACTTGGCAACCCTGTGGAGCTTTCTTTATGATATGCACTATCTTGCTTCTAAGTACTTTGCTGGCTTTTGAATAAACTGTGTCGACCCTGACGACGAAGGGATAGATTTCGATAGGGTCATCCCCAAGGAAATGTGTTCCCTCGCCGAAAGGGAAGACGAAAGGCGTGCTCGGCCTATTAAAAGAAGAAGTAGTTTCAATAAATTTGAAAGATGAGGTAGACCCCCTGGATAATTCAAAATTGGCTCAACGCTGCTCCCAAAGGAACATTGCACCTAGTCAGACAGGCTTGAAGAACTCGTCAAAGTTCTGGCATGGTCCCACAAAGACATGCCTGACATCGATCATGAGATCATTGAGATGACAAAGTATCAAATCTCCTGCCACCGGATGTCAAGCCAAAAAGCAGAAACTCGGAAGGCTCCAAGCCTTGTACCATGTTCAAAACAGCAGCAGCGACGCTCCATCAAGCGCGCATTCAAAGGGTGCAACAATGGCCCGGAGTGAGGCATTCCCAACCGAAGCAATTAGGACCCTGCATTATCAAAGCCATTTTATCAGGGGCTGCAGCCAAAGATCATCGACCTCGACGGCAACAAACTTCAATACCTTGGCCGACCTGGATCAATTCAAAGAGCCGCTTTTCCCTAAGAGAAGCTCGTTGGGCCGAAAACCACAAGGGTGGGCAGTTCCAAGCAAAAGTTAGAGCAGCCTGCTAGACCGAAAACCTAAGGAGGCGGTCTAGGCAAAAATAAATAGGCAAAAAGTCGAAAGCTCGCTAGGCCAAAAACCTGAAAAGACGGCGCTAGGCAAAAGTTAGAGCATAAAAGGAGAGGTAAAATACACGAGTGAACCTTGGCCTGAACTACGTTTTGACCTGATTCCCCAAAATGTGGGATACGTAGGCAGTCTCTTTTCAAGACTCGGTCATATTCTATCAATTGGATCCATGGTTGACATTTTGGTACACATCAAGGGTCGAGAAGGGTCAAGAACATGACAAGATTCGTTGGAGAAACAGAAGGGGGAATCCTTTCATCTTTCAACTTATTTCAAACTACTACTTCAATTTCAAAAGCTGAGCAAAAGCCCTAAAAAAATATTTAAAGCATAAAAAACAGAACGAAATGCTAGAGGCCCCAACGGGCTCACAGTTTATTCTAAGCTCAGCGAAGTCTAGTTTGCGCAGCTTCTCAGTCACGGGCGCTAGTTTGAGACTCACGCACGTTTGCTCAAAGTGACACGCGTTGGTCTCAAACCTGCGCGCGCTTCTCCAATTCCCGCAGCATGCAGCGGTTGGCAGTCATCACGCCTAACAACGATTTTGAACCCCCGGTGGGAATTTCAAGTTAAAACCAAGGTTTTGGTGCCTCGAAATTGGTTTTAAGGGCTCTCGCCAAGTTTTCTATGCCGTGCAGGTCATATGTGCCTAATGTGACTGTGCGGGGGTGTCAGTTTCAGTCCGGGCCTATATGAGTCATCCATTTGCGTCTTTTGTCCATCTCTGCGACGTTTTCTATTTTTTTCGGTCTATTGCCTATTCTGGGGCTTTTCTTCTCTGTTTCATTTATTCACACAGGTCTTTATACATATTTGACTGTATATGAGTGTCAGTTTCACCTATCTAGGGATATTTTGGATTTTGGTCTGTTAATGCCCAAAATTTCATTATTGCCCATGTGTCAGAAAGTCTGCATTGTATCCTAGGACTCTTCTTCCTCATTCTTCCGAGCTAGACAGTCTATACGTGTGCGTATGTCTGTGTGTCAACTCGATTCACTCGTCAATGCAAGTTGGATATTAGCGATTGGTTTATACTCTATCTCCAATGAACCGAGAATAATGCAACTTTTACAGCGCCACTACGGCATCCATGGTCCAAGCAAGCAGCAAATCGTCAAGTACAGGGGGATACATTGGCCCAATGCAAAAGCAAATCAAAGCAGCAAACCTCTGACCCGCTCGAAAGTTACCTACCTGGACCTGCAGGCCCGCAACTCAAATCGAAGCAGTAAAGCAAAAGTGTGGCTCAGTGGTAGCCCTCAATCGTCAAAATTGTCCTGGTCATCGTTTGTGTCGTCCTATCCTCTAGAAGCCGCCCTAGTCTGCCTTTGCATTTTCAATTTGTACATATGTGTTTAGCATACGTTATCGTTGCATATTGTATATCAAATGTCAAAAGCAGGAAAGTGCTTCAAATCAAATCAATCCAAAGCATGTTGAGGCGTTCAAATCAAATCAAATCAGCGATGAGGCGTGCCTACAATCAGTGTTGTGGCATTGGCAAATCAAATCAGCGTTGAGGCCCATTCCCAACAGGCAGCCCATGTTGCCCTGATCCATGCTTCCATCCCGGTTCGCTATTTCCCCAAGCAAAGCCCGTCCAATTCAAATCAGCAACGATCTATCCATCCAATTCAAGTCAACGACGATCTATCCGTCCAATTCCAAATCAACGACGATCTATCCGTCCAATTCAAATCAGCGACGATCTATCCGTCCAATTCAAATCAACGACGATCTATCCGTCCAATTCCAAATCAGCGACGATCTATCCGTCCAATTTCAAATCAATGACGATCTACCCATCCAAATTCAAATCAACGACGGTCTGTCCGTCCAACTTCCGATTCAACCGTTACCGCATCTTCCAGCAGTCTTATTGCTCTGTCTCGAATGGTCCTTGATAAAGAGATTGGCTCTGATTCCCAGCAAATGGAATTTAACCTACCTGACGCGACCTACCCGTGATTTGTTGGAACTATTCGTGCCATGGTTAGCTTTATCCTCAACGACAGCCAGTCCTGTTCAAATTCAACGATGATCAGCCATGTCATCACCGACGATCAGCCATGTCGTCTATTTCAACGATGATCAGTCATGTCATCACCCCGATCAACGGCGATCATAATACCGCCCGCGTTCACCCCCTCAACGACGATCAGAATATCATCCGATCGACCCACGACGACGGTCTGCCCATCCAATAAGTCTACAACACCGTCCGCCTATCCTAGTCCACATCGGTCTACAAGTAGCGCATCGTCCAATAGTCTTATTGCTCTGTCTCGGATGGTCCATGATAAGGAGATTGGCTCTGATTCCCAACAGATGGAATTTAACCTACCTGACGCGACCTACCCGTGATTGTTGGAATTCTTTGTGCCAAGGATAGTTCGATCCCCAGCAATGACAGCCCGTCTTGTCCAATTCAACGACGGTCTGTCCGTCCAACCTCAAATCAACGACGGTCTGTCCGTCCAAACTCAAATCAATAGCGATCTATCCGTCCAACTTCAAATTAACGACAGTCTGTCCGTCCAACTTCAAAATCAACGACGGTCTGTCCGTCCGATTCAACCGTTAGCGCATCTTCCAACAGTCTTATTGCTCTGCCTCGGATGGTCCCTGGTAAGGAGATTGGCTCTAATTCCCAACAGATGGAATTCAACCTACCTGACGCGACTTACCCGCGACTGTTGGAGTTACTTATGCCGAATAAGTTTTGATCCCTAGCGGCGTTAATCTATCCGCAACTGATTATTCCCCAGGAGAGTCTGCCTCGGCATTCAATGATGGTCCACCCATCCCCATTTCTCAACAGAGTTCAAACTCTCTTCCAACGATCTTCAGATGGTCCGCCCATCTTCAATCTCTCAATGGACGGTACTTTTAATACATGTCCGCATTTTCTATTTCTTCTAGATAGCCTTGAGAGGGTGTCTAGAAACCTTTGACGTTACTTGTACCAAATCAATGGTGCTCCAAGTGCCGTCAAAGGGGGGCTACTGTAGACACCCTATTTTGGACTTTCCAGAATAGTTTATTTACGGTCTTTTGATTCCCCGATGATGATTATGGTCAAGAACAACCTGAGTTTGCAAGTGTGTTTGAGTTTTGAGCATCCCGAGCCTCATCCCAAAACCTTTCCGAACTCCTTGTCGAACCCTCAAGCCAGAACCAAATGGCCTCAGCAAAACCCTACTGGAGTACGCTGGTGATGGACTAGCGTGCGCTGGTAGCACAGCCACGTGTCAGTCATCGCCCATTACTAGCGCACGCCACTAAACAAGGGGCGTACGCCAGTAAATCCCAGTCAAATCAACTTTATTCAGCCGAACGCGCGGGACTTTTGCTGCCACCCCGACGTCAGCCACAATCCCCTGATGATTGTTTTCGTCCAGGGCCGTCCCCCTTCTCTCCTACAACTTCCATCACCTTGTCCCATGCATTAAATGCATGGGAGGCTCCCTCTCTAACTCAACCAGCCCCTAACCCAACTGGTTACACCCCTTTCACCAGCCCTCTTTGCCTATAAATACCCCTCTCCCTCACCCTTGCAAGGGGTTCAAAAAGTTAGACACCATTAAGAGCTTTCAAGCTTCTCCTCCCTCTTTTGTTTCTTTGCTTCTCTTTCATCCATTGAAAGAACAAGCAAAGGAGCAATACCTTGCAGTCCATAGCCTTCACTACATTCACCATCCATCCATCATCTTCAAGCTCAAAGATAAAACAACTTTGCCAAACTCAATCCAAAGGTATACCATCTTCTGATCTGTTACCTGTTCTGACCCCTGAGGGGGGCTAGCAGGGTCAAGGCTGGTAATCTATACCAGTCCTGGCCCTAATGCTGGCAAGGTTTCAAAACCGTGCGTGATGATCAGGTGGCGCACGCCAGTAATTTGTGCCGTACGCCAGTCATGGCTCTATGGTAAAATTGGTGTGGGGATCGCCGATCATCATTTTTCCTGCTTCATTACCATCTGACCACCTTGTAAGCATGATAAAACAAGTTTACAGCTTTCTGTATTTTAGTACTGTTTAGCTTTGGGTATTTCAATACTAGTTTTTGTTGCTTTGGAATGCCCCTGGGAGCCTTCTGGTCATGTTTCAGAGCCCAAATGATGCAAAGCCAAGCACTAATCAAGTAGTGTCAACTGGCGCACGGTACCATGTACCTGTGTGCGCCAGTCACACCTTGACCAGTGGCTGGCCCTTGCATGGCAACTAGGCCCCTGGCCTCTGTTTTTCCTCCCCTCACTGTTTAAGGGGTTTTCTATTCATTTGGTGGCTCTTAAGCCCTTATCTATCTGTAACTATATTACATTGTCAATATAAACTGCGTGGTTTGTCCTGGGTGTGCACTGGTCCATTCCAGAGCCCAGAGGGTTGTTTGCAAGAGCTGTGGGATTGGGCCTACCTGCGCACGCCAGATCATGTGTGGCGCACGCAAGTCAATTCGGTATGCAGTGGCTTGGCCAGTGCATACAGGCTTGTCCCTGCGTGCACCTCATTCGGTCAGTGTGCTCCAGTTTGTCTAAAACACTCACAGGAGCTTGTTCTCAATCTATTATACTTGCTCTAGATCAAACATCAAACATACATCAACACTTTTTATCATATTTTTGTACATAAATGCAAACGTGTTACAGTTTTAAATCCCCATTAACTGTTCCCCCGCCCTAACTGGCTAAAAATGATCAAATGAGAGAGAAAAATGA
Source organism: Rhododendron henanense subsp. lingbaoense (assembly GCA_020567845.1). Classification (NCBI taxonomy): domain Eukaryota; kingdom Viridiplantae; phylum Streptophyta; class Magnoliopsida; order Ericales; family Ericaceae; genus Rhododendron; species Rhododendron henanense. Next base: position 8,251,720 of record CM036323.1, read on the forward strand.
ACGTTTTTTTTTTATAAAATGCCCGAGTAGAGACTAATCTCCGGATTGGGCGAGAGGGGTGCCATAAAACCCTTCCCCTCTCGTAACCTGGCTCCTGAACCTCAGATATCGAAGGTGACGACGGTCCAATCTACAAGCCTTTTTCAAACTCAAACAACGAAATCCAAAACGTTTTCAAACCCGATTTCTTGGGTACTTTCCGCAAAACCCGATTGGCGACTCTGAACTGCGAAGCGTTTCGCCGCGCTTTCCACGAGTTAGGGCGCACCCGATTTTTACACTCTTAAAATGTAGAGATTTTTGGGGCGTGTGCCCACACTTTGATTCCCCAATGATGAGTAAGGTCAAGAACAACCTGAGTTTGCAAGTGTGTTTGAGTTTCGGGCTTCCCAAACCTCGTACAAACCCTCTTCGAACCCCTTTCAAAACCCTTCAAGCCAGAACCAAATGGCCTCAGCAAAATCGTGCTTGCATACGTTGGTACTGTGCTGGCGTACGCTGGTTAACTGCCACGTGTCAGTCATCGGCCGTTGACCCCATTTCCAGTGGCGCACGCCAGTCATCTTGTGGCGCACGCCAGTCTATCCCTGTCAAATCAACTTTATTCAGCCGAACGCGCGGGACTTTTAGGGCCACCCCGACGTCAGCCACAGTCTCCTGATGATTGTTTCATCCAGGGCTGTCCCCTTCCCTCCTACACCACCTTTCAAGCCAAGTCCCATGCATTAAATGCATGGGAGGCTCCCTCCCTTAACCTAACCAACCCCTAACCAGCCCAAACCAACTGATTACTCCCCCCCTCTTCAGTCATTCCACCCTCTATAATTACCCCCTTTGCATTTATTTGCAAGGGGTTAACTCCATTAAAGAAGCCCAAGCTTTGGTCCTTCTTCTTCCTCTTTTCTCCTTGCTTTTTCTTTCATCCATTGAGAGATAAGACAAGGGAACAACACTCACAGTCCATAACATCCTCACACCCATCTCTCAAGCCCTCAAACCTCAAGCTTAAGCTCAAGCTCACCTTCAAACTCACAAGCAAAGGTATACCACCTTTTGCTATTGTTATCTGTTCTGACCCCTGAGGGGGGCTGGCAGGGTTAAGGCTGGTAATCAATACCAGTCCTGGCCCTAAAGCTGGCAAAGCTTCAAGGATCGTTGTAGTGATAGGTGGCGCATGCCAGTCAACATATGCCGTACGCCAGTAATGGTAGTACGTGGACCACTGGCATGGGGATCACCGATCATTTATTTTTCGCTTTATATTGTCTTTGATCACCTTCCTGCATGATAATAACCAGTTTACTATTTTCTGTACTTAGGACAGTTTTCTTTTCCATCTGCTACTTTTGCTTAGTAAGGCCTCTTAGGTCATTCTGGTCATGTTCCAGAGCCCAGATGATGCAAAGCCAAAGCATTGGGACAAAAGGCCAACTGGCGTACGGTAGTAAGTCAGGGTCCAGTGGCGTGGCCCTTGCTTGGATCTCTGATTCAGGCCCTTTCCATTTCCCCACACTGTTTATAGGGTGTTCTTTCCTTTTCTTTTCTTTTTCATTTCTTTACATCTTATCCCCTGCTGTCTGTAACTGTATATTACTGGTGATATAAACTGCGTGATTTGTCCTGGGTGTGCACTGGTCCATTCCAGAGCCCAGAGGGTTGTTTGCAAGAGCTGTGGTCTTAGATCTACCGGTGCACGCCAGTACTGGTGTGGCGCACGCAGGTCATCTCTGCATGCAGTGGCTTGGCCAGTGCATACAGGCTTGCTCCTGCGTGCATCACTCTAAGTCAGTGTGTTCCAGTTTGTCTAAAGCATTCACAGGAGCTTGTTCTCAATCTATTATACTTGCTTTAGATCAAACATCAAACATTCATCACATTTTGTCATATAATGCAAGCTCGTTACAGTTTTAATCCCCATTAACTGTTCCCCCGCCCTAACTGGCTAAGAATGATCAAAAAGAGAGAAATGCAAACGTTTTACAAAAAATGCCCGAGTAGAGACCGATCTCTGGATTGGGCGAGAGGGGTGCCATAAAACCCTTCCCCTCTCGTAACCTGGCTCCCGAACCTCAGATATCGAAGGTGACGACGGACCAGTTTACAAGCCTTTTCAAAACTCAAACAACATAGCCAAACATTTCCAAACCCGGTTCCTTGGGTATTTTCCGCAAAATCCGAGTGGCGACTCTGAATTGTAAGGCGTTTCGCCGCGCTTTCAGCAAAAAGGGCGCACCCGATTTTATAAGCAAAAATGTAAAATTTTGGAGCGTGTGCCCACAGGAGTTTCTCCAACAGACGTTTTTTTTATCAGAAAAAATGGTGGGAGAGGGGACGATCTGCGTAGCAACTCCTCTTGGGTAAGGACAGAACCAGAATTTTACCCTAACAGTAGCAAAATGTATACTAAAAAAATCTAGTGGTGGCGAGACTATATAAGTTGGGCATAATTTTTTTTTTTACATATAATAATTGCATTTTCTAAAATTTTTGTCGTGACGGTCGCCGCCACTAGACCCCCCTAGTCCTATCCTTTCTTGGGCATGACTATAGGGGCTTCCTACCTGCTGTGGAATATCCGGTTCGAGCCATAACTACTGTCCGAGAGGACAGACTGTCACCACAAGACCATCTAGATACAAATGGGCATAAGCGTTTATCCCCACAGCTCCTTGCCACTGACAAGACTCGAAACAAACAGACGTTTGTAACATCAAACCTGGGGATGAAGGGCACCCTACTCACTGGGCTACCACCTTCGGTGGTCTCCAACAAACATTTGTAACACCAAATTTGTTACTCTTGACGGATTTTAAGAGCTGCAATAGATGTATCTAACACCAAACTAATATAACACAACCTTCATATCTCTATTCTCTCTATATACAGATTTGTTATAAAAGTAGAGATGAAAAGTACTCTAAGTGATGATGAGAAAAAAGAACTATCATGCTTACTCGTAATAAACATGCATACAACAATGAACATTACATGCAGATAAAAAAACAAAAAACAAAAACAAGGAACATTACATAATATTCATGTACTCCACCAAAAGACACCATTTGGTGAGGATGTTCGGGTTTGGAAAATGCTACAAGCACAATGATCGGCGCACAACAAGTTACACAACCGCGCTGACGTCATCCAAAACGACGTCGTTTTAAGTATAAAAAAAAACCCCAGGTCGTACTTTCCCCTTTCCCCTTTCTCCTTCCCCTTCCCCTTCCCCTTCCCCTTCCCCTTCCCCCTACTCTTCCTATCAAAATACATAGAAGAGAAGAGAGAGAGGAGCTCCCGTCACCACCACCACGGGTACTCTTCCCACCACCACAACCCAACCCCAACGCTCTCCCACCTTCGGCGACAATCACCACCACCACCACCACCGGTTTCTGGGAATTCCAACGCAGTTACCCCCACCACGAAGCTCTCCCACCTTGTTTCAATTAGTGCCTTAAGCTTAGTTGCTAAAAAAAACCCCTAAACTGTAATCTAGTGTCTTGCTCTGCCTACGGAATGTAACTGAGTTGATGAAAAAAAACCCTAAATTGAGTTGATGGGAAAAGAACCCTCATTCGAAAATTAGGGTTGAGTGCCAAACTGTAATTCTACAACGAGCACATTTATGTGTTACACAAATTTCATAGTAGAACTGTAATTCTTTCACTCCCTTGCAAAGAATAACTTTATTGGCCAAAAACTGATGAGCTATATCAGTGGAGGCAATGGCTAATCTATTTTTCTCTAAAAGTTTTCAATGAACCATTTTCCTATATTCTACAATGACCATAATTCAAATGTTGATGTGCATTCAAATACCACTGGTATTAGTAAGTTCCAAGAACTTAGCTTAAAGATTAAAGTTGCTTCTTAGGTTCTAAATTGTTTCAAAATCTGAAAAGTTGTTGAGTTGCAAATTATATAGGACCATCTCGGAGAAGTGGTGTTTGTGGAGGTAGTGTAATTCCCTACTCCAGCCTCTTTTATATATATTTTGGATACATGTTTTGTTTGCCCACTCAAAGCACATATGTTGCGGGCAATAACATTGCAAACTCTTTTTGTGCAGTGGTCTGGAACATACTTTTGTACATTTTTTTCTATAAGACACGAATATGCCAGTTGAATACCTATCTATGGCTATACCATTGGCAGCTAAGAAATGGATACGAAAACAAGTTCTGAAATACCTACTTGTCATTTGTGCATTCTTCATTTGTTTACCAAGAAGCAAATTTCTGATGGCCTACCATTCAGGTATTATGATTTGAAGGTCGAGGGTGGAGCTGAAGCTGTGAAGGGATCTCGAACGCCAGCTGAAACATCACCTGTTGTAGCAAAGAGATCGACCTACCCAAGAAGAGATCGCCCTAGCTGAAACATCACCAGTTCCAATATCGGCTTCTCATGCAGAGGGAGAGCCTCCACTCTCTCTTCCTCTGCCGCTTCCATTGACAATTACTTAAAATGCAGCTCAACATAAAAACTTGGACCCATTTTCCCCAAAAACAGATGCTTGGAGCCAACAAAAGAAGGGTTTTTGGTTGGAAAATTGGATGAAAGAGATTGAAGCTATGATCAAATATTTGTTGTAATTTGGAATATGAAGTTGTAATTTGTTGAATTATCAAGTTGTAGTAACAAGTTTGAGTTTTTTGAATCCTAACTTCGATTGTAGCCTATTTGTGTGACTATATTATTTTATGGTTTTTGTTGTGAATGGAAAATTTGGCAATGGATTTTGGCTATGAACGTGACTTGTGAATGGTGATTTAGAATAAGAAATGTCTGACATGGGCTTGTGGGTAACCTGTTGTTGGTATTGCTATACTGACTGAGACGCGAGACGTCGGGCTAAGACCAAAAAACAGAAGAGACTTTGCCAAAATATTTCTAGAACGTACCTGTCTAAGTCCATTTCCATAAATTGGTTTAAGCTTGTTCCGGTTGGGCATAAAGTTGGAGATGGACATAGATCTGGTAGAATGTCAAAACTAATCACAAAGGTAGGTTTTGGAAAAATTTTGACAGAGTCTGCCTTGTTTTTGGTTCTAGCCCGACGTCTCACATCTCAATCAGTACAACAATAACAAGAACAACATCAGCTTACGCACAAGCCCACACCGGGCATTTCTCATTCTACATGCTCATAGTTTGGCATGTCATAAACTGCATGCTCAGAGTTTGGAATCTTTTACATGTGCATATATATTGGAACAGAAGCACAATATCAAGTAAATGAACCAAGCAATGGCAATATAAGTTGCTTTTGTTACATTATTAAAGTCATACATTATAAAGTCATACAAGAGGTGACCATTTTTTCCATTTGATTCACCCTTCACAATCTGCCAACACATGGCAATAATAATGAAAACTAACATAAGCACAATCACTTTCATCCACCATTCTTTTAGTTTGAGAGTGGGTTAGTAGTTTGATCAGCCCTTCATTCTTTACGATCAGTTCAATGTTGGTGATGAACATTTCTTGGACTTTTGACACCAGTGCTTCATTGTTTGATACAAAGGATTCTTTGCTGGACATCAATTCCTCCAAGCCAGGCATTTCTCATTCTCCATCTCACCATTTGTTGCCTCCCATTTCTTCAACTTATCCAGGAGATCTCTAACTTGTTCATTATATATCTCAATCATCTGCACAAAAACATCATATTGGAAGGTGTTCTTTCTTTGCTCTGCCAGAAGAAACAAATCGCTCAATGCTCTGTAATTTATGCCTTGACTTTGCTCCGTAAGATCTTTAGCTCCAGTCTAAAAACATACAAAATAAGATAATCAATTGCTTGGGTATCTAAAAAGACCTCTGCTGAAATGCAAGAGGAATGAATAAAATTCAAAAATGCTAGAAATAATAAGCAGAAGCCAAATCAAAAGTTTACCAACCTTGGATTGCAGAAGGCCCAAAAAATTTGTTGAAGTTGAATGACCTACAACCTTTTCCATGCTTCGATGGTGTAGTTTTAGTAATTGTTCCCTCCTTATATGAGCCACCGAGCTTAAATAATTTAATTGTCCACCCAAGAAGGGCCTAACTCGACAATAACCTAATACTTCCTACAAGCGAAAAAAATAGAAAAGTAAGTAATCAGAGCGTGACTTAGATAAAATTCATAAGCAAGTGTGATTGTGAACTTTGGGGAATCTGTAATGTTACCCTTAAGGTCTTGAACTTGATTGTTTGGGGAATCAGTAATGAAACCCAATTCAGATTATTTCTCCTTAAAGATCCAGTTCAAAAACATGCCACAAACAACAAAAATTCTTCCTCAGAACAACCAAAATCCTAAAGAGAACCAATACCACAAGCCACTAACTATGGTTTGGTGGTTGATTAACTAAATGTACAAGTTCTTGCAAACCATTCATATAGATGCACAAAATGGTATCAATTTACAAAGATTACCAACACATTAAACCACTATTCTGGGTTAACAAATCAGATTATCAAAGCATCACAAGCACTCCAATTTAGGGTTTCTCATATTTTCAAATCAGGGGTTTCTCAAATTTTCGAAATAGTTTTTTTTTTTTTTGCAGCACATCAACTTAGGGTTTCTCAAATTGAAACCCTCTAATCGACGAGGATGAGGAGTAAATAGTGGGGTAATCTATCTATCTGAAACAAGGGGAGAGAGAGAAAGAGAGAGAGAGACCTTCGTGGTAGAGGTAACAACGTTGGAGAGCTCAGAAGCCGGTGGTGGCCGTAGCCGGCGGTGGTGGAGCGCTGGGGTTGGGTTGTGGTGGTTGCCGGTGGTGGGAGCCCCTCTCTCTCTCTGGGTTTTTTCAACGCTGGGTTTTTTATCGTGAGAAGGGAGAACGGGGAGGAAAGAGAAAGCGCGACCTGGGTTTTTTTTTTTAAACTTAAAACGACGTCGTTTTGGATGACGTCAGCGGTTGTGTAATTTGTTGTGCGCCGATCGTTGTGCTGGTAGCATTTTCGTTCGGGTTTTGTCATAGAAAGTCCTTTTTGTTGTGTGCACCCCTTCAATTAATATGTGTGCAGCTTTCGTGCTAAATTATGCATCGACGGTGAAGTGTTTTGGTCAAAATCCTTTGGTTAGGAGTCAGGACCCTAAACCTCGTTAGACAAGGGGCGGACCCACGTTGAGGCACGTGGGGTCACGTGCCCTTACGCCTTTTAAAAAAAATAAAAAATTGATATAAATACTTAAAAGTTTCATACACTAGTACAAAGCTTCAGTGCGGTGGAGTGATTCTGTAGGCCTTTGCAAAGTTTGAGACGCCTGGGTTCAATTCCTAGGCATGCCATCCCCTTCTTTCTTTTTTGTTCTCTCTTTCTTTTATTTCTTCATGTTTATCTCTTTTCTTTATTTATTTTTTCATTTTTGTTCTATCTCTTTCCTTTATTTCTCCATTTTTGTTCTACCTCTTTCCTTTATTTCTCTATTTTTGTCCTATTTCTTTGTGTTTTCCTCCCAATCCAAAATATTATGAAAATCAAATTCCTAAATTCTTTAATTTAATTTCTATTAATCTTATGGTTGCCACCGCGACAGTTGAAAGAATACAACCATGAAGATTGTCAAAAATCGGTTGCGAAATAGAATGAGTGATTAATATTCAATAGTTGAGCGATAATTTAGCGGTATAGTGTGGTGGAGTGATTCTGTAGACCTTTGCAAAGTTCGAGACGCCTGGGTTCAATTCCTAGGCATGCCATCCCCTTCTTTCTTTTTTGTTCTCTCTTTCTTTTATTTCTTCATGTTTATGTCTTTTCTTTATTTATTTTTTCATTTTTGTTCTATCTCTTTCCTTTATTTCTCCATTTTTGTTCTACCTCTTTCCTTTATTTCTCTATTTTTGTCCTATTTCTTTGTGTTTTCCTCCCAATCCAAAATATTATGAAAATCAAATTCCTAAATTCTTTAATTTAATTTCTATTAATCTTATGGTTGCCACCGCGACAGTTGAAAGAATACAACCATGAAGATTGTCAAAAATCGGTTGCGAAATAGAATGAGTGATTAATATTCAATAGTTGAGCGATAATTTAGTGGTATATATATAGAGAAATATTTTTTAAGATTGTGAATAATAGGTGTCCCAGTATATTGAATTCCTGGGTCCGCCACTGCGTTAGACCCTTTGTCGAACCATACACCCACAGCCGCCACAGCCAGTGGTCGTGGGTCAATATGCAACCTATCCAGCGCCCCTAATGCTTGAGACCAAAAAACACTGAGAAAAACGATTAGTATTTTAACTCTTTTTCACTAAACTTTTCAAAATTTGTCATTTCGTCCCTATTCTGTCAATGGCATTCTTCCATCTCGAACTACGTAACTTCACGGAACCGGATCCTCTATGAGAATTATTCTATGAGGATTGTATCAGAGAGTTCACGGAAAAATTCTCAAAAAGGATCCGGATCCCTAAATCAGACTGATGATTTAAAGACCAAATTGACATTTAGCAGGATCATATTCGACGATGGGTCATATATTTGACGATCTAATCATTTCATTCTCTCGGGTCAATATTTGACGATCCAAACGTTTCATTCTATCAGTATCAAAATGTATGTTATCCATAAAAAAAATAGATTGATCATATATACATTGGTATGTTAATTGTTACGTATGTACTAATGTGAACAAATAAAATCTATCTTAATAGCAATATCGGTTAAACTCTAACTTTCCATTGCTCTAGCAATAAAGATGGATCGACCAAGCTTTTACAAATGTCCGATCAAACATGATTTTTGCATAGAAAATACAACGATTTTCTACTAGATAAATGATACAAATATAGTATATAGTAAAACCAAAGTCCTATTTATATCACATAATGGTTACATTAGAGGTAGGGTCGATAAACGAACTGAATGAACCAAACAGTAGTTAATTGTTCAATCTTGATTTGAAAACTTAACGAGTTTTAAAAATATGTTCGAGATTGGCTTGTTTATGAGACGAACTGATCTCAAACGAGCTTTAATTGCGCGGGTCGTGAATTGATCACGAGCAGCTTGAATTTTTTATACATCATAAGTCAAATAAGCCAAGTATAGTTCATTTGATCTTGGTTCGCAAGCGCATAACGATCTTCAAAAATATGTTCAAACTTGGTTCATTCATGTAACAAACTGGTCTCCAACGAGCAGGGGCGGACCCAGAATTTTCTATCACTGGGGTCAAATATCATCGTACACTAAGACTTGTTGTGACGTGTAGAAATTGATGCTTGAGATGGTTCCTTTCTTTTAAATTTTCTCTCCATACCTATAGGAAAAATTTTAAATTTTAACAAATTTTAATAGGACCTATGTTTATCCTAGTTTTTAATAAGTTTGCTTAGGTTGGATTAATGATACTCCAGCCCAAGGATTAGGTTTTACATGAGAGTAATAATCAAAGTGTTGTTTTGCTAAAAAATGAGAGAGAGATAAAAGATAATAAGTGCACTTCGACTTTAACAAAAGTTCTCAGCATGTCCTTGGCAGGTATTAATTATCAAAACACATCCTTAGCCGTCATGTCATTTTCCTATCGCGAGTTATCACTTTGGGCTGGGCTTGAACACCTAGAGCAAAGCCCAAGCAAGTACAGCTTGGATTAAGGCCTCTGGGCATATGTTCTTGACCCTTACCTTTGGGCACACGAATGCATACGTGCAAGTAAACTTGGGAGATTGACAAAAACCAAAGGGCACTATAACAAATAGTCAAAGAGGGATTCAAAAACGATGAAGCAGTCTAGACATAAAGCACTGTAGAGAAAAATGTAGGGAAGCCAATGAATTCATAGTACTGATAATTGGCAAGCATTACAAAAAGTTAGAATCAAACAATGTACAGATACGTAAAGAAAAATCCCCAAAAAAAAACAAAAACAAACCATCGAATGAACAACAAAAATGCCAAGAGGCTGGCATCAAAAAATACAGTTAGCAAGCTCTTATTCTGTCAAGCATTTACAAGCGCCAATCTCTCTCCACGCAGGGAAAGAATCACCGCTGAGAGCTAGAATATAGCAATGACTAGCTTTTTACATGAGGACACGCCACTTTGAACGCCATCCACTATTTACCGTGAGTGCTCAATTGGTGAAGAAGCTATCAGAGGAGGAGGCAAGTGTCGGACTGCTGTTTGAGCTGTTGCTTGGCTTGCTGTTGGGACCAGTAAGCATGGGCATCGAGGACACGGTCTAGCAACACCTGGGGCACGGGCTCACCCCTCCTTTGCTGTGGGGATATTCTTGCTGTGTGCACCAGTGTTTTCCATTTATCCTGCAATTTCACAGGTCATGAAAACCCAAATCACGTAAGCATTTCTACTGACACAAAAAGGTATGTTTAAAACTGGAAAATAAGTAGCATCTCATACTGCCCTTTCAACTTCCGACCCACAACAAGATCCATCTGTTTTGTGTATTTTAAACCAAGAGTAGAATACAAGAGATTACCCGAGACGGTTGCTACTGATCATAATCAAAGACAACGGCATAAAGACCATAGAACCATTTCTGATAACGCAAGCCAACTAAAGTATGAGACTATGATTATTCAAAACTGCAAAAACTGTTGGAAACAACTGAACCGAAGGCTTCAAAATTTTGAAGGGAATGAGATTGAAAAACTACAGCATCAAAGGAGCAGTACAAGTAATCACTAGTCCGGTTAAAATGGAGAAAAATCCGGAACATATATGCAGGAAAATGAAATGTCGATCGCTTACCTTCAAATCCACATAAGTTCGATGCTTTGCATTATCAAAAGCTCGCAGTTTAACATCGCGCCATCTGCAGATGTAAACCAACTACGGGTAAGAGAAGAACAGAAGAATTGAAAATATGCTCATCCAGGACCACATTCGAGATAAACAAGGGCAGACCCTTGTGTAGTTCTTGAATCAAGTTTTTGCTAAACATACCTTCCAGTTCCAAGCTTCTCAACAGCATGAACCAGCGCTTCCACTTCAGAAACAGAGAAAGGTCGACGAATTCGGCGCTGCACAGCCTCAGATCGCTTGGATTTCCTCATGGGTACAACAGCCAATGCCTCCGCATCCATTTCTGGAATAGCGACCAATGCTCTGGAGTCCATTGGGCTTTTATCTGACATGTCAGGAGGAGAGGGTGCCGAGTCATGATCGCTTTCAACAAAGCTGCCCACACTTGTCAAAGGAGGATCTGGTAAGGCATCAGCAGCGCTCTGTTCAACTATGTTGTGAACTACACTAGGTGCAGGTGGGTACCTGGAGACAGCATTACATACACGATCAGCTCAGAGAACGATGACTTAAAATGGGAACTTAGTTCCGAATAAGAATCCAGACTAATTATAAAACGGCATTGGTGTAAAGCTTTGTACGCTCAGATTACCCTCCACAAAGTGAGGGCAAATCAAGGAAGTAAAAAATATACATTATGCTTCAAGAGATGAAGAGAAAGGACAAGTTTGACAACATTTAATTTTTCAACTTCTCACATACCCTAAATTAAACTGGGAGAAATACAAAAAGTTGGCCAGATCAACATTACAGGAGGATGGAAAATATGTATCATTATCATTTAGAAGACCCTCCTCTAAACAATTGTAAAGCTAAGAAACGTCAAAACAGTAAACGAGGCCAAGTTCTGGAGCTAGCAACAAATGGAGAATCGGCTTTTCTAATTTACCTAGTTAGTGGCTGAGGTGCATTGCAGCTGAGTAGCAAGGGGTGATCTTCATTACACAGAGGTGGGGGAGCTTGTGAAACAGTAGGCTCTAGGGAGAAACCAAGAGCATCAAGCTTGTTGTCGTGAGCTAATCCAGTCTGGAGTAGAGTTTTATTATCATCCCTAATCTTCTTTCCCTGAAGGAGGACACCCACTCGTAGTCCACCCCCCAGTATAGCATTCACCGCCTCCATAACATTTCTCTGCAAAATTGAGTTCAGTTCCTTAGATGATATCATGCATAACACAAAAGTAAATTGGCCTCTTCTCGCAAATCATGGTCATCCCAACGTGTTTATTGTATTTTCATCCGTAATACGCCACTTTAGACAAAAATCCTAGCCACAAATGACTCGGTTAAAAGTTTTTGCCATATTTAAACTAGAACCTTATGCAACGAGGTATCTACATCCACTACAATGTTGCATTGAGGTAACTGGGAAGATACTTCTATGAAAATAGTTTAGATAATACTGTTTGCATATGGCATACCTTTAGAGAACCAACAGTTGCAGTTTCTGGAATCTCAATAAAAAGCTCTGGAACCTTAAAAGACCTGATTCTAAGCTTCACTGAATAAAAGTCAAGACATCTTCACGTAAGAACC